>BTHU01000007.1:24401159-25601159 GCA_036184795.1 Tokudaia tokunoshimensis | reverse complement strand
GGCAACCTTGTCTTGTCTTTGATTTTAGTGGGAATGCTTCTAGTTTCTCTCCATTTAATTTTATGTTGGCTGTTGTTTTTCTGTATATTGCTTTTATTATGTTTATGTATGTGTCATGAATTCCTGATCTCTCCAAGACTTTTAACATGAAGGGATGTTGCATTTTGTCAAAGGATTTTTCAGTATCTAATTATATGATCATGTGACTTATTTCTTTTTGTTTATATAGTGTATTACATTGATGAGTTTTCATATATTGAATCATCCCTGTATCCCTGGAGTGAAGCCTACTTGATCATGGTGAATAATGGTTTTGATATATTCTTGGATTCAATGAGCAACGATTTTATTGAATATTTTTGCATCGATAGTCATAAGTGAAATTGGCCTGAAGTTCTCTTTCTTTGTTAGGCCTTTGTATGATTTAGGTATCAGAGCAATTGTGGCTGTATAAAATGAATTAGTCAGTGTTCCTTCTGGTTCTGTTTTGAGGAATAGTTTGAGAAGTATTGGTGTTAACTCTTCTTTGAAGGTCTGGTAGAAGTAAGCACTAAAACGCCCTAGGCATTTTTTGGTTAGAAAGTTTCAGTGACTATTTCTATTTCATTATGGGTTATGGGACATTTTACATAGCTTATCTAATCTTGATTTAACTTTGGTATATACAGTCAGTCTAGAAAACCATCCATTTCATCTACATTTTTCCAGTTTTGATGAGTATAGGCTTTTGAAGTAGGATCTGATGATTTTTTTGAATTTCCTCAGTTTCTGCTGTTATGTCTCCTTTTTCATTTCAGATTTTGTTAATTTGGACAATGTCTCTGTGCCCTTTAGTTAGCTTGGATAGGGGTTTATCTGTCTTGTGGGTTTTCTCAAAGAACCAGTTTCTGGTTTTGTTGATTCTTTTTATTTTTCTCTTTTTTCTAAGTGTCAGATTTCAGCCCCGACTTTGACTCTTTTCTTCCATCTAATCATCTTGGGCACGTTTGCTTTGTGTTCTAAAGCTTTCAGGTGTGCTGTTAAGTTGTTAGTATGGGATTTCTCCAATTCCTTTGTGAAGGCAGTTAATGCTATGAATTTTTTCTCTTAACATTGCTTTCATTGTGTCCCATAAGTTTGGGTATGTTGTCTTCATTTTCATTCAATTCTAGAAAGTCTTTGATTTCTTTCTTCATTTCTTCACTGACAAAGTTATCATTGAGCAGAGAGTTGTCCAGTTTCCATGAATTTGTGAGCTTTCTATTGCTTTTGTTGTCTGTGGTGATCTGATAGGCTGCATGGGATTATTTCAATATACTTGTATCTGTTGAGGCTTGTTTTGTGGTCAGTTTTTTTAAAGATTTATTTATTTATTTTATATATAAGTACACTGTAGCTGTCTTCAGACACCCCAGAAGAGGGCATCAGATCTCATTATGGATGGTTGTAAGCCACCATGTGATTCTGGGATTTGAACTTAGGACCTTCAGAAGAGCAATCAGTGCTCTTAACCGCTGAGCCATCTCTCCAGCTCCTTGTGGTCAGTTTTGTAGAAGATTTCATGAGGTGTTGAGATGAAGGTATATTCTCTTGTTTTGGGGTGAAATGTTTTCTAGATATCTGTTAAATCCATTTGGCTCATAATTCTTGTTAGTTTCACTGTGTTTCTGTTTAGTTTCTGTCTCACCTGTCCATTGGTGAGGCTGGGTTGTTGAAGTCTCCCACCATTATTGTGTAAGATTCAATGTGTGTTTTAAACTTTAGTAAAGTTTCTTTTATGAATGTGGGTATCCTTGCATTTGGTGCATTATTCACTTTACATCCTGCTCACTGTCCCCTCTTGGTTCTCCCTTCCACAATCCTTCCACCATCCCCTCTCCTGTTTTCCTCTGAGTTGGTGGAGGCTCCCATGGGCATCCCCCAATCCTAACACTTCAAATCTCTGTAAGGCCAGGAGCTTCCTCTACCACTAAGGCCAGACAAAGTAGCCCAGCTAGAAGAACATATTCCCCATATGGCATCAGCTTTTGGGACAGCTCCTGGCTTCATATGTTCAGGACCCATATAAAGATAAAACTACAAGGGAATGGCCAGTCAATAAATGGTCCAACTTGAGATCCATCCATGAACCAGCACCAATCCCTGACACTATTAATGATACTTTGTTATGCTTGTAGACAAGCCTCTAGCATGGCTGTCCTTTGTCTCCGACAAACTGTGGATGGAGCTTGGGCACTTTTATGGAAGAATAGAAGAACTGCAAAGGGGATAAGAACTCTACAGGAAGAACCAAGAGCTTCAATTAACCTATACCATGGACTGAACCACCAAGCAAAGAGTATACACTGGCTGCATTTAGGCTCCCCCACACATATGTAACAGATGTGCAGCTGTTTTTGTTTGTTTGGTCGGTTGGTTGGATGGTTGGCTTTTTTTTTTTTTAACACTCATTCACTACCTCTGACTCTTACAATCCTTTACCTCCTCTTTTACGTAGATTTCTATTGGTCAAGGGGAAGGGTATGATAAAGACATCTCATTCAGATGTGAGAACACAGATGTTTCTTACTCTATGCACATAGTCCAGTTGTAGCATTAATGTTTACAGCAAGAAGTACCTGATGAGAGTTGAGAACTGTGCTGTTCTATGGGCATAGCTCTACCATCGGCAGTGACTCTAGTGCTGTGTAAAAATAGATTTTTAAATCCAAGTTTTCTTATTTTGACACATGACAGGCATTGTATGTCTGAAATAATGCAAATTTTATGTGGACCTCAGAGATTAGGAGAGATAGTGAAGAAATGGCATAAAAGTTTAAAAACTTATCCAAAAGAATATGCATGTTCTCTTGTAGACTAAAAGAGTTTGGGTCCTATGACAAAAACAATCTTCAGTTGTTTACTTGTTTTTGAGAGGGAAAGAATGTTCTCTGCATGCACTGTGGCTCTTGGTCCAATGTCATTTATTTACTATATAAATTATGTCTTGAATAATGAAAATAAGTGTTTCAAAATATAATTTCATCATATTATTTTCCATATTTTCTCAATTGAAGTAAAAATTATGTTAAAAATCAAAAGTCTATTCTATTCTGAGAATAAACAACTCTCTGGAGAAGCAGCCAATGCAGATACAAGGCTAACCAATGGGTGATGAAATTAGTTCAGCCATCCAGGAATATGTTGTTGGTTTTGGCCATCCTTTATGGAATGTTTGTTCATGCATTCAGGGTGGAGCTGTCTTTAGATTTTCTTTCTGTGAGCAGGATGCTTAAAGTGAGACCTCTTTTTATAAGCCTCCTTCCTATCAATGGTTATTCCCGGAAGAGATTATTTTAAATGTTATTTAAAACTTTAATATTTTTTTTGTAAAATTTCAAGATTTGAGCTAGTACATATGGAAACTCAATAACTGTTTAGGCTATTGGTTTTTAGATGCATCATTACTAAGGGTACATTTATTTTTCTGGCCCTTACAGAATCAGTGTTGGTTCCATGCTCTATTTTTTAAAAAATACATTATGTAGTTTGTCCAGAGAAATGGGTAGGCTAGCTACAGATCTTCACCTCTCCCTTCAATATTCCAAGTCTACTAGTGTTAGCCAGCTCTATACCAGACCACATGCTGCCTCTAACCTTTCCCTCTGCCCTCCTTTCCTACAAACCATGTAGCCCTGCTCCAACCATCCTTACTTGCACTCTGTGCCTTATTCTCATGCCTAATTCTAGTAAATGTTCCCTGGAAACTCCCAAGTCACTCCCACCAGGAAACACAGGTAGGCTGACTGCAACTATACCACCTGTCCTCCAAATCCAGGTTCCTAGTTTCATCCCCAGCTCTTTAGCCTAAGACCTGCTGTGTGGTCTTGCCTTCCTCCCTGAACTCCATCTCCAATGGATCCCACAGACCTTTTCTTCCAATTCTCCTTCACTCTACTAATCTCATTATTCCAGTCTCCAACACAAGCAGGCATTCCATAGGAACACACCAGGGAAACAAATAGGCTAATTGATCTCTCTCAACGTCAATGGTCTCAATTCCCCAATAAAAAGACATAGACTAACAGATAGGATGTGAAAATTGGATCCATCCATCTACTGTATCATCAGAATACACTGCAACATCAAAGATAGAACTCACCTTAGGATAACAAGATTCAAAAAGATACCCCAAACAAATGGACCTGGAATCAAGCTGTTGTAGCTATTTTAATATCTAAAGAAATAGACATCAATCCAAAAACCAATCGGAAGAAATGAAGTACACTATGCATTCATCAAAGGAAAAAAATCACCAAAAAGACATTACAATTCTTAATATCTGTGTACCAAAAACCAAGGGCATCCAAGTTGATAAAAGAACTCTACTACAGCTTGAATTACATAATAGCCATTACATAATGAGAGGGGGAGATTTTAATACTTTAACCTTGCCAATAGACAAATACTAAACAGAAAATTACTTAAGCAAACGGACATTATAAACCAAATGTAACTAACAGATATTTACAGAATATTTCAGCCAAATACAAAAGAATATAACTTGTATGGATCTCTTGGAATATTCTCTATACTTGATTTCATACACAAACATAAAGGAAGTCTCAACAGATATAAAATTGAAATAATACTTGGTATTCTATCTGATCACCTAGGATTAAAAATGGATATCAACAACAGAAACCTTACTAAGTCTAGTAAATGGAACACCTTAACGGGTTAAGATAGAAAGAAGGAAATAAATTAAAGAATTTTTAGAAATGAGTCAAAATACATATAGAACACACCCAAACTACTGAGACACAATGAAGAAGTTTCTAAGAGATAAGTGCACAGCACTTAATGTCTACATTAAAAGAGAGACAGACAAAGACAGAGAGATAGACAGAGACAGGCAGAGTCAGACAGAGTCAAAGACAGAGAGACAACTCATACTAACACCTGAAGGCTTTAGAACTGATAGAAAAAATTACACCCAAAAGGAGTAGATGGTCAGACATAAGCAAACTCAGGCCTGAAATCAGTTTAATAGAAACAAATATTACAAGACAATGAATTGCTTCTTTCAGAAAAAAAGAAAATTGACATCCACTTATTCAAATTAACCAAAAGCTAGAGAAAGAGATACTAATCAAATAAGTAAAATTAGAAATAAAAAGGGAGATATAAAAACAGATACCTAGGAAATCCAGAGAATCACCCAGACAGACTTGAAAATAGGGGTTGTCTAGGTTCCTAGCCCAGTGACACTCCTGAGAATTCATGAGGGTGACCCTAGTGAGGACTCCTAGTAACTGAAGATATGGAGTCTGAACTGACCATCTTTTGTACTTAGGTAAGGCTTCCCATGGTGGGTAGGGATTGTACACAGTAGACTTGTTAACTAAAGGTCTCAGCCTCAATTTAAATTGACTAACCTCTTGTTCACTAACTCCTTTTTTAATTTTCTTTATCTACATTTCAAATGTTATCTCCTTTCCTGGTTTCCCCTTTGGAACCCCCCATCCCCTCCCCCTCTCCTTGCTTCTATGAGGGTGCTTCCCCTCCCACTCCCACCTCACTGCCCTGGCATTCCTCTATACTGGAGAATTGAGCCTTACAAGATGCAATTTAAATGAGAAAAGGTTTATTTTAGCTTATGATTTGAGGGGATACAGACCAGCATTGTGGTGCCATGATAATAGTTTCACAAGCATGTGCCCGGGACTCTTTTCTTTATATCTCGGCAGAATATGAAGCAGAGACCAAATATGCAGCTAGGATCTTTAAATACCCCCTGCTGCCTAGCTAAGTTCTGAAGGTCCCACCCATTTTCACAGCAATGCTCCTCAGTGGGATTCACAAGCTCTAACTAACAAGCTTACGGGAGACATTTTACATTCACGAAATAACACAAAAATCAGATATTTCAACACCTCTTTATGAGTACGCACATATTTAAAACTCTACACCTTATCTAGGTGAAATGTTCATATGAAATTGTCATATAAAGAATTTTTAAAATATAAGTGATCAAGGTGTGTTATTATAACAGTGAACACTTAGAAAATAGAGGAAGAACTCACATATGTGTATGACATGTCTCAAAAGCTCCAGGTGATATTTTATTTGCAGCTAGAGTCTTTGCTTCCTTTATACAGTAAAAGAGCATGTGGATAAATCAATTTGTGTTTAAGCTTCAAAAGATGCCACCAACTATTGTCGTACTCCAGGTTATGATGGCTATTGCAGAAAACTAAAATTATATGCTGCTGATTTCTTTTTTTCATGAAGAAAATCAATAAAAAGCAATTTTACTTGAGCTGTGATTTTCAAAATTATAAACAACTGCTTCAGATTTCCCCGTACAACCAATTCTGAGATGACTATAACGTGATCATCAGAAAAGCTTTATCCAAACAACTGTTAAAGAAAAAAACTGTGTTTAGGCTTCGTAGAAAGTTTATACATGTTAGCTTTTCTATAATTAAAGAAGCATGCATAATAACAGTCACAGACCTGCATAATAGTCCATTTTCTAGAATAACACTTAATTTCGTTTGTGTGCTGTAATAATGTATCTTCAGGGCTGGCTTAGGGAGAATGTCTATCATAATAGCTCTTATCAGGCACTGAGTTGTTGCTAGGAACCAGATGCTGTACCAAAAGGTGGGTAGGAATCTCTTTTACACTGCAACAAACAGAAATTCAGCTGTTCTTTTGTTGTTTCAAGGTTTAGACTTTAAGTGTTTGCATAAGTAGATCAGATGCTCAGTGTTTGCAAGTATTTGTGATCAGACTTGAATCCAAGAATTTGGGCTTGAAAGTATATTTGTGTGTGTGTGTGTGTGTGTGTGTGTGTGTGTGCGCGCGCGTGCGTATGTGTGCGTGTGTGTGTGTGTGTGTGCGCGCTGTGTGTGCGCGAGCATGTAAAGGTAAGTAAGTGAATCAGTTCCCTCTCCATTGTGGGTACTGAGGATTGGATTCAGGTCATAAAGCTTTCAGAGTAAAGACTTTATATTCCTAGTCATCTTACTGGTGCTATTTTTTAACCTATTTAAATGAAGTCTGCTCCCAGTTTTGAGGTCGGAGGTTAGTTCAGTTCTCATTTCATGAGTAACTGAGCAGCTTGTGTCCACACTTAATGAGATTTCCTGGGCAGGAGAGATGGCTCAGCAGTTAAGAGCACTGTCTGCTCTTCTGAAGGTTCTGAGTTCAAATCCCAGCAACCATATGGTGGCGCACAACCATCCATAACGAGATTCGACAACCTTTTCTGGAGTGTCTAAAGACAGCTACAGTGTACTTACATACAACAAATAAATAAATAAATCTTTAAACCAATAAAAAGAACAAAATACTCTTATGAGATGGGCAGAGTCTGAAGGAAAGGCCACCCAGAGATCCTAACTGGGGTTTCATCCAATAAACAATCACCAAACCCCAAAGTGCTTGCTGAAAGGAGCCTGTTATGACTGTCTCCTGAAGGGCCCTGCCAGAGCCTTACTGATACAGAAGCAGATGCTAGCTGCCAACCATTGGACTGAGTGCAGGGTCTCCAATGGAGGAGTAGGAGTTGGAGGGAGAACCGGAGGAGCTGAAAGGGTTTGCAGCCAAATGGGAAGAATGATGATGTCAGCCAACCAGACACCCCAGGGCTTCCAGGGACTAAGCCATCAACCAAGGGGTACCCATGGTTCCAGCCACAATTGTGGCGGAGGAATGCCTTGTTGGGCATCGGTGGGAGGAGAGGTCTTTGGTTCGATGAAGGTTCAATAGATGCTTCAGCGTGGGGAAATTGAGGGGGGTAGGTGGGAGTGGGTTGGGGAGAGGGGCATCTTGGAGGCAGGGGGTGGGAGGATGGGTTGGGGGTTTTCTGGGAGGGAGGAAACTGGGAAAGGGTATAACATTTGAAATGTAAATGAAGAATATATTCAATAAAAATATAAAAAAAAAAGAGGGATTTCCCCACTCTGGGCTCTGTGTATCAACTTTAGTTATACCAGGGTCAAGTGTCAGAGAAGTAGGGAGATTCTCTTTGTCCTGAAACACCAGAAGCTATTAAGTTAACTGGTAATAAACAGCTCAGCACACAGAAAATCTTATCTCTGTGGCCATACATCAGCTGCTTCTCTATCCAACCTTCTGTTTCTCCTTCTCATGAAGCAAACCTAATTCCCCACTTAGGCTATGTCTGGCAGTAGGAGCTGTAAACCACCAAGTTGTCTTTTATCTATTGATCCAGTCTCTTTTTGTTGTGCCTTACCTTCTCAGCAGTCTTCAGTCTTAAAAAACACAGGGCTCACTCCTTCTACCTCTGTACTCCCTCCCTCAAAAATATTTAAACAGTTATTTATCATCTTAGATCAATTATTGCTATAAGTACTAGACTAGAACTATAAATTATAAATCAGTTAATCCTCTTTTATATATATATATTAGGTTGGCCTTGGTTCTTATTAGCTAGAATTTGTTGCTAGCATTTCGCTAAGATCTTTTCTCCCATGTGGGAGTAGAGATCATATTTAAGATAGCATTAAATTTAATAAGGCAAAGAGGAGGTTATAAAGTTAATAAAATGAGAAGGCTTTAAATAACATAAAGGTTTCTGTCAGGTTTATGAATAATAAATTGCTAAGTGAACTTATCAGAAAAGTAAAAGGATTATTATATATGAGCAACTGGCAATGAAAATATCAAGTAACTAATATGAATTATGAAAAGAGAATAAAACTTCAAGTAGATTTCTTTGTATTTTAGACATTCAGAGATAAATATATTGCTTATAATTCTCCCTGGGTGTGGAAAAGCAGTAACTAAATGGTGTAGCCATTCATCAGTGAATTTTTTAGCAGAGTAGTAACAGATTAGAAAACCCTGTGGAGAGTCAAATTAGAAGAGTTTTGAGCTTTGGCCCATGAGGTATCAGTGCCAACTACTCCATGCTGACTTTTTCGTATTCATGGAGTTGTAAAGAGGATTTAATGACCATTGTGTCTGTGTTCTAGAAAAGCTCTATTATAAGAACTGGCAGCAGGTTGGTCACCAACCATATGTTGTATTTTGCTGACCTCTGGCTTAATATTCTGAATTATGATTTTTGGTTTCTTTTTTCATCTATGATATATTGATATTTATATAAAGAACCACATGACAGCAAAAAAGTAAAACTGGTTTAATTAATCATAGTATTCACCTCTCTTTTAGCAATATATTTATTAGATCTTTGAGAATATAGTTTATTTGAGCACATTCCTCTTCAACCTTCCACCTAGCTTTTCCCTATGTAAATTTTCTTCCCTACCCCTTCCACTTTATGTCCTTTCTGTTTAATTTTTAAGATGATATTGTCTCACAATAGATGTCCTCTGCCTCTTAAAATCTTCCTGCCCCCTCTTCCACAGTGTGACTCTTAACCACACTATGGTTATAAATAATCTAGTCCATTTAGCACCAAACAAGAAGGTTCTAGAAACCTTTTTCAAAACCATTTTCTGTGGTTCAGCTGCTCTGCATTTTCTATTTGTTAACTTTGAAAATATAACATCTACCTCTGTGCACATCTCTTACATGAAATGAATACTGGGTATGAGAAGAATAACACAACTTTATACTATTGAGTAAAGATATTAATATCTGCTGTGTGGCATTCCCATTTTTCTTAGAAGTCTTCTCTTCTGGCACTGAAATAATTTTGTAGTCCCTTTTAATTTTCCAAAGTGGTTTTCAAGGTTTCTTTTACACTCTGGGGAGCTCAATATTATTTATTTCCAAAATTGAGAGCAAGTGCAGGCTTCAGAACATAAAATGTATTCAACTTTACTTGCATAAGGTCTAGCACTATGCCCAGTTCCTAGTAGATTCTTCTGCTTACAAAATAAAAGAATAGATCATTATCTAGTCTATTTGCATATTGAAACTCATAGGAACCTGATTCAAGGGTCCTGCCTAAGGTTGACATGAGAGGCTCATAAATATTTTCAGAATAGCCCATGGGCTCTAGTCTTTGTGATGTGCCTCACTCTTGTGCTTACAGCCTAGTAAGATACTATGCATTTCATCCCTCTGGCTCCATATTTATTGTAAGATGACTTCTTCACTCTCAGGACTAAAAAAGCAAGATGGAAGAAAAACGATGAAGACAGATTGTTTTCTTTTTCTGATCCCTGCTTGTTTCTGTTTATCACAGTCTGGGCAGGAGGATGCTTGTTAAGATGTGTGTAGATAGGTTACTAAGAAAGAAATCCCAATTTAAACTTGGCACTGAGTAAGTTGTTCGCCTTTTACAATGTGCTGACTGTAATATTTTGAAAAGAAACCACTGGTAATAACAAGAAAGTAGGTCCTGGTTAGAAACATATTACTGTGTTGCCAAATCTTCCGTGGAATTCAAGTATTACATATTTTAGGTTAAAGAAAACTAGATATTCTGTATTTTGGCCAAATTTGATTTGGGTTTCAAGCCATCTCAGAGGAAAATTTTAGCAGATAATTCCTTTTATATGATTTGTTTCACATGAGGATAGATTTACAAGATGCATGGGGACTATATAGCTTTTCATAGTAAAAAACATTTTTTAAATTACACCTAGTTCTACAAATAACTGATGGATCCTTTGAGGAAAATGGCAGTTGCCTTGGAGGATAAGTAGAAACGGAAATAGATCAATAGAACCATGGATGTGTCTGGGAAATGGATCTAGTGATGAGTACATGTGGGGGCTAAACAAGGGGACTAGACTATGAAGAAGAACAAAACAAAATGAAATGTGTGCAGTCCCCAGAATAATATCTGCAAATATCTGGACACTAATTCTAAGTTAATACTTCATTCTCTGATTCTGATTGTAGTTCCTGGGCATATTCAGTAAGCCACATACTTTGTGACTTCTACATTTGACATTTTAGAACTTTTCTGATGGTTCATTTTTTTCACTTTCTATGGAAGAGTAAAGTGTGAAAACAGGCACCTAGCACTTCTCCCTTGAGTGCAGTGGAATGAGGTATAATCTGGAACAAATCTATATTTATCTAGCAATTTATTGTACACAACACCGATTCTGTGTGCATATTGCCATCACTAACACGCCAGGAAACATATCGCTAGATTTTCACGAAAATAAAAAGAACCAAAAAAAATAATATGGAAGTAGTTTGTGCCAGGGGAAACTACACTGATGACTTACACATTTGACAGATATAATCTGGAGTGTTCACTATACAGAAGTAGGTGAAAGTAATTTTAAGACATTGTAATTCATAGTCCTTTCAGTGGAGGGGCTTAAGCTATTGTAAAAAATAACTTACAGTTGACATTTTCAAGTGATGTGTTCTCAGACACGTTCACTCCCAAATTCCAACAATGATTATTTTCTGTGATAACCCTGAACTCTGACCTCTGTAAATTTTTCCTATTTGGTCACTCATGTAATTCATCTTAGTACATGTTTTCTTGTTTTCTATGTCTCCCCCAGTTACTCCTTGACAATAATAAAAGAGAAGTCTGCAAAGTGAGTTGTCCTATGTGCTCTAAGTTCATTGCCCATCTCAGAGCTGTTGGAGAGCAAGAAAAAGTATATTTTTTTAGCGCCAAACTACTTCATTTTGGTAAATTAAATACCCTTGTTTAATGATAGCTCTTATATTGCCGCCACTGAGAATTTTTTCTGTAAACACTCTTTGTGTTTAAGGAATAAAAAACCATTCCAAATTTTTATGTATTTATCTATTGCTAAGAAAACTTGAATATAGACTTTTGTCCAAGCAATTCTGATGGTTATTGTGTATTTGTATGTTCACAGTTGGGATAAATATCTGATCTAAAAACACCAAAGGAGGAAATTTTATTTTGAATCAGGGTTTCAGAGTTTTTAATCTGTGGTCAGCTGCCTTCCTCAACAATAGACTGCAGTGGTGTAGAATATTATGATGGAAGAGATGGAAAAAGGTTGTTCATCTCACACAGAAAAGAGGTATGTGTGTGTGTGTGTGTGTGTGTGTGTGTGTGTGTGTGTGTGTGTGTGTGTGTGAGAGGGGGGGGAGGGAGGGAGAGAGAGAGAGACAGGCAGACAGACAGTGAGGGCAGGGACAGAATGAACCAAGGTACAGAACACCTTGCAGCGATATTCTCTCAGTGCTTAGAAACCAATTTTTATCTTGATCTACCTCCTATTGGCTGATTTAGTTTGACTTTATAATAAATTTACTTGTGGATGATACTGAAAACCTAAGAACGCCATCATCTCTAAGCAGAACCACCAGCTAGGGAAAAAAACTTCAAAATACAAGCATTCCTGAGAGACAAATCATACCCAAACAATGTGACATATGGAGATTCTAAGACAAACTCCCTAATTTAAATGAATATAAAAGGAAGTACACAGACTTTGATGTACTTGATTTTTTTTTTTTTACAACTTAATACAGTTGTATGTCATGATAGTCTACAGTTATAAGTGTGAGATTACCTATTCAAAAACCCAGTGGTGGCCGGGCGGTGGTGGCGCACGCCTTTAATCCCAGCACTTGGGAGGCAGAGGCAGGAGGATTTCTGAGTTCGAGGCCAGCCTGGTCTACAAAGTGAGTTCCAAGACAGCCAGGGCTACACAGAGAAACCCTGTCTCGAAAAACCAAAAAAAAAAAAAACCAGTGGTGTTAACTTTTGATCTCATTCTTTTGGTTCCATTCTTATTAAATAAGTTAGAAATAAGATACCAATATACTTAAGTTTAGTTAAAATTTATGTTTGAATTTTTTATTATTTATTGATTAAATTCCTTATTTAGTGTGAGTGTCAGGGGTATAAGGGGTGTGTACACCACAGTACTTGTGTGGAAGTTTCAGAACAACTTGTGGGAGCTGATTTCCCTATATATCACATGGGCTCTTGGAATAGAAATCACCTCATCAGGCTAGACAATAATGGCCTTCAGCCACGGAGCTATCTTACTGCCCTGTCTCTATAAGCTCAAGCAATTTATAAAAGAAAAAGATAGCAATTTTGATCTTTACGTTAAAGCCTGTATCCATATTCTTAGGTATAAGGAAGAAACCTCTGCTGAACATTGACCTAGCACTTAGATTTCTGTTTATACTTCAAAGTAGGTGGCTGCTGTGGATAATACCAAGAAAATAATGATAATTCTAAAGAGAATTCAAATACTTTGCATAAGATTTGAAAATAAGAGAACCATCTATAATCTATTCTTTCTGTTAGCCAATGGATGTTACAACTTTACAGAGTACTACTGAAATAATTATATTATATACAACAGCATAAGTAGTATAGACAACCAAACATATTGATTCATGTACATATATATGCATGTATAAACATGAATATATATATATATATATATATATATATATATATATATATATATATATATAAACATGTATTTGCCTGATTAAATATACAGAATTTTCAGGTACAAACTGATATATTTCATCATTTAAAGGATATCAAATAATCTATCCTGAAGATCAGTGACTCTGGAACTGGAAGACATGTGTTCTGATTTATACTCTGCCATGACATGCAACGTGATACAGGGGGAGGATATTTCAGCCCTAAAGATTTGGCTTCCTAATCTCTTCAATTTCTACCAATCAGCACTTCCCTTTTGGCTATAAGACTGTGTAAATATAAATGATCTGGTTAGAATAACTTCAGTGTAGTCAATAGCTACCACACTTTCTTGAGTTCAGCCTTGTTTTATTTGTTTGCTTTTCACAGCGTATACTTTTATGATGATTTAAGTACATTTTGTCATTAGACAGATACATAGTTACATGTTTCCAGTCAGGGAAGATACAAAGTGTTAATAGAGAGAGCAAGAGGAACATAGGACAGGATTGTGTACTTACAGTTAGAGCTTTGAAGGTAAAAAGCTCAGAGTGTCAAGTATCCCTGTGTGTTTGTGTTTATGATCATGCACCCATGTGCATGCATGTGTATATGCCTGCCTGTCAGTGCTTGTCCACATATGCATGAACACGTGTGAAAGCCCACCTGGATATGGCCAGAGGATGGATTTGGGTGTCTTTCTCTGTTGCTCCTCACCTTTCTCTCATTTATTTCCAATGCATTTCTAAAAATCCTCAAAGAGTAAACTATCATTCTTTTTTATCTCCAGCCTTCCGGTTTAGTTCCACCATAGATCCCTCCCTCTCCTAATTATGGTATGAACAGAATGGCCTCTAAATACATACCTCTAATTTTTTACTCCCCCAGGTCCAGGTTTGTTTAAATGCAGTTTACTCCTGCTTCCAGTAAAACTTTAAAATTCAATATAAATAGAAGTAAATTTTAAAGTCAGTCCTCCCAAAATGTCTCTTTTCCTCTACTGTTTCCTTTTAATATTTGTGCATCCTATGTGTTTTTTAACTGTTCAGTGAGTTTAGGAACTGACAAAAATAATCAACATGAAGAAAAAAAGATTTAATTTGACTCAGAGTTGTAAGGTTCTAGCCTACAGAATATCATTGTATGAATATGTGGCATAGCAAGTTCCAGAACACAAATGAGAGGAGTAGAGTCAGTATCACAATTCTCTTTGAGGAAGCATTCTCAGTTCTACTTTTATTACCTGTAAAGTAGCAGTAATAATACAATACTTCTTTGGATTATTCCAAAAATATTAAACATATTAGTTATATATGATACTTTTAGAAGGTACAAGGCAGAGTGAACCCTCAGTTATGTTATCAGCATCATTATGGTTTACTTCTGTTACCTGAGACATCTTATTTCTCTATATTATCCTCCTATGGTATTGTTAACCTACAGAATCTTCAGACTTCCTTTGGTTTTGGTGATTATCCTTCATAATGTTCAATCTGTTTTGCTACTAGAAAAGTGGTTCAGTTTTTAATCATCAATCAATGAACCCTAAATTCTCTGTCATTCGAATGTTCTTCTACCTCATTAGCATAAATAAGGAGATGGATAATGAGAAGATGCCATGAATATCATTTAATTTCTAGGGTTTGGTATAGAGATGATAGATGCATTAAAACTCCATGGCCATCAGATTTTACTTGCCAGGAGAGGACTGAACAAATACAAGAAGTGAATAGTGCAATCTGGTTTTCAGTTCAAACATCTCATAGATAAAACTTTCAAAACCAATGGTAAAATGTATTTTCTAACGTTTCTAAAAGTCTGGTAAGTTTGAACTCCCTACTCAATTTCCTCTATCTGTTTTGGCAGGAATTTTCCAGGGCTAATCTGAACACTTCCTGTCCAAATTGGCCCCCTTTGGTTAATCTTTAACCATTGCAGGAGGCCAATTAGAAGCCACTTGTTAATGTTTTCTTAGAGAATTAACCCATGATAAACTGTCTCAGAATAATCCTGCTTGGCAGTTCAAGAACTTTAGTTACTGTTGAGAGCAGCCTTCAGCCACAAATATTTGACACCTATTTCTTCTCTAGAATACTCAGGATAGCACAGCAAGACCTCTCATTAGGTAAGGAATACGCTAAATCCTCCAATCCACATCTTATTCTGGTTAACTGGCATCTAATTGATTGTTAATCTTTTGAAAAAACAAAGAGAAAATTGATGACACCTTTGCTTCTAAGATTTACTTCTTTGAAAATACCAGACTTGAGTATAATTCCTCTTAATTTGTACTTTGATTATACTCTGGTTTTGCTAAAGGAGTCATTAATTTCTTCAGTGTAAGCAATTGTTTTAAATGACTCAGGAAATTTGTCAGTTTATTCAATAATAATTTATTTCACAAATTTTAAAGTGACCATAAATGATAATCAGAACAACAGTGCAGAACATTGAGTAATGGATTTTATTGGACTTGAAATTAATTGGTCCCTTCTAGAAGCAGCTTAACATATGTATTTCTTTCATGGTGAAATTTCTGAGACAGACAAGTCAATTTTTCATGGATTATATGCCAAGGGCATTTACTTCTGAATGAATAAGGATTTCTGCATAACTGCCTCAATTATCACTACTAATTTGAGTTCAATTGAATTAACTGTTCTGTAAATTACTCACATGGGATATAGTCACTATGTGTACTGAAACAATTTAAAGTTTTGACTGTTCAGTTTTTGTTCTAGAACTTTTTTCTTGTTATTTTTTCTTGAATATTCACCAAATTGCCAATTCACAAATTCTTCTGGTGTGTGTGTGTGTGTGTGTGTGTGTGTGTGTGTATTTCATGAGTGTGTGTATATATCCATCTCTGCATGCATTTTAGTGTTTCTTTAATTAAAAGGAAAGAACAGATACATGAATACCCAAGTGTACATATAATTTATCCTCTTTTCTTCCATACACACAAAATGTAGCAAGTCATGCCCATTGTTTTATAAATGTATACACAGATAATGGATTTCTTTTCACTTTAATATTTAAAAGATGTTTTCTGTTCATTTGTTTCTGGCCCTATAATAACCTATTGAGTAGAAGCATTAGGGTTTATCTTATCACTCCCCTTAATTTAGATACAAGGATTAATTTGATAAGATTTTCTTATGATTAATGCCACGATAAATAAATGTATATGCATAGTGTTTCAAAGATAAGGTAGCAAGTATATGAGACCAAGTATTTTTGTGTGAAAGAGTAAGTATGCTTAAACTTTGTTTGGAACTCCAGCTTGCTCCCTGTAGGTAATCAAATTCTGTTTTCCATATCCCCTTCACTAGAACCTTGAAAACCAAGTGTGTTTACATTTTAAATTTCATTAATGTTAGAATAAAAAGTAATAATTGAGTTAATATTTTTGTACTCTGGTTAGCAAAGCAAATATCATTCATGTATTTAAAAGCCACTGGATTTAATATTCTGGAAAATATGAATAGACAATACACTTTGTTAACTTCTTTCAGACTTGCCTTTGCTAATGCCATTGGACTTCTGTGTGTAAGATGAACTCGATTACTAATTTTGTATCTGATAATATTTGACAGGAAAATAATCATTGACAATTGTCTATGAAAGTATTAAGTCTGGTTATTTCTTAATTCTAATTCAGTTTTATTCTGGGAGATTCTATCCGTACATGGTTACAAGATGTTTCATTCTACTCTTTAGTTTGACTGCCTTAGTTACACTAACTCATTTAAGATTATTAGTAGGACAATCATAATCAATCATGGAAAGTTGTATAGTATTCCACTGAATTACATAATTCCATTAACAGTTTCTACCGATCCAGTGTACAGTGTTCTTTTTCATTTGTAACATTTGAGGATTAAAAGTCACTTGGAATTATCTGGAACACAATTAGTGTGAAATGGATCAAATTTATCTTTTTTTCCCTAGAACAATTGTCTAACCTTCCAACATTAAGAATTATAAACTTTGTATTCATGCAGGTTTCAAGAGGCAATCCTCACAATTAAATAAAAGTAGGCAGGGAAATTGGGCCAACTTTTAATACTCTGAGATCACTCTCTGTGGTTTAGAGCACTGATGATTTTGTTTCCTTCTTTGTGTGGTGGCCTCTCTACTGTATCTTATTTAGAGGGTCACTGGGTATTTTTGCTTAGTTATTATTCTTACGGAACTTCAGGATAAACATATATATATATTTCTTCCAGAACATAACCAAAATGAAACCTGTAGGAATCTGTTTAATAAGTACATTAAATTTCTTAAATTTGTCTTTCCTCTTAACATTGCTTATATGAACTTCTCTTCTATTATATATTTTAACTCAGTAACATGACTTACATCAGTTATGTATCTATATTATATTAAAGCCACTATGATATTGAATTATATTAATATTGAAATAGATTCAAAGATTTCATTACTCCAAATGATTACTAATTTAATTTCTAGATAATTAGATATTTATTCTTTTTTATATGCTGTAGAAGAATTTTAATCCAGAAACATGGCTGCTCTGTCAAGGGATCATACACAAAGTTCTTCTAGGTCTCTGTGATCTTGTTGGAATGACACACCTTTAATCTCTCTGGCTGGGTTACAGTCATACCATTAGTATACACCTTTAATCCCAAATACTGAAAGTAAAGTTAGTTTGTAAAATGATGCAGCCACATTTGAATGTGACATCTAATTGAGGGGGAGACAAAGTGATAAATCAGAGGAATATTTGACAGAATGAGTAGAGACAGGATATGCCCAATTCATACTAGAAGAATAGATGAAGAAAGACTACTTAAGAGTAGGAAAACAGAAAAGAGGTGTGGTGTGGTAGGTGGTGGATGGTGTGTGTGTGTGTGTGTGTGTGTGTGTGTGTGTGTGTAACCATTTTATAGGGACAGTTTAAGATAGAAGTTTCCAGGCTTAGGCCTAAGATAGTTAAAACAGAGAAAGAAATATATTTGCACAGCTCTCATCAGTATCCCTTGCAGTAATTTTTTTCTATTAATTTATGTATTCACTTTACATCTGGTTACAGCCTCCCATTTTCTTCCCACCCCTCTTCACACATCCCCCCATCTCCCTTCCTCTTCTCCTCTGAGAAGGGGCAGCCCTCCTACTGCCAGGTACCAACTCACCCTGGCATTTTCAAGTCACTGCAGGACTGGGCACATCCTCTTCCACTGAGACAGACACATAGCCCAGTTAGGAGAACAGGACTCACAGGCAGGAAACAGAGTTAAGGATAGCTCCCACTCCAGTTGTTTGAAGACCAAGCTGCACCATCTGATACATATGTGCAGGGGGTCCTAGGTCCAGCCCAAGTGTGCTCTTTGGTTGGTGTACTGGGTAGTTTGGTGTATCAACTTGGCACAGGCTGGAGTTAACACAGAGAAAGGAGCTTCAGTTGAGGAAATGCCTCCATAAGATTTGGCTGTGGGGTATTTTCTCAATTAGTGATAAAGGAGGGCCCATTGTGGGTGGTGCCATTCCTGGGATGGTTCTATAAGTCTTGGGTTCTATAAGAAAGCAAACTGAGCAATCCAGGGGAAGCAAGCCAGTAAGAAATATCCCTCCATGGCCTCTGCATCAGTTCTTGTATCCTGATCTGCTTGAGTTCCAGTCCTGATCTCCTTTGGGGATGGACAGCAGTTTGGAAGTGTAAGCAGAATAAACCCTTTCCTCCCCAACTTGCTTTTTGGTCATAATGTTTGTTCAGGAATAGAAACCCTGACTAAGACAGTTGGTAATTCTAACTCTGGGTGCCCTCATAGGTCCAAGTTAGGCCCAAGGGATGATGCCTGAATCTCACTCAGAAGTGGAAATAAAAGAGTTCTTGGAGGTAGATGGAGAGAGGAATCTGGGTAGAAAAGGGGATGGGAAGGAGAAAGGGGATCAGGTGTGGGAGGAGTTGCCATGGAGAAGAGAGGACTAGGAGAGTGATTGAAAATCAGTAGGTGGCTGGGGGTGGCATCTCTAGGACATGCCAGAGACCTGGATTGGGAAGACTCTGGGGTTAACTCTAGCTGAGACTTGTAGCAGTGGGAAATACGGATGGAGCCTGAAGTGGCCACCTCCTATAGCCAGGCATTCCCAGTAGAAGGATAAGGACCCCAACCCACCACAAAATCTTTGATCCAAAAAATTTTCAGTAATTTTTAAAGTAACTATTGCAACACTTAAATATTCATAAATGCAAATATTTTCAAATTACAAAATACTATCAAATCCTTTGACATATATTAAAAGTTGAGATGTTCAAAAGTTCTTATACAAAACATTAATTTTGGGGGTACATGTGTATTTTGTCATCTTTGACATGGAGCTAAAAGTTTGGAGAAAATGAATTTCCTCTTTCAAAATTTATGATTTTTTTGTTTTTCTTTTTAGGAGAAAAGAAATAATGAAATGCAATTTTCTCTATAATATTACATCATTTGTGTTTTAGAGACAAACTAAAGCAATCTGGGGAACTGCTATGCTTCACTCTCAGTCTATCCACCTCAAGGTGAAGATGATCTGGGATCTTATTTTACTGTTTGGTACCTAAATTCAGTTCACATCCGCACTGGAAATGAATAATCACATTCACTTGTCCAAATGATGTTATCTGTCTTTTACAATTTTTTTCTGTACCTGTCTATCTTATAACCCAACAGTGCTGCAAGTTTTTAGCAATACATCTTTCTTTTTCCTTCATCACAATTACAACTACTATGGCAATCACATAACATAACTTAGTACTTACATATCACACAACATAACTCAGACTTACTCATGAACTCAATATAAAGTAGAGATTCATAAAGCTCAGATGCCTTTAGCTTCCAAGTCTAAAAAGGAACAGTTTAAAATACTCAATTCTCAAGTTCCAATGCATATGAGTTAAAATAACCTAACTTGATTGCAAAGCTCTCCCGTGTTCTTTCTCATGCTACATATGTTCTCTTCTTTGTGCTTATTCTAATCCTTAATACTCAAGAGATTATGGTCGGCAATATGGACTTTGGCTTCTCCTTAGGTCCAGACAGTTAGTAAATGACAGATTGTGGGGACCGTGAATGGCAGTCTGTGGCCTGGTTGAGCAAGGCTTACTCCGGAGACCCAATAGAATATTCTACAAGGGACAGACCCAGTAAGCCATGCTCCCAGATACTCAGGCTCATACTCTTGACTCCTCAACTCCATAGTCCTATGGCCATCAGTCACAAGTAGGGCTAGGCCCTTAGTGTTCTGGCTGGACTCCACCCCCTCCCCCAAGTCACCTGGCTACAGTCAGGTTTTCCCTGCCCCACAGTTACCTGGCAACACTCAGCCAACTACACCCTCTTTTCCCCCTGTTAAAAGGGACTTCCAGGCCCCTCCTAGCTCTCCTGCTTTTTAATCTTATCCTTACACTCTTGTCCTCCTGTTTTCCCTCTCTCCCCATTCTTCTCCCCTTTTTCCACGTGGTCATGGCCAGCTCTCATCCCTCTATCTTTTCTTTCTTTACTTCTCTCTTTTTCTCTTCATACTTTTCTATAATAAAGCTTTGAAACTACTGACTGTCTCTTCTTAACAAAAGCTGCCATGTAGCATGGAATAGGTCTCAGTGTCTCCAGCTGCCTGAAAAGACCCAAGACCCTTCCACCCAGCCAGGCTTTCTCTACAGGTACAGGAGGCCCATGACAGAATGGCACCTTCTAGCCAAGGACCTTCCTGTCAGCCGGGCAGCTTCCCTCAACAGGTACTTGGGAGCCCGCCATCCCTACATGGGTAGATGAAAAGACAATATGTAAAGGAATGAAGAATTGTGACCTAAGATGCCATAAGGAATACATTGAGAAATGTTGATGGTGTGAAGAGGGTCTACATCTTGTTGAATAAAATGAATCCACACTCCTATGGTCACTTGATCTTTGACAAAGGGGCTAAAACCATCCAGTGGAAAAAAGATAGCCTTTTCAACAAATGGTGCTGGCTCAACTGGAGGTCAACATGCAGAAGAATGCAAATTGACCCATTCTTATCTCCTTGCACTAAGCTCAATTCCAAGTGGATCAAGGACCTCCACATAAAACCAGACACACTGAAACTAATAGAAAGGAAACTAGGGAAGAACCTTGAACATATGGGCACAGGGGAGAATTTCCTGAATAGAACTCCAATAGCTTATGCTCTAAGATCAAGAATTGACAAATGGGACCTCATTAAATTACAAAGTTTTTGCAAGGCAAAAGACACTGTCAAAAAGACAAAGCAGCAACCAACTAACTGGGAAATGATCTTTACCAACCTTATATCCCACAGAGGGCTAATATCCAATATATACAAAGAACTCAAGAAGTTAAACTCCAGAGAGGCAAGTAACCCTATTAAAAAATGGGGTACAGAGCTAAACAAAGAGTTCTCACCTGAAGAATATCTAATGGCTGAGAAGCACCTAAAGAGATGTTCATCATCCTTAGTCATTAGGGAAATGCAAATCAAAACAACCCTGAGATTCCATCTCACACCAGTCAGAATGGCTAAGATGAAAAACACAGGAGACAGCAGTTGTTGGCGAGGATGTGGAGAAAGAGGAACACTCCTCCACTGCTGGTGGGATTGCAAACTGGTACAACCACTCTGGAAAGCTGTCTGGCGGTTCCTCAGAAAACTGGGCATGACACTCCCGGAGGATCTGGCTATACCATTCCTGGGCATATACCCAGAGGCTTTACCTGCATGCAATAAGGACACATGCTCCACTATGTTCATAGCAGCCTTATTTATAATAGTCAGAAGCTGGAAAGAACCCAGATGTCCCTCAATGGAGGAATGGATTCAGAAGATGTGGTATATTTACACAATGGAATACTACTCTGCAATTAAAAACAATGAATTCTCGAAATTCCTAGGCAAATGGTCAGAACTTGAAAATATCATCCTTAGTGAGGTAACCCAATCACAAAAGAACACACATGGTATGCAGTCAATGATAAGGGGATATTAACCCAGAATCTCGGAATACCCTAGACACAATTTGCATATCAATAGATTTCCAAGAAGATGGAAGGAAGATGGTCCTGGAAAGACTGGATGTAGGGAAATGCCAGGACAGAGAAGCGAGAGGGGGTTGAATGGGGAAAAGAGGGAGGGAAGGGGGCTTATGAGACTTTCGGGGAGGGAGGAAATGGGACAGGGGAAATGATTTTGAATGTAAATAAAAAAAAACTTAGAAAATAAAATAAAATTTTAAAAAAAAGTAAAATTGGAAAAAAAAAAAAGAATTTCCAATGGAGCTGGGCAGTGGTGGCACATGCCTTTAATCCCAGCACTTGGGAGGCAGAGGCAGGTGGATTGCTGAGTTAGAGGCCAGCCTGGTCTACAGAGTGAATTCCAGGACAGCCAGGGCTATACTGAGAAACCCTGTCTCGAAAAAAAAAAAAACAACAAAAGAATTTCCAATGGAACCATGATCTGAGGATTGTTTGGAAAAGATCTACATGAGCCCCTTATACCCAACACCCATATACCTCAAAAGCCATTGTTTCACCTGATTTTCTTAATAGTGATTTTCCTCCCTAAAATGTCAGAATCTCCTAAAACAATAAAAATTATTGTAACACATGCACATGGCAACGCTCAAGTCAAAGTGTAAGTATGGAAGTCAGATGGTAACTTGTGGAAGTAAACTTCGTCCATTGTGTGGGTCCCAAGGGCCAAACTCAGGTTATCAGGTCAGCCACAGGCACTGGCCCCACGCTGGAATGTCAGTTCTTTCACTACACTGTCCTAACTCATTACTAGAGTCTGCATACAAAACGTGGCCCAAGGTAGCTAGTTAGCCCTTGTCTTCATAAAAAGTCAGGATCCTTAAATGCTTAAAAAGGGATATGTATGAAGTCAAACATGGGGTTGGTTACACTGTTATACGATTATAGTAAATTCACTATAATCAGCTTCAGAGTGTTTTTCCTGTCTTGACATTAACATATCATGGGTTTTTTAAAAATATTTGTGTACACATTTATGTGTGTACAGTGTATAGGCATGTGAATCATATAGGTTTTATAAGCTAAAAGTAGGTGTGGCCTTTTAAGAACACAATAAAGTATAAATACCATTTTAAAAAAAATGTATTACAATGTGGAAAGAAAGTCCCAGCAAGAGAAACAGAGGTCCATCCATGCAAAGAGCTCAAATAATTTGAAGTCATAGACATATTAAGATTGCCTTGCAATGTTTTATAACTAAATACAGGTTCCCCACTGCCTAATTTAGTTTACTTTTGTTAAGTATGCATCGTTTCCTTTTTCATCACTGTTGGGTTTCATTATGAGCTCTGGTACTTGTTGATAAGGATTGGACACTCACTCATCTCTACACTGGATTCTGCTTTTCCCTTAGCAACTTTTAAATAGTTACTACAAATCTATTTAGCCTGTCAAAACTTCCCTAATTTTTTTCTAGTTGTTTTCTTTTTTGATCTTAATTGTAGATCTTTATTTAGTATTTTTGTCTCTGTCAGGATGACTTCTATAGGAGTTAGTTTCACCCAAGAAAGACATACTAAGCTGTGTTAAAGGCATCATCAGGCTATTTATAAATTTATATTTCAAGTCACCTGATATTATAAGTGCAAGTCTAATTTCTTCCTATATATGCTTTATGTACATTTCTGTGAGTATACTAAAAGCATTCATGGAGATTCCACTCTCATAACCTCTTCATTTTTCTAAATCATCACCCCTGAATGCTATCACATTTGGGGGCAGAACTACAAGATATGAATTTTGAAGAGATACAAGCATTCAGTCTATGCCTGACATTTTCAACCTCTACATAATGATATATATCAGATATCCTTTACGTTAGATACTCACATTACAATTTATAACAGTAGCAAAATTACAGTAATGAAGTAACAAAGAAATAATTTGTGGTGAGCACATCACAACATGAGCTGTATTATCTAGTCGTAGCATTAAGGTGTTTGAGAACCATTGGTCTATATCATTTCTATAATATACATACATACATGTAAGATTTCATTAATAGTTCTTGGATCAGGATTCCTTTTTCAATTTAGTTCATAATGAGTATAATTTCTTTTTTTAAAGGCATGTAATGGGGAGTCTAACCTTTCTCCACTCTTATTTTATTGTGAAGAAATTCTGAATGACTGTGTCTGACAGTAGATCACTAAACACTCTTCATTCCAGAGAACCCCTGAAGCAAGACCTTGATTAATTTTCTAACTCAGACCACTAGCAGTGATGTTTATAAAAATAACTCTCCTGAAAAATCCATCATCACGCATAAAAAATTGTACAGACTGACTGGGGAGGTTATACTTGGGATGTATGTGTATATGCATGTATGTTAACAATTAATGAAATAAGAGGCTATGAACTTGAAACTGAACAAGGAATGGTATATGGAAGGCTATGGATGAATGAAAGGGAAGAAAAAATGATATAATTATATTATAATCACAAAAATAAAAGAATACAAAAAGTAAAGCTTAAAACCTTTTTTAAAAAAATAATCCACATTGAAATGATTCAGAAACCATTTAATCAGACAAGCACTTAGAATTCTCTCAAAGCAGGATCAGCAGGTGAAAGAGTGTAGAATCCCCCTCATCTTCCCTTACACCTCACCATAGCCTCTCTCCTCCTATATTCTTTATAATAAATTGATAGACATGTCTTTTGTATACTGTATATTGTTCAAATATATTAATAAATCCAAAGTAAGTATTGTACAATCCTGGTTTACAGAGCAAGATTGGACAGAGCATAAGTAAAACAAATTGGGGTTTGTGACTGGCAAATTAAGTAGAGGGGCAGTCTTAGAGAGTCAGCCCCTAATATGTGAGAGTTGTAATTATCTTTAGGTAGATAAAATGAGAAATGAAAGGAAGGATTCCACTCTTCCCTCTGTAGAAGCTGCCATGTGTGACTCTGTATGCACTGGGGGAGGGTTCCTGTAATGTCAGAGAATTCTCCATTGTTGATTGTTTTGGTGTGGGAACAGGAAGCATGGGCAGTTCTTTTTTCCAGCAGAAATATTTGTCTAAGTGGATGGACATGTGTCTCTTTTGGTACTTGTCTGTCTTCATGTAGTCTCTCCCTTGTTAGTCCAAGCTAGCCCTGAACATACTGTCCTCCTAATTCAGCAGCCTGAGAGCAGGAATTTCAGATGTTGCCCATCATGCCTGGCTTGGATGTAGTTTTCTTGCAGAAATTATGTCTTCTTTGTCTTTACCAACCAGAGAGCAACTTCCAAAGCACAGAGGACAGAGCTTTACTCTCAGATGTTTCACATAATGCTTCTTAAATAATGGAATGCTCATGGCTCTGTGTTCCCTATAGTGCTAAGTGGGGCTGAAGGCATTGTTGCCACTCAATAAATAGCTGTTGATTGATTGATATGTTAGTGGAACATAAAAACTATAAGTAGCTGAAATCAGACTAATATTTTATTGAAATGCAATAAAACTATCTTCAGTTTTTAAGTATTTTAATGCTTTCAACGGCTGTTTCATCTTCCCATAACAGTTAAATTTTTATGCAATGTCATGAGGCTGTTGTCTGATCAAATTTATAAGACCCTTAAAAATGCGCAAGCCCCATAGCCATGCCAGGATCTAGGAAATCTGCAGTCATTTATGATTAATGAAGCTCTGTGTTTTGTGAGGCATTATTGAAAACAGAAGCCTATGACTTCACTGTTTCTGACAATAACTTTGAACACAGGGTCAGTCCTTCAATTTTAACATTTCTTTGTAAGATTAATAGAAAGTAAAAACAATCAAGTACGGAGCTTCTCCCAGATGTGACAAAGTGGGAGACACAAGTTTTCAATCTGTTTCTGCCAATGAATCTCCACCTCATTTCACAGAATATTGATGATGAGCAAATGTTACCGAAGGGCAGATCTAGTCATCAGGAAAACATAGAGTTCAGGACTCTGTCAGGCACCACAGAGTGAATTCATAGAAAATGTTACTGGAAAATAGTGCAAGAGCTGACTCAAAGCACTTGAAGAGTATGAATAATTGTAAAGAGGATGATCAAGTTTTTAAAAAAAATCAAGATTATTTTAAAAATATAATCAATTATTGGATGTTCTGAAAAAAGCTGTATGATATATAGGCAGTTTTCTTCAATCACTGAAAAGAATTGTGTGCTTCAACAAATGAAAAAAAAAAGGAGGTAGAATATAGAGTTTGCATCTAAAAGACAACGGTAGATTACAAAGCATACATACATCTCTTTCCAAAGCAAATGATAAAAATGGTGTCTAAATAAATGTATGTAGATACTTTAATAAAAACTGTTGACTTTTATAAAAAGCACACTTTAAGAAAAGTATGACTCTTACATGACACCTCTGCCTATTAACACGCCTTTCTAGTGCATAAAAAATAAATAAAAGACAGTGTCTCATAAGAATAAATACAGCTCACAAAATAAAGCACCATGACAAATTCTATCACTCCTGCTTTCTTTAACCTGCTTCTTATTTGTCAGTTAATGGGAATTGACTATTAGATGGAGTCGCTTGTGTGCAACTTCTGTGTAACAGGAACCTCTGAGGTTGCTAAACCACAGTCTGACCTGAAATTTGTATGAAAAATTAAGTGGAAGGGCTGCAGTAAGCTTGTGGTTTTCCTCAGTTTAATATGGTTGTCCTGGGGTCTGGCAAGAAGGAGGAGGAGGAATAGGAGGAGGAGGAGGAGGAGGAGGAGGAGGGGAAAAAGAAAGAGAAAAAAGAAGAGGAGGAGGAGGAGGAAGAAGAAGAGGAGGAGGAGGAGGAGGAGGAGGAGGAGGAAGAAGAAGAAGAAGAAGAAGAAGAAGAAGAAGAAGAAGAAGAAGAAGAAGAAGAAGAAGAAGAAGAAGAAGAAGAAGAAAGAAGAAAGAAGAAGAAGAAGAAGAGGAGAAGGAGGAGGAGGAGGAGGAAGAAAACCAAAAATAACTAAAGTTTGATAGAAGCGGTCACTTAAAGAAATTCACTAAAGAGCACTCAAAAGAACTTAGGTGGAGCCAGCTTTCAACCCACCTCTCCTCCTGAAACTGTGAGGATACGAGGATAGAAAGGCCTAAAAGTGGAAATATTCAAAAATTCCCCCCTCATTGCATTTCTAAATGTCACGTTTGAGTTTAAAAGAAAATAGGTCCACCTGCCCCAATTGTTTCAAAACAGGAAACTGGTGTATCAAAATTAGACACATAGTTCAAGCCTATTAAGAGTCAAGTTCTTTTTAAGACATGTTTCCAATGACTACTGAAACCACCAGCAAGAATTGTCTGAGGAAGGACATCCATTCACTACTTTGCATGTCTGAAGCCCTTTTCTAGGTAACTGAACAGGATGGTGAACTAGGCCGGGTGCATTGCAGATGTGCTGAAGTCAAACTCTGCAGTTCACCCCACACAGGAAATCAGTCACAGCTTTTCCAGTACTATGTGTTCTTTTCAAGTAATAGTTGTGGTATTGTTTCCGCCAGTGAAAATGCAGGACTCAAGGTACAGATTTAGATGATGTTCTTTACTTGGCTTAACCTGGCTTCCACAATCCTCAGTATTAATACAATTGTTAAAAATATAATAACATTATTTTTTCTAAATGGTTCTGGATGTTGGGAGTGTGGATTTCTAAAATGGTAGGATAAATTCCAAGAATGTGATACTATATATAATTGACTCTAAAAAAATTGTTGCTAGAATTTCTCCTTTATATTTCATAGGTCAAATGCAATAGAAGTAAACGAACAGAAATATGAAGTACTTTGATGTGGGTTGATAAATCCTCCTAGACATATAAAATAAATGAGCATAAGGGTCCCTTCCCCTACAAAGGCTATAAATTTTACAGAAAGTGCCTGAGCATTTGCACTCCTTTACTTTCCTATCTTCCTGCAGTAAATGTTGATTCAGCAACTACACTGATGAAGTATCATGCTAGATCTTAAGAGATAACAATAAGAAAGTCAAGTGAACTATCATTCTAGTGTAGGCAGAATGTAACAATTGTCATAAATAAGATTTAGAGAGGTTTAGAGGTCTACTGATCTCAAAAGAACCATTAATAAGTGAAATGAAAATAATAAAAATTTCAAGAAAAATCAATAAAGATTTTGCTGTGGAGTTGAATTTTATTTTAATTTTTTTAATGGAAACAAATCTTTATTAAGTAACTTTTAATAGAAAAATAAAACTTTTATAATTCTCTTTACAGCAAATATATAATATCAGTGCTTTGGTCATCTTAAGTTAAAGGCCCTTTATCATAAAATATATGGTTTTAAACTTTACTCAAATTGAATTTATAATCTCTATGACTTCCCTACATATATATAACAAAACAGTGTAGTAAAATTAGCAAATACTAAACTATATTGATAATTTATCATTCTTAGTTTGTGGTTTTTAGAAACAGCACATGCACCTAACATATGTCGATTCCTTGGCTTATTAGTTGCAGTATATGATGCAACAAAATACGAAACACATGCTTGGTGACATTCGTCCATATCTACAAGACGGCAGCTAGAGATTAAGATTCAATACTGACAATCAACTATCCTACAAGCAATTAGCATTACATCATAATATTCCATCAAGGCAACTTTTTTATACTGAAAAATCAAAATAAAAACCATTATTTGTAAACTTTACATGAAATGTAACTAACTCTTCAAGTGGAAATAAAAAAATAAAATTTTGTCGATTCGATTTTATTCATTCTTTTTTATTGATTATTTCATTTACATTTCAAATGTTCTCCCCCCTTTCCAGTTTCTCCTTCACAAACCTTCTATCCCACCTCCCCTCTGCTTCTATGAGGGTGCTCCCCCACCTAGCCATCCACTCCCACTTACCCCTATAGCATTCCCCTACACTGGGGTATTAAGCCTTCACAAGACCAAGGGTCTGCCCTCCCATTGATGCCAAATAAGGCAATTCTCTGCTACATATTTATCTGGAGCCATGGAGGTGAATTTTAAATCACGTCGAAAGACAAGAGTCAAAATTTACTATACTAGAATGAGTATTTTTGCATCGATATTCATAAGAGAGATTGGCCTGAGATTCTCTTTCTTTGTCGGATCTTTGTGTGCTTTTGGTATTAGTGTAATTGTGGCTTCATAGAACGAGTTGGGTACTGTTCCTTCTGTTTCTATTTTGTGGAACAGTTTGAAGAGTATTGGTGTTAGGTCTTCTTTGAAGGTCTGATAGAATTCTGCACTAAAACCATCTGGACCTGTGCTTTTTTTGGTTGGAAGACTTCCAATGACAACTTCTATTTCTTCAGGAGTTATAGGACGGTTTAGATGGTCTATTTGATCCTGATTTAATTTTGGTATTTGGTATCTGTCAAGGAAATTGTCCTAGAATGATAGTTCACTTGTCTTCCTTATTGCTATCTCATAAGATCTAACATGCTGCTTCATAATAATTGCATGCATAGAACACAAAGCTTCTTTCAGAAAAAAAAAAGGAAGCGACTCATGAGAAAGGAGCAGGGAGCTTAGAGCAGATGGTGTCTTGCCTCATAGGCTATAGAAAGATATTCAAGTTTCCTGTAACCATGGAAGGGAAATGGCAAGCCATAGAAAACTATGAAGACTCTGTGGGTCTTCTTGTGTCCTTGACTCCTCCAGCTTGCTCAATTCTATCCTTCACGCTTCTGCAATACCCCCTGAGCTCTGACATTTGGCTGGGACTAGGTGTCTCAGGGTAGGTAATACTGGAGAGAGCCTTCCCCTCCTCTTAGGAGAATGGGAGAGGGTAATGGAGGGGAGGGTTTTGTAAGGGCAGAACTGGGAGGAGACAGGGGAGAGGGAGGCTGCAATCGGGATTCAAAGTGAATAAAAAAAATAAATTATTCGGAAAAAAAAGGAATGAAAACCATAAGGGACAGTTGCTGAGGTGGGTTCCTGGGCCTTTGCTACAGTAGTACGATAGATTCTTCATTCTCTGGTGTTCATGCGCTGTGAATGGCTTTGCCATATTCGCTGAAACGCTGTTCCTGGCTCTCCTCTTCTCTCCATATCAGCAGCTCTCAAATCTTCTCCATGAAATCTCTCTCTTTCATGATGAATGAAATCTCATTTCCCTAAACAGTTCATCAACAAATTAAAACAAAAAGTAATGTATTAGCTAAATCAATAATAGAAGCTAATTTGTATATCCGAACTGTACATCAGCAAAAGTAAAGGTGAAAAATGGTCAATAAATTGGCCAGGTGCCCAGTGATGGAGCCAGAATCTAAGCCGTGAATTTTATTTTATTTACTATTTTAATTTTATAGTTTACTTTAATTAATGTAAACAATAAGCACATCACATATCAAAATTAACCCTAACCATGGTCTATGCAGCTCATTGAGGTTCATGTGTATATTCTAAATTTTTATTGTCCATTCAGTTGTGTGTGGACAATTATGTTGATTTTAATTTCTTGCTATGAAGAATTAAGCATCCATAAATCTGGGGTTTCAAATACTAAAAAGCTAAGAAAGAAGTTAGGAAGGTAATCCATTCAAAATAACTCTCCTGAAATCAAGTATTTGTGAATATATATAAAGAAGTAAAAGACCTCTACAAGAAAAAAAATGCAAGTATTTTGAAAAAGGAAATCACAGAGATTTTTTTTTTCTTAGGTGATGGGAAAATATTTCATGTTACTGGGTAAGCAGAATAAATACTGTGAAAATGTTTCTATTACCAAAATTGCTGAAAAAAAATTTACTAAAAAATGAAATTACTGAAAATAGTAAACTTTTTATCGGTTCTTTGTGAATTTCCCATCGTGCACCCTGATCCTACTTATCTCCCTGTCCCCTTATACCTGCCCTCTACCCTTGCCATCTTCCCCACAAAGGAAAAAAATCTCATTGTGGATGCTATAGTATATCTCACAGTGTGTCCAGCAGTATACCCTTTTGTCTACACTGCTGTGGTGAGAGGACAAATAAGTAGGATCAGGGCCAGCTCTCCCACACTCACACCCTCGAGTCCTCCAGTCCATCATTAGCTTCTGAAACCAAGGCCAGCTCTACTGTGCTTCCTGGGCAAGGTACTTGGCCTGCCCTCCAGAGTACTTCAGCTGGAGAGGGACAGAGCCAGCTTTCCTGTTCTCATGCCTTCTGGGCTAGCTTTCCCATGATATCCAGTTATCTCACGAGGGTCAGTTGTGCATAGCCCTCAGACATCCACATGTCCTCAGGTGTCAGCCTAGACCAAAGACATTCATCCATCTAGCCTTTAATGGTAATCGACCCGTGCTGATGCAGGGCCACAGGCCCAGACATAGCCCTTAGTGGCAAAACAGGCCTGGACCTCACCATTACCTTAGGTGGCATCACTGGCTACTCACATCAGGCTGTTCCTCACTATACTGGAGAGTCTCCAGTTCTGTTTCTCTTCATTTCATATACATCTTCTACTTCCCTTTTCTTCCTTTTATCCATCACGTACTTGCTCATCTTAGTGGTACCCTGGTTAACTGTGTGTCTGTGGTCATCTCAGGAGTCTCTGGAGTGCTATTCCCAACTTATGCTGTATGCCCCCAGCAGGGTCCACTTTAGGCATGGTTGGCCAATCTAGGTTGCATGGGACCTAACTGACCAGACTGATAGTCATCTGGATCTTGCTTCCTGCCTGGGCCATGTGACACAAGGTGGTGATTGTTTTGTTTGGGTCTCGCTTAATTAACAGAATTATTGAAATACCTATCAAATTATCCATGTCATATTTACAATATTTAGGAAAGAACAATAAAAGGTTTTATTTATATGGAACCATAAATGACCCCCAAATAGCCAAAACAATCTTAAGGAGTAAGAACATTGTGGGAAAGGCATTACAATATCCTACCTCAAATCATAGTATAGAGTTTGTGATGGTTTGTATATGCTTGGTCCAGGGAGTGGCACTATTTGGAAGTGTGGCCTTGTTGGAGTAGGTGTGTCACTGTGAGCATGGGCTTAAGACCCTCACTTTAGCTGTCTGGAAGTAAGTCTTCCACTAACAGCCTTCAGATAAAGATGTAGAACTCTCACCTCTGCCTGCAACGTGCCTGCCTGAAGGCTGCCATGCTCCTGCCTTGATGATAATGGACTGAACCTCTGAACCTGTAAGCCAGCCTGAATTAAATGCTGTCCTTATAAGAGTAGCCTTGGTGATGGTGTCTGTTTGCAAGTCATAATGGTACTAACATAAAAACACAGAGGAAGAGCAATGGAATAGAATGTAGGACCTAGAAATAAAACAGCAAATTTGCACCCACTTATTTTTTGAGAAAAGAGACATTAACGTATTTTCAGAAAAGATGATAGCCTACACAGCAAATGGTGCTGGCAAAACTATTTCTATTTACAAATGAATGAATTTATATTTCTATATTTTACCTTATAGAAAGGTCAATTACTAATGCATCACAGATCTCAGTTTGCAACTCTAAACAATGAAACTTTTAGAAGAAAGGACAGGGGACACCGTTCATAATATTGGAGTAGCAAACAACTATTATTAATTTTTTGATTATTCTCTCATAAGATACATTCCAACCTCAGCTTTCCCTCCCTCCATCCTCTCTCACACACTCCAATCTCCTGAGGTCTACTGTCCTGCCTTTCCCTTCAGATAAAAAGCAGGTCACCCAGGGGTATCAACTGAACACAGCATTAAAAGTTACAATAATACCAGACCCAGTCCCTCAGTTCAAACCTGGACAAGGCAACCCAGAAGGAAGAAAAGTACCTCAAGAGCAGTTGAAAGAGAGACACTCTCAGCTCTCATTATTAGGATTTCTACAAGAACATCAAACTACAAATTCATAGTGTAAATGCAGAGGACCTAGCTCAGACTCCATGACTGCTGCTGTAGTCTCTATGGAGCCCTATTTAGCTGAATCTGTGGGATGTGTTCTGTTAAATAGAATGGCTGCAGCACGGAAATCTACTCCAAGAATCAAACAGATAGGAGGACACAAAACTAAAGGTTTGTGGACAGCAAAGGAGACCACCGGCAGAGTTAACATGCAGCCCACAGAACGTGAAAAAATCTTTAGGAGCTACACTTAAGACAAGGAGATAATGTCTAGAATTTACAAGGAATCACAGAAATTAAAAACCAAAAAAATAAAACTGCCAATGAACAAATAATCAAATGAACTGAACAGACAGATTTTTTATTTTTATTTTTTAGTATAAATGGCCAATGTATTTGTTATTTTTGTATTGTAATAAAGCACCAAATGACCAAGGCAACTTACAAAAGAAAGCGTTTTGTTGATCTTAGGATTCTATAGGTTCCATCGGGTTAGGGTTCATTATGATTCTATAGGTTCTGTTGGGTTAGAGCTCATTATGGTGAAGTCACGGCATTAAGGCAGGTTTCTGCTGAGACCTGGCATATCAAACCACAGGTAGGAGACCTATAGCACCCTGAGAATGACAGGAATCCTTTGAAAACTCAAAGCTCACCTACAGTCGCACACCTACTCCAACAATGTGACACCTCTTAATCTTTTCCAATACAAGCTTTTTCAGTACATCCCCTACCCCTGTTGACCTACTTCTTGCAGCCAGGACCCATCTCCTAATTTCCAGTACCTGTAATAATACAAATATAATATAAGTCTTTTATTAGTTGATTAGGCCAAAGTTCTTCTAATCAATTCCCTCCTCAGTGTTTATATTCGCTAGCTGGGGATACTTTAAGCCTCTACAAAGTGGTGATATACCATGATGCAGTTTATATATAAAATGAATACTGCATTCTTCATAACCTGTAGCCATGTTAATGTCTTTTCAAACAATGTCTGCCTGTGAGAGCTATATATCTATCTAGTCTTTGAATACAGTGTGATGACATGAATATGCCTTAGTTGTCATTATCCACTTTAAGTCTGACAAGCTACCTGATCAAAGACAGCAGATGGATATCCTACCTGCAAGTCCATTTCGCAGAACTGTAGAATCAAAGTACCATAAAGAAAAGTGAGACATGCTGGCTGCTATGGAGACTGATTTGGAGACCAAAGAGATGAAACAGGGCATCTAAAAGATGCTCTCTTACTCTGGGACATTTGTCCAAATCAGCTTTCAATAACATTAAGAAGAGAAAATAGGGGCTGAAGAGATGGCTCAGTGGTTAAGACTACAGACTGCTCTCCCAGAGGTCCTGAGTTCAATTCCCAGCAAAAACATGGTGGCTCACAACCATCTGTAATGAGATTTGATGTCATCTTCTGGTGTGTCTGAAGACAGCTACATTGTACATATATATATATATATATATATATATATATATATATATATAATATTAATATATAATATATATAATAAATCTAAAACAATGAACAGAAAATAAAAGAAATAAAAGTTGAGTGTTGTAAGTCACTTGAATAGCAAGAATGAGCTTGGCTGTGATTATCTCCAAAGACTGGATAAACTGGGTAATCATGTCCTGATATTTATTTTTCATTTTTAAAAGATATGCTTATTTATTTTATTTATATAAGTATGCTGTCACTATCTTCAGACACACCAGAAGAAGGCATTGAATCCTGTTATAGATGGTCGTGAGCCACCATGTGGTTGCTAGGAATTGAATTCAGGCTCTCTGGAAGAACAGCTAGTCCTCTTAACCACAAAGCTATTTCTCCAGCCCCCTTATTATACATTTATATCAGTAGGAATTTATTTAAGTGAGACTCAGGTAAGTAGCTTTATTTTATGCTTGCTGAAGTACCTTATGATGAAAAACTTAACTATTTCAAGCTATCTAAAAGTCTGAAACTGAAGCTATCCTTTGCAGCAGTACAGTGAAAGGTTCAACACTAGGAATACTTAGTTAAGGAATCCATCAGCACTGACAGACCTTTGCTTCAAAGAACTATTCTCAGACTATCCTGACCACATTATGTTAATAGGACATATTTAATGTTACAGTATAGCCATTTTATATTACACATTTGTACAGTTTGACATAAACTTGTTCTGTTAAAACTGAACTTTCACACAAACCTTCTGAGAGAGGGAAAATCAGTTTTCTCCAAAAGAGTGACAATGGATATATATCCACAACTACTGGACAAGCCTCATGTTTAAGAGTAGTAGACCAATGAATAATGGGATGAACATTTGTGTGTGTGTGTGTGTGTGTGTGTGTGTGTGTGTGTGCGCGCGCTTTTATTTGGTTTTATAGCTTTTGCAATGTTTGTTTTTGTACTGTTTTTGTTTGTTTTGAGAAGCTTAAAGTTGGGAGGGTGAAGAAGGGAAGATACGGGCAAACTTAAAAGAATGTGATCAAAATACATTTAAATTTAAAAATCATTTTAAATAATAAGATTCCCTGGCATGCAATAAGAACTCATGCTCCACTACGTTCATAGCAGCCTTATTTATAATAGCCACAAGCTAGAAAGAACCCAGATGTCCCTCAACGGAGGAATGGATTCAGAAGATGTGGTATATTTACACAATGGAATACTACTCAGCAATTGAAAAAATGAATTCATGAAATTTTTAGGCAAATGGTCGGAACTGGAAAATATCATCCTAAGTGAGGTAATCCAATCACAAAAGAACACACATGGTATGCAGTCACTGATAAGTGGATATTAGCCCAAAAGTGTGGAATACCCAAGACACAATTCACATATTAATTGATTCCCAAGAAGAAGGAAGAAGAGGCCCCTAGTCCTGGAAAGACTGGATGTAGCAGTGTAGGGGAATACCAGGACAGAGAAGCGGGAGGGGGTTGACTGGGGAACAGTGGGAGGGAAGAGGGCTTATGGACTTTTGGGGAGGGGAAATCAGGAAAGGGGAAATCATTTGAAGTGTAAATAAAGAATATAGAAAATAAAATAAAATAAAATAAAAAAGGATTTTAGTAAAGAGATGCAACCTTTCAAATTAACTTGAGAGGATGTATTCAGGAGAGAAGCTACAAACACTTCCACATGCATAATGGAAACTGCATTAAACATGTGGTGCTTTGTCCGTATGAAATCAATCTGAAAATATTAGAGAAAATTGACAAGTGTGGGAGGGCAGTGTAGGAGCATTGTGTGTGCATGCATGTTGTGTTGTGTTAAGTATATGGCATATGCATGTGATATGCATGTGCGTGTAAATGTGTGGCCTGTAAGGTGCTTAAGCAGAGAAGAAGAGGACAAGAAGTATCTAACTCTCTTCTCACCCATTCTCTTGAGATGGACACTCACTGGACTTGGAACTAAACAGGTGGCCAGCAAGTCCCAGAAACCTTTATGTCTGTGCTACACACAGGGCTTTCTTAGAGACATCATGGGCACAATAGCTTAGAGATTAAAGAATTTTTCCTCGGGCTTCAGAATAACATCACTTCCAATGGGTTGACCTTCCCCTCTGCTCCACCCCAAGGAGACACATATTAAGGTCTAGATGGTGTAAATAGGTAAAAACACTAGTATTTAGTGGGTCGGGACCAGAGAGACTGCTGTCTTTCACTGTACAGCACAATCTTTTGTCACACACACACACACACACACACACACACACACACACACACCCCAGTCTGCTTTGCATGCTTACAGGGATAATGCTAAAAAATCCTGAAGTAGGAAGTCAGTCATGTACCTTAATCCTGGAGAGTGTTATCAATGGTGTGATGAAAAATGTAAACTTTTAGAAAATCAGCCAGACACTCACTCATTCTGGCTAAACTTCATATCTTACACAGACAAATATTTGTAGTATAAGTACCTTAATAAAGGGGAAGGGTGCATACAGTTCTTCCCAATGGACTTGCTTAGATAGGAGTGTGTAGGGGTGGGTGGGTGAGTGGGGAGGCTAAATACTCAGTGTAGACCAAAAGCAAGTTAGCAGTCATTGCTGTATAGCAACGTATCTCTGTAGTGTATAGGAAGTATTTTTCATATTACATTCTTCCTGTCCTTCAGACTATGTGCAAATAAGCAAGTAATCCAAATACATTTCAACTCTTTCTAGGGTATGGGACACATTAAGATGGATTTGATAGTACATATATGTAGCCACTTTATTATTCTGTAAAATTACTGTTCATTCCTATGGAACAATAAAATTTGTGGAAAAGGCTCTGTTACAATTTTTAGTCATAAATGATAGATTTTTTTATATACCCCAGGCAGTAATATTACTGATAAATTTATACCATACATCACTTTAACATGAGCTTTTTTTGTATTTTTTTATTAAGGCGACTGATTCGAGTCAAACCACATGCTGTGCCTTTTGCTTAGGGAACTCTCTCTCTCACACAGCAAGAATAATTGTTCCTACTTAATGGGGTTACCGAAGAGAATGTGGCCCTGGATCACACTATGTATACAGGATAATGAAAACCCTCTGCAGAGCCTCCAAAGGCTGTGCAAAGAGTTTCACAGTTTTGTGGGTTTTCTCTAGAAAAATCGTGGTTAAAATCTGTAAAAGAATAGGTGGAGGATAAGGTTTCAAAGGGTCCTTAAGTAAGATATTTCATTGCAAGTTTGTAAAGAAAATGTCTTTGTCTTTTGGGAAATGAGTTGTAGGAAGAAGGGCGGGGTTAATTTTAAAGGTATTTCTCAGAATGTACCATGAAGAATGTTTCTGTCTTTGAAAAGTAAGCCATAGGTCTAGACTTTGCATCTTTCTTAAAAAATTAAATTATGGTCACAGCACTTTTCTCCACTTCTCTTTCCTCCTCTCTAACTCCTTCTCTGTCCTACTCTCAAATTCATGGTTACTTTTTCTTTAATTATTACTAATACCTACACATTGATGCATAAATATATAAGTGCAACCTGCTGAGTCATGTGTTATTATTTGTATTTGTATGATGTCAGGGCTGACAGAGTTTACCATTGCACTGGCTTCATAAGTGTCTCTTTTCTAAATTCAGAAGTTCATTTGATTTTCTTTTTTTTTTAATTTTCTATTGGTTATTTTATTTATTTACATTTAAAATGTTATCCCCCTTCCTGGTTTCACCTTCGCAAATCCCCTATCCCATCCCCACCCCTGCTTCTATGAGGGTGCTCCCCCCCCACCTCACCACCCTAGTATTCCCCTACACATTCAGTCTTCACAGGACCAAGGGCCTCCCTCCCACTGATGCCAGATAAGTCCATCCTCTGCTACATATGCAGCTGGAGCCATGGGTCCCTCCATGTGTATTCTTTGGTTGGTGGTTTAGTCCCTGGGAGCTCTAGGGGATTTGGTTGGTTGATATTGTTGTTCTTCCTATGGGGTTGGAAACCCCTTCAGCTCCTTCAGTCCTTTCTCTGTCTCCTCCATTGGGGACCCTGTGCTCAGTCCAATGGTTGGCTGTGAGCCTCTGTATTTGTCAGGCTCTGGCAGAGCCTCTCAGGACAGTTATAACACGCTTCTGTCAGCAAACATTTCCTGGCATCCACAACAGTGTCTGTGTTTGGTGTCTGTATATGGGATGGATCCCCAGGTGGGGAAGTCTCTCTGGATGGCCTTTCCTTTAGTCACTGCTTCACAGTTTGTCCCTGTATTTCCTTTAGGCAGGAGCCATTCTGGGTTAAAAGTTTGGAGATGATTGTGTGGCCCCATCTCCCACCAGAGGTGGGGGCAGGGGCCTTGTCTCACCTCTGGAAATGGTCTCTAGGTTCTCCCTCCTCTTTGTTGGTCATTTCAGCTAATGTCATTCCTGTTGGGTCCTGAGAGGCTCTTGCTTTCCTGGCATCATAACCCCTCCCCCAGGCTTCATCATAGAGATCTTTGCTCTCTCTACAAATGCCATAATCTTTCATGCTTTTGCATTGGTCTTTTATTTTCTAGCTAAACATTGTCAAATTATCTAGTAATGCCTAATCTTGAAAAATGCTTTCTAATCTCCCTTCCATATCACTTCACTGTCTTCCTAAATTTGAATGTCTATCTTCTCATGAACTTCCATGTCTGCACAAGCAGAGAAACATGGGGCTAATATTTATGTCCTTCTGCCAGAACTCGGGCCTATATTTTATACACCTATTTGAAAAGCAAAATGTAAAAGATTACAAACTCTCTACACATAGAGGGACCCATGGCTCCATATGCATATGCCACAGAAGATGGCCTTGTTGGACATCAAAGGGACGAGAGGCCCTTGGTCCTGAGAAGGCTAGATGCTCCAGTGTAGGAGAATACCAGGACAGGGAAGCAGGAGTAGGTGGATTGGTGAGCAAGGGGAGGGGGGATGGGTTAAGGAGGGTGGAACCAGGAAAGGGGACAACATTTGAAATGTAAATAAAGAATGTATCTAATAAAAAAATGAAACTCTCCTGCTGCTGCTGGGCAAACTAAAGAGTAAGGTAAACTCCAGCAATAAACATCAGATTCCAAGAGAGTTAACATGCGCTTGTTGATAGCCTACCTATATTACCAGTAGGTAATTACCCATGAGAAAGTAAAACATGTTTACACGGAAAAAATGTATATACTCATGTTTCCACATACTTTAATAGTCCCCAAATGGAGACAACTCCACTTTCCATCAGTGAATCACAGGAAAGCGAGTTGGTTTACTGAAACACAATATACTATTTTCCATTCCACAAAAAAAGTGAACCTTTTAGACCAAAAAATATATAGGTGAAGAAGATATGATGTGTGTGTTTGTTTGTTTGTGTGTGTGTGTGTGTGTGTGTGTGTGTATGTGTGTGTGTGTGTGTCTGTAGGAGATGGCCTATAATTCAACTATAAAGAAGAAAATGTAAAAATGTGGGTCAATATGGATAGATCCAAAGGATATCATGTTAAATGAAATACAGAAGTCATAGAATGACAAATTGCATGCTCATTTTTGGTTATTACTTTTATTTTTTTTACAAGTTCAGCCATTGACCCCTTCCAGTCCTCCCTCCTACTGCATGTTCTTAATCATTCACAAAAATCCAAAATGTTACTGTCATAGAAATTCTGATAGTGACCACTATCAGAAAAAGGAGAAATGATAGGGTTCATGGAGTGGTTACAAATCTGATACCAAAATCCAACTAAGGAGAGACAATTATTTCTAGTCTTATATACAGCATGATAATGATGCAGCAGTTTTTCATCAACTTTAAAATTATTAGGAAAGCCTAACATTTCCCAAGATGTAAAGTAAATATCAAAGACATGCTATTTAATTCTGATCTAATCCCTATGCCTGTGTGAAATTTGAGTACTATATTTTCTATGTGCAAAGATTACCTGTCATTAACATTAAAACAGTGAAAACTTTTATAAGTCAATCTGCAAAAATTTCTCCCCCACTGTGGTTAGTGGGAAGTGGAATAGAGGCTTTTGGAGGGAGAGTAGAGTATATCAGGGAAGGTTGAGGAACAAGCCAAAAATGAAGAATTAAAGAGGCTTGGAAGGGATGTATGGAGGGATGAATATGTTAACTATATTTTGGTTTTGGTTTCATGGATAAAACACACATTCCAGCTTATTACGTTGTGTATAATAAATATATGGAATTCATTCTAAGACACTAAAACTTTCAGTAAAGGTTCCTTGAGAAGCAAAGAAGCTATAATTAATGGTGAAACCATACTTTACAAGATAGAATCTATTGATTTCATCAGACTCTAACAGGATAAGCATATATAGTTATTGAAATTATTGATAACATATGCATTCTTTTTTATAAGAGCTGACAGAATTAGATTTGAAATGGTATAAACCAAATGCTACTACTCATTTTCAAGTGTCTTTTATATTTCGTGTGAATCAAATAAATGATCTAATATTTCTATTGGATAAGAAGGAAAATTGAATAAGTATAAGTATGTAATAATAAGTATTATTTGCTGAGACCTCTACCTTTGTTGGATAACACCACATTATTTTCAAAATTGAGGCTGCTCACATAATATGAAGTGACCTACTGAAAGAGATGGAATGCTTACAAAATTATTTAGGAAAATTATTAAAGGTGGTGGCTTATCAGCATACCATCTCACTTGCACTTAAAATGTCAAAGTCAATAAAATTATGCACCGACAATTGCCAAGAAGTACCAGGTGGAAATGGGATATAATTCAAGAAGCTGGTGTCCATGTGCTCTGTCTAGAGACCTCTGAAGGCTTGAGAAGGACATCTCATCGGAGGCAGATATGATTCCAAGATGGTGCAGTTGTAGTATTATGCCCTTTCCCAGTCTTCTGCGTTGCTAACTGATTAGGCATAAGAAGAAAAACAATATGAGGATATGCCCAGTGTGTATGGCATTGTCTTCAAGATGTTTCAGTAGATGTAATATTGATAGTATTTTTATCATAAAAACACATACTTGATAAAAATGATTGACAATATTCTTCACTGACACTATTCTTTTATAATGCTGGAATGCATTAAAATGTCATTTTGTGAATAATTCAAAGAGTCAAGAGATTTTTCGGGTCACTGATGAAAAATATTCTCTGGTTAAATGAAAATGTAAATAATCAAGATCAGCCTTTAAAAGGGCATCTAAGAATTTCATTCTATGATCCAAGGCACATGCACTTAGAGAAGGCTGCAGTAGTGAGTGATTGCTAACACTGTCATCATTGCACAACTACAAAAAAATTAGTTATTTTGTTCAAGATCTTTGCATGCACAGTGAAAGTGTATTTTCATTCTTTGAAAGGAGCTTAAAAACACCTAAAGGTTTTACAGTGTATGATGGAGATACACTAAAGCTAAAGTGGAAATGCTGCTAATCTGATACTTTCATTACTCTCCTCCTCTTCCTCCTTCTCCTTTTCATCTCTTAACAAGTAAATGAAATTACCAACTCAATTATCTGTATAATTAGCTGTTATACAAATCTGTCCCTCTATCCACTGATTTCAGAACTGTAGATTTGTTGTTTAAAGGGGAGCATCACCATAGATCACTTACAAGCTCAAAGTACAGGGCAGGGATACAGAGAACCAGCATGTGTTCTGCAAAGCTTATCAGTTAACTAGTGAAATTTCAGCCTGGTGGTGTCAGCTTTGTTTTTAGAGTGTCACTGTGTAAACAAAAGAAGCCAGTAGGAGAATCTTGTTTAGGAGTTTTCACCTCATTTAAATTCTTAATTCATCTCTTGAGTTTAGAAAAAGACACCAGAGTGTGGTCCTGCTTCCCATTAATGGGCTACAGGAAAGGATTAGGTTAGCCTCACTCAGCCTTTCCAAAACAGACTACCTTGAATCACACAAACTCCAAGAAAAGGTAAATACTGTATTCTGATTCAAATTAGCTTAGACAGAGAAGACAATCCTGTGTTGTTTGGTTTATGACAGCCTGAGCTTAGACTCCCAAAACTTAAGGTCAATAAAACAGAATTCTTCAATTTGTTGAGAGCTAAAGTGGAGATGCTGCTAATCTGATACTTTCATTACTCTCCTCCTCTTCCTCCTTCTCCTCCTCCTTCTCATCTCTCCTTCCTTCCCTCCCTCCCTCCCTCCCTCCCTCCCTCCCTCCCTCCCTCTCTCCCACCCCTTTCTCCTTTTCCCTTCCCATCTCCTTCTCCTTTCTTAAATGTCTGCCATCTCTATTCATTCAATAAAATGTCAGCAGTCACTAAAATATGGATAGGGGAAAATCCAAAATATCAAGGAAATTTGCTTTGGGAGTTGTCTCCTATACAGCTGCTTAGAAATCAATAGTAAATAACTCTCTCACAAGATTTTAAAATGTGCGTATTTATAAAGCCATTTGGAGGAATTGCATGCATTAGAGTAAAATAATATTTTGTTGGCTTTCATAGATACCAGGACACCTAATCACAAGTTGGCAAGTTCTTTTTCTTTTTCTTCTTCTTCTTCTTCCTCCTCCTCCTCCTCCTCCTCCTCCTCCTCCTCCTCCTCCTCCTTCTTCTTCTTCTTCTTCTTCTTCTCCTCCTCCTCCTCGCCTCCTCCTCCTCCTCTTCCTCCTCCTTCTCCTCCTCCTCCTCCTCTTCCTCCTCCTCCTCCTCCTCTACCTCTTCCTCCTTCTTCTTCCCCTTCTAAATGAAGTCAGACAGGCACTGTTTCCTCAAATCTGTGCCACTATACCCCAAAACAGAGATAAAATTCAGGGAAACTAGAATGGCATAATTTAAAATTTAAAATTAAAATCTGAGAATTTCAAACTTGTATAAATTGTATTTGAAGAGGTTATTTTTATGCTAATGTGTTTCTGGTAAATTCTTACAGGCACCCTTTTCTGATTACAAATGTTCACAAGAATTAAGAGTTCACAAGAATTAAGAATTGTAGTCCATTTAACAGGCAAACTGAATTTCTAGCTTCAATAAAAAAAATAAATAAACCTACCACTCATCTAACTGTAAACGATTGGCTATTTTTCAGAAGTAATGCAAGAAATGAGAAATCATTTAGTTGTAGTTTCACATCTATATTTCATGTTAGTTCCTGAGCCTAAACCAATCAACAGAGTTGTTAATGAAAATATTATTGAGTGAAAATAATTAGGCTTGGTGCTCTTCTGTCTTGCATCTCACAGCAGGTTTTAAGCGCAATCCAAACTTGATGTGCTGACACCTATAATCAACACAAGATATTTCTTTTAAGCTAACAAATCATTCTTCCCACTGGAAGTATAAACAAGACCCTAATTGGTGATTTTGCTAACTCTTCTCCCTGCTGGGAACACTAGTTAGCATTTGGTGTGAAAACAGCAACATCCACAACAATTTATAATTGGCAAATGGTGATAGCTCCTATCAATGACCTTAAAACCAAAGCTGTATTTAATTGCACAGAGATAAACAGTAACAACTAACCCAGAGAGAGCTGCTTGAGGGCCAGGCTCTGGGTTTTTGTTTTTGTGTCTGTTCATTCGGGCGTCTACATGTTTCAATTCATTGAATATTTTATCAAACACACATAGGAGAAATGCCAATCTCATTCCCAATTTGCTGAGGAGGAAAATGAAGGCCAAGGATAGCATATCTAAAACATAGAACCCCTCAACATTAATTTGATTCCCAGGTAATCTCTTGTCTCTTCCATTGAAAACAAAATTCTACATAAGGGGAAATTAGCTACTATCCCATTTAGACAATTAAATTTGGTAAGATCAATGGATCCAGGCAGGCTTCCTGGGTCATATAAATTCTAATGACAATGAGGTACATAGTTTGTAAGAATAATTGGTTAGAGAAAAGGACTGAAATCTTTGCATACAATGAATGAACACAAATAAGAAAATGTGCTGCTAAATAAGTAATATGTTCTTCATGTCAACTCAGAACACTGATTGTCTTACACTATTAGGGAATTTTCCTTTCTCCTCTACCTGCTTCTCAATGTAACTATCATGGTCCAAGGCCATATTTTCCAGTTCCCTATAGCAGCCATTACTAAGTTCCAAATGTAGAATTATATAAATTAATTTAAAATAAATAATTTACATCTGATGAAAGTAAAAGTCAGGATGGTGCCATTTAGAAGTTAGATCAGAGAATATGGGTCCCAATTTCTTTTTTTGTTTTTTATTTTCTAAGTTTTTTTATTTACATTCCAAATCATTTCACCTTTCCCATTTCCTCCCTCTCCGAAAGTCCCATAAGCCCCCTTCCCTCCCTCTTTTTCCCATTCAACCCCCTCTCCCTTCTCTGTTCTGGCATTCCCTTACATTCAGTCTTTCCAGGACCAGGGTCTCTCCTTCCATCTTCTTGGAAATCTATTGATATGCGGATTGTGTCTAGGGTATTCCGAGATTCTGGGTCAATATCCCCTTATCAGTGACTGCATACCATGTGTGTTCTTTTGTGATTGGGTTACCTCACTAAGGATGATATTTTCAAGATCTGACCATTTGCCTAGGAATTTCGTGAATTCATTGTCTTTAATTGCAGAGTAGTATTCCATTGTGTAGATATACCACATCTTCTGAATCCATTCCTCCGTTGAGGGACATCTGGGTTCTTTCCAGCTTCTGGCTATTATAAATAAGGCTGCTAGGAACATAGTGGAGCATGTGTCCTTACTGCATGCAGGTAAAGCCTCTGGGTATATGCCCAGGAGTGGTATAGCCGGATCCTCCGGGAGTGTCATGCCCAGTTTTCTGAGGAACCGCCAGACTGCTTTCCAGAGTGGTTGTACCAGCCTGCAATTCCACCAGCAGTGGAGGAGTGTTCCTCTTTCTCCACATCCTCGCCAACAACTGCTGTCTCCTGTGTTTTTGATCTTAGCCATCCTGACTGGTATGAGATGGAATCTCAGGGTTGTTTTGATTTGCATTTCCCTAATGACTAAGGATGATGAACATCTCTTTAGGTGCTTCTCAGCCATTAGATATTCTTCAGGTGAGAACTCTTTGTTTAGCTCTGTACCCCATTTTTTTAATAGGGTTACTTGCCTCTCTGGAGTTTAACTTCTTGAGTTCTTTGTATATATTGGATATTAGCCCTCTGTGGGATGTAAGGTTGGTAAAGATCATTTCCCAGTTAGTTGGTTGCCGCTTTGTCTTTTTGACAGTGTCTTTTGCCTTGCAAAAACTTTGTAATTTAATGAGGTCCCATTTGTCTATTCTTGATCTTAGAGCATAAGCTATTGGAGTTCTGGTCAGGAAATTTTCCCCTGTGCCCATATGTTCAAGGTTCTTCCCTAGTTTCCCTTCTATTAGTTTCAGTGTGTCTGGTTTTATGTGGAGATCTTTGATCCACTTAGAATTGAGCTTAGTGCAAGGAGATAAGAATGGGTCAATTTGCATTCTTCTGCATGTTGACCTCCAGCTGAGCCAGCACCATTTGTTGAAAAGGCTATCTTTTTTCCACTGGATGGTTTTAGCTCCTTTGTCAAAGATCAAGTGACCATAGGAGTGTGGATTCATTTCTGGGTCTTCAATTCTGTTCCATTGATCTACATGTCTGTTACTGTATCAATACCATTCGGTTTTTAACACTATTGCTCTGTAGTACAGCTTGAGGTCCGGGATACTGATTCCCCCAGAGGTTCTTTTACTCTTGAGAATAGTTTTAGCTATTCTGAGTTTTCTGTTATTCCAGATGAATTTTTGAATTGCTCTTTCTAACTCTATGAAGAATTGAGTTGGGATTTTGATGGGGATTGCATTGAATCTATGTATTACTTTTGGTAAGATGCTCATTTTTACTATATTAATCCTGCCAATCCATGAGCATGGCAGATTTTTCCATCTTCTGAGGTCTTCTTCAATTTCTTTCTTCAGAGACTTGAAGTTCTTGTCATACAGATCTTTCACTTGTTTGGTTAGAGTCACGCCAAGATACTTAATATGGTTTGTGGCTATCGTGAAGGGTATTATTTCTCTTACTTCTTTCTCAGCCTGCTTATCCTTTGAGTATAGGAAGGCTTCTGACTTGCTTGAGTTGATTTTATATCCGGCCACTTTGCTGAAGTCGTTTATCAGCTGTAGGAGTTCTCTGGTGGAGTTCTTTGGGTCGATTATGTATACTATAATATCGTCTGCAAATAGTGATAGTTTGAATTCTTCCTTTCCAATTTGTATCCCTTTGACCTCTTTTTGTTGTCTAATTGCTCTAGCTAGAACTTCAAGTACTATATTGAAAAGATATGGAGAGAGAGGGCAGCCTTGGCTAGTCCCTGATTTTAGTGGGATTGCTTCAAGTTTCTCTCCATTTAGATTGATGCTGGCTACCGGTTTGCTGTAAATTGCTTTTACTATGTTTAGATATGGGCCTTGAATTCCTGATCTTTCCAAGACCTTTAGCATGAAAGGATGCTGAATTTTGTCAAATGCTTTCTCAGCATCTAATGAGATGACCATGAGGTTTTTTTCTTTGAGATTGTTTATGTAGTGGATTACATTGATGGATTTCCTTATATTGAACCATCCCTGCATCCCTGGGATGAAGCCTACTTGATCGTGGTGAATGATCGTTTTGATGTGTTCTTGGATTCGGTTGGCAAGAATTTTATTGAGTATTTTTGCATCGATATTCATAAGAGAGATTGGCCTGAGATTCTCTTTCTTTGTCGGATCTTTGTGTGCTTTTGGTATTAGTGTAATTGTGGCTTCATAGAACGAGTTGGGTAGTGTTCCTTCTGTTTCTATTTTGTGGAACAATTTGAAGAGTATTGGTGTTAGGTCTTCTTTGAAGGTCTGATAGAATTCTGCACTAAAGCCATCTGGACCTGTGCTTTTTTTGGTTGGAAGACTTCCAATGACAACTTCTATTTCTTCAGGGGTTATAAGACGGTTTAGATGGTCTATTTGATCCTGATTTAATTTTGGTACTTGGTATCTGTCAAGGAAATTGTCCATTTCCTCAAGATTTTCTAGTTGTGTTGAATACAGGTTTTTGTAGTAGGATCTGATGATTTTTTGAATTTCCTCAGTTTCTGTTGTTATCTCTCCCTTTTCATTTCTGATTTTATTAATTTGGGTACTATCTCTGTGACCTCTAGTTAGTCTGGCTAAGGGCTTATCTATCTTGTTGATTTTCTCAAAGAACCAACTCCTCGTTTTGTTGATTCTTTGTATGGTTTTATTTGTTTCTACTTGATTGTTTTCAGCCCTGAGTTTGATGATTTCCTGCCTTCTACTCCTCTTTGGTGTATTTGCTTCTTTTTGTTCCAGGGCTTTCAGGTGTGCCATTAAGCTGTTAGTGTATGCTGTCTCCCGTTTCTTTTTGGCAGCACTCAGGGCTATGAATTTTCCTCTTAGCACTGCTTTCATTGTGTCCCATAAATTAGGGTATGTTGTGCCTTCATTTTCATTAACTTTCAAAAAGTCTTTGATTTCTTTCTTTATTTCCACCTTGACCAAGTTATCATTGAGTAGAGCATTGTTCAGCCTCCATGTGTACGTGGGTTTTCTTTTGTTTTTGTTGCCATTGAAGACTACCCTTATTCCATAGTGATCTGATAGGAGGCATGGGATTATATCTATCTTCTTGTATCTGTTGAGGTCTGATTTGTGACCAATTATATGGTCAATTTTGGAGAAGGTACCATGAGGAACTGAGAAGAAGGTGTATTCTTTAGCTCTAGGATGAAATGTTCTATATATATCAGTTAGTTCCATTTGGTCCAAGGCTTCAATTAGATTCACTGTGTCCCTGTTTAGTTTCTGCTTTCCTGAACGATCCATTTCAGAGAGCGGGGTGTTGAAGTCACCCACTATTATTGTGTGCGGTGCGATGTGTGCTTTGAGTTTTAGTAAAGTTTCTTTTACGAATGAGGGTGCCCTTGCATTTGGAGCATAGATATTCAGAATTGAGAGTTCTTGATGGTGGATTTTTCCCTTGATCAGTATGTAATGTCCTTCTGTGTCTTTTTTGATGACTTTAGGTTGAAAATCAATTTTATCTGATATTAGGATGGCTACTCCACCTCGTTTCTTGGGGCCATTTGCTTGTCAAATTGTTTTCCAGCCTTTTACTCTGAGGTAGTGTTTGTCTTTGACACTGAGGTGCGTTTCCTGCGTGCAGCAAAATGCTGGGTCCTGTTTACGTATCCAGTCTGCTAGTCTATGTCTTTTAATTGGGGAATTGAGACCATTGATATTAAGAGAGATTAAGGCATAATGATTATTGCCATCTGCCATTCTTGACGCTATCTTTATGTTTGAGTGGTTATCTACTTTTGGGTTTGATTCAAGAAGGTTATTATCTCATTTTTTCCAGGGTGTTGTTTCTCTCCTTGTATTGGAGGTTTCCACCTATTATCCGTTGCAGGGCTGGATTTGTGGAAAGATATTGTGAAAATTTGGTTTTATCATGGAATACCTTAGTCTCTCCATCTATGGTGATTGAGAGTTTTGCTGGGTATAGTAGTCTAGGCTGGCATTTGTGCTGTCTTAGTGTCTGCATGAGATCTGCCCAGGATCTTCTGGCTTTCATAGTCTCTGGTGAGAAGTCTGATGTGATTCGGATAGGTCTTCCTTTGTATGTTACTTGGCCCTTTTCTCTTACTGCTTTTAGTATTCTTTCTTTGTTTAGAACATTCGGTGTTTTGATTATTATGTGACGGGAGGTATTTCTATTCTGGTCTAGTCTGTTTGGAGTTCTGTAGGCTTCTTGTACGTTCATCGGCATCGCTCTCTTTAAGTTAGGGAAGTTTTCCTCCATAATTTTTGTTGAAGATGTTTACTGGCCCTTTAAGTTGCAAATCTTCACTCTCATCTATACCTATAATCCTTAGGTTTGGTCTTCTCATTGTGTCCTGGATTTCCTGGATGTTTTGGGTTACACTTTTTTTGCATTTTGCATTTTCTTTGACTGTTGAGTCGATGCTTTCTATGGAATCTTCAGCACCTGAGATTCTTTCTTCTATCTCTTGTATTCTATTGTTTATGTTTGCATCTATGACTCCTGATTTCTTCCCAAGGTTTTCTATCTCCAAAGTTGTCTCCCTTTGTGATTTCTTAGTTGTTTCTACTTCCTTTTTTAGTTCCTGGATGGATTTGCTGAGATCCTTCACTTGTTTGTTTGTATTTTCCTGTATTTCTTTAAGGTATTTTTGCATTGCCTCTTTCAGGATTTCTTCCTGATGACCCACGTTCTCCTGCATTTCTCTGAGTGATTTTTGTGTTTCCTCCTCATGGGAATCCATCTGCTGATCCATTGTCTCCTGCATTTCTTTAAGCAGTTCTCGTGTTTCCTTTGTAAGGGCATCTAACCCTTGATTCATTTCTTTAAGCAATTGTTGTGTTGCCTCCTTATGGGCATCCGTCTGTTGACCCATATTCTTCTGCATTTCTTTATGCAAATTTTGTGATTCCTTTGTGAGTGCATCTACCCGTTGATTCATCTCGTTAAGCGATTTTTGTGTTGTCTCCTTGTGTGCCTCCATCTTTTGATCCATGTTCTCCCGCATTTCTCTAAGCGATTTTTGTGTTTCCTTTGTAAGGGCTTCTAACCATTGATTCATGGTCTCCTGTAACTCTTTATGAGATTTATTTGTGTCCTTCTTGTGATCCTCTAATAGCATCATGAGAAGTGATTTTAAATCCAGATCTTGTCTTTCGGGTGTGGTGGGGTATCCAGGATTTGCTGCTGTTGGAGAGTTGGGTTCAGATGGTCCCACAGTACTTTGATTTCTGTTAGTAACATTCCTACGTTTGCCTTTTGCCATCTGGATACCTCTGATGTTAGTTGGTCCAGCTGCCACTGGCTGTTGGTTGGACCTCCTGTGAGCCTGCAAAGCTATTTCTGTCCCCCCTGGATTGCCAGGATTCCCCTGGCACCGATTTCTGGGGCCTGCCTGCTCCTGAGTGACTTTGGAGCCCTAATGTGCCTTGCCCCAAGTGATCTTATATTGGAGAGGCCTTGCACATCCAAAGGCTCAGCCTAGTGGATTCCTGGAGCAGAGGTCGCCAAAGGGAGGCTGGTAGGCTCCTGCCCTGTGCAGGGGTGTGTGATCTCTCCTGGGGGGGGGAGGGGGCATCCCTCTGCCAGGCAGAAGTCCCACAGCAGAGCTAGCACACTGGTTACTGCAGATCAGCCCAGCACTTGGGAGTAGCGTACACACAATCCGCCCAAGACCCAAGTGATATTATGCCTGTCTGTCTCAGAACCTGGCTGTCCCAACTTCCCAGTCACTGGAGGAAAGATGGCGGAGTGCAATCTGCACACTCTCAGTGGCACCGCTCACCCTGCATAGGCGATGGCCTGCTGATCTGGCACCCAGACGACCACAGCACTGACCCGTTCTCAGGCGCAGACAGAAGCCCCAACAGGCCGTGTCCCAAGTGATGTTATATTGGGGAGAGAGATCCTGGGGTACCTGTCTCTTCAGTGCAGTCTGCGGGAACAGAGGTCGCAGAAGGAAAGGTGGTAGGCTCCCGCCCAGTGCGGGGGGGGGGGGGTCCCTCTGCCAAAGAGAAGTCCCACAGCAGAGCTGGCGAGCTGGTTACTGCAGATCAGCCCAGCACTTGGGAGCTGCACACACACAAGCCGCCCGAGACCCAAGCGATATTAAGCATGTCTGTCTCAGAACCTGGCTGTCCCAATTTCCCAGTCACTGGAGCAAGGATGGCGGAGTGCAATCTGCACACTCTCCATGGCGCCGCTCCTGAATTGCTCTTTCTAACTCTATGAAGAATTGAGTTGGGATTTTGATGGGGATTGTATTGAATCTGTATATTGCTTTTGGCAAGATGGTCATTTTCACTATATTAATCCTGCCAACCCATGAGAATGGCAGATTTTTCCATCTTCTGAGGTCTTCTTCAATTTCTTTCTTCAGAGACTTGAAGTTCTTGTCATACAGATCTTTCACTTGTTTGGTTAGAGTCACACCAAGATACTTTATATTGTTTGTGGCTATCGTGAAGGGTATCATTTCTCCTACTACTTTCTCAGCCTGCTTATCCTTTGAGTATAGGAAGGCTACTGACTTGCTTGAGTTGATTTTTTTTTTTTTTTTACTTTTCATTGTTTTCTTTTTTTTTTTAATTTAATTTTATTTTATTTTTTTAATTTACATTCCAAATCACTTCCCCTTTCCCGTTTCCTCCCTCCCCGAAAGTCCCATAAGCCCCCTTCCCTCCCTCTTTTCTCTGTTCAACCCCCTCTCATTACTCTGTCCTGGCGTTCCCCTACATCCAGTCTTTCCAGGACCAGGGGTCTCTCCTTCCATCTTTTTAGAAATCTATTGATATGCTGATTGTGTCTAGGGTATTCTGAGATTCTGGGTCAATATCCCCTTATCAGTGACTTCATACCATGTGTGATCTTTTGTGATTGGGTTACCTCACTAAGGATGATATTTTCAAGTTCTGACCATTTGCCTAGGAATTTCATGAATTCATTGTTTTTAATTGCAGAGTAGTATTCCATTGTGTAAATATACCACATCTTCTGAATCCATTCCTCCGTTGAGGGACATCTGGGTTCTTTCCAGCTTCTGGCTATTATAAATAAGGCTGCTATGAATATAGTGGAGCATGTGTCCTTATTGCATGCAGGTAAAGTCTCTGGGTATATGCCCAGGAGTGGTATAGCCGGATCCTCCGGAGGTGTCATGCCCAGTTTTCTGAGGAGCCGCCAGACTGCTTTCCAGAGTGGTTGTACCAGCCTGCAATTCCACCAGCAGTGGAGGAGTGTTCCTCTTTCTCCACATCCTCGCCAACAACTGCTGTCTCCTGTGTTTTTGATCTTAGCCATCCTGACTGGTGTGAGATGGAATCTCAGGGTTGTTTTGATTTGCATTTCCCTAATGACTAAGGATGATGAACATCTCTTTAGGTGCTTCTCAGCCATTAGATATGCTTCAGGTGAGAACTCTTTGTGGAGCTCTGTACCCCATTTTTTAATAGGGTTACTTGCCTCTCTGGAGTTTAACTTCTTGAGTTCTTTGTATATCTTGGATATTAGCCCTCTGTCGGATGTAAGGTTGGTAAAGATCATTTCCCAGTTAGTTGGTTGCCGCTTTGTCTTTTTGAAGGTGTCTTTTGCCTTGCAAAAACTTTGTAATTTAATGAGGTCCCATTTGTCTATTCTTGATCTTAGAGTATAAGCTATTGGAGTTCTGTTCAGGAAATTCTCCCCTGTGCCCATATGTTCAAGGTTCTTCCCTAGTTTCCCTTCTATTAGTTTCAGTGTGTCTGGTTTTATGTGGAGATCTTTGATCCACTTAGAATTGAGCTTAGTGCAAGGAGATAAGGATGGGTCAATTTGCATTCTTCTGCATGTTGACCTCCAGCTGAGCCAGCACCATTTGTTGAAAAGGCTATCTTTTTTCCACTGGATGATTTTAGCTCCTTTGTCAAAGATCAAGTGACCATAGGAGTGTGGATTCATTTCTGGGTCTTCAATTCTGTTCCATTGATCTACATGTCTGTTACTGTACCAATACCATGCAGTTTTTAACACTATTGCTCTGTAGTACAGCTTGAGGTCCGGGATACTGATTCCCCCAGAGGTTCTTTTACTCTTGAGAATAGTTTTAGCTATTCTGGGTTTTCTGTTATTCCAGATGAATTTTTGAATTGCTCTTTCTAACTCTATGAAGAATTGAGTTGGGATTTTGATGGGGATTGCATTGAATCTGTGTATTACTTTTGGTAAGATGCTCATTTTTACTATATTAATCCTGCCAATCCATGAGCATGGCAGATTTTTCCATCTTCTAAGGTCTTCTTCAATTTCTTTCTTCAGAGACTTGAAGTTCTTGTCATACAGATCTTTCACTTGTTTGGTTAGCGTCACGCCAAGATACTTAATATGGTTTGTGGCTATCGTAAAGGGTATTATTTCTCTTACTTCTTTCTCAGCCTGCTTATCCTTTGAGTATAGGAAGGCTTCTGACTTGCTTGAGTTGATTTTATATCTGGCCACTTTGCTGAAGTCGTTTATCAGCTGTAGGAGTTCTCTGGTGGAGTTCTTTGGGTCGCTTATGTATACTATCATATCGTCTGCAAATAGTGATAGTTTGACTTCTTCCTTTCCAATTTGTATCCCTTTGACCTCTTTTTGTTGTCTTATTACTCTAGCTAGAACTTCAAGTACTATATTGAAAAGATATGGAGAGAGAGGGCAGCCTTGTCTAGTCCCTGATTTTAGTGGGATTGCTTCAAGTTTCTCTCCGTTTAGATTGATGCTGGCTACTGGTTTGCTGTAAATTGCTTTTACTATGTTTAGATATGGGCCTTGAATTCCTGATCTTTCCAAGACCTTTAGCATGAAAGGATGCTGAATTTTGTCAAATGCTTTCTCAGCATCTAATGAGATGACCATGTGGTTTTTTTCTTTGAGATTGTTTATGTAGTGGATTACATTGTTGGATTTCCTTATATTGAACCATCCCTGCATCCCTGGGATGAAGCCTACTTGATTGTGGTGGTGAATGATCGTTTTGATGTGTTCATGGATTCAGTTGGCAAGAATTTTATTGAGTATTTTTGCATCGATATTCATAAGAGAGATTGGCCTGAGATTCTCTTTCTTTGTCAGATCTTTGTGTGATTTTGTTATTAGCGTAATTGTGGCTTCATAGAACGAGTTGGGTAGTGTTCCTTCTGTTTCTATTTTGTGGAATAGTTTGGAGAGTATTGGTGTTAGGTCTTCTTTGAAGGTTTCATAGAATGCTGCTCTAAAACCATCTGGACCTGTGCTTTTTTGGTTGGAAGACTTCCAATGACAACTTCTATTTCTTCAGGGGTTATAGGATGGTTTAGATGGTCTATTTGATCCTGATTTAATTTTGGTATTTGTTATCTGTCTAGGAAATTGTCCATTTCCTCCAGAGTTTCTAGTTGTGTTGAATACAGGCTTTTGTAGTAGGATCTGATGTTTTTTGAATTTCCTCAGCTTCTGTTGTTATCTCTCCCTTTTCCCTTCTGTTTTTGTTAATTTGGATACTATCTCTGTGCCCTTTGGCTAGTCTGGCTAAGGGCTTTTCTATCTTGTTGATTTTCTCAAAGAACCAACTCCTAGTTTTGTTGATTCTTTGTATGGTTTTATTTGTTTCTACTTGATTGATTTCAGCCCTGAGTTTGATGATTTCCTGGCTTCTACTCCTCTTGGGTGTATTTGCTTCTTTTTGTTCCAGGGCTTTCAGGTGTGCCACTAAGCTGCTAGTGTATGCTGTCTCCCGTTTCTTTTTGGAGGCACTCAGGGCTATGAATTTTCCTCTTAGCTCTGCTTTCATTGTGTCCCATAAATTAGGGTATGTTGTACCTTCATTTTCATTAAATTTCAAAAAGTCTTTGATTTCTTTCTTTATTTCCTCCTTGACCTAGTTATCATTGAGTAGAGCATTGTTCAGCCTCCATGTGTATGTGGGTTTTCTGTTGTTTTTGTTGCCATTGAAGACCACCCTCATTCCATAGTGATCTGATAGGAGGCATGGGATTAGTTCGATCTTCTTATATCTGTTGGTGTCCACAGTCCAGAAACACACTTTAATCTAAACTTTCAGTCCCTATCAGCCAAAATGGTCATTGTCAATTACTTTATTTGTATCTCAAGATAAACATTAAATTCTTATCCAGGAGCAGTGTTGCTATAACTAGAACAGGAAATGGCTTTTCTTGAATCCTAGGAAAGAAATGCAGCACGGTTTAACATATACTCAACACACTCATCACAGACACATGGGAAGTCGTTCATGTAACTATAAGTTTCATGTAATTATTTTACATAATTAACCCACTGAAAAAAGAAATAGATAATTGTGAATATACTGCTAATTACAGTAGACAAAAGCTAATGTGTCAGGACAAATCTCAGGATTCAATTTTACACAAAAGTATGCACCAGAGGTATAGAAAGGACACACAGACACAAAACAAGTACTAACATAACAAACTGACACAATCTCTCCTGTTTTTCACTGTTTTTCTGACCTCCTGATCAAGTATTTTTGGATGTACAGTACTGCTTACTCTTCAGAATCATAGATAAAACTGCTGAAGGGGAATAGAAGCAGGCCACAACATCCGCCAACATAAGTGGTTTTGTTGGTCATGAAGCTCATTTACAATTTTTGCATGAATTAATAATGTTAAAGTAGAAACAAACACTTTGTTTACAGAACATGGACACTTTAGCACAATTTACTTTAGAAAGATTACTATAGATGAAATTTAAGTCAGCAGATTTAATCATTTTGAAGCTTTTTTTTTTAAAAAGTATACTTTTAAGTAGTATACTGGAATTATTGAATATAAAAATCATTTGTGTAATTAACCTATAAATCGTTAGTACATTTATACTTTAAAATAAGTAGGTAAGGTGGAATTCTTGCTATACTGTAAATACTCGCTCTGTGTGATCTTTCATTTTTGAGGTATTGACAGAAACCCTCCAGACTGGTTTTTTTTTTTTTTTTGTCAGTGTCGACCCCATGGAACTGATTTTCTATATGAAGTGAACTTTAGGTCTGACAGTGTTGATTGAATAACCCATTTTAGCTCTAACTCACAGTTTTGCTGCTCAGTGAGGTTGTGTAAGAATATTATTTGTTTTTCTGTTGTAACTGTCATCTCCTAGGTTTACTGCCTTAGTCTGCTAACCTAGACCCAGTCCTGGAAGCTTCTAGCCTTCATACAATCTATTCTAGGCCTGGGATGTTTTCAGCCTCTAGTTCTTCCTGTTTTGGATGGCTGGTTCAGCTCAGTTGTTCTGGCTCAAACTCCTCTCCGAGCTGACTGATTCAATCTGGCTTCTATTCGCTTCACATGAGTTGCTCCGCTTGGCCTCAAACTAACTTTAGTGATCCATTGTGATCTTCTTGCTTCTTCCCATTCTCTGGCTCATTATGTCTTCACCTATGTCTGACTTGTTAGCTCTCAGGAACCTGTCTAAGTACAACTATCCCAGTAAAACTGCCTTTATCTATCTGTCTGTCTGTCTGTCTGTCTGTCTATCTTTCTATCCATTTATCTATCTATCTTTCTTTCTTTCTTTCTATCCATCTTTCTATCTATCTATCTATCTATCTATCTATCTATCTATCTATCTATCTATCTATCTATCTATCTATCTATCTATCTATCTATCTATCTATCTATCCATCCATCCATCCATCCATCCATCCATCCATCCATCCATCCATCCATCTATCTATCTATCTATCTATCTATCTATCTATCTATCTATCTATCTATCTATTTATCTATCTAACTATCTATCTCTTCCCCTCCTATTTTCTCTCTATGCACTGCTCTCTTAGGTAGCTTCCATTTCTTCTCTCTTCTTTTGAGAGTTCGGAATATCCTATTCTGTCAACTCTTTCTCTGATTCATCACTTTGCTACTCAGTGTGGCATCACTTTCAACTCTGAGTGCATTCTTCTACAAACTCACTTTCCTTTCATTGTTTTGGATCAAAGCTGTGTCCTAAGGGCAAATCTGTATTCCAGCTATAGTAATTAAAAGTGTGTGCTAAGGGCTGAGCCACACCTCCACTAGGAACATATTTTTTTTTCCAGTAAATAATACAATCTGAAGGTTCACAATGTTATCAATATCTTGCAACAGGGTCCTGAACCTAGGATGTTGTACATTCAAGACAAGTACTCTTCCAAGTGAGCTCTTTCCCATGAAGTATATAGTATAGTGTTGGTGGTATTAATAATTGTTTAGAGAGAAACACACACAGAGGGAGAGAGAGAGAGAGAACCTAAAATTGTGATAGCTGTCAATCAAATGAGTTTATAGCTTGCTTTAGAGTCTAATTTGGATTTTTCTGGGTGGGGTAAAGGAGAACCTCTACTTATTTAAGTAATTCAGGCACACAGATTGATTAAACCTCTTCCATTTTTGATACGTGCTTCTAAAATTACCTGTGTATCCACATCAAGCTTGTGAAGTAGTGAGAAATATGACTGTGAAAGTATACCCAGGGGTGACACTAGACATGGAGGAAATCAGTATATCTGAGATGACCTTAATTATAGAAATGAGCATATCCTGTGCTTGAGGAGGGAGAGCAATGAGAGGCACAAATGAAGGTGTGAGTTTTTTGCTCAGTTCTGGTTGGAACAGCAGCATCATTTTTGAGTCTGAGGACCTGCAAGAGAAAAATTGAGTTCATAATAAGTTGAATATGAGCGGTTTGAGGACATGCATACACACACACACACACACACACACACAGGTATTTGAATTGAAATACTTAAAAAGCAGCTGTTTGTGTGAAACATCAGTGCAAAGACATATGGTTAATTATATTTCCTCAACTTCAGCTTTGCTCTTCCACCTAGTTATTCTGTGCTGTTTGTGGCTTTCCTGTGCCTTATGGGGTGTTTAGAACATTCTGAACCTTTATCTATCAGCTGCCAGGATTAATCATCAAATCATACCAACCAAAAATGTCTCCAGTCCTTTCCTAACATGCCATCTGCAAATTGATCCCCTGTAGAGACGGCTTCAGTGGTAGTAAGCAAGAAGAAACAAAGTAACAAGAAAACCGAATAGCCATGCTGACACCAGAAACCTTAAATGTAATTTGGTTCCAAAATACGAGGCTCAGGGAATTTTCTTTAATTGGAATAATTACCATGGATATGAGTGGATAATGCAAACAAGAACATGACATTCTTGTATGTGCTATTCTGAGTCTAGGAAGAAGCAAATCCAAGGGAGATGGAGAATGAGACAAGAAGAATCAGAGATTTCAAAGTGGTTGAAGATGGGATTTTCTGGAAATAAGAGATCTTAAAAGGTATAAACTACTAGAAAGTTCTATTTTGGCAGTTCTGTGTCCTAGTTATAACTCTAGATAATGCTACATATTTGTGAATGGAACTGAGAGTTAAAACTGTAGACAGATTTCCTTTTCAGTAAAGAAAGTTGGTTTGTGACTCCAGTATTAGCTAGGTCATAAACTTAACCAGGGGTCCTTTGTATTTTATTGTTTCTGCCTTGTTGTGACATTTTGTTTGTTTATTTGTTTACTTAAAATCATTCTCATTGTTTATTCTTGTCTACCAGAATGCATATATCTCAAATTTGACTCAGATTGATAGTAACTCTCTTCCCTAACATTTTATGTGTTGAAACTATGGGTGTTAGCTCTCAAGCCTACTAATTGTTTACTTACTTTGTTTACTTACTTGCAAGCCTGTTTGCTAGTTGCTAATAAGCTCTGTGTTCTTAACAGACAGTCTTTAATGCTTTAAGTATTATAGCTGCTTGGTTTAACTGTTTATGTTGAGATCACTACTAGCAACCTAGTCATTTTAAGGGAATTTTCTTTTTTCTTTCTTTCTTTTTTTTTTTTTTTTTTGGTTTTTTTGTTTTTTCGAGACAGGGTTTCTCTGTGTAGCCTTGGCTGACCTGGAACTCACTCTGTAGACCAGGCTGGCCTCGAACTCAGAAATCTGCCTGCCTCTGCCTCCTGGGAATTTTCAATATGTAGATTCATTTATTTGTCTAAGTTCAGGTTACACATAAGTACATATTTGGTGTTATCATATTATTTTTTTCAAAAGCAAATATTTCTTTACTTTGTTGGTAAACAAAATAATTCCTTTTGATCCCTGAAAAATGTGCTAAATTTATAATTGTTTGCAAATTGAAACTACTGGAGCCTGAAATAGTTTTACTGCATGATAATTTTCTTCTTTCATTAAAATTATTTTCTTCATTTACAAGTTTCTTCATTGTACAATGTCTTCTGAAGAATTTTCATTTAACCTTCAGCCAATTGTGTTAGACAGTGCTTGTCATATATCAAGCCCCTTTCTTTTCTGTACAACTTTCATTTGAAATCTTAGTATGGAAAGTTGTAATTTGCCTACAATTGCAAACTTCTTTGAAAATAAGAGTAAAAACAGAAAAGAAATAGAAATCTCTTTTAAAATTATTTAAAGATCTTTATTTTCCTCCCCTTAATGACCAGATATTACTAAAATTCTGGTTTCTAAAAACCATGCCATTTAGAAATTTCCCTGGCGGACAATATTGCTTTGCTGTGTTACATGTGGTTAATGTTAGCCACATCCTTGATGTAACATAACACAAGCTGGCTGAGGTAATCCAATGTGACATATGACAGCATTGTGAGCCAGTCTGGAATATTTGAAAGTATGCCATCTCTCAAAGACCATGGATTGACAGCAGGGTAAACCAAGACGGGAAACTTTGGTACTGCATTTTGAAGGACAACACAGTGTGGCTCAGTGATAATTAACAGAAATTTCCAACCTGTAGATCGTCATTTTTTAACTAAAGCACATGTATTTTTCTTGCTAGTGAGTTTATATACTTCAGAACCCTGACGTTAAATCATTGAAAAAGCAGCTGCTAAAGAGCTATAATTATACATTATTATGGTTGCAAGAGAAAATGTCTCAGACAATTGAGAGATGAATCAAAAGTACCTAGCAATGTATAAATAGGTGATATGCAGGCCTGTGGGTCCCAGTTACATTCCATTGTTAAAAAGTGCTCAGTTTGAATCAAATGTCATTTTATTAGTATAGGAGAAAGAATAATCTAGAAACATGAGCACCGGGGCAAAAAATATAAGTATTCTACATATGTTGTTGGGTTTCTCTGCAAAAAGCCTTTCTCTCCTCAACCTAATTTATTGTGCAGGCTGTGGAGAATTTGAAAGCCATGTTTTCTTCTAAGATTACTTCAAGATCAGCTCCTTCGGTTTTAAATTTGTTTCACATTTGTTTGAGCAGAAAATACTAGCACTAATAATACTTGATGAATGCTGATGAGTTACAGAAATGAAAATAACTTGGACACTGAATTCGATAGGGGATGGAAAAGGAAATTGAACATAATATGTACATCACAAAATGAAAAGGTAAAACTGAACTACACGGTGAAGGATCAGCCTAGCTGTTCTTCCTGACATCTGGGATGCTCCATTGCCTTACTCTATTTCATTTCACAATACACTCATGAGGAGCTCTCTTATCTTCTCATATAAACCCAAAATTGCAATGTGTTTTTGCACAGTTCTTTTAGATTTGGATGAATGACACAAACAATTTAATCAATTTAATATATATATATATATATATATATATATATATATATATATATGTGTGTGTGTGTGTGTGTGTGTATATATATATATGAATATATATGTATACATATATATGTGTGTATATGTATGTGTATATGTGTATATGCATGGGTATATGTATGTGTATATGTATATATGTGTATGTATATATGTGTATACATGTATATGTATATATATATATATATAAAATGTGTGTGTTTGTTATATTAGTGTGTATTTTAATAATCATTTCCAAATATAGTATGATGATGCATGGGGGTTGCCAAACTGCTGGAAGTACATACGGAAGAGGAAGAAAGTTGTTTTTATTTAGTGATCTTAGATAACTTCCTAACACATTACTATTAAGCTCATAGTCTTTAGTGATAACCTTTTGTTTTCTCCTTTGAATTATGAGAGTGTCCTGTGCTTTAATGCAGAATGTTTCTTTCTTTCTTTTTTTTTTTTTTCCTGAGGCAGGGTTTCTCTATGTAACCCTGGTTGTCCTGGACCTCATTCTGTAGACCAGGTTGGCCTTAAACTCACAAATGGCCCCGGCTTCTGACTCCTGAGTGCTGGGATTGAAGACCTGAACCATGAACTTTAATCCCAGCACTTGGATTGGTTTTTTTATCCTACTTAACATAAAGAGAAACTGAAGGCTTGGTCTTACTGTAGTAATGGTTGGATCCTTATTATGATTCAGGCACTGACGCTAGTGTTCATCATCTTTCTTTCCTTTTTTTCCATTGCTCCCCTCCTGGTCACCCCCTCCCACAGTCTTCCATCCTCCCTCCCCTCTCCTTTGAGCCAGTGGCCCCCACTTGGTATCCCCCACTCTGACACATCAATTCTCTGCTAGGCTAGGTACATCCTCCCCTACTGAGGCAAGAGAAAGCAGCCCAGCTAGAAGAACATATCCCACAAGCAGGCAATAGCTTCTGGGATAGCATCTGCTCCAGTCCTTCAGGACACCATCTTTCTTTTTGTAATGCTCATAAAATCAGAGGTTCATGAAAGTAACCCAGGACATGCTGAATAGCATTTAATGTCAATTTAACATCAGTGGAGAATGAGCCTGTGTCACCCTGCTATTATACTTTGTTAAGGCTGAAAGGGTAGGCAGGGGTTATATCTTAAGTTCTGGGTGGAAGTTTGTAGATAAATTTATTGAAACATTTTACTTTTTGTGTAGAATACATTTAATTAGAAGAGATCTATTATCTCCAATGAATCAAAAGTTGGGATCTAATATAATGAGAGATCTGTGGAGGAAATGCTATGAAAAAAGGTCTAAATTGAGGTGAAAAACAGGTGTAGCAAATTATGTTAGTGATTGAGTTGACTTCAGTAATACTGGCTGAACATTTTATGAAACTGGGTTTTCATGTCTCTGTGCACTATATACAAATTGGCGGTCCCACAGAGGTAGGGAATAGGGTGCTAATCAACCTGCTATTCTTGATTGGGAGCTTAAAATTACAGTTTCCCAGGGATTATTAGCTTTCACAGATACTTGGTGGAAGGACTTTTTAATGCCATGATAGATAAGAAGAAATGAGACCTACTGAGTTTATGTGACATGTTCAAGGTCATGGAATGAATACATTTCAGGGTAGGTGCTTTAACCTAAATGAGTAATTGAAAGTTTGCTCAACTGATAAACTATACAAGTGAATATATAAAAGAAGTAACATAGAATAGAAAGTAAATGAAATAGAAATGATGTCCTAGCACATGCAAGGGGCAACCTAGAAAAGCCGTATAGTGAAGCTGAGGAATAATTTTGTGGTGACATCAGTGAATTAAGCATGTGAGGAAATTCCTAGAGAGTGGTTTGGCATGGATTTTGACGTCCTAAAATGCCATAAGGTAGGACATGACATACAGGGCCAGATAATTTTGAATTAACTCCCTTGATGTCTAATTTGCCGAATGTGTTATTTTGGGTAACCTACTGAATTCTTTATTCCATCCTCTGTAAAATGACGAATAGAGTCCCTTACCTGTGTTCTGTGTTCAATGTGCTTATAAAACATCGCCCAAACCTCTGTGGCTTACAATCGGATCCATACTTGCTTGTCTTCTTCAGGACACCTATATGCAATGATCCTTCACTACTTCTTCCCCCTGGGTGCTGGTCTCAGAGCAGAGAGAAAGGAGGGGTGGAATCAGTGGATGCTTCTGAGAGGAACAATAGACTGGGTTCTTCATCTCTTAGTTATATGTGGACAGGCCAGGGGAAGCCCCAGGCCTGGACCTTGTGAAATAGGGTGGGAACTCATTTCACCTCATAGAGAAGCGTAGAAAACAACTAAAGCTCTACCATCCACCGATGCTCATTCCCAGGATTATAGTGCAGATTACTGAGGAGGTGAGAAAGTTGGTCTCTGGCCATTACAGCCACATAGTAGGTTCTCAAGAAATAAAATTTCACCTTCGTTCCCAGTTTGTGATTTAATGATCAATCTGAATGAAGACCAATGTCATGAAATACAGAGGGTTTCTGTAGTGATGATGCAGTAGTTATTTTGACTGTTAACTTCTATTATAATGACTGAGAGGTGCTAGTTACTAAGTTGATGGAATTTTTGTTTGTTTTTGGAGACTAGGGTTTTTTCATTGAAAAATCTTAGTAAGTAAGAAAGACTGGTTTCTTTTCTAATTCTCAATAAAGAAAGAAGGGAATGAATGGCAAATGAAGACCCAGCTTTGAAAAGTTTATTCTTATTTTCTTTTTTTTTTCTAGCCCCCCCTTAAGAATTATGGAAACTTTTTTCATAACTACTGCACAAGGGAACAGCCGATACATACAGATGCAAACACGTGTGTGTGTGTGTGTGTGTGTGTGTGTGTGTGTGTGTGACAAAGTTTTACTTGGAAGTTAGTATTTGGAATACCAGCTGTAAATAGGTTTTGGTAAAAGTAACATCCCAGTAAGAAAACTCCCACTCGCTTTGCAAACTATAGGACAGGAGGAAAATTCTTGAATGGATGTTTCTTAACAGACCTCTTTTCTGTGTCATGCGGTCAATTCCCTCAAAAGGATTTTTAAAAATAAGAAATGGATTTGGTACACTTTTTGGATGAATCCTTGAGCAACAAGCCAAGAAGTTTGGATTTCGTTCTCTGAAGATCAATGACGCCACTGTATTTTGGTATAAAAAGGGTTTTGCCATGGCTGCCAAAAACCCACTATTTTGCCATCAGCTATATAGTGGCCATACAGTGATTGACAGCCTGTGCAGTTTCTTCAGGATGGCTGCATTTCAACTTAAAGCAGTGCTTAGCTTAAAATGTACTTTGAGTCTCTTGGACACAACAAAAACTCAGTTCTTCCTTTCAGCTGACAGCCAGTCAGTGCCACCTACTACATAAGGTGCTTGATTTTATTTTATAATGTATTGGATATATTGAGCACTTTTAAGAAACATTCTGAAACTACAAACTGATTCATAAAGTTTTCCTCACATTTGTGATATCAAAGTAGATGTATATGTATGAAGGCCTTGTAATACATAGAATACTTTTTGGTCTGTATAAAGCCAAATAACTAAGCTATAATAATTTACGTAATTTAATGCATAAAAATAATTTCAGCTAAAACATGAATTGTTTAAATACTTCCATATAAACAAAATTAAAATTATCTTGGGAAAAAAATGAGGATATTTTTGGCATTTCATTCACAATAAGCTTTTGAAATACTAGATATGTTTTCACATGAATTTTGATGAACTACAGACAAGCTTTCTCTATATTGATATAACATATATTCTGAAAAGTGATATAAAATTGATGAATGAATGTTTGTCGTACATTCTTAAAGACCCTACAACATGGGAACTCCACTGTGATATCACAAATTTGGGAAAAATATTAAGAATCAGTTTTGTAGTTTTAGAATGCTTCTTAGAAGTGTTCAATGTATCCAGTATACTACAAAATAAAGTAATTTGAAAATAAACTTGGAAAACAAAACTAAATAACAGAAGAAAGGTTGATTAAAATTCTTACCAGTCATTGGTTTGGGTTTGAAAAGTTATTTAGATAATTATGCTTTGTCTTAGCGATGTAATTCCTTTGAACGTTGAGTCAACATATCTAAGGAGCTACACACACTTACAGAAGCATTTGCAACCTTGAGATTTGTAGCATCCTGTAGCTTTTCCCTGAAATTTCAAGTCCAACTACATAAAATAATGTGAAAGAAAACACATAGGCACTTTGTGCTCCAAATCACAGAAATAAGGATATGAGATCTTGGATAATTAGAGCTAACTGGTGACTGCACACAGAGATCAAGTTTGCCAGAAAAAAACGGCTTTACTGTTTGCATCAATTCACAGGCACTGTTTAGAATCAGAGTCTTTAAGAAAAGGATTGCATGTTGTGTTAATTGATTTAGGGGTATGTTTTGTGCTCACCTTTGATGATAGAAAATGAAATACAGCAGTTCAGAACGCAACCTGAAAAGTAGACTGCAGGGGTGTGGCCAAGCCTCAGATTCAACCAGTTTGTTGTTTGTTAGTAAACAATCAGTAGCTCTTCCCTGAGACCTGGGATCTGGCTAGAGAAAATACACAAATTCTGAGTGATACATATAGAATAGCCACTTATCTTCTAGGAACTTCACAGATTTTATTTTATAACCCCCCCCAAATTTCCCAGTCACTAATGTTCCTCCTTCAGCTTATATATTCATAAATATTGTATAACCTTGAGTAGCTTATTTTAAATATTTTGAGGTCCTCTGACGACATTTAGGATGACCATATTGAGCAATATCTCCTGTTTTTAAACTCTAATTTTAGATAATTTGTGTTTTAATAACTTTGCTAGATAATAATATAAGGCTTTCTGAAAGTGTTGAAAAAAACATAAATTGAGAAAACACATGAAAAAATTGTTGACAAATTATGCTATGTATAGTTATAATGTTGGTAAATTATGCTATTTAGGATAATAATATTGGTAAATTATGCTACTTATGATGGCAATGTTGGTGCATCATGAGTAGATGTTTCTTTTGAAAACTGAACATTGATTGGACATCTTATTTCTTCTCATTTTTGCTTTACAAATGTTTAAGATCGGTGTAAAGTTTTAAATTTATTCTAGAAAGAGTTAGCTTTTTTGGAAGAAATACATGCTATAGATGTCACTTGAAAAGATTGGAATTTGTGTAAGTGATGCTTACTCTCTCTTCATATGTTTGAACTTACCTGATTCCTATCTCCTGAGTCATTTATCTTTTTGTAGACTGAAACCTTCCATCAGCTCCATTTCTATCATGAAATGAAATATTACCTCTGAAGTAACTGAGATCAGCCAACCCCCACAGGGTGTTTCTTCTCATAGTGCCTTTCTTGTATCAGAGATTATAAAAATCTATGCCATATTAGTAAGAAATTTACTCAAAAGTTTAAAAATTGCTGATGAGAAACCCAACCCTCCTGCTGTTTAAATTCCCCACCATAAATTAAATTCTACAACATAGCATCCAGCAGCACTCCAGTCACGTGATGGAAACCGCTGATAATTGTTCACCTTATACCCTTCTATCTACACATGATCCCAGTCTCTCTATTTGGAAAAATAAACTCGAACACCCAACTTAGAAATAAAAGACTCAAACAACACTCTGAACACTGAATAAAAAAGTAGCAATGTCTGAAAAATAAAAACAGAAACCTCTAAAATAATGTTTTATTTATCACATACAAACGTGTTTTCCTAAGAATTATTTCCAGTGTGGGCCACCATATGGAAGCAGGAAGCCATTACAGGAGTGGACGAAGATGGTTTGTATCAGCTGCATAACTTGTTTTGTTCTATGCCTTCAGGCTTCAAAACCCGCTTCCCATATTTTTTTTTTCCTTTCTTTAAAAATAATGTACATCAGTTTAATTTATCCCAGGTCCTGACAGGAGGATCAGATTTTAAGCATTTAATGCTGTGGTTTCAAATCCAATTTCTCAGTGTTCATCGTTTCAAAAGTGGCAGAATTCAGGTTTTGAAAAGGTTTAAGAGCTCAGAGAGGACTGGCCCCCTTTCTGAAGTTCCACATTAACATTAACGTTAAAGGCAGCTCTGTAAGAAATGCACAGTTTGGTCTGAATTTGTCTATAGAGCTTCAGGAAATACTCAAGCCTCAGACTCTCCAACAAGAGCCTCTTCTTGCTGGTGTCAACCGAGGAATACTGTTTAAACTCAGAAGGCATATTGAATAAATCATCCATTTACAGGTTTTCTGAACTAGGATACTGATTGGCTGGTGCGTTTTCCTAAAAGGAGGGTATCAATAGATCTGCTTAAGGCTTGATTCTACTGAATGTGTTTGAAACAGCTTTCCCTGTGACCGATGGAATGTTCATCCATTCAGACACTGAAGCCTAGGTCTTTGCACAGTAAATTCATTGTAGGCTGTCTTTATTGCTGGTGGGGGAACCTCAAAAGGTCAGAAGTCCAGATTGCTTCAAATAAACATCCAGGATCTCAGATGCTTTTTTGAAATGGACCCAAGTTTATTTGAACCTCTTTCTCTGGTTTGGAAATCAGGCTGAAAATTTCACAGAAACAGATTTTTTTTTCTTATGAGATCTCAGAATGTTGCGGTTTCAAGTAAAGTAATAAACAAGCTTGAAAAATGAAAAGCAAAATTGGCTCAAACTCACCTGGTTTCATTCTGCTAAATGCCTGAAACTGAGTGGCATTGTACAAACTTAAAAAAAAAAAAGAAAGAAAGAAAGAAAAAAGAAAAGAGAAAAAAGGTAAACAGCCTTTGGCTGTGGTTTGGCCTAAATAAAATTCTAAGGCTTGAGAAAACATTTTTGCCACTCTCCTCTCTGTTTTTGAGTCCTTGTGATAGTTGTCCATTTTGCTGTATTCCTCCTGCCTTGTCTTTTGGACACCAGTGCATTCATATTCCATTTTCAAACTGCCAATGAAGAATAACTCTTCAGTATTATGAAATGGGATAATCTCTCTGTGTTTGCAGGCATGAGTGGATTGAAATTTTGGTGTTTACATGATGCATACAAAATGAAAAAGAAGGAAGAATTCTGGACACTTATTGTTACGTACCACGTGTAACGTGTTTTTCAGTCACAGCAATGACATTAAAGAGACATTTTATCTTCATTTATAAATGGTGACATGTAGCATGCTTTTGATGGCTTGCTAACTGGCTCAAATTTACATTTACATTACTGGTGTTAGGGAGGTGAAAAGACTGGATTAGCAGTTAGCACTGAGGATGCTTAGGTTCAAAGACCATACACTCCTTTAAGAATTCGTAAAACTTTCTGTTTAACCATTAAGGTTAACCCAAGAGATTTTAGTCTGTTTGCTCCTAATGAGAGTCACAAATACTATCTATTATTTTCATAGTGGATTATTTATCTTATATGGGACATAGGAAATGTGCAAATAGGTAAACTCTATGCTAAAGAAAGTCAATTTTAGTATGATTGCTGTATCTCTATCACTCACTGACATCATTCTAACAAGGCGAGAAAAGGATTTTGATACTTTTGTGCAAGTGGAGAAAACACAGCAGCTAGGAAATTAAAGGATTTTCCAGGTCTTGAAATTAGGAGACATTATGAAGGATCTCCAAGTCAAACCCTTTTCCGTATATAAATTGTCCTTTGCTAAGCAATACTTTAGAATTATTCAGGTGTTCAGTTCCTATTAAATTTTCTCTTCCTCACATGTTTTAATAACTGTGTGTCCCCTCTAAGGTTTTCATATAATTCAACTTTGCACGTATATTGTGCTTCTGATAGAAAGAGTTTTATGCCCACTGATAAAATCCAAACTGCTGGGTTTTTTTGCAAAGCTCAAAATAGTCTGGACACATGATACCAGGACTGATCGTGAGCTACCCATTTAAGTTATGTATTAAGTCTAAATTTAATCAAGGCCACATTTTATTTATACATTTCATGCATTAAACTCATTTAAACTTTTAGTCAGATTGCATTAGATGAAATACTCCCGTGTACATCATGCAGTAGTAAACCTAGTGTACTCCAGGAATTTGAAAGGAGTTAGAGATCGGGAGTCTGATTTCAACGTTTCTCTTTCTTTCTCTCCCTGTGCTTGCAGCAGGTCTGTTGTGTTTGTTTCCTAACACACTAATACAGTCAGTATGCTCTGTACAAATGTGTAAACACAGACATTCCCTGTAATCAGGGAGGTTGGTATCTTAAGGCAAGATTATGTTTTTTTTAGGAAATGCAATTTATGTTTAGGATTGGGTTTCCTTTGCAGACTGATAACGTCTGGGGTTCAAGCGGATGATAATAGCATTGTATCTTTACAGCCTGCCTGGCATCTGGAAGCTCCAGCCTTCCTAGGCAGTTGTGTCTTATGATCTTAAGTTAAACTATGTTAATTCTTCCTTTCTTTGAATGATGGTCAGCATAAATGATATGAGAATCATTTAAACCTATAAAATCTGTAGCATGACTAAGCCACATAGGTGAATGCAAGGAAATACAGAGAGACATGAGAAAAAAAAAATACACAGGGATACCAGGACTAACATCCATCCTCACAAGTCAGGAAATTAAAATTTATGTCTGGAACTCTGGTACCCTTGAGGTTGAGGTTGTTGGGTGGGGAGCACGTTAGACACGATGCTTAGACTATAATCATTTTAGTCTGGTTGAGGCATTGCCCTAATATTATAAGACAAGTTAAATATATGACAAATATTCGTTCCCGTTTCAAATACAACTTGAAATAAATCCACCCAAATACCACTTGGTATTATAGCTTTCTCTATAAATCCATCCATTCCAAAACAAAACAAAACAAAAAGAAAACCGCTGCGTGTCTTTTCCAAAGCCTTAAAAAAATGTTCAATGTTTTTGCAAGTTGAACGGTCAGTTTCCATGCTCAAAGCACAGGTTTTCCCCCAATATTAAATTCACTACATCACTTTTACTCCATCCTTCTCTTTCTCCTTCCCGTTCTCTCGTTCTCTCTTCTCTTCTTCCTTCTTCTGATCCTTCCGTTTCTTTTTAAAAAGTTAAGCCAGGAAAGTAGAGAGCTGAGACCCCTGCAGCTCCGCTATGCAGTGGATGCATAGATCAGGTGAAAGGATGTAAAACCTCTTTCAGCTGAGTCTCTTCAAGTTAAAATAAATTAAAAAAGAAAAAAAAAAAAGAAAAGAAAAAGTCCCTAATGAATTGAGTACCCAGAACCAAAGCTTTTCTTAGCGCCACGAAGTCCTCCTTTATCAGCGTGGTAATAGGTACTGGGAGTGAGGAGACCAGACCACAGAAACCTCAACCTGCCTGGACTGTACTTGGAGCACTGCAGTGACAGCGACCAGAGCGAGCAGAGCTTAAGATCATTTGCTCAAACATATTTTCTAAACGACACGTGTGTGAGTTCGAAGGATAGGTCTGGAGCATGCCGTCTTGACATGATTTTACAGCAGGAGCTCCGTGTATGGTATTATAATAATCGAATGTTTAGGTATGCGCTTAAAGACACAAGTTTGTGGACAAACTTTATTATCTCATGATTCTTCCATCTTTCTTCCAAACGCTTGGAAAAAATAGTGTAGTTTTTTTTTTTTGTTTTGTTTTGTTTTGTTTTTTTAGAAAATAATCTTTTATTGTGGTCCCCTGCTTGCTCCACCTTAACTAAAATGACACTCAGTGCCATTAAGACTACTTATTTAATGAGAATGTCTCAGCCCGGCATGCATAACTAGTACGGATTTTGTTGTTGTTGTTGCTCGTTAACTGTTTCTGACAAAGAGCTAAAATATTGTAAATAAGAAGCTAAACTGGAGAGTCTTCACTTTAGCTGCTGTTCCGTTGCTTTAACGGGGGCGGTGGATATTAGCCCTGTCTAACCTACCTTTTCCATTAGGTGTAAAAAGCACTCTCTACAAGTGGAGAATATGAAAGCCAGCTCTCGACTGATTGCTTGCATGTTATTCCTATGCACGCCCATTGTCATAAGCTGGCGCTGGGTGAGCCCCTGATTCTAACCATATGCTGCAGGCAGAAACGCTTGGAGGAGTTTCCTCTAGGGTACCCGCACCAAGTCCTGCTGGATCCCCAGGCTCCAGGAGAAAATGAAAACTGCAAGTTCTCCCATGATGGGATTTCATCCAGATGGTCGTGAGTTTATATATTAAATAAATAATGAGTTCTGGCCGTTTAAGTAGCATCTTCAAATTGTGAAGGCCATATAAATGTGTCCACTGGAGGGCGCACAAAGGCCATATTACTGAAGCCAACTCTCAGGCCGGAAACTGAAAATCTAATTTAAAATATATCACTTGAGTGGATTAATTCATAACTACTGGAATTCTAATACGATTACTAATTTACAGTGTCAAACGGCATTCAGTCCTCTGCTCTGGTTTTCTCTTGAGCAGCCTGCTGAGCCGTTGAAAATAGTTCAACATTGGAGAACATAAAGAAACTTAAGGTGCATAGCTAATAATCTAGAATTAAAAAATAATTATCAAGACTAAAATTATTTTCCTGAATGTGCATATTGAACCATCAATTGTCACGATAATTTCTGGGCACCAAAACAGAATAGTTGCATTACTTCAGTCATATATCTGCAACCCAGCATAACTCACTATATGAACTTCAATTTAAAAATAGGAAGATGAATTTCTGTTGGAAGGCACTGAGACTAAATATGCATCATTTTGCATCTAACGAAATAAACATCATTAATGTGATCTACAAGGTAATGCCTTTGTGAAATTTTTTTTTTTACCCTAAGAAAGTGCATGTATGTTCAAACAATTCACAAAATACTCATTAATAAATTTAAGGCTTATATTCACTTTATTTTATTGGAGATCTCTCGAAGGAAATCTCGGCATGGAAGGCTAGTTCATATCACTATTGCCTTTTCTTGCTGTGCTTGGATTTATTTATTTATTTATTTATTTATTTATTTATTTTTGAGACAGGGTATTTTTTTACGGTGTAGATGTGGCTGCTCTGGAACTCACACTGTAGACCAGGCTGGCCTTGAACTCAGAGATCTGCCTGCTGCTGCCTCTGTAGTGCTAGGTTTAAATGACTGAGCCATTTAAGCCTGAACTCACCTTCGTCTTTTCGAGGTCTGGCTTGCTTACATTGGGAAACTCTGATTTGGAGAAATTTGTTGTTCTTTCCATTGTCTAATGAACCTCACAAAGGCATGGTGATCCCTTTCTTTGTTGGTTTAACAGTTTCATTACATTTCTATAATGAGTCCTGTGATTGTTTCACTCTCCCTCTTTCTACAAATGGAGGCTGGAACTGTACGAGGCTTTCAGGTAGAAAAGACCTCCTAAAGACAGAGAAGGGGCTTCCAATTGGACATGAGTTGGCAGTAGAGAAGTAATCGATCATTTGCAATTAACAGGTCATCAGTCTGAGTATAACGGCTGGGTGCTCGCTCTTGTTGTCATTGTGAAGACAGACTACCTAATGCTGATGATGTTTGGGCTTGCCAAAATGGCTCTAATGCTGAAACTGATAAATGCAAGTACTGTTTCTTTCTTATTGGCTTCATTAATTTTTTGAGAATTTCATGAATGAGTACTGTCTTTATAGCACACTTCGCCTGTCCCTGTTCTTCCTGTTTCACTCCTACGTCTTCTAAAGTTCACGATATATATATATATATGTGTGTGTGTGTGTGTGTGTGTGTGTGTGTGTGTATGTATATGTATATATATGTATATATATTTAATATATATTATGTGCGTGTGTGTGTGTGTGTGTGTGTGAGTATTCAGTAGTAGGCTATCTTCTAAAGCTCAAAGCATCCTCAAAGACAGCAAAGATGAAAAGATGTTTTTGAAGGCTGCGGGTTATGATCCACCCAGATGGAAAAATATTTTTGGCAGAATTCCCTTCTAATACCTTTCAAATTACACAACATAAATGTGTTTATCAGAATTATTTTGAATAACTTAAAACAAGTGTTAAATAATCACATTGACAAACATGGAAAGAAACAAAACCCCATGAAATCCGGTGGGGTTTAAACTTTTCCCACCTCAGCATTTTATAATGCTTCTCTATGGTGGTAAAAACTAATGATATTTTTCCAATGTAGTGATATTTTCTAAATAATCTGATGAAGACAATGGCATCTAACTACTTCAATAATAATTACATATGGTAATTGGGTGAGTAAATTTAAATAATATGAACAGAGTTAGTAGAAAGGATAAAATGAATAATACAAGTTTCTTACTAAAGATATGTTAAGTTTCCCATTGTGACCATCAAAACTGTCTATTGCAGTGTATCAATTGTGAAATGAGTGTGATTTGAATTACCCAAACTCAAATATGGTAAGTAGATAAAAATCATGTGAAATTTGAAAGTGAGCCATCTAGTGAGGTGGCCTCCAATTCCATGTCTTTGTTTTATTTGCTCCTTTGGAGGTGGGGAAGAACATCAATTTGGGTGGCTATGGAGGTGGTGAGGATCTGGAAGGAGTTGGGGTTGGGGGAAACATGATCGAAATACACAGTATGAAAAATTGTGATAATTAAATTCAGAAATGTCTGTACTCATTTTTGAGTATGCATCCCCCTCCTTGCTCTGTCTCGCAATTTTTATAATTATATATTCTACAGAACAAGAATTTTCAGTGTTAGTGTATTTCTAGGTATCCAGTTTTCCTCTTTATGGCCATCATGAGACCAGGAAATATGTGATATGTATCCAGATTTTCTAAAAGGATACATTAGTTTTTCGTGTCTTATCCCATTGTGAAGTAGCATTAGCCTAGTTGGAGTTCTAATGCATGGTATTTAACAATGCCAAGTTTACTCGATGATAATATTACAAGAAAAATGTTCTTGTTTACTCTTAAGTGGAATTAGGGAAATATTTAAGAAGTAAAACATATTTATTTGTAGTTAAGTTTCAAAATTTTTATTATTTGATCTAAATATGCCCAAAGCACAATTTATTGGAACTTTATTCCACAAGTGAACTGTTTGTTGAAACAACTCATGCCTTTAGTGGTGAAAATGTCTTTTTATGACTTCAGAGTATTCCACAATACTCCACATTGACTTATTCAAACATTTTTTTGCTTTACAGAACAAAACTTTCTGACTTCAGGAGCACCAGGGCACATGATTTCTTTTCTGTCCTTCTTGGTCCTGATGTGATTTTGGCTTTATTTTTTTTCTATAAAGAAAAATGGGATGAATGACAAGAAAAAATACAATCAATAAATTCCATGCTCTGTGAACTTTAGGGCTTGCGTGATTTCTGAGTTGTTTTATTGAAAGTCCTTCAGACTTCTCCTGAGTTCTTAAATAGTGATACTTTGCCAGTTTATTTGCAAATAGTAGAATTTAGTTTGCAGGTCTAATTCTGTAATTAGTAGATCATTTTGGCATCCTTTAAAGGCTCCTTAGATTCAGTATTCACCTTGATTTTGTTGGCATCCTCTAAACAGTCTTTGTACTCTGTACTCATTTCGAACTCTTATTGCTAGAAAAAAAAATCGAATCTAATAGGTAGTAGGTGTCCCTACTCTTCTATCAGCTTCCCCTCCCCTCATGTCCCCACTAGCTTTCCTTTATCCTATCCACCTATCTATTTGTTACTGTTCTCCAAAGAGAAAATCCCAATTGGCTATGTAATTATGAGAGCTAAAAATAACCATGAAATTTGGGATTCAGGAATCCAAGAGTGGATCAGTGCAAAGCTGAAGGTCTGAGAAGGAAAGAAGCTGACAGTCTGTTGGTCTGGAGACAAAGGCATGAGAACGCAGAAGGCTTTTGGAGAAAAAAAAAATCCAGTTCAAAGGCCGCAGATTCCAGAATTCTATTGTCCAAGGTTGGGAAGAAGAATATATCAGTTTCAGAACAGTGGGGATGTGGCATATGTTTGCGGAGGAGAATATACAACGTGATCATTCATGAGGAATAAACATTAAAAACTGTTATAAAATAATTTGTGATATAGTTTGCCACAAACTACCCTCTATTTGACAACTTTAGCCAGCTTCCAGCTTAGCCTGCCACAATTTTACAGTTGTTGATCAAAAAGAAAAAAAAATACAACTGGAGACTGAAAAGCATTGTTTAAGAGGAAAATCAGCATATCTCTCTCAGATCCATTTGCTTTGGTCCTCAGAAGATGACGCACTATGGTCCATTCCATTCCTGAAATGACACTGGTTTGCTTTCTAGAGAGGAGCTACACACTCAGAAAGTTGGGTGCTGCTGGCTAAATGAATATTCTGGAAAGCCTTTCTCAGAAAAAGAACCAGCTTATTTTTCTCCAAGAATGGGAGATTTAATGCAGAATTATTTCTTGCTGAATGTGTCAAGTGTTTTCTTTTTTTTGTTTTGTTTTTGAAAAAAAATGGATATACTACTTCGGAACATATCTGTAATTTTGTTATTTGATAAGATCTATTCTGATGAGTCTGCATTTCATAAGATGAAGAAAGCTGTATCCATGGTGCACTTGCATGGCTTTGTGCTTGGCTGAAGAACTACACAAAGGAAATGCATTCCTTTAAGTGTAATCACCCCATGGAATATCTGTGGTTGTCAGCTTTCTGTTGCTGTAACAAAATAACCCAGAAAATCAATTCAAAAGGAAGAAAAATGAATCTTGGCCCATGGTTTCAGAATTTTTTTCAACCAATTACTTCACTGCCGTGACAAGACTTGATTTTATTGTAGGGGACATGAGAAAGAGAAAAATCTTCTCAGATCATGACAGCTAGCAGGTGAATAAGAAGAATCCATGATTGTCCTTCAAAAGCAAATCTCCAGAGACATGGAGCCCCACCTCTGAACAGCTCAAAATTTGCTCCCACTGGGACTAAACTTTCAACAGATAGACTTTGAGGGATATTTCTCAGTCTAAACTACAGTAATAAATTTGGCAGCACTTATGAACTGATTGTGATCAGTGATGGTAGCCCATCTTGAATTATTAATTTTAACTACACCATACTATGAGAGAGGCACTCCTATTTTATGTAATATATTTTAAACTCATCATCCAAAAGACATTTGTCTTCATTTGAGATCGCCGGTTTGCTAATCTTATCACCTTTCATTGCATATGGGGTCACTATGATATTACCCTGCCATCAAAGTCTCCACACACTGACCCATAATGATGACCACTCTATAATCAGTGCTAATTCTATTGCATCTATGGTCTGTGTCCTCCTCAACCCAACAAATCCCCAAGTTTAACTTCAACTCCTAGTACAATAGTAGTAACAAGTGAGGCATTTGGAGGTGATCGATTCTGAGGTCTCTGTTCTTATGAGTGGGAACATGATCCTTAATAAACAGACCCAAAGGAATCCTTTATCTCCTTTCTATCATAAAATGCATAGCTAGATGGAAGATCCATTCCTCCTCTTTCTAGGAGGAATGGATCCTCATCTGACTTTGAATATCCTACTGCTTTAAATTTGAACCTCATAGCGATGGAACCATTATGTTATTGTAAGTAAGCATTGCCCTAGTTTGTTTCTTATTGCTATGAGAAAGACAGTGGCCAAAAAAGAAACTTGAGGAAAAAGGGGTTAATTTGGATTACATGTTCTGATCATAATCCATCACCAAATAACTCAGGGCTGGGATTCAAGCAGGAGCCTAGAGGCACGCATAAACTGAAGCCAAAGTCATGGAGGAGTGCAGCTTCCTGGTGTATTCTCCAAAGTTGCTCAACTTGCTTTTATTTTTTATTCCACTTAGTCCCACCAGCCCACAGTTGATATCATTCACAGTGGGCCCTCCCATATCAATCATTAATAAGGCCAATGCTCCAAAGATTTATCTAAATGCCAATCTGATGGAGGCATTTTCTCCATTGAGGTTCTCCTCTTCCCAGATGACTCTACCTTGTGGCAAGTTGACAAACAAAATACAAAACAAACCACTACCACTTCCACCACCACCACCACCACCATCACCACCACCACCACCAACAACAACAACAGTCACAGCTACAACAACAGCTACAACAACAGCTACAACAGCTATAGCAGCAACAGCAAGCAAACAAGTACACCAGTACAATTAAGCAGTCTAAACTACTGTGCAGCTTGAATAGATTAAGACAGATAAAAACACTGAAGAAATGGAGAGCAAGTAGTCATCATTAAAATATTTTCAGAGAGGATGAGGCAAAGTTTAGCATATAAGTATTCAAGGCAACTGTGTACAGGTTTAATTGGTTCCTTTTTTTTCTTTTTTCTTTTTTTTTTAATGGTGTTGGAGGCAGAGCCTCATGTAGCACAGGCTGGACTTGAAAGTAATATTCATCTGAGGATAGCCTTGAACTTCTGAACATGGTACATTTCTAATTCTATTAAGTTCCACATTCATAAAGGGATGATTTTATAAATGTGCAATGGAGTTGCTTTATGTCTTGAAATCGTTATTTTTTTTTTTTTGTAAAGAAGGAGCTTGTATTTTTATTTTATCTTGCATCCCACATCCTAGGCTAGGAGATTTGACTTTGCAGCACTATGCAGATTCTGCAGGGCCTTCTTGTTTGGAGAAGAGTGAGCTGGAGAGGACAGTAGAAGATATTAAGCACATGGTGAGCAGGGATGTCATGAATGATCCTGAGTAACCTGCAAAGCATCCCAGCAGGAAAATTCTAATGGCTGTACTGAAAACAGAGACCAGATCCAATGTAAAAGAGGCGATTGGTTTCAGGAGAACTGTGGAGTAAACTCTCAGGAGTACTCAAACAGTGGGGGGATAACATCTGGTTCTACATTTAAAATACCCTTGTATCATCCCATTTTAAATTAAGTACGTGGGTTCTGATGCATTTAGAAGACACAAAGGAGAAAGTCTTATGACAAAGGCACTCTTGCTGGAGGAATGAGGGTCCTGAAACAGGATCGTGTCAATGTTTTTTAATAGATCATGATTGTATGGAATCATTAGAATCCTTAGGATAGTTGGGGACTTTGAATCTGGAAGGCCTCTATCCAGTGCTTGCTTGACTTATTCATTGTCTTTTGCCATTTGATACCAGCTCAGATGTGATTTTATTTCATTTTGGCCCCAGACAGACTGGGCTTACTTCAGAATCACGTTTAATTCTCAGGGTGATGGTATTGCCATCACTTTTACATTTTAATATAATTATATGCACGTTTCATCTATTTGAATCAAATGGGATAATGTATATAAAAATGTTTTGGAAAGCCCCAATCACTCTATAAACACAAAGGATTAAGCAGCATATTAGGAAGATTGTCATCTCAAGCTGTTTGAAATAATCTGTTTGAAATCTCACTTACATTTTCCAATAATTTAAGAGAACTATATACTCTTTTACTATAGCTAAACACAGAACTTGCTTTCATTTTATAAAATTAAATTTTTGGAGAAGGATTAACTGGCAATTTTCTACATAGTGTAAAGATTGTTCTTCTGATATTGGCACTTGTAGACTGTTTAGAATTTTCCTGCCAAATGTGCAGTTTCTTGAATTTTTTTTGAGCTGGGAGAGAATTAATTTACTTGCTCCTACTTGTTTTCAACTTTAGACTTCAATTTACAAGCATGAAAATAAGCTTTCTCCCCCTACCTTCAATGTTAACTTCAAGCCCTCATTCTCTGGATCAAGTTGTTGGCAATTACAGTGTTGGCTCCAAAGTTGTGTGTGTTCTCAGCCAGACAATGATGTCATTGTAGCTGTGTTCCTTCAGGAAGATGGAGATTTTTTTGCAGAGGTCCAATCCTCCATCACCAATGCTGATCTCAGCTTGACTTCTTACCCACATCTTTCTTGCCAGCCTTCCCTGGGTTTCCCAATTAGACCACACCCTTTTCCTGACCTGCAGTCTTTTCCCGCAGGGAATCTGTCATATGGGATTGATGTGTTTTTTATTTGTTAGCTGGCTGTCTACGAGATTCTAAACTTGGTTGGAATAGAGCCCATACCTCTTTATAGCCCCAGACCTATCATATTACCTGGCAGATAGTAGATACTCAGCTGATTAAATAATTAACAATATGGTGGCAGTCTCATAGGGGACTGTTGTGCTAAATATTTTGAACTAAAATAAAATGTGTAAGAGATTACTAGCTATGTGATTAATAGCGATAAGGCAGCATAACTTTTCACAAACAGGACATCATTTTATAGTTTTCAATTAGTTAATATGGTTAGCTACTCTAAAACTTACCTCCTAAATATGCACACATATCTCAGACATCAGTGGGACCATTACTGCAGGAAATCAGTTAGTACTGATTTAAGGACTTCCATTAAACTCAGATTCTACTATGTTTGGAATTATGCTACTCAGAGCCACTCCAGCAGGGAAAGAGAGGGTAAAGGCAGTCCAACCCACCCTCAAAAGATCCAGATCACAAATGACAATTGATATTTACAGCCACTTGCCTGATGCAAACACAATGGTTTTGCACACACATAGTGGTCTTCTGAGTCTTGCATACATTAGAAATAGAGGCAAAGGTGCAATGTCACTAAAACCAAATAATATAAAATAACAACAAAAGAAAAACTCTACTGAAACTTTCTTTTTAAGAACCTGACCAATACAGATGCAGATATTCACAGCCAACCATTGGACTGAGCCTGGAGAATCCAGTGGAAGAGCTAGGGGAAGGACTGAAGGAGCTGAAGGGGATTGCAACCCCATAGGAAGAACAATATCAACTAACTGGACCACCCAGAGCTCCCAGGGACTAAACCATGAACCAAAGAGTACACATGGAGGGAGCCAAGGCCCCAGCTGCATATGTAGCAGAGGATGGCCTTATCTGGCATCAAAGGGAGGGGAGACCCTTGTTCCTGTGGAGGCTTGATGCCCCACTATAAGGGAATGCTCTGGTGGTGGGGTGGGAGTGGGTGGGTGGGAGGGTGGAGGAGCACCCTCATATGGGTAAAAGGGAGGGATGGAGAATTTGAGGAGGGGTAACTGGGAAGGGGGATATCATTTGGAATTAAAAGAATAAAATGATTAAAAAATTGTATTCTTTAAAAGAAATAAAAAATTGTTTCAGATGTTTGATTGAGTAAGCAAATCTAAATTAGACAAAACAGAAAAGCGGAAAAACCATTCTTGTTTAATGACATGCAGTTGTAAGGTAATATCCAAGAACCCAAGTATTCCAAATTATTTTGTTAAGTAAGTCACAAATGCCATGTGAGAGTCATGTGGCTCAAACATTTACTATCTACCCTTCTTCTTATTCCTCCTCATCATTCACACAACAGATCTGAAAAGTGTAATTTGTAAGTTTTATAAATTTAACATACAGAATAGTATAAATCAGAAACAAACCATAATCTATTTATAACTTTAGGGTTAAAATTGACAAATCTACAAAAGAATATGAATGTACAGTTGATAGTCAAAGTGAGGGTTGGGACTGTGACTGGAGAATCAAGGCTGTCATTGATGCATCACTCGGGAATCTGAAAGGGGAATGCTGCTTTTTTATGGAGAGCTTGCACTGACTCTCCATAATCACTTTTGACATTTTAACTAATTTCAGAGTTTACGAACTACTCATTTTTCAATTTAGTCAAAAAACTAATAGTAAGTGTGTTTAGCCAAAGTAGTAAAACTAGGAAAAGTAGTCAAATTGATAAAACATATAGTTATAGCCTCAATCATATCCAAAAAACTGACAGAGCTGAATATGGTCAGAAGTTTTGGTTTGGAAAATCCTGACCCCTTTTCCATGTAATTGTTAGAAACCTACATAGCCCATATCAGCTTCTCCCAGTGATGTCTTACTGAATGAGACAAACCGACTCTTCTAGCCGCAACCACGTCCCTCCACTTAGCACATATACAGATTAGGCATAAAAGCCACAATTAAAACCTCACATAAAACAAAAGCTGAGACTAAATGAAAGTGCATGTGTGTCTTTATGTGACAAATACATTTGTGTCATAGAAATACATATGTTAGGAAATTTAGTCTGTCTTTCCAAACCTTCTGGTTCAACTTCTATTATCATCTACAGGGTAAGAACAATATCAGATTGTAGCATACTATGCCAGTGGTCTGGGGAAGCTTTAAGAGTGCTTATTTCTACTTACTGTTGACATAGGCCAATTATGTAGTAAAACTGATATTTTTTCAGCTTTTTATGTAGAGAGACTTCTGAAAATTACAAATAAAATTTGTTTTGCTAGAATAGTAATTATTAATACTTAGATTAAATTCATTCACTTGATAGATAGTATCTCCTGCTTAAGACCTTTGGTTTAAATTTATTATGCACGTAAGAACTCTGATTTCATGGAATGAAGAGACACATATAAGAGTAATTCTAGTTAAATTCCCTGAAGATGCATTAACTTCAATTCTTGAAGGTAGCAGAGATTTGGGGGAGAGATTGTTAGAACTCACCAAAGAAGGTCTGTTTGAAATCAAGGTGAGAATGACATGTCAAAAAGCTTGGTGAACATTCTCCCTGAGCAAAGGGAAGGCTTGGGGTGGAAATGCACTTCTGATTGGGTTTGCAGATGACCAAGGAGGCTCTGTGACTTGCATAAGGAAAAGGGGACAGCAAGAGTTGAGGAGGGAGGAAAAAACAAATCCACGCTCCAGACTTGCACTCTCAATGAGGCAGATGCTCTGAAGATGTAAATTCTACAAGAACAAGATGTGCATGCAGATTGTGACTGAAACAGGTTTGGAAGCAGCTGGAATGGTTTGTCCTTCAAGAACTCATGTCTGAATGTAGTGAATCTGTGATGAGTGTCGTTAAGTTGGGAGAAAACTGAGTATTTTGTGTGATGTGTAATAGAACTCTTAATATAGCTTTACACTCTACCAAAAAGGTATTTGAGGAAGACAGACATCAAGAAAAAATAATTATATTTGATTCTAATTCAATTAAAGGAAATTTCTCTCTTGTCTCGTATGCTAATATCACACTAAAGTATTAAGAAATAGATTAATAATCTAAGAGTATTTGAGATTTATAGACATAGAGAACAATAAATTCTTTGCAATTTTAATTCATATAGAAAATACTTACCTTTGTCTCATATACTGCATTTTTTAGTTATATATTCATCCCACAGACCAGTTTATAGGCTTGCTGGTAGGGAAATAGCACCATCTTGTGGGTAAGACTATACAAATTTATTTAAAAACACTTTATAAAAATGACCCTGTTGCACATTTTTCTGCATTATGTAGTGTTTAGTTCTTCAGAAATTTTAATTATTTATTTTGGGTTGTATACCAATTATGTGTAGCATTTACATGCTGCAATGAAAAATTTTCATCCTTGTATTTATTGTACAAATATTTAGACCAAGCAATGAAAATATCAATGATAAAGAAGAAACTTTTTTTGATAAAATAATGTTTTTGGTTTTTTTTTTTGTGTGTGATGAGACTTGTAAAAAGCTGTGGGGTCAAGGACAGGGCTCACTGCTTAAAGTGATATTAAATTATTTGCTTAAAGTGATATTAAAAATATTTAATTTACAGGGATAAACAAAGCTATCTTAAAGGTAAGAACAACCCTAATATTGTACCAGACTGTTAATATAACCATGCAAACTAATTAATAATGTAAACCTGAGCTGTCATCGGATTTCATTTATTAGACTTTCAGGTGTCAATAGAGAATATAACATTTACTCGAATAATCGCTAATTATTTAAGATGTTAATCTATACATGGAAAGGGTACCTGAGAGATTATTTCTATAGTAGTGAAAAGAAGCATTTCCTATAGTAGGAATACTCATGTTTGAGATATAGAAAGGATAATGTAAATGGAAGGTTGGTCCCTAGGTGTGGATGGATGAGCAGAGGGAGCAACAAGAGCTAAAGATTTTCTTCATCAAATTCTGTAAAGGGCCAACAAGATGGCTCCTCAGGGTTAAGGTACTTGCTTCCAAGTCTGATAACCTAAGTGTCATTTCCAGAACACTTATGGTAGAAGAAGTAACAGAACTGGCTTCCACACCTGGATCATCTGTAATACATGCACACACACAAAACACACACACACACACACACACACACACACACACACACACAAACACCTTTAATAAAATTAAAATTATCATGCTGCCAAATCATTTAGAACCCTTAAGAGTCTGAGTGTCATGTGACTTCACAATATAGGAGTGTATAGTATTTCCCCTCAGCTTTAGCCACAGAAAGCCACAAAGGCAGTGGTCTCCAAAGTCACATCCAAGTAGTCTGAGTTCTAAGACCTTGCTATCTAAAATGTTACAACCTTCAAGAAGAACTTACAAATTGCACTGATTTTCAGGTTGTGGACAAACACAATAGTTGAACATGAAAGGTCTTTTTGGGACAGAATCTATGAAAGAGCAAAGAGAGCAATGGGATCATACAAAAGTTACAACAGAGTCTATTAGCCTCTCCTCCATTTTTTTTAGGTTAGAGGTTCCAATGTTAGCACTATGATTATTTGGATTTTATTTATTATTTTTTTATTCTTTAATCCTTTTTTAATAGTCCATTATTCATCCCTTTCCCTGTCTGCTCCCTGACCGCTCCCCAACCCATACCTCCCCTCACCTTCCCCCACTCCCCCCACCTCATCCACCTCACCAAACCTCTCTACTCCCTGGGGCCTCAAGTCTCTTGAAGGTTAGGTGCATCTTCTCTCACTGAGGCCAGACCAAGCAGTCCTCTGTTATATATGTGTCGGGGACCTCATATCAACTTGGGTATGTTGCCTGGTTGGCGGCTCAGTGTCAGAGATCTCGGGGGTTCAGGTCAGTTGAGACTTCTGGTCTTCCCATAGGGCCAATCACAAAATAATGAAAACAGTAGGTTGTAGAGTAATCACTATCTAATGAGCAGAATAATATGGATTTTGGAAACCAAAAATTCACCAGTTTTAAACATTGATCCAATAACTGATTTTAAAAAGGTAATCAGTATACATAAATTCACCAAGTAAGGCAAAAAGAAAGGAAGGAAGGAAGGAAGGAAGGAAGGAAGGAAGGAAGGAAGGAAGGAAGAAAGAGAAAGAAAGAAAGAAAGAAAGAAAGAAAGAAAGAAAGAAAGAAAGAAAGAAAGAAAGAAAGAAAGAAAGAAAGAAAGAAAGAAAGAGGATAAAGAAGAAAAGTGGCTTGGAATTTGGAGTTAAACTGGCTACATCTATTACTGCAGATTACACAGCAATCAGAAAAATAGAAAGTGCTTACATGTGAAGAAAGTGACATCACCTTCTCTGAATCAGAGCAGCTTCACAAGTGATACTAAAAATTCAAATATATGATATAATCTAACCCATACAACATAATTTAGAAACAAGATGGTTAGCATATATGCATATAGCATATATACCACATATATAATATGTTTGTGATATATTTAGGTTAAATAACCTCCCTCCTTGTTCTTTGGGGCTCACTTTTTTAAGTAAGGAGGGCTCTCCCTTCCAGGTGGCAGCTGGGGTGGTTGTGGGGAATATCAGTTCTGAATATCAGTTAAATAACCTGAATATATAAGTGAAAATATATCTTGAAAAAACTATGAGACATTCTATAATACAACTGGCCTCCAATGTAAAAATGTAAATATCACAAAGTCTGAAAATTTCTAGGTGAAAGAAATTACACAAAAGAATAGATAGAACATTTCATTTTTATTTAATGATGGATGAAAGAAAAAATTACATTGCTGAAATACTTGAGAACATTTTTTATGCATTAATAGGATGACTGTTATTTCATTGATATTGATTTTCAAGGGAGGAAAATGTCCTTCTAGGAGACAATGGGTAAGGTTTTTTGATAATTAGGTATAAAATATCCTCATGCTTGCTATTTACTCTTGATTTTTTTTCTGGAAAATGATAGAAAGTTTTTGATGTGTCTATATCTATCTATATCCTCTCTCTCTCTCTCTCTCTCTCTCTCTCTCTCTCTCTCTCTCTCTCTCTCTCTCTCTCTTTCTCTCACCTCTATGTGAATGTTTGTAGAAATAGTTGATAGTTTGCAAAACAATAGGGAAGTTATTCAGAGTTTTAGAAACCACTTTTATTGATTTGAGACTTTTAAACTCAGAAACAGCTTGAATGTAACTTCAAATCACACATGCTTCATACTGCCTTGTAGTTTTTCTGTTCTGTTTATTTTTGAGATTGTGATGTAATTGAAACCTTCCTTTCTTCCCTCTTCCTGACAACTGCTCCCACATAGTCCTTCCCCATCTGCTTCAAATTCATGGTCTCTTTTATCATAAGTTGTATTTGCATGCATACAAATATTGTACATACTTGTATATTCCTAAACATACCCCAAAGAGTACTAAAATCTTGCATATATGTGCATTTTAAGGGACAACTGTTTGGCATTGGACAGAAGTGAGTGTGTTCTTCCCTGGGGAGGAACACCTTTCCTGTTCCTAGCTCTTCTTGGTTTCCTTAGTTCCTCAGTAACCTCAGGGTTATGGTTTCATAGGCTTTCCCCTGTGAAGTTTCGCATATTCATTGAGATACATTTTCAGTTCACATTTGGGTGGTCCTATTGGTGAGAGATTACAAATATAGCTTTTCAACACACAAGCTGAAAATGTTTTACCCTGCTGTATATTCACCCGAGTGCAGAGTTAAAATGTCATGAGGATGTGATGTAATTCAAGACAAACATGAAATCTCTGTCCTTGATGCATTAACTATACTGTATTCACAGCACGGCCAATCTTTCCTCAAGCGAATTTCAAGACTACATTTTAATCCCTGATCATAAGTATCTTATTGTATAAAGCCTTGAATTGCTGAGCAACTGATTTTTAATTTTATTTTGACAATTATATAAATAATATATGTTTTTCTTTTGAGACAGGGTCATATGTAGTCTGGGTTGGCCTCACACTTGCTGTGTAGTTGAGAATGCTGCTCAAGTCCTGACCCTCTTCCTTCTGTGTATCACGTTTCCATATTTTTTCAATTTTTAAAATACTTAAAGCAACTTTATAAACTCAGATGTTGTGGGCCACTTGGATTTTTAACCTGCATCTAAAATCCAAGATTCTTGTCTTGTGTACATTTTTCAGTTTCTGCTTTTCATTTTTTTTTCTGGTGATATCTCTGTACATATTCCAGGTTGGACTCAAACTTGAGATTTTCCTACCTTGGCATTTTCCAGTACAGGATTATAAGAGTGCACCACTATACCTAACAAGATTTTACATAGCCTGTACATCTAGTTCTGAAGAACAAAATCTGCTATTCAGCCCTGAAACACCATCATAACACTTCTGAAGTAACCAGTAGTATAACAAACTATTTTTAAATAATACAATGTGATGGTATGTTCTGTTAGTTTGCATATATTCCACTTCTCAGTGTGCTTAAATCTTTACCATTCTATAAATTTTGTTTTTGTTATGTTTCAAAGTTTGTTATATTTCCAAACAAAATTTTGTTATATTTCAAAATCAGAATATAAATACAACAAAGTCATAGTTAGAAACAGAATTTTAAAGCAATTTTCTTCAAATAATTCAATAACTTTGAAATTATTTCAGTTTATGTGTCCAGTTCCTGTATTCTCTTGCTATTCTGAACCCCTATCTACACATGGTAATAAAAGTCTCATTCATTGTCAGAGGAAATTCTGAACTGTTTACTTTGCTTCTCTTGTTAGGATAGCCATTTCCTTTGCATTAATTAAGTTAAACAAAACTCCTTTACATCCTACCTGCCCTAAACAGAGGATGTATTGAGGAATAGTAGAAAGAGAGGAAAGGAAGATATAAACAATGAAAACATTCACCTAGGGCAATGAGGAATAGGCACAATGTTTGGGGCAATAAAATGAAATAATTTTAGTGAGAGAATTTTAAGGTCTCTGTAACGACACTCTGATATATGGGATATATTGTCTGAAGTCTAATATATTATCAGTGTACAAAGGTCTAATCCAGTTAAACTCAATGCAGCAAGGATTCAAGAAAATAAGAATGTAATTAGTTTCAACCAGGAAGTAATTACATGACAGGATTTCTCCCCCTGTTAAAAACACATATCTCTGTAGTCCTGCAAGTATCACGTATGGAAGTGTTGCATAAGTTCTTCATGAAGTGTCCTCTATTATATGGTTCTGCCAATTTAATGGAATTTTTAGCATAATTAAAGTAATATAGTAAGTTCAATTAATTTCTTTTTTCAGAATCATCTACGCAGCAAGCATGGTGCTAGACAAATGTGTATAATACACCTGAAATGAATCTATTCAGCAGAGCTGGAGATATACATACATTCATATATATATATATATATATATATATATATATATATATATATATATCAACCTGTTCATTTTTTTTTATTTAACCACCCAGTGTGGTATAGATTCTCAGAAGCCCTCCACTTATGACCCAGTTTTCTCCTGAAGCTGGAGGAAACATCAATCTATCAAGGAAAACCTTTACCCTCATGTTGGAGCAAAACCAGAATTGAGACATACTGATTATGATGCCTTCTCTGTCAATAATAGTCTACTATTTTCAACTATTCCCCAAGAATCCATAATTATGTGTATTTCGATCACATGCTCAGAGAGAAGAGACACATTGTTTTGATGGCAGCTTTGCTCTTAATGTTTGCAGATATTACCTCTCACCTTCATTCAGAGGTGACAAGTCAAGAGGTACCACTGTTGCTGTAGTGGCACCTACTAACTCTTGAGAGAGACACATTCAGTTTTAGGGAGAAAAAAAGAAAACAAATGAATAGCAAGAATGCTTAAAGAGGAAGAAAGCTTAATTCCAACTTGAGTACACTGTGAGCCTTTTTAAAAATCATTCAGATTGTGAAAGTAAGTCTAAAGCTTCTTTTTTTTTGACACAGAGAGCTACTCAGGAAGGGAGATTCTAGATATGCATCAAGACATCTGGGAACAAGCTTTCTGTCAAGTACCAGTTTGAGTCTCCTTGTATTGTGATTGGTGTGTTGTCATCCACAAAGTAATGTTACCATCAGGCTCCAGTGGGCAACCAAAATCAACAGCCATCATCTGTATTGCTTGTGGGATCTCTGGAAATCCCCTGACCAACGTCTCTAATGGAGGTCTCCTATACCTGGCATGGGTCTTTTTATTTGAGAACAAATATTTTATGGAAGGAGTGTGATTTCCCATGTGTAGTAATTCATTTTAAACTCTTTTGACCTAGGCATACTTTGGAATTTTATAAAATTGATTTCCATACGGCTTTTCAGACATCTTTAGTGTCATTATCCCTGTCTTTCCTCATTATCTGCACTACTCTCCTCACTTATAACCTTTCCCATAATTATCCCACCGTCCTCCATATCACTTCTTTTCTACTTTCCCTCTCCCTTAATCTGTTTTCCCCCTCAAATCCAAATGATTCCTTTTTAGTCTCCTGATTTCTACGTTTACTCCAACCTAACCACATACATGTAAATGTCCACAATTGCACATTTAATAGAGGACTAATATCCAAATATATAATGAACTCAGGAAGCTGTATATCAAAACATAATACAGTGAAAAATGGGGTACAGATATAAACAGAATTTTCGAGAGAGGAATTCTGAATGGCTGAGCAACACTTAGGGAAATGATCAACACCCATAAAAGATTTAAAAGAACATAATTATTTGAAAATCATTTTGAACTAGTTTCTTCTACTGAAAACAAATTGAGTTCTTGTGTGTGTGTGTGTGTGTGTGTGTGTGTGTGTGTGTGCTTGAGAGAGAGAGAGAGAGAGAGAGAGAGAGAGAGAGAGAGAGAGAGAGAGAGAAAGAGAGAGAGAATGAATCACTGAGCCAGAATAATTAAAAAACCCAGTGTCCATAATTCATTTCTTTTTTTTGTCAAATTAAGGGTTCCCTTTACAACAGTTTTACTCTGACTAAACTCACAGAAGTCTGTAGCTTGTTTTATCTATGTTTTCAAAATTACATATGGACTCTTGGGAATAGGCAGTAATGAAAGTCTTCTGTTATCTGAATTAAACTCACACAAGTTGTTTTCTGTGACCCATCTGCCAACATTTGTGTCTACAGTTGATGCTAACAATCAAATATCTTCCACTTCTTTCCTTACTAAGTCAATGGGAAGTAGGACTTAGTCCATGAAATGTGTTGCTATACAAAAACCTGCTTTCTGCTGCATCTTCTTTGAGAAGATTCACTACTTATTCTCTGACTTTAGCACGGCATTCCCTTGAAGTGTTTTATTCAAGTGTTTGCTGCAAGTACTAATACAAACTCTGTACTATAAAAATATCAATTCCAGAAACAATCATTTTCGTTGTTCTCTGTCAAAGGGAATAGACCATTATTAAAAACTATCTATGCTGCGAGAATAAATAGGTTGTCAGAACTGACTCTTGTTTGTTTACTCTAGTCTGCTTCTAGTAAGTAGACAAAGAATGTTAAAAATAATAAATTACAACTTTTCAGTTTGAAAATTTCTTTTTAAATTTATATAATGAAGCCAGATTAAAAAGTACTATATACTTGGCTAGAAACAGGGGAGACTTTAAACAAAATAATCACTTTTCATTGTCAATGAAAACTTTCAACAAAAATAAATGGTAAAAGTCTACAAATATGCTCCGCCATCTTTGCTCCTGTGACTGGGAAGTTGGGACAGCCAGGTTCTGAGACAGACAGGCATAATATCGCTTGGGTCTTGGGCGGCTTGTGTGTATGCAGCTCCCAAGTGCGGGGCTGATCTGCAGTAACCAGCGCGCCAGCTCTGCTGTGGGACTTCTGCCTGGCAGAGGGACGCACCCTGCCCCCCCCAGGAGAGATCACACACCCCTGCACAGGGCAGGAGCCTACCAGCCTCCCTTTGGCGACCTCTGCTCCAGGAATCCACTAGGCTGAGCCTTTGGATGCGCAAGGCCTCTCCAATATAAGATCACTTGGGGCAAGGCACATTAGGGCTCCAAAGTCACTCAGGGGCAGGCAGGCCCCAGAAATCGGTGCCAGGGGAATCCTGGTAATCCAGGGGGGCAGAAATAGCTTTGCAGGCTCACAGGAGGTCCAACCAACAGCCAGTGGCAGCAGAACCAACTAACACCAGAGGTATCCAGATGGCAAAAGGCAAACGTAGGAATGTTACTAACAGAAATCAAAGTAATGTGGGACCATCCGAACCCAACTCTCCAACAGCAGCAAGTCCTGGATACCCCACCACACCCGAAAGACAAGATCTGGATTTAAAATCACTTCTCATGATGCTATTAGAGGATCACAAGAAGGACACAAATAAATCTCATAAAGAGTTACAGGAGACCATGAATCAACGGTTAGAAGCCCTTACAAAGGAAACACAAAAGTCGCTTAGAGAAATGCAGGAGAACATGGATCAAAAGATGGAGGTGCACAAGGAGACAACACAAAAATCGCTTAACGAGATGAATCAACGGGTAGATGCACTCACAAAGGAATCACAAAATTTGCATAAAGAAATGCAGAAGAATATGGGTCAACAGACGGATGCCCATAAGGAGGCAACACAACAATTGCTTAAAGAAATGAATCAAGGGTTTGATGCCCTTACAAAGGAAACACGAGAACTGCTTAAAGAAATGCAGGAGACAATGGATCAGCAGATGGATTCCCATGAGGAGGAAACACAAAAATCACTCAGAGAAATGCAGGAGAACGTGGGTCATCAGGAAGAAATCCTGAAAGAGGCAATGCAAAAATACCTTAAAGAAATACAGGAAAATACAAACAAACAAGTGAAGGATCTCAGCAAATCCATCCAGGAACTAAAAAAGGAAGTAGAAACAACTAAGAAATCACAAAGGGAGACAACTTTGGAGATAGAAAACCTTGGGAAGAAATCAGGAGTCATAGATGCAAACATAAACAATAGAATACAAGAGATGGAAGAAAGAATCTCAGGTGCTGATGATTCCATAGAAAGCATCGACTCAACAGTCAAAGAAAATGCAAAATGCAAAAAAAACGTGTAACCCAAAACATCCAGGAAATCCAGGACACAATGAGAAGACCAAACCTAAGGATTATAGGTATAGATGAGAGTGAAGATTTGCAGCTTAAAGGGCCAGTAAACATCTTCAACAAAATTATGGAGGAAAACTTCCCTAACTTAAAGAGAGAGATGCCGATGAACGTACAAGAAGCCTACAGAACTCCAAACAGACTGAACCAGAACAGAAATACCTCCCGTCACATAATAATCAAAACACCGAATGTTCTAAACAAAGAAAGAATACTAAAAGCAGTAAGAGAAAAGGGCCAAATAACATACAAAGGAAGACCTATCCGAATCACATCAGACTTCTCACCAGAGACTATGAAAGCCAGAAGATCCTGGGCAGATCTCATGCAGACACTAAGACAGCACAAATGCCAGCCTAGACTACTATACCCAGCAAAACTCTCAATCACCATAGATGGAGAGACCAAGATATTCCATGATAAAACCAAATTTTCACAATATCTTTCCACAAATCCAGCCCTGCAACGGATAATAGGTGGAAACCTCCAATACAGGGAGAGAAACAACACCCTGGAAAAAATGAGATAATAACATTCTTGAATCAAACCCAAAAGTAGATAACCACTCAAACATAAAGATAGCGTCAAGAATGGCAGATGGCAATAATCACTATGCCTTAATCTCTCTTAATATCAATGGTCTCAATTCCCCAATTAAAAGACATAGACTAGCAGACTGGATACGTAAACAGGACCCAGCATTTTGCTGCATGCAGGAAACGCACCTCAGTGTCAAAGACAAACACTACCTCAGAGTAAAAGGCTGGAAAACAATTTTATAAGCAAATGGCCCCAAGAAACGAGGTGGAGTAGCCATCCTAATATCAGATAAAATTGATTTTCAACCTAAAGTCATCAAAAAAGACACAGAAGGACACTACATACTGATCAAGGGAAAAACCCACCATCAAGAACTCTCAATTCTGAATATCTATGCTCCAAATGCAAGGGCACCCTCATTCGTAAAAGAAACTTTACTAAAACTCAAAGCACACATCGCACCGCACACAATAATAGTGGGTGACTTCAACACCCCGCTCTCTGAAATGGATCATTCAGGAAAGCAGAAATTAAACAGGGACACAGTGAATCTAATTGAAGCCTTGGACCAAATGGAACTAACTGATATATATAGAACATTTCATCCTAGAGCTAAAGAATACAACTTCTTCTCAGTTCCTCATGGGACCTTCTCCAAAATTGACCATATAATTGGTCACAAATCAGACCTCAACAGATACAAGAAGATAGAACTAATCCCATGCCTCCTATCAGATCACTATGGAATAAGGGTGGTCTTCAATGGCAACAAAAACAAAAGAAAACCCATGTACACATGGAGGCTGAACAATGCTCTACTCAATGATAACTTGGTCAAGGTGGAAATAAAGAAAGAAATCAAAGACTTTTTGAAATTTAATGAAAATGAAGGCACAACATACCCTAATTTATGGGACACAATGAAAGCAGTGCTAAGAAGAAAATTCATAGCCCTGAGTGCTGCCAAAAAGAAACGGGAGACAGCATACACTAACAGCTTAATGGCACACCTGAAAGCCCTGGAACAAAAAGAAGCAAATACACCAAAGAGGAGTAGAAGGCAGGAAATCATCAAACTCAGGGCTGAAATCAATCAAGTAGAAACAAATAAAACCATACAAAGAATCAACAAAACAAGGAGTTGGTTCTTTGAGAAAATCAACAAGATAGATAAGCCCTTAGCCAGACTAACCAGAGAGTACAGAGATAGTATCCAAATTAATAAAATCAGAAACGAAAGGGGAGAGATAACAACAGAAACTGAGGAAATTCAAAAAATCATCAGATCCTACTACAAAAACCTGTATTCAACACAACTAGAAAATCTTGAGGAAATGGACAATTTCCTTGACAGATACCAAGTACCAAAATTAAATCAGGATCAAATAGACCATCTAAACCATCCTATAACCCCTGAAGAAATAGAAGTTGTCATTGGAAGTCTTCCAACCAAAAAAAGCACAGGTCCAGATGGTTTTAGTACAGAATTCTATCAGACCTTTAAAGAAGACCTAACACCAATACTCTTCAAACTGTTCCACAAAATAGAAACAGAAGGAACACTACCCAACTCGTTCTATGAAGCCACAATTACACTAATACCAAAAGCACACAAAGATCCGACAAAGAAAGAGAATCTCAGGCCAATCTCTCTTATGAATATCGATGCAAAAATACTCAATAAAATTCTTGCCAACCGAATCCAAGAACACATCAAAACGATCATTCACCACGATCAAGTAGGCTTCATCCCAGGGATGCAGGGATGGTTCAATATAAGGAAATCCATCAATGTAATCCACTACATAAACAATCTCAAAGAAAAAAACCACATGGTCATCTCATTAGATGCTGAGAAAGCATTTGACAAAATTCAGCATCCTTTCATGCTAAAGGTCTTGGAAAGATCAGGAATTCAAGGCACATATCTTAACATAGTAAAATCAATTTACAGCAAACCGGTAGCCAGCATCAATCTAAATGGAGAGAAACTTGAAGCAATCCCACTAAAATCAGGGACTAGACAAGGCTGCCCTCTCTCTCCATATCTTTTCAATATAGTACTTGAAGTTCTAGCTAGAGCTATTAGACAACAATAAGAGGTCAAAGGGATACAAATTGGAAAGGAAGAAGTCAAACTATCACTATTTGCAGACCATATGATAGTATACATAAGCGACCCAAAGAACTCCACCAGAGAACTCCTACAGCTGATAAATGACTTCAGCAAAGTGGCCGGATATAAAATCAACTCAAGCAAGTCAGAAGCCTTCCTATACTCAAAGGATAAGCAGGCTGAGAAAGAAGTAAGAGAAATAATACCCTTCACGATAGCCACAAACCATATTAAGTATCTTGGCGTGACTCTAACCAAACAAGTGAAAGATCTGTATGACAAGAACTTCAAGTCTCTGAAGAAAGAAATTGAAGAAGACCTCAGAAGATGGAAAAATCTGCCATGCTCATGGATTAGCAGGATTAATATAGTAAAAATGAGCATCTTACCAAAAGTAATACACAGATTCAATGCAATCCCCATCAAAATCCCAACTCAATTCTTCATAGAGTTAGAAAGAGCAATTCAAAAATTCATCTGGAATAACAGAAAACCCAGAATAGCTAAAACTATTCTCAAGAGTAAAAGAACCTCTGGGGGAATCAGTATCCCGGACCTCAAGCTGTACTACAGAGCAATAGTGTTAAAAACTGCATGGTATTGGTACAGTAACAGACATGTAGATCAATGGAACAGAATTGAAGACCCAGAAATGAATCCACACTCCTATGGTCACTTGATCTTTGACAAAGGAGCTAAAACCATCCAGTGGAAAAAAGATAGCCTTTTCAACAAATGGTGCTGGCTCAGCTGGAAGTCAACATGCAGACGAATGCAAATTGACCCATCCTTATCTCCTTGCACTAAGCTCAATTCTAAGTGGATCAAAGATCTCCACATAAAACCAGACACACTGAAACTAATAGAAGGGAAACTAGGGAAGAACCTTGAACATATGGGCACAGGGGAGAATTTCCTGAACAGAACTCCAAAGCTTATGCTCTAAGATCAAGAATAGACAAATGGGACCTCATTAAATTACAAAGTTTTTGCAAGGCAAAAGACACTGTCAAAAAGACAAAGCGGCAACCAACTAACTGGGAAATGATCTTTACCAACCTTACATCTGACAGAGGGCTAATATCCAAGATATACAAAGAACTCAAGAAGTTAAACTCCAGAGAGGCAAGTAACCCTATTAAAAAATGGGGTACAGAGCTACACAAAGAGTTCTCACCTGAAGAATATCTAATGGCTGAGAAGCACCTAAAGAGATGTTCATCATCCTTAGTCATTAGGGAAATGCAAATCAAAACAACCCTGAGATTCCATCTCACACCAGTCAGGATGGCTAAGATCAAAAACACAGGAGACAGCAGTTGTTGGCGAGGATGTGGAGAAAGAGGAACACTCCTCCACTGCTGGTGGAATTGCAGGCTGGTACAACCACTCTGGAAAGCAGTCTGGCGGTTCCTCAGAAAACTGGGCATGACACTCCCGGAGGATCCGGCTATACCACTCCTGGGCATATACCCAGAGACTTTACCTGCATGCAATAAGGACACATGCTCCACTATGTTCATAGCAGCCTTATTTATAATAGCCAGAAGCTGGAAAGAACCCAGATGTCCCTCAACGGAGGAATGGATTCAGAAGATGTGGTATATCTACACAATGGAATACTACTCTGCAATTAAAAACAATGAATTCACGAAATTCCTAGGCAAATGTTCAGATCTTGAAAATATCATCCTTAGTGAGGTAACCCAATCACAAAAGAACACACATGGTATGCAGTCACTGATAAGGGGATATTGACCCAGAATCTCGGAATACCCTAGACACAATCCGCATATCAATAGATTTCTAAAAAGATGGAAGGAGAGACCCCTGGTCCTGGAAAGACTGGATGTAGGGGAACGCCAGGACAGAGTAACGAGAGGGGGTTGAATGGAGAAAAGAGGGAGGGAAGGGGGCTTATGGGACTTTCGGGGAGGGAGGAAATGGGAAAGGGGAAGTGATTTGGAATGTAAATTAAAAAAATAAAATAAAATAAATAATAATAAAAAAAGAAGAAAAAAAAGTCTACAAATATGTTTTCATTTGTCATGATAATATGTGATTTGCAAATTATCACTAGTTAACAGCTGATTCATAACCATAGTTTATAGAAAATAAATCCTTAAATGATATATTATGGAATTTATTCATACTCATACATTCAGTAAGTGGTAGAATATAGATGAGGCTCCATTCATTCCAACTTTATAGTATACATTAATAAAGTGTAAATTATAATAACATAATGCCAAATGATTATATCAGATTACTCTAATAATTATTTCACAATGGCTGCATAAAATTAAATACAGAAAAATTAGATAGACTTATTTCCAAAGAGAGATTGAGATGATTAAGCAACTGATTTGTGAAATTTCATTGAAAGTGTTTAAAACTATGAAATGTAATTAGGTAGACTTATTACCAAAGAGGGATTGAGATGATTCAGCAATTGATTTGTGAAATTTCATTGAAAGTGTTTAAAACTATGAGAATCTTGAACATGTCAGATTTTTTATTTAAAATAACACATGTATTATCTGACATGGAATTTGATAAACAAAGCAACTGTGAGGGGCATTCTTGTTTGTCACCTTGAATGGGTCTGGAATAGACTCAGACAAGTCTCAAAGTGGATATTTAAAGTATTTCCTGGAATGATTAAAGGACAAGGATGACACTCTCCTAGATTGGGAACAATGTTTAGATGGTAGGATCATTTTAAAGAGTGCTGCAAAGTGGTACAACCACTCTGGAAATCATTCTGGCAGTTCCTCAGAAATTTATAAAGAGTTCTACCTCAAGATCCAGTCATACCACTCTTGGGGATGTGGGCAAAAGTTATTCTACCATCCCACAAAGACACATACTTCTCTATGTTTATAGAAGCGTTATATTTAATAGCCAGAAGCTGGAAACAACCCAGATGTCACTCAGTAGAAGGATGGATACAGAAAACGTGGTTCATTTACGCAATGGAATACTATTCAGCTATTAAAGACATCATGAATTTTGCAGGCAAATGGATAGAACTAGAAAATACCACTCTAAGTGAGGTAACCCTGATGCACAATGGACATGAATGATAACTGGAAATTAGCCAAAAAGTACAGAAAACCCAGGACACAACCCACAGACTATAGGAAGTTTAACAAGAAGGAAGGAGGAAGGCCCAAGTGAGGACGCTTCAGTTACACTTAGAAGGGGAAACGGAATAATCATGGAAGGCAGAGAGAGTGAGGGACCCGGGTGGGAGGGAGGTAAGGGGAAGGGGAAAATGGGAACAGGGTCAGGTATGGGGAGTCAGGAAAGAAGTCCATAAGGCTAGGCGAATAAATGGAAATATGCAGTTTCTGGGGTTGTGAGGTGGGGGGGGGCATTTTAGAAAGTCCCAGAGACCTGGGAGGTAAGAGACTCTCAGGACTCAATGGTGGTGACCTTAGCTAAAATGCCTAAAAGTGGGGAAGAAGGAACTTGAGGAGTACACCTCCAGTAGATAGACAGGGCCCCAACTGGAAGGAATGGGTTACCAACCCACACTCAAAATTTCTGACCCAGAATTTTACCTGTCTAAAAGAACTGCAGGGACAAAAATGGAGAAGAGACTGAAGGAAAGGACTGTTCAGTGACTGGCCCCACTTGGGATCATGGTGGGGCAGGGACATCAAGGCCTGACACTACTACTGATGCTATGGTGTGTTTACAGACAGGAGCCTAGTATGGCTGTCCTCTGAGAGGCCCTAATAGAAGCTGACTGAGTCAGATGAAGATACCTACATCCAACCATTGAACTGAAATCAGGGGCCCCTATGGAAGAATTAGGAGAAGAACTGAAAGAGTTGAAGTGGAGGAGGACCCTATAGGAAGGCCAGCAGTCTCAACTGACCCGGAACCTTGGGATCTCCCAGAGACTGAGCCACCAACCAGGCAGCATACATGGACTGGTCTGAGGCCCCCAGCACATATTTAGCAGAGGGCTGCCTGGTCTGGCCTCCGTGGGAGAAGATGTGCCTAATCCTTGAGAGATTTGAGACCCCAGAAAAGGGGGATACCTGGGGACTGGGAGAGCATCCTCTGAGAGTCAAGGTGGGCAATGGGACAAGATACTGGGGGGCAGGGTGTGGCTGTGAAGGGCGACAAGGGTTGGAATGTAAATAAATAAAATTAATAAAAAAATAAAGAATGCTATATAATGAAAAAGCTACAGCTTTGTCCTGCCTGCCTTTTCATTGATTGGGGTGGGGGGGTGAATCTGCCTCCATCTTGCTGCTAATGTTGCTGCCATTATCTACTGACAGTAAACCCTTGACTCTTCAGGAATTCTGAAGGTCTTTATCGTCAATTTGAAACTGCTGAGACATACAGCCTTGTGAACAGAGCGGCTCCAAGATCCACAGCAGGTGGGTCGGGGCTGTCATCATTAATACACTCTGTGTCTATCTCTACGAACTTCACATGAGGGAGTTATGTACTTTCCTTGGTCCTGTGTTTCTAATATGTTCTTGGACCTGGTTTCCCTGATATGGTTTTAATATATTCATGTGCCCCTATAGTCCAAATTCATCCAAATAAACTTGTAGGTAGGCACCATTTTCACTTCCAGGAATAATAATCTGTGCTACATGTGCAGTGCTGAATGCATGGTGGCTTAGTGTTTTCTCTGGTGCACAGTTATCCTCCAACATCAAAATGGCATCACAAGCTGTTTGCAAAATAGAGTCTCTTAGGACAAGGCACAGTTTGCAAAGCATTGTTCTACACTATGGAGTAGCTTGGGGCATGGCACAACCAGAACAAAATATTCTCTTGGATTCAAAAGTCCCAATGGTTGAAACTGAGTATCTCTCATAGTTAGACCTGTCCCAGGGGGCTGAGCTTCTCAGAGGTGGCAGTTTGCCCAGACAGTGTCATAAGAGGCTTCTGCATTCAAGTTAAATAGTGCTTTACCTCTAGGTCTTCAGGGACCCTAAACAAACAAAATTAGCTCCCAGATTTCCATTTATTATATTACTGCTTATAGAAATTTATTTTTTAAGCTTATAAGGATCTTGTTGAAATAATCTCTGTAGTGATGAAGTAAAATTTATTTAAAGTTCAATGATTCCTTCATTTTCGCCTCTGTTTATATATTTTATTAAATCCAAGTAAAACAAAATTTTCTACCCTTGATATGACATGGACTCTTTAAATTTGGTTTAGTTTTATAAAATAAATCCTATCTCTATCTTGTACCTTCATCATCATATAAGGAGAACAATATATTTTACATGAATAACTTATTTTCTAGAATGCCGAGGTTCAAATTCACATTGGCATTAACTATTTGATGCCTTGAGCAGTTTACCTAACTGATTTATGCCATTAATTTCTTTTTTATTTTTTCGGTTTTTTTTCAAGACATGTTTCTCTGTGTAGCCCTGGCTATCCTGAAACTCACTCTGTAGACCAGGCTGGCCTCGGACTCAGAAATCTGCCTGCCTCTGCCTCCCAAGTGCTGGGATTACAGGCGTGCGCCACCACCGCTTGGCTGCCATTAATTTCTTAAAGAAAGATAAATATAACACTTACCTTTTTCATTATTTAGAGTGACTAAGTAAGTTGAACTTATTAATTAATGTTTTAAGTCAGTAATTATATAGTTCAAAGTTATGATCATCTTTATTGTGCCCAGTGTTCCCTCTCTTGTTAATACATCCTTTGTGGTAGTAGTTTCATGGGGACAAGAGAGATCACATACCCATCATACTATTTTTTGAATATTTGAAACATATTGATTGATAGTCACAGCTTAATAAAACTGAAGGTTATTAGTAAGTGAATACAATGATGCCCCAGTGCTGTTTTTCTAAGCATGAGATGACACTTTCTGGATAATGACAGACTATAATTTACGACCACACTATATTGCAGGAGAGTGTAATTAAATTCTTTTCTTAAATGCAAGGATAAGAGTTTTTAAGAGTGATGAACATGTAAGACAGACATAAACATCTATCATATTTCCTTAGGGAAAAGCAGTTTGCATATACAGTGTATTCAATATTCATTTTAAATGCTATACTTTGTCACTCTTCATCAGACAGACTTTAGAAGTACTATTTCCTGTCTAAATCTCCGAGTGCTGTTATTCTATCATTCTCCATTGACAGATATATGCGTGAGATTTGTGAACAACTCTACAATTGCTCACTGTGAAAACACCTTCCCTTAGCTTATGTTTCTTTCGTACAGAAGTAATTCATACAATGAATACCTAAGTGCTCTGTAGCTTCCTGTCTATAGAAAACAACTGCTCACAAAAAATTCAGCTTCTGCAATTTTTTTCAAATAGGGAGTGCTAAACATCCTCTTCACTTGTCTGAGTCAGACGTGTCTTCTCTTTTGTACATTTCTTGTTTTCACACTCTGTACTGGAACATGGCATTTTCCAGTGAACTGTCTCTGAATTGATTGAGATCTACTGCAAAAATGCCAAGAACCCTCTCTTCCTTTCCAGGAAACTCTCAAAGCTCTTCTTTCATGCTTGAGCCTATCATCAGATTATCAGTTACAGTGTAAAAGCTGGATTACCTATAATGATACAGTTAGAACATTGTATCATATGTGCTGATGATACTTTTTTGTGGTGTAGCTGTGCTAAACACTATAAAGTATCTATGGTTACCTGAATTTATGGTCATGGAAATGTTTATAAAATCCAAGTGATCATTTTTACCATTTCTCTATGATATTGAAAGTCAGGGTTGCTTAATGTTTATAGACACCGCTGAGAGATACAATTGAATACAACTGTCTAGTTTTTCTTGATTCCTTTGGTATTTTGAGACAGTGTTCCCATACTATTCTAAACTCCAAACAATCTTCTCACCTCAGTTTCTTAAGTGTGCCATGCACAATGAAGATTTATTCTTTACTCATTAGTTTTCTTTGCATTATTATTTTTCATTGACTAGACATAGTGTAAGACTGGTATATCTGTATCCCATTTTATATAATTATATTTTAATTAAAAACATACAGTTTGAAGAACCCATTTTTAGAGTAGTAGACCTGATACATAAAGTTATCATTTTATTTCCTTAGAATATTTAATCCTGTTGATCAACTTCCTGAACACTTGAGTCTTTCTATTATCCTCTAAATATATTTCTTCTCTTGGTTTATAAACACATATGCTATTGTTCTCATCCTGACTTCCAGAACATTTCCTATGATATGATCCTGCCTCTGTCGCAGATCCTCTGCTAATTCAGACAACTTCCCATGGTTAGGTGAATTTGACACTCCATTAAACACACCAGGTTTCACCTCATGTTCATAGTCCTCTGTTTCTTAGTTTCCTCTTTCTTCATTCCTTCCTTAATCCCTTTGTTTCTTTCTTTATTTTCTTCCTTCCTTTTCTTCCTTCCCTTCCTTCCCTTCCTCCCTCCCTCCTTCCCTTCATCCCTCCCTCTCTCCTTTCCTTCCTTTCTTCCTTCCTTCCTTCCTTCCTTCCTTCCTTTCTTCCTTTCTCCCTCCCTCCCTCATTTCTTTCTTTCGTTCTTTCATTCTTTTGTTCTTTCTTTCACCTATACTTTGTTTACATCCCATTTCAAGACTTGTTCTCTTCCAATGCCCTCTGAGAATACAGCCATTCTTTTACTGCCTTGTTTATTGTAAAATTAAAACCATGGATTTAGAAATGGAAGATGCTTTGGAGACCTTGCATTTCCATTCCTTAGTGAGGCCTGGGAAAGTGAAGTGAGTTCATAGTTCCCCCTACCCAGTGGGCTACAGAGTTGATGCTGAATTTACTGCATTAAGGTTTCATATCACATGATACCACTTCTTCTTTGGTACCATGTGGTTGAGGTTTTGTCTTTTACTCTTTATTGTAATGTTAGGTGTTGATCTTTCAGATCTGGCGTCCAGACTCTGAGACCCCAAGTTAATTCTGATTGGTGAATAAAGATTTCAGCAGCTAGTAGCTAGGGAGAAGAGATATAGGCAGAGTTTAGGTTTATAGGTCTTGGGACCATGAGAAGTATGAAGGTAGGGAAAGAGAAGAAGCAGCCATAGACTAGAGAATATGTGCAGGAGAGAGAAGCTGCCATGCAAGAAGAAGAACATGCAGGAGGGAGGAGAGCCACCATGTGCTAAGGGCCTAGAGACTGTGGCCCAGAATGCTACTCAATTGGGTCAAGAGCAGCCAAATGGAACATAGAAATTAATAAGTAGTATCACGCAGTTATTGGTGGGAAAGTAGATTCTAACAGCATGGAAGGTAGGCAGTTGCCCAACTATTGTGCTGCATAAGGCATATTAAAATATAAGACTGTGTGTGTGTGTGTGTGTGTGTGTGTGTGTGTGTTTCATTCGGGGAACATAAATAGTCTAAGGCAGGAAGAAACCCTGAGACAGGATTTCTTAATATTCTTTTTACAACACCATGTAATTTTGTTTTGATATTAACCTCAGTGTGTTACTGCACCATTTTGTGTTTCATTCCATAAATCTTGTTTCTTAGTTTTGTATCATCCAATCCCCTCACCTCGTCTAATTCGTGGAGAGAAGCTATCTGTTTTCTCTCTTTCTATCTCTTTTTCTTTCTTTGCCCCACAAAATTCGTAATACATAGCTATGAATTGTATAAAAGTAACACTGTTTACATAAGCAACATGCTATATACAATAGCACCCCACTAAGCTGTGTCCATAGGCTGAGGGTACAGTAAGATATTCCACCTAGATCTGTGTAGGTGTCTCTATAAAATCTGTACAAAGACAAAATCACCTAGCTGCTTATTTCTCAGAAGACATCACCATCATTAAGTTACTCATGACTCTGTGTGTGTGCATGTGTCTCTGCAAGTGGTACTCAACTTACAATTACAGACTTAGCTGAATTCTATTTTTAGAATTTAATAAAGTATGTATAATCTCAATTTAGGTTCTATTAATGAACTTTTCAATTCTATAACTCCTTGGTTTAGGAGGAATATTAACTACAAAATGTATTGAATAATTCTATAATTTTCTCTCATGTTTGCTATCCTAAATTATTATTACACAGGTCCATTTCTTTCCTTTAGTTTGCTTTCCATTACAATATCAACAGTCTCCATCTCTCTGGGACACAATATTTTGTTTGTCCTACCCATGGGTGAGGGCCACAGCTTTGTGTAGCAAGGCATTATGAGCATGCTTCAGGACTTGCACACTGCTGCCCAGTGCACTGTATCCCACTTACTGGTTTAGATTTTTCTTTCATAGGGCTATGAACTGATGTAGACACTGTGATCATTTGAGCCATTAAACTTTTATAGATTGAAATGTTTAAGTCCTCTTTTCCCATAGTCTTGGCACAAATATATATAACTATGTTTATAGGGGAGGGAATCTATATATGTTGAGGATGGAGAGGAAAGGTGACTGCTGCTTTGAAATAGTTGTATAGGAACTGCATGGTTGAGTCATGAAATGTCCTGCCTGGAGTGAGAACAGCTTTGAACACTGGGAAGTCTCCCAGTGAATTGCCCTTTCACAAGAGAGCAGTCCCTCTGGAACGTCAAGTTAGTAATCAAAGCTATACTTTACTATTAAAACTGCTCATGCTTATAGTAAGTTGTCTTAGTCAGTAATTAAATCATAAAACCACTGAATAAACTAACTGACATCTTTGTAAAGTAGGGATCTAATTATAATCTTTAATTTTGGCATTGCTACGTGAAACCCAAAACTGTGACCATGAAAGTGTATCCTCAACCAAACTAAGCTTTCCATTCATTAGCAACACTTGCCTCACTTAGAGTTTTTTTTTTTTTCTCAAGCTGTTGGCACATAGAAGCCACTCATTACTCTATGACTCCTTAGGCCTTTTAAACATGTCTTCAAATATGAACCCTAAATTCAATAGCCTCTCAAACAACTGATGATTTGAAAAACTATGGTTAGCCCGAATTTTAACTTGAAGGAATATTATGTATAAGTATAATGAAAATTTCCCTGTGATGAACATTTTACCACAAAACTATAATCTTAAATACTTTAAGTAGAATTAAGTTAAAAAAAAAAACTAAGCTTGCTTGATGCAAAATAACTTTCCATGTAAGGATATTTATTCCCTCTAGAAAATGAATGGGCTTAAGGAGACATACTTTTCATTGAAAGGACATGAATCCAAAGCAAAGTTTATACTCATTTCCTTGATATCTTTGACTATGGGAAGTTGTAGAAAGAGTCCTTCCACAATTCAATCTAATCTAGGATTTGGGTAAAATTAGTAGTAATTATCTAACTACTTTAGCAAGATTCCTGCAAATTATTGCTTAATGGAACGTTTCTTGCTATTGCTTAAGAGAAATTCCCTTCCAGGGAAGCACCTGGTCTTGATCCCTTTCTAACTGTCATTAACACCCTAGGATCAGTGGTAGTAAGCTTCTGTAGAGATGTATCTGAGAATATCTTTTGTACCACAGACCTGGATGGCATGAAAAGAAATGTTTGTTGAAGATAATGTGAGGTACATTGCCATGGACCTATGTCTGTGATAGTGCATGTCATTTCCTGTTCCCTTCATTGGATGGAAATCAAGCGGCCACGGTAAGTAAAAGGAAATGACCTGCTATGTGCTTACCAAGAAGACACACTTGCACTGACCACTGGTTGTTTCTGCCATACCTTTTGCTACTTCCCCCATTCTTCAATGGTCTAAAAAAGGGATAGCTTATCCTTAAATAGCATGTAACAAGAACACATTCGACCTCAGAGTACAGATCTGGTTGGAGAATTTCCTGTTTTTCAGTTCCTGATTTTCATCATTCAAATTGAAGTCATTCATATCTCACTTATGAACATAGACGTGGGAATAATATACAGCAGGTTTTTATGTGTGTGGCCTCATTTTCTGATTTCAGAGTCCAATCTCTTTCCCAAGCTTGTCTTTTATCACAACTTTACAGATTATTTTAATAATATCTTAGAGCCTCAATGCCTAGAATGATCTCTTGGGTATCAAAATACATTGGTGAAACCTTTTTCTATTTTGGAAAAACTGTGTTGAAAAATCAGACTCTATGTCCAAGTGATGCAAATGAATAGTATTAGAATGGAATGTCTCACAATACTCAAAGATCACTATGGTTTTCCTTGCCATGACTTTTGTCTGATTCCTCTTGCTTTTCATAATCCCTGGTGTTGTCATTCAATTTAAGTTTGAGAGAGAAGAGAGTTTTACATCTTAAAAGCGGAATATCTGTCTTCTAACAGCATAGGACATCTATTGTCTTGTGACAATGCTCTGCGCTGTGTTCCTGCCTCCCTGCTGTCAAGAAATGTAGATACTCCAGTTGAGGCACTCAGTCTCTTCTTGTTGGCATATCTATTACATGTCCCTAACAGCTGGTGTCCCCAGGCTATGTCACATCAGAGGACCTCTGACTCCTTTCCAACCTCTCTTCTGGTATCTTCAACAACTGATGACTCTTTTGAGGAAATAGAAAAAATTAGTTAGAAATTACAACCAGAAATTTTCCAGGACAACAAGGATGAGTAGTAGCTCTTTCAGATTTCAGATCCTGCAGAACAGTTGGGCACCACCAACACCACAAGATCTTACCTGTGCTCATTTCTCCTCAGGATGAACAGTCATCTGTTAATTGCCTCTAGGCTTAGTAGACATCATTTTTCTACACTTGTGAATCAGAATAGGAATGGTTTTGAAAATGAAAACCCTTGAGTTCCACCTAATATATACCTTCACATCACAGATGAAAAGGCCTGGAAAGCCACGTTTCTAACAAATAACTTATGATGCAATGTAGAACAATAAAAGTAGGGGCCTATGTCTTTAAGGAGTACATTTATACAGTATCAACTGAGAACATTTATTTTTTTTTCAACTGTCTGGATAACATTTAAGAAACTGCAGCATTTAACAAAAGCCTCACTCTTCTGCAATGCACAAAACTTTAGAAAAGACAAGCATGTCTGCATAGAAAGGTGTGAGTTGTATGTGCGCCTCAGAGGCTTAAGACACTGCTCCCTCAAGTAGGAGTCTTAGATGTCTGGCTACCTGGTGCTCCCAACATCTTTGTCTTCTTATACAACTTCTATCCTGCTCTGGGTCAATGGTTGTTTTCCTCAAAGCCATTGGGCATTTCTTTCTTTTGTTCATTCCTAACAATAATTTTAAAATTCTGTTTTTTATTAGATATATTCTTTATTTACATTTCAAATGATTTCCCCTTTCCTGATTCCCCAAACCCCCAAAATCCCATAAGCCATCTCCCCTCCCCCTGTTCCACAATTAACCCCCTCCTGCTTCCCTGTCCTGGTATTCCCCTACACTGCTGCATCGAGCCTTTCCAGGACCAGGGACCTCTCCTCAATTTGATGTCCAACAAGGCCATCCTTCTGCTGCCTAGACGTCTGGAGCATGGGTAACACCATGTGTACTATCTGGTTGATGTTTTTGTTCCTGGGAGCTCTGGGAGTACAGGTTGGCTCATATTATTGTTCCTCCTATAGTGCTGCAAACCCCTTCAGCTCCTTGGGTCCTTTCTCTAGCTCCCCCATTGGGGACCCTGTGCTCAGTTCAATGGCTGGTTGAGAGTGTCCCCCTCTGTATTTGTCATGCACTAGCAGAGCCTACCAGGTGACAGCTATATCTGGCTCCAGTCAGCAAGTACTTGTGGGCATCGATAATAGTGTCTGGGTTTTGTAACTGAATATGGGATGGATCACTAGATGGGGTACTCTCTGGATGGTCTTTACCTCAGACTCGGCTCCACGCGTTGTCTCTGTATCTCCTTCTGTGGGTGTTTTGTTCCCCCTTCTAAAAAGGACCAGAGTATCCATACTTTGTTTTTCCTTTTTCTTTGGGCATCATTTGATATATGAATTGTGTCTTGGCCAATCACATCCACACCATGGCATGAGCCCTTTGACCCAAAGTGGAACTCTTTCATTCAACTCCTGGTTACTGCATTTGTCATTTCTTCTGCCTCGTATTTACACCATGACAGCTTCTGCCCACCTAGAAAACTGCATGTCCAGATAACCTCCTCAGTCACTATCAGCTACTCTGTGTACAGGACTTCCAAGGCCCTGCAGCCTCCGGATTTCCTTTAGAGAGGGGTGGTTTGGTTAAAAAAAAAAAAAAAAGGAAGTAACAGTGGCTATAATTGCCTTCTGCTTATGACTCCATTTTAAAGTGCTTCCTTTAATTTCCAGGTATTAGCGTGGACATACCATTTTCTAGATAGAACAGTCCCATTTTAATATATCTGTTTTATTTGTAAGAAAAGCCTGAGGAGGGAGGGAAGGGGGCTTATGGGACCTTCGGGGAGGGAGGAAACGGGAAAGGGGAAGTGATTTGGAATGTAAATTAAAAAAATAAAATAAAATTAAATTAAAAAAAAAATAAAAAAAAAAAAAAAAAAAAAGAAAAGCCTGAGGAAATCATAAATCATTGCACTAGAAATTTCCACTAGGTGGCACTCCTGAGTCAGTTAAATGTTCCATTTACAGCAGTGCAGGGATAGTGCACTAAAGTGTGAGCAGAAAGAGACATGTCTTTTGTCCTTTTGACAGTGTCCTTTGTCTTACAGAAACTTTGTAATTTTATGAGGTCCCATTTGTCAATTCTTGATTTTAGAGCATAAGCTATTAGTGTCTGTTCAGGAAATTTCCCCCTGTGCCCATGTGCTCAAGGCACTTCCCCAGTTTCTTTTCTATTAGTTTCAGTGTGTCTGGTTTTATGTGGAGGTCTTGATCCACTTGGACTTTAATTTAGTACAAGGAGATAAGAAAGGATCGATTTGCCTTCTGCATGCTGACCTCCAGTTGAACCAGCACCATCTATTGAAAAGGCTATCTTTTTCCACTAGGAGGTTGTAGCTCCCTTGTCAAAGATCAAGTGACCATAGGTGTGTGGGTTCATTTCTGGGTCTTCACTTCTGTTCCATTGATCTACCTCCTTGTCACTGTACCAATACCATGCAGTTTTTAACATTATTGCTCTGTAGTACAGCTTGAGGTCCGGGACTCTGATTCCCCCAGAGGTTTTTTTTTACTCTTGAGAATAGTTTTAGCTATTCTGGGTTTTTTGTTATTCCAGATGAATTTGATAATTGCTCTTTCTAACTCTATGAAGAATGGAGTTGGGATTTTGATGGGGATTGCATTGAATCTGTATATTGCTTTTGGCAGGATAGCCATTTTTACTATATTAATCCTGCCAATCCATGAGCATGGAAGATCTTTCCATCTTCTGAGGTCTTCTTCAATTTCTTTCTTCAGAGACTTGAAGTTCTTGTCATACAGATCTTTCACTTGTTTGGTTAGAGTCACACCAAGATACTTTATATGGTTTGTGGGTATTTTGAATGGTGTCATTTCCTTAAGATCTTTACCAACTCTACATCCTACAGAGGGCTAATATCCAAGATATACAAAGAACTCAAGAAGGTAGATTCCAGAGAGTCAAATAACCCTATTAAAAATGGGGTACAGAGCTAAACAAAGTATTTTCACCTGAGGAATATCAAATGGCTGAGAAACACCTAAAGAAATGTTCAACATCCTTAGTCATCAGGGAAATGCAAATCAAAACAATCCTGAAATTCCACCTCACACCAGTCAGAATGGTTAAGATCAAAAACTCAGGAGACAGCTGGTGCTGGCGAGGATGTGGAAAAAGAGGAACACTCCTCCACTGCTGGTGGGATTGCAAGCTGGTAATACCACTCTGGAAATCAGTTTGGCAGTTCCTCAGAAAACTCAGCATAATACTACCAGAGGACCCAGCTATACCACTACTGGGCATATACCCAGAGAACTCTCCAATATGCAATAAGGACACATACTCCACTATGTTCATAGCAGCCTTATTTATAATAGCCAGAAGTTGGAAAGAACCCAGATGTCCCTCAACGGAGGAATGGATAAAGAAAATGTGATATATTTACACTATGGAATACTACTCAGGTATTAAAAACAATGAATTCATGAAATTCTTAGGCAAGTGGGTGGAACTGGAGAATTCCATCCTGAGTGAGATGACCCATTCACAAAAAATCATACATGATATGCACTCACTGATAAGTGGATATTAGCCCAGAAGCTTGGAATACTCAAGGAACAATTCACATATCAAAGGTTAACAAGAAGAAGGAAGGAGAGGGGCCTGGTTCTGGAAGTCTCAGTGTGGCAGTATAGGGGAATACCAGGAAGAGGAGGCAGTAGTGGGTTGGTTGGGGAGCAGGCGGAGGGAAGAGGGCGTATGGAACTTTCGGGGAGGGGGGGTCCAGCAAGAGGGAAATCATTTGAAATGTAAATAAAGAATATACCCAATAAAAAAATTTAAAAAAAAAAAGAGACACATCTTACTTTTCTCAGGTATCCATGACCTAGATTTAAGTGTTTGGTGTGTGTGTGTGTGCGTGTGTGTGTGTATGTGTGTGTGTGTGTGTGTGTGTGTGTGTGTGTGTGAGAGAGAGAGAGAGAGAGAGAGATTTGGAAGAAGTAAGAGACTTAAGGGAAGTGAAAAAGTGTGTGGTAGTGGTGGTGGTGGTGGTGTGTGTGTGTGTGTGTGTGTGTGTGTGTCTTGAGGGAGAAAAGAAGATTTAAGGGAAGTGAAAAATTGAAGGAAAAGGAATACAAGTAATAGGAGAACATCACATCACTTTGGAGAAACTTAAAGAAACATTATTTTTAAAGTTTTTTTAAATTTATTCACTTTTAATATTTTAAGAATTTTATACATGAGTACACAGTATTTATATTATTTCCATTCCCTCTCTATTTCTTAACCCCTTTGTGTCCCCATATCCCTCTGACCCCTAGAATTTATGACCTTTTTCATAGATATGTGAAACCTACTGAGTCCAGTTCCTATTCTTCTTACCTGAATCTACTTAGCTTTGGATAACCTCTTAAAGAGTTTGTCTGCAGAGAAGACTGATTCTTTGTTAGGAGCCCTGATTGCCAGCCATTTTTATTTTTATCTATATGTGCTTACAGCATTGCATGTAATGACCTGTACTGGCATGTAGCTAGTAGAGGGAGTCAAGTTACCTGGAACTGGAGTTACAGGTGATTATGACCTGCATGATGGAAGCCAAACACAGTTCTCCAGAACCAGAAGAAGAACTGTTAGTCATTGAGCCATCTTTCCAACTAAAATATTTAATTTAAACTGACTGGACTGCCTGGTTTTGTGCCAACTTGACATAAGCCGGAGTTATCACAGAGAAAGCAGCCTCCCTTGAGGAAATGCCTCCATGATATCCAGCTGTAAGGAATTTTCTTAATTAGTGATAGAGGGGGAAATGGTACATGTTGGGTGGTGCCATCCCTTGGCTGGTAGTCCTGGGTTCTATAAGAAAGCAAACTGAGTAAGCCAGCGGAAGCAAGCCAGTAAGCAGCACTCCTTCATTACACCTGCATCAGCTCCTGCCTCCAAGTTCCTGCTCTGTGTGAGTTCCTGTCCTGACTTTTGGTGATGAACAGCAATGGGGAAGTATAAGCTGAATAACCCTTTCTTCCCCAAATTGCTTCTTAGTCATGGTGTTTTGTGCAGGAGTATAAACCCTGACTGAGAGACAGAAAAAGGACAGTGCTGAGTTTTTCCAACTGCTAACTACCTCATGTTTCCAGCAAAGTTTTATGCTTTTTAGTGTTGAGAACATGGTCTTTCACACATTGATTATTTATAGGTGTATGATATTTTAATAGCACTGGTCATATTCCCTTTTTCAGTTCCCAGACTATCTAACTCTATTATAGAAAACTGCATATGATGTTTAATACTGAGTTTTCTAAATTCAATTACAAAGCTAGTTTTGATAGGGTTCATAGATTTTTTTAAACATGTATAATCATATAATTTTCAATTAAATACCTTTATTTTGATTTTCAGGATTGCCTTGGGTTGTTAAAATACTGTTTTCACCCTGAAAATTGTTTCCAAAAAAACTTGAGTTTTATTGTTGAAGCAAACTAATTATGTTGCAATTCAGTTGAGTGATCACTGTAGTTCAAGCACACAGCAGTAAACAGGTAACTATCTCCACTGGGTTCCTCAACTCTATATTGTTGAATAATAATGGGTACAGACAAACACTGTCCCCAGAATGTAACCTTGGTCTTGCTGTTAGTCCCAATGGCACATCCCTGATCAACTCTAGCTTTTCCTCCTTTCCACAGTTAGTTTCCATCTGATAGGGCAGAATTGTTCCTCATCTGATTTCACAGGTTGATCACTAATTTGATGTCTCAGGAGGGTCCCCAATCTGTTGTCAAAGTTGGTCTTTTGTCTGGCGTCACAGGTTTGTTCTCTAATTGATGTCAAAGATTGGTCCCCCATGTGATGTCAAAAGTTGGACTTTCATCTGATGTCACAGGTTGGTCATCTGTTTGGCTATCACAGGGTAGTCTTCTTTACTGCTTCTGGTCCAAAGCAGTGTTGGTTCAAGTCAGTTAATTCCTGAATTAATCCACAAGAGTCAGTGGAAGTGGCAAGAATCAGATGGACGACTACCAAAAGTTCTTTAGTGCATTTCTCTCCAAATATTACAGGCCCTCTCAAGCTCTGCTTCAGAAAAACATTCTCTCTCAAGCTGGCTTCCAGAAGAACATCAGATGATGCAGCTGAGTATCCAAAGAAACCAGAAACATCCACTTCGGAGATGGGTCTCCATGACTGTGCCTTTGCCTGTTTGAGTCTGTTTTAATTTTCTCCCTGCAAACCTCTTGCTTTTGTCTTATGCTCTCTCTTGTAGCATTCTCTTTGAACTTTTCATCTGTATTTCGGTTTCTGGTATTTTATAAAAGAATACATACAACTTGTTAATACTTTGGCTTCCATGGATGAAACGTTATTTCATTCTTTGACCTCATTCAGACTATCCCCAATGACTTAAAGAACAATGTGTTCAATTTGCCATAATTTGCCATGTTGACTCTTTGGGGAAAAAAAAAGTCTTATTGTTTGGGCCCAAGCTTCCATGGCTATCCATTTCTTTATTAGTGATGGGCATGTTTGGAGTTAGTGTAATTTGCTTTCCATTCCATAAATAACAGTTCTTAAGTTGTATAGCATGGTAATTCTATGTCACCAATAGTTCAAGAATCCTAAATAAATTAGGTAGAGGAAAATCTAAGCCCATACATCTCCATTCTTAACAGTTAATATATTCATACCTATTTGCCTAGGCAAAAGGTGAGGTGACTATAAATATTGCTGGTATAAAGGGACCAAAGAGAAACTGTTCCTCTCCAGAGGTGGATCTGGGCTTTCTGTTTGAATAAATAAGTAAGTGGAAAAGGAATGAAGAAATTTGGGACCCTTTTAGACTAACATTGTTACCACTAGTGTTGGCATCACACTTTACAATACCTACTTATCTGCTTCAGTTTTGCAACTTAAAATTTATGTTTATAGTAAAAGGGAGGATAGTCAGTAAACTAGCAGAATAAAATTTAGCAAAACTACAGAAACAAATGTATTAATACATATACAGCTGTGTATCTATACATCTATACATTATGCTTATATTCAGAAAATTTGCATTATTAAAAATTAGTAGACATCCTTATATTCATCATTAATAATTAATTTCACACTAGCAATATTATTAACCCTGTCCACAAAGCAGTTTGCACTTGTTAGAAAGAGAACTCATTGATTAATTAATCATTTTTAAAAGGTCTTTGATTGCTACTTTATATTGGGCTTCATACTGAGAATTCAAAGGGTAAATTATGTTTCCATACCCATTCCCAAGAAGGAAACAGTCAATGCTTAGTACCCTTTGTTTAGAAATGTAAAAAGTACAACCACTCACATTTGCTTCTCCAAAGAGACTTACTTTTTCTTTTTTTTTTATTTTATTTATTTTATTTTATTTTTTTAATTTACATTCCAAATCACTTCCCCTTTCCCATTTCCTCCCTCCCCGAAAGTCCCATAAGCCCCCTTCCCTCCCTCTTTTCTCCATTCAACCCCCTCTCGTTACTCTGTCCTGGCGTTCCCCTACATCCAGTCTTTCCAGGACCAGGGGTCTCTCCTTCCATCTTTTTAGAAATTTATTGATATGCGGATTGTGTCTAGGGTATTCCGAGATTCTGGGTCAATATCCCCTTATCAGTGACTGCATACCATGTGTGTTCTTTTGTGATTGGGTTACCTCACTAAGGATGATATTTTCAAGATCTGACCATTTGCCTAGGAATTTCGTGAATTCATTGTTTTTAATTGCAGAGTAGTATTCCATTGTGTAGATATACCACATCTTCTGAATCCATTCCTCCGTTGAGTGACATCTGGGTTCTTTCCAGCTTCTGGATATTATAAATAAGGCTGCTATGAACATAGTGGAGCATGTGTCCTTATTGCATGCAGGTAAAGTCTCTGGGTATATGCCCAGGAGTGGTATAGCCGGATCCTCCGGGAGTGTCATGCCCAGTTTTCTGAGGAACCGCCAGACTGCTTTCCAGAATGGTTGTACCAGCCTGCAATTCCACCAGCAGTGGAGGAGTGTTCCTCTTTCTCCGCATCCTCGCCAACAACTGCTGTCTCCTGTGGTTTTGATCTTAGCCATTCTGACTGGTGTGAGGTGGAATCTCAGAATTGTTTTGATTTGCATTTCCCTAATGACTAAGGATGATGAACATCTCTTTAGGTGCTTCTCAGCCATTAGATATTCTTCAGGTGAGAACTCTTTGTTTAGCTCTGTACCCCATTTTTTAATAGGGTTACTTGCCTCTCTGGAGTTTAACTTCTTGAGTTCTTTGTATATATTGGATATTAGCCCTCTGTCAGATGTAAGGTTGGTAAAGATCATTTCCCAGTTAGTTGGTTGCCGCTTTGTCTTTTTGACAGTGTCTTTTGCCTTGCAAAAACTTTGTAATTTAATGAGGTCCCATTTGTCTATTCTTTTTTTTTTTTTTTTTTTTTTAATTTAATTTTATTTTATTTTTTTAATTTACATTCCAAATCACTTCCCCTTTCCCGTTTCCTCCCTCCCCGAAGGTCCCATAAGCCCCCTTCCCTCCCTCTTTTCTCCGTTCAACCCCCTCTCATTACTCTGTCCTGGCGTTCCCCTACATCCAGTCTTTCCAGGACCAGGGGTCTCTCCTTCCATCTTTTTAGAAATCTATTGATATGCTGATTGTGTCTAGGGTATTCTGAGATTCTGGGTCAATATCCCCTTATCAGTGACTTCATACCATGTGTGATCTTTTGTGATTGGGTTACCTCACTAAGGATGATATTTTCAAGTTCTGACCATTTGCCTAGGAATTTCGTGAATTCATTGTTTTTAATTGCAGAGTAGTATTCCATTGTGTAAATATACCACATCTTCTGAATCCATTCCTCCGTTGAGGGACATCTGGGTTCTTTCCAGCTTCTGGCTATTATAAATAAGGCTGCTATGAATATAGTGGAGCATGTGTCCTTATTGCATGCAGGTAAAGTCTCTGGGTATATGCCCAGGAGTGGTATAGCCGGATCCTCCGGAAGTGTCATGTCTATTCTTGATCTTAGAGCATAAGCTATTGGAGTTCTGTTCAGGAAATTCTCCCCTGTGCCCATATGTTCAAGGTTCTTCCCTAGTTTCCCTTCTATTAGTTTCAGTGTGTCTGGTTTTATGTGGAGATCTTTGATCCACTTAGAATTGAGCTTAGTGCAAGGAGATAAGGATGGGTCAATTTGCATTCTTCTGCATGTTGACCTCCAGCTGAGCCAGCACCATTTGTTGAAAAGGCTATCTTTTTTCCACTGGATGGTTTTAGCTCCTTTGTCAAAGATCAAGTGACCATAGGAGTATGGATTCATTTCTGGGTCTTCAATTCTGTTCCATTGATCTACATGTCTGTTACTGTGCCAATACCATGCAGTTTTTAACACTATTGCTCTGTAGTACAGCTTGAGGTCCGGGATACTGATTCCCCCAGAGGTTTTTTTACTCTTGAGAATAGTTTTAGCTATTCTGAGAAAGCATTTGACAAAATTCAGCATCCTTTCATGCTAAAGGTCTTGGAAAGATCAGGAATTCAAGGCCCATATCTAAACATAGTAAAAGCAATTTACAGCAAACCGGTAGCCAGCATCAATCTAAATGGAGAGAAACTTGAAGCAATCCCACTAAAATCAGGGACTAGACAAGGCTGCCCTCTCTCTCCATATCTTTTCAATATAGTACTTGAAGTTCTAGCTAGAGCAATTAGACAACAAAAAGAGGTCAAAGGGATACAAATTGGAAAGGAAGAAGTCAAACTATCACTATTTGCAGTCGATATGATAGTATACATAAGCGACCCAAAGAACTCCACCAGAGAACTCCTACAGCTGATAAATGACTTCAGCAAAGTGGCCGGATATAAAATCAACTCAAGCAAGTCAGAAGCCTTCCTATACTCAAAGGATAAGCAGGCTGAGAAAGAAGTAAGAGAAATAATACCCTTCACGATAGCCACAAACCATATTAAGTATCTTGGCGTGACTCTAACCAAACAAGTGAAAGATCTGTATGACAAGAACTTCAAGTCTCTGAAGAAAGAAATTGAAGAAGACCTCAGAAGATGGAAAAATCTGCCATGCTCATGGATTGGCAGGATTAATATAGTAAAAATGAGCATCTTACCAAAAGTAATACACAGATTCAATGCAATCCCCATCAAAATCCCAACTCAATTCTTCATAGAGTTAGACTTACTTTTTCTTTTGCTTCTACTTCTGCTTTATACAGTAATACCATTTTACCAATTGAAAATATACTTTTAATATAGTATATTCTGATTATAGATCATCCTCATTTTCATAAAATAAAAAAACCACAAATGCTTTTTCATCAGTAAGACACACTAAATAAGAAAAATAAGAACCAACATGAACATAATTTTTGATTTACTTAAATTTCCACTCTCAGTGCTCGAAAGCAAGACTGTCAAATGATTTTTCATATGCAATGATGTCCAAGAAAATGTAGCACAGCAGTCTACTAATTCCTCATGGATCATGGTATAAAATAATTCCTAGTTGAAGTTATAAGAGATTGGTGTGACTGTCAAGAACCCTTTATAAGAGTTTCCTGTTAATAAGTGTCAGAATGTCATGCTGTGAGCATTTACCATGAATGCTACCTGAGGTACCTTCACTGAACACTGGTCTGATGCTTGGAGCTGATGATTGACTCACTCCAGTGGTACAACTTGCAAGCTCAGGCTCTAAAAGAAAAATAAGGAATAATTACAGTTTTTGCACTAACATTCACAGTAAATTCCTCATGTACTCACTACCAAAGTAGCCCCAAATTGAGATGTGGTGTGGATCCTGAGAGATTTACAATGTTCCTCTCATTCATTTTAAATGGCAAATTTAATTTTATCCATCACTTGGATTTGAATAACACATGGAACAGTAAACTAGAAATAATAGCTTTGGACTCACTGCACTTTGTAGGTTATTAGTTTCCTTCTATAACTGCAATAATAGCTAGACATAGTTAATTGGGTCTAGAGAGATAGCTCAGCTGTAAGAGTAGGCTCCTAATGGCCAAAACTTCAAAACTAGGTAACAGATAACACTGTAATTGTGTTTTAGTGTTGCATAGGTTCAGATGAAAATGGTCAGCCTAGTATATACACATGGCTAAAAATTTGCTATTCACAAATATTTCCTTCTAATGAACTTCTATCTCTATAGTGTAACCTTTCAATACATGTCTTCAAAGTATAATATATATCAATTTTTTGTATGCAGTTATTCAAACTGAAATGTGATTATTTATATTTTGCTATGTAGATGAGGGTATTAGACAATGAAATTTCCCAAATATGTGTGGTCTGGTTTCTATTCTTATCTTGGCCATAGTCTGTCCTGATATAACAAGATGGCTATGTCTGTAATTGAATGAACTCTCCCTCTGTGCACCATATGCAATTTATAACTATAACTTTTCCTCAACTGCTCTGCAAAGGCAGCATAGGAATTATACAATCTTTACATGATGTTTTAATCATGTCTTGTTATTGGCATACTGAATAAAAGTGTACTGTAATTTCCTTCTGCTTCTTAGTACTAAATCATGACTCTGCTTTCTACAGTGGCTGTGCCTTTAAACACAGAGTTTACGGAATGAGGCTAGAGAGCCTGAACATTCTCTCTGTGTACTCACGGGTTCTCAGTCCAAAGTGAACATTACATTTACTGGGGCCATTGAAAAAATGAAGCTTAATGTTCATGGCCACTCTGCATACAGTAACCAATGATTTCTATTGTATAACTAGAAAATCCTTATTTGAAGAAATTCTCCTTGGTGATATGAAGCTAAAGAGAAACTGTAATGAATTAGTATCCATATTTCCTACACAGAAATGCATTTTAGTTAGACCATTGTTTATTCAGAAAATGGTAGGTGCTTCTAATTTAAGCACTGGTAAACTGAGGTAAGACAACTCTTCTTTCCTTCAGAGACATATAAATTAACTATGTAAACATGAAGAAGAGCCTCCTTTAGTACAGTTGTGTTCTTGTAACCTCAAGATCATTTAGTCTAAACTGTTACAAAATGATAGCAACATATCAATAACAGTTTTGACAGCTGCCTGTACAATAACAGTTCACCATGACTCAAAACAGTCTGTGACTTTGGTGAACTTTAGTCATCAGGAAACTCTGCTGAAGCTGAAAATCTCTGCTTATTATTTCATCTACTATCCCAGCATCACTGTTCTGGGTTGGGCTCATGACTCATCACCTCAGTTTCCTTGCTTACCCTTTAGATAATCAGAGAAATTCACAGGTTCCTCTGCCTCTTATAGATGACACAGTATTAATCACTTCAATGGTTCTGCCTTTGATGCCTGGTGGTTTGAGAAGATGGTTGGAAATTATTTCCTCCTTTATGCATCAGGAGGTGAATTACTTATGTGTCTCTGTATGGGTTTGCAGCTAAAAGTATAACTCTAGTGGTGCTAGGTGAATTTCAAGGCTAAGTCTTTCAAAGGCATGCAGATCTTGCTGTGTTCCGTGAACATTCCTTGTTGTACTGGGTCAGCTGAGGCAAGTTGCTCATGTTCTTCCTCACATGCAGTGAGCTCCTCCTCTCACCATCCTCACAAAGTCCCTTCTTGAGCAGCTGACTCTTCTGAGTTTTCATCATTAGAACCCAGAACTCAAGAATTGCCTCCCCATAATTCTGTGTCTAAGTATCCACTCACAATACTAAAAGTTGTGTTTCTATCTCCAACAATTTGTGTTCAAGTTTATACTCACAAATAAAAATAGTATGCAATAGTGTATATAGCTTCACCTAATAAGTTTTGGGGTAGTTGCTCACAAGCAACTACTAACCAAATCTTCAATTTGCTATAGATGCTTTGTCTCCAATGTATATTCTTATTCACATTGGTACAAAACATCTTAAAATATTCTTGCTGTGGTTTATAGATTAGTGTAGAGGAATTTTAATCCAGCATCATGGGATAACATCTAAAGACCTTCTAGGTCTGTGTGATCTGGCTAGAATTCCGATACATATTTAATCCCTCCATTGGAATACAGACACACCCTTACTGCACACCTTTACTTCCTAAAAACGGAGGACAGTTGAGGCAGTAGAGTTCAGCTGAGTTCAGGCAATGCAAGAGAGTCAGTTGAGTCCAATTCAGTCTAGTTCTGAGCAGTTCACCTGAGTTCAGTGAGTGTAGTGGAGTTGAGTTTGTTAGGATAAAAAGTTCAGGAAGTCATGGAAACTATAAAAGAGGAAATGTACAAATAAAAGGGACAGAACAAGGAGAAGAAATCCAGGTGAAAGGTACAGAAAATATTTTCAATAGCGTCATAGGTGAAATTTTCCCTAACATAAAGAGTCTCTAATAAGGTATAGGAAGCATACAGAGCAGCAAATAGACTAGATAAGAAAAAAATTCTCCTCAGCATATAATAGTCAAAGCAATAAGTGTACAGAACAAAGACTATTAAAAGGAACAAGAGAAAATCACCAAATGACGTATAGAGGGTGACCACTAGAATAACACCTGATATCTAATTATAGACTCTAAAAGTCAGAGATATTCTGAACAAATGTTCTATAAATTCTAAGAGACTCCAAATGCTATCCCAGACTACTATACCAATCAGAACAGTCAGTTACAATAGGTGGAGAAATAAAGACATTCAACAATAAAACCAAACCTAGTCCTATAGAAGGGCCTAGAAGCATAAAACATCAACCTGAAGAGTTTAACCACACCCAAAAAAACACAAGAAATAGATAATCCCAGACCAGCATAGCAAAAGAGCTGGGAGGAAAAATCACATGAATAAAATATCACAAATGAAGAAACCATGCTCAGTGACAAACTTTCAACACCAATGGTCTCAATCCCCCAATAAAAAGACACAGAATAACAGAATGGATGGAAAAAAAGGTTCCATCATTCTGCTGAATCCAAGAAATACATCTATACATGAAGGATAGATATCTATTCTCAGGGTAAAAGGACAAAAATAGATATTCCAAGCAAATGAAAATAAGAAGAAAATAGGTGTAGCAATTTTAATATGGGACAAAATAACTTCAAATGAAAACTAACCAGGCAAGATAGAGAAGGACACTATACATTCATTAAAGAAAAAAAAACACAAAGAGGGCATTGTAATTTTTAACATCCATGCACCAAACTCAATGACCAATGAAATTCATAAAAGAAACACTACCAGAGTTTAAATCACTAAATTGATCTTCAAACACAGCTAGTGGTTACCTTCAGTGCCTCACTCTAGCCTATAGATATGCTTGCTATCCAGACAATACTAACTGATGGAGATAACTGGCATTATAATCCAAATGAATCTAACAGATATTTACAGAAAGTTTCACCCAAGTTCAAAAGAATATGCCATTTTCTTAGTAGCTAGTGGAAATGTCTTTCTTTCTTTTTTTTTTAATAGTGTAGAATACAATCAGTTTATTCAGGATTTAGGGCATGGGGAGGGGAGTTAAGAGGGTAGTAAAGACAGAGTAAATCAGACAGACAGAGAGAGAGAGAGAGAGAGAGAGAGAGAGAGAGAGAGAGAGAGAGAGAGAGAGAGAATACTCTGGCATATACCCAATGGATGCTTCATCCTACCACTGAGAAATTTCCTCAACTATGTTCAAGACTGCACATTTTATAATAGCAAGAGACTGTTAACAACTTAGATGCCCCTTAACAGATGAATGGGTATAGAAAATGTAATAATTTACATAATATAATATTACTCAGCCAATTAAAATTTATTGCATAATAAAATTCTTGTGTAATGGAGGGAACTAGAAAAAAATCATTCTGAGTTAAGTAACCTAGACAAAAAAAGGTAAGTATGGTACGTGTTTCCTTACATGCACGTATTAGGTTTTAAGTTACTGTTACCTACACTTCATTGTCCCACAGTACTTAAGTATAAAGGAACTAGTGGGGACAAACAAATGTCTTTAGAAAGCAAAATAGAATAGGCAGATGACTAATGGGGTGAAATAGGAGGATCAAAGTGGTAATGAAGAGGAACAGGGGGACAACAGAGGGGCAGCTAAAAGTAAGGGCCATTTGAGTTATAGTATGGAAACAGTAATGCAGTGTAATCTTCCCAATATATATACATATACAAAAGCGATCTAAATGAATTCATAAATAATGGCGAGACAGAACCCCAACTGGACATCTCTCCTCACCCAAACAAACTTCTGGTACTGGGACTTGATTTTACCTAATGTGAATGTTAATCCAAACGGAGTCCCTTTTTAACTTCCAAGCAACCTATGATGTTGTCAAGGCTCTGCATAAACTGAAATCATTCTTCTGTTACTGAAGGCAACAGCTATACAACTCATTGGGCACAGAGAAATTAATGTCTACAGAGAACTTTCACCTCTACTGGTTAATGTTCATGGCACTGCAAGGTACTTTGCATTCTTCCAAAGAAAAATGCATATCATTCAGTTTACCATGGTGTCCTCCTTGCATAATATGACCATGCAATGGTGACACAGACTGGTGAGGTAACCAAGCAATGTCTGATTTGAATTTAAGGCCCACTCTTTGGTGGAGAATCCATACCCTACCACTGCTTGTGTGACCAAGAACCTGATACTTCTGTCCTACTAAAGAAACAGCAGTAAAATTACCCCTAATGACATTCTGTTATATTCACAGATGAGTGCCATGCTCAGCCATCATCAGAGATGTTTTTTCCTGCAGCAGATGGGAGCAAATGCAGAGACACACAACCAGACAATGTTAAGAGAGTGAGAGACCTTAGAACATTTAGCCCTAATGGGATGTCTCCATCAAATCTCTCCCCTCAGGGCTCCAGGAACCCTGCAGTAGATGAGGCTGAAGGAGTGGAAGTGCTAGAGGTTGTGGAAGACTGAGGAAACAAGGCTTTCTGAACACAGCAGGCCTGATAAATGTATGAACTCAAAGAAACTGAAGCAGCATGCACAGGACCAGCACCAGTCTGTACCAGATGATGTCCTATAGCTGAGAAAAGTAGAAACAAGCTCCAACTCTAACCCAGAAGCCATCTCCAATTGATAGCTACTTGTTTGAAGAAAATTTATTTTTCTCCCAGGAAAGTTTAACAAGGGAAATAATCTACTCTTAGAGGTAGGTGGCATGCCCAGTGATAGATGGTCAACAGAAAGTAAACTGAATGGCAAGTTAGGAGGTTCTCTGTCTCACAATGTCATATTTGCCATCCATGATCTTTGCTTATACATTATGGCCTCCAGGTTCGTATTTTTAATGGGATTCCTAAATGTATAAACAAGTGAGTCTCTGTATCTGAATCTATTTCTTGTGCCTTTTGGGATCTTTCTCTTCTGTTGGTTTTACTTTATTCTAATTTGGTTGTTTTTATTTTATCCCATTATATTATATTATACTCCCTTAGAAGCTTTTAGTTTTCTCACAATGGACAGAAATATGATTGGATCCAGATGGGAGGGGAGGTTGGAAGAAATAGGGAAGTCTTGTGGGGAGAGAGAGAGCTATAATCGGAATATATTGTATGAAAAAAAATTCTACTTTCAATAAAATTTTAAAATGTGAGACTTATCATTTAATTTTGAAGTGGTAAATACAGAATAGTTTCCTTTGCTTATATCTCCCAGTCTCTTTGACTTAATTATCTTTTATATTTTCTTTTATAGGGTTGAGTTCTGTAGCGGTTTGTGTTCTCATGCTAATTATGTTACCCTAAAACCTGTTTGGAGTGTTCAGCATGTAGGCTAAAGGAAGCCTGCCTCCAGTTAGCTCTGACTGAAAAATAAAGTTTCCAGCAGCTAATGGGTAGGCAGGGAGTCAGAGGTGGGACTTTTGGTATTCCTGGGCAAGAAAAGCAAGGGAGAAAGAAAGGGATCCTGCCATGAGAAAGGCTAGGCTACAGGCGTAGGAGACAGACCACACTGGGAAGGTGCAGGAGGGAGAGATGACTGAAATGTAGGTACAGAAGGGAAGGTGGCTCCCACTAGGGCTGCCCGGAAAGAGCCATGGGCAGCAAAGATAAAATATAGATTTAGTAAGTATTAACTCAGGAATATCGGAGGGGAGTATGATAGCCACGTCAAGGTTCAGGAGTGGCCCAGCCATTAAGCTAGCTAAGGCATATTAAAGTTAAAATATAAAGGCTGTGTGTGTGTGTGTGTGTGTGTGTGTGTGTGTGTGTGTTTCTGTCCAGGATCCAGAACATCTGGGTCGGGCAGCGTGACCACCAGCTGGGAGCTCAGAGTGTTTTGAAGACTGACTGCTTCAGATTCAGTCTTAGAAAAAGTAGAAGGTATAGAAATGTAATGTTGGACACCTTTGTGGATCTATTCTAGAAGATTTCTATTCTCAGTTATTGTCTCAGTTAACTTAAGTTCAAAATCAAATGTCTCTTCTTGTTAAAAATATCCATTAATTTTATGTTCTTGTCTTGCATATTGCTAAGTGTGACACCTATACAGGTGGTTATAACAAATAACTAAAAAATAATTGAACAATATGTAAAATTTTGTAAACTTGTAAATTTTGTAAGTTTTTAAATATATAATTATTGAGTATTGGTGTTTTATAATTTGTGAAATATTATGAAAGCACACACATGTATTAAAAATACACAAAAATCTGTTAGTAATTTTAATGAAAAATGTTTGATATATCTCCAATTGTACCACTAGATGGCACACCTTGATAGAGAGAACTAGTAGAAAGTTGGAGGTAATATTTTCTAGTATACATTTCTTTGACTTATGAATAAAATAAATTAACTGTCAAAGTATAAATAAGACATCTAATAAAAATTCCTGCAAATCTCATTATTATTAATAAATTTCAGAAAATGTTTTTCACTTCTCTTAAATTAAATCTATGTATAAATACTCAAAAATGTAGTCAGAATAAAAGTCTGGTTCCTTAGAACACACATTTCTTAATAGTGTATAGGAATATTGTCATAAATATTCAGAGCACATACACTCTGGTTTTGCAAGAACATAGTTTGAAAATTACAAACTGAAGTGGTAAGTCATTAAAAACTAGACAGGTGCTTTCCTAGGACATTTATCAAAAGCACAAATAGATGATTGCCACATATATGAACAGTGAGATACCTGTTGTTAAAAGCAATGAACAGTCTGGAAGACACACACATGTTGAACACTGTTCCTGGCAATTTGCATGTAGTTATTGTTTTTAACATGTGATCAAGATATGCAATTCAAAATAAAACATATTAAAAGGAGATAGTGAATCAAATTAGGCTCTGTGCTTAGGGAGCTAGTTTTGAGTATACCTATGCTAATTCAGTATTTGCCTGTAGGTCAGAATGTTCTCCTCACTTGTTCATTGAGAGTAATTCTAAGCCTAATATAGTGTGTGTGTGGGGGGAAGGTCTGTCTAGCCAATCATCTATTTATCCATTCAATTTTGCAATTCTATAATGAGTATTCATCAAAGGTCTACTAAAGACAAGTCATAATATCAGCTCATAGATAACCAACAAAAATTTTTCATCATATGAAGTTTGAATGTCATCTGATAAACCACAGAGCTGAATCAGAAAAGAGAACTGAATTGGTAATAAAAGGTCTTTCTCAGAAGGTGATACTCAAAAAAGTGCACTGAACAGGGAGGAGGGAGAAGTCAGAAGAACAGGAATGTGGTTACACTGAGCCACATACAGATAACACGTTTTATTAAAGTGTGCATTAAAGTTAAATCTCATGGCTTAGGCATCAATTGCTCCTTCCCGAAATCACAACCTGAGTATAAGTAGGAAAAGAGGCTAAGATGCTGAGGGGTCTAAAATGAGCACTCTTCTGACTGTTACCCATTGACCTGGTATATAATCTTCATGAGTGCCCAGGACTACAGCCTAGAAATCTAGGATGATTTTCACATGAGAAGACAAATACCAAGCTCCCAACAACAGAAGAATTTTGTAGTTTAACATAAGAAAATTACGTGAGACCAGATAACCCCTGACAAACTGGAAGGATGAATATGAGTGGATCTGCTATAGTGATTAAGAGAAAAGATGATTATTTCCTTGTCTTTGGAAACTCATGTCAGAGAGCAACCAGGTCAGGAGCAGTTCTGCTAGTCTCTTATCAGACAGAACATAGTGTTATTTAACAAATTAGTAAATTTACTGACCTGATTTGAAATATTGATTTTTTTTTATTAATGATAGGAAACAGATTATCAAGAGTTTCTAATGGGGTTATTCTCTGAGCTGGAAGCTAATATGTATTCCAGGGAGTTTCTTTAGTCTCCTGCATTGCCACGAGTGACTACAGTTCCCAACTCCTGGATGATGAGGGAATGTCTAGAAAAGGCTGAGACGAGGGAGAGAAACAGAAAGCAACAATTGGGGAAAAATGAGAGCAGCACAGGAGCTTGTAAAGCTTGATATCTTCCCTCTCAATGTTTGCTTGAAGCACAATTCTTAAATATCATAACCTACTTGGCCTTTACAGCTCCAAAATTAATAATCTGCTTTATTACACTGGGTGGGAGAAAGCACAATTCCAACTAAATGAAGAGAAAGAACAAAGGTATGTGTTTAATGTATTGTATTGGCACAAAGTCAGCTTATGTCATTACTTCAGATTGGAACAACAAAATATTCGGTCGGCATAAAGCTAAGCCTGTTGGCTTTCATCTTGTTGAGGTTCTCTAAATAATTGTTAAGTTGTCATATTCAGCTATTTCTCAATGTTCTTTTATGCCTGAAGTAAACTTCTTGTGGCAGGCAGACTGGTCAGGCCTTCCTTGGGTGGAGATAATTCCAAAATGGGTTACCTACATGTTCTCTACAGGATGCACATAGACTCTCCCATGATTTATTGTCTCATGTTAATTCCTCACATTCCAGTATTCTCAAGAGTAGGGTCTAGAGTCTGTAGTGTCCATAATCATGTGTAATCGTCCTTAAACATCCCTGTACAACAATGAAAATGTTATTGGAATGAGTATATTGGGAAAAATATGAAAAACTACTTTCAAATATTCCTAATTATATTTCTTACAAGAAAAATAATATTACTTTGTAGTTGTGCTTGTTTAAGTTTGTAGGATGGGGTTTCTTGTTTGTTCCCCAAACATTCTTCTGTACCAATAAAACATAAATGTGGGAGATTGCTTGATAGAATTTATGCTCTATGAGGTAAGACAATTTAACTTTTGTAGGAGGACTGGGGACTGAGGTTATAGCTTGGCTGGTAGAGTACTTGCCTATCATTTGTGAGGACCAAGATTCAATCTCCAGAATGCATAAATTAGATTTGGTGGTATTTTGCTTATAATCCCTGAAGATAGGTCAGAGAAGAAGTCCTGCTGGCAAAGGGAGTGGGACATTTTGTGCCGAGTTCAGAAGGTTATCAACCTTAATTAGCATGGTTTCTCCACAAGCATGCATCTCAGGATCTGAGATAAAGGGGTATTGAAGGTAGAAGTAGAGTATACATGTGTTAGGTGATAGAAAATTTTCTATCATTTACAAACTCATCATAGTAACAACTTTTAGGCAAACTGATAATTAGTATTTGGCTCAGGTATTAAATTCATAGAACCAATCAGCCATCTATATAAGGGGAAACATGAATAATGAGATGTTATTTTCTTGTCATTTTCAATACCATTTGAAGCCACCAAAATTAAATTGAATATCAGAATTAGAACACACTTTGAAAATGTGATTAAAAGAGCTCAGAATATACAGGCAAAGAGGAAAGGACAGCATAGGATGAAATCCAGTGTATGACTGCTATATGAAGTTGAGAAGTGATACTTAATATCAACAAGAGATATGCCAAATATGTTCCTTAAAGAGATCAGAAAGAAACTATTTACCTTGGAAACCTTATCCTGTTTCAGACTTGTATTATTCAGGGTCCTTTAGAGTCACAGAACTTATGCAATGTCTCAATATATTAAGGGAATTTTTTGTAAACACTTACAATCTGCATTCCAACTAACCCAACAGTAGGCAGCTGTACATGGGAAGTTCAAAAATCTAGTTGTTTCTCAGTCTCACAAGGCTAGTTGTTTCAGCTGGTCCTCTCTATAAGCTGGGATCCTGAAGAAGTAGGTTTCAATTGATGTGCTGGTAAGTAAGTGCAATCATGTAAAGAAGTGTGAGTTTTCCTTCTCCTAATATATTTATGTAGGCCTCCAGCAGAAGGTTTGTCTCAGATTAAAGTTCTGTACCACCATGCCTGGATCTCGAACTTGCTTTGTTCCAGGCTGGCCTTGAAATCAGAGATGTGCTTGCTACATCTCATGGAATAAAAGACACATACTACTTTGCTGAGGCCTAAGCTTTTTAAGGCCACCATGCCTCAAGATCTCCACCTCAAGATCTAGAAGCCTATGTCTTCCAGCCTCAAGATCTAGATTGCAGGTGTGCCATTCATTTATGGATTGTTGTAGCTGTTGAGCAGCCACAGGAACTAGGTTTATCTGAAAGGGGAGCTTGAAATGAAGGTAGGGGACCAAGAGAAGAACGAAGCCAAGACAAAGGTTCTGATCAAGGCTCCAAGTTTAATAACAAGCTTTTCATTTATAAAGGAAAAAAAAAACCCACAAAGCACATCCTCTTCTTCAACTGGAGTATGTTGGTAGAACAAAGTCAGCACAGGCGGCCAAAACAGCTAAATTTCCATGGGAATCTGCAACTGCAGCCAAGACAGATGTCTCTGTCCAGGTTCATAAGACCTGTTGTGCTGAATGTTCAAAGTCTGCTTAGCCTGCTCAAGGCTGGGAAAATTGCTCAATGTGTTCAAGGCTGGGAAAGGCCTACTCAAAACTGGGAAAGTCACAGAATGTATTTCCTTTGAGATGTAGTCAAGTTGACAACCAGGAATAGCCATCAAGATTTATGTTCATATGTTGGGATTCTGGTAAGGATATCTAGTAAATTGCAATCAGGGGGTTGAATGGGGAACAGAAGGAGGGAAGGGAGCTTATGGGACTTTCGGGGAGGGAGGAAACGGAAAGGGGAAATGATTTAGAATGTAAATAAAAAACTTAGAAAATAAAAAATAAAAAAAAATTAAAAAAATGTTGAAGTGTAAAAACAAAGAAGAAATCATGTGACTAAAACCATTCTTTACTACAATTTGAGCAGTTGCAATATATTGTGCAATAAGCACTGTGATAGAAAGCTCTAGACTTGTGATAGTATTCTCTGCAGATATAGGTAAGAAACACAAAAACATTTGAAATTTCATTTTTCTGTGGATACATAGATTATAAGATGCCAGTGTTGTAAAATACAGTATATGTCATCTACTACTAGAGAAAAAAATATACAACCAGTGTGGTGGTTTGAACATTCTTGGCCCAAAGGGAGTGGTACTGTTAGGAGGTATGGCCTTGTTTCAAGAAGTGTGCCACTGTGGGGGTAGGCTTTGAAGCTCTGCCCAGTTTTGAAAAGTAAGTCTTTTTCTGGCTGCCATCTGATTCAGATCCTAGAACTTTCAGCTCCTCCTCCAGCACCATGTCTGACTGCATGCTGCCATGCTTCCATTCATGATGATAATGGACTGAACCTCAGAACCTATAAGCCAGTCTAATTAAAAGTTGTCCCTTATAAGAGTTGCCATGATTATGGTGTCTCTTCAGAACCATGAAACCCTAACTAAGCAAACTAGTTACATGTGGCAAGAAGTTATTTATTAAACAGAAAAATGTGGGAAAAGTAAAAACAATCATACTTTTTGAAAATGGTCATGTTAAAGGTAATAAAAATGAATTAGGGTGTGTTTTTCTCATAACATTAAGGTGAAAAGCATACCAGACTATAATTTTCTATGAAGTTTTTCACAGAACAATTAGTTTTAAGCAAAATTTCAATATCTATATTCAAGAACAACTGAAAAAAAATGTTGAAACCATGATTCATGCCCAAAGAAGTTTGGGAAATGATAAATTTAAGAGGATTCCTTAATATTTGATATGCAATGGTTGTCTCCAATGGGTGCAGGAGCATGCACTCACTCCCATTTTTTCTTGACTAAAGTTATTCCTCCTTTTTTTTAATTGAATATATTCTTCATTTACATCTCAAGTGTTATACCCTTTCCTGGTTTCTCCCTCTCCCCGAAAACCCCTACCCCATCCTCCCAACCCCTGCCTCCAAGAATATGCCCCTCCACCCAACCTACTCCCATCTCCTGCCCCCTCAATTTCCCTATGTTGGGGCATCTATCAAACCTTCATAGGAATAAGGACCTCTCCTCTTACTGATGCCCAACAAGGCATTTCTCTGCCACACTTTTGGCTGGAACCATTTGTACTCCTTGGTTGATGACTTAGTCCCTGGGAGCCCTGGGGCGTCTGGTTGGCCGACATTGTTGTTCTTCCCATGGGGCTGCAAACCCCTTCAGCTCCTCCAGTCCTCCCTCCAACTCTTCCATTGGGGACCCCACGCTCAGTCCAATTGTTGGCTGCTAGCATCTGCCTCTGTATCTGTAAGGCTCTAGTGTGGAGTAGAGACTGAAGGAAAGGCCACCCAGAGACTGTCCTACCTGATTCATCCTATAAACAGTCACCAAATCCCGACACTATTATGGATGACAAGAAGTGCATGAAGAAAGGAGCCTGTTATGGTTGCCTCCAGAGGGGTCTTGTCATTCCTCCTTTTATTTTTAGGGATAAACCTATGGTATTATAACTCATAAAAATTTGATTTCCTTTTATTTCAGTTCAAATTTAAATAACTTGCTGCTATGATTTTTAGTTTCTAAAGAAATTTAAATATATGAAGAATGAACATTATTTTTTTCCTGTGTAATGTACTTATGTTAAACTTCATGATTTTTTTCCAGTGTTTTGATACAGAATAACCCAGATTCTTAGAACACTACTTGAATGAATAACCTTTAGTTAATTTGCTTTTAACACTGGAGTACTATCTTTTTGTTGTATGCTTTTAGATGCCAAGGTGACTAGATGAATAAAGGTGGAGTTGCATCTTGGCTCAGCTATTTATCAACTATAATTACTTGGGAAAATGATTTAATGTTTCTGTGCCTTTTTTTAAAATCTCGCTTGTGAAATGGGAATACTAATATAGCTGCTTTGTTGGTATTATGGAATTTACAGCTTTATTTGTGCAAATACCTATAACTTAAGTGACAAGTTTTTCTCCACCAATGATATGAGTCAATTCAAGTCAGATTAGATTATATTAAATATAGGTTTATTGGAAAGCTGCTCTTGGGTGAGTTCACTGACCTCAAAGACTGAGACCAAGGAGGTCACCATGGGAAGGGAGAGAGAGAAGAGTGGGAAGAGAAAGAAAGAGTATGTGTACAGAAAGAAAATGAGGGAGAGGGAGGGAGAGAAGAGAAATGGAAAAGCAAAAAGGTCTGGATTATATAGGGAGGATCCTCTAGGGGAAGAGCACCCCAGTTCCTGGACTGAAAATATAGAGTTGGTGGCAGGGTATGACAAGTAGGGACTGAAGGATGCTGGGAGAACCTGGAGGCCAGATGTGCTTTGTACTATAAAATATGCACCTTAGTTATTTTTTCTGGGGTCCTAAAACAAGCATTCCCAAACTTTTATTGATAATTAATGAATAAGGAGGTGAAGTAATCATCTATGACTACTTTCTGCTGACATTGGGGTGGGGGATAAAAAGTTGGAATGTCTACCAAGTCTGAAATGAGCTGGTTGTTTCATGGGTGTTCTGGCTGTGGGCCCATCTCATGGTAGGAGTGTTGCAGGCTCAGTTGAAGCAGTCTGTGAGGCTGAGCTGAAGCATCTGTGGGTCACCACTTTTGAACTGTCCTGGATGCAGGTTCTGAGGAAACATCTAGACTTGGCAGGATTCAAAAGATAAAGTTAAGGAATTTAGGGAGAAAACCATTTTTTCGGGGGTGTACATTTAAAACTCTTAGACCCATGGTCTTGGTAATTGGATGAAAAGTGGGGGGGTCCAAGGACCAGGGAAAGAGGGATAGATACAGCCCACCCTCAGGAATAGGCAGACAAGAAGGGAAACTGGCTGTTAATTGACAATACTTAAGTTCATTTGACTGTAGGATGTGGATTCCCTGAAGCTTATAAGAATCTTTTTAAGTTTACAAAAAGATAAATAGCTTTCCTTTCACCATCTAAGTTTCTTCACATTCTCTAAACTTCAAAACTTGCTTTATGTTCCTAGACCTTTGAACACTTTCTTAGAATTGCAAACACTTTTCCAGAAGCTTTCATATTCCCAAACCTTATACCTTTTCCTATGGAGTTATTGACCATGAGACACAGGTGGTTGATCTTTGGGAGCAGTCATTGTAAACTGAGTCACTTTAGATAAAGGAAGAGCAAAATGGTACATCTGAAACTTGTTTATCTTTTATCATGTAGCCTTTGAGCTAGGCAAACTTGTTTCCTTTTCTAATAAGATATGGTGGTTGTAACTAGTCAATAGATTAAGTAATGAACTAACAAGGTGGCAGATTACCTTAGGGTAAGGAGCTAGTTTCCTGTTCTCTAACTGTCAAGCTATATTCAGCTTAGCTGTTGATGTGATCAAGAGACCTAAGAAGGATAAATTATAATCTAAATACTCTTTTTCTCTCTCTCTTTTTCCTCTCCTCTCTCTCCTTTCCTTTAGTGACTTCCCTGGTCTTGGTCTTTGGGCCAGTGAACTCACAGAAGAGCAGCTTCCCAATAAACCTGCATTTAATATAATCTAATCTAGTTTTAATTTGCCCATTTTAATGGCAGGGAAATAGCTTATCAATAATGACATTTTTAAGAAGACCCAACACTATGTTATCAGTTATTATAGTGTCTTCACTTTACTCACTAACTGGGTTGATGGCCCAAGTTCTGGTATGAATATGTATCAGAAAAGAGTGAGCCTTCCCATTTAGACACAATTAAACAATATATCCAGCCTATCTTTCACTTGTAAAAGACTACAAATTTTAAATATTAATCCTATACTCAACTGAATCTAGGATTTTATTTATTTATTTATTTATTTATTTATTTATGAGTGTATTGATTTATTTACGTAGAAGGGGCATGTGCATGTTGAGCTGAGCATTCTCCAGGCTTTCCCCTGGCACTTCATAGCTTTAAAATAACATCTTAAAATGAAGCCCACCCAGATCCAGGTCTGTACAGGATTCTTTCATCTAAACATAAAACTTATAAGTTTCAACTGATACAAGCTTTCCTATCAATACCCATCTACACTCTTACTGAGTCCTCAAGGACTTTTCCCACTCAAAACCCAGAATTGTAAAGCTGAGGATCTTACAGTTGTAGGATGTCTTTTGTATGTTGTCCTCTCTAATTTTCTATTACCTTAACAAAACATCATGACCAAGATAACATATAAAATGAGCACTTAATTGGGGAATTATTCAAAATTCCAGAATGCAGTAGAATACATGACCATCATGGAAAGGAGACATAGTGCTAGAGCAGTAGCTGATAGCTTACATATTATTTGAAAGTTGGAATCGGGGGGGGGGACTAACTGGGAATGGGAATGGTATGTTTTTGGAAACTAAAAAGCCCCACCCTAATGACACATCTCCAACAAGACCATACCTCTCAATCCTTTCCAAGTAGTTCAACAAGAGACAAAACATTCAAACACATGAATCTAGGGAGCTATTTCAAATCACCACACTGCTATGGAACCATTTCGGTTAAACCCTCCTTGAGAAAACTGAAGAGTTTTCCTGCATACACCAGGTTTTGATGTCTTTCTTTAGATATACCAGCAGTTTAAGAAAAATAATGACACCTTTTCCAATTGTTCTTGTTGGCCTAGGGAATTGTAAAAGCTCCAAAAAAATTACAAAAAAGTCTCCTATTATAATCCTGAAAGAATCTGCATGCACAACTATAGTGTCTTAGCCTTTCTTGACATCTTTGTTCTTCAGTTCTTGGTGTGCTTTATGTAAAATCTGTGAAGATTGCCAAATGAAAATGGAAAAGATCTAGGCTTTTTTCATATCCTGGACAAAACCTAACATAATTTTCTCAGAAGCTATCTAGGAAAGGCTAAAGGCATGAAATGAGGTTTCTGGAGATGGTCCACCATTTTATTTAGGCTGCATTGGGTGAGCTCTAAGAATGCAGAGTCCTTAGAGATTGTATACCAGAATTGCTTCTTGCTACTGATATGCCTTTCCTTTCACTATTACATAGCCCAATGATTCTTGGGCATCAGTATACCTTCATGGGCAAATTATCTGCAGATCAACATGAAGGTGAACTTTCATGAATTAATGCTGTTTAGATGAATTAATGAATTTATATAATTCCTAATTTGATTAAAATAATTTTTAAATGTATTTATTTATTTGTTTGTTTATTTAAATTTATTTACATTTCAAGTGTTAGCCTCTTACCTGGTTTGCCTCCTCCCAGAAACCCCCTATACCATCCCCCTCCCCATGCTTCTATGAAGGTGTTCCTGCCACAGGACCCCATACCCAAATAGTGGCAGAAGAGAGCTAGCCTCACAGGAATAGGGACAAGCCCCTGAGAGCAGGTAAAACTACCACTGCTGCTCAGAGGGACCCACCAGGGTCCCTCAGGACACAGGAACCTAGGATCAGCCTGGGATAGAAGCCTCCCAGTTTCCATCTGATTTAACTAATTTTAAGGAGAAAACTTAAGGAGATGGTTTTAGTTGTTTTGCTAGAAAGATGCAATAAAGTTACAATCAAGAATAGAATGTGCCCCATCCTCATAGCATAGCAAGTAAAGGCTGCATAAGCAAGGATACAATGAGCCTTCATGATTACACTAAGAGAAATAGGCTTGGGACAAAATGTGATCAAAGAAAAACATTCATCTTAGGACAGATCCAAGATGAAGCCACTGGTATGCACTATGATAAGATGCCGTATAAAACTGTTGCTTTGAACTTATAATGAGCTTACAGAATGAAACACTGAATTTTCTATCTGCATCCTCTGTAACTCCCCTTTTGTGTAACATTTTGTCTATGAGGTAATTTTCTAAAGAACTTTTGTCTAAGAAGGTATAAAAAGGCCAGAGAGAAGAAATAAAGTGGTGACCTGGGGGCTCTGCCTCAACCAGCCAAATGTACGTGTATGGCATGAGGCTCAGTCTGATCTACCAAATGTGTGTGTGTGTGTGTGTGTGTGTGTGTGTGTGTGTGTGTGTGTTATCTGTGTAAATGTTTTTTTTTTTCTTTTTTCTCTAGTTCATGAAGAGTTAATAAATTCCAAGCCTCTGGCAAGGTCAGAGAGAAGTCCTTGGGCCAAGAGAAAAGAGCCCTAGCAATTGAACCTTTTTCCCTCTTAATTCCCTGCTGCTGCCAGCAGGAGTTTATTACCAGAAGCCAATGGCTTTTGGCCTTAGATTAACAAAGAGTTTTGGAAAGAATTGCTAAAGATTAAAAATCTTTGGTCCTGATTGCTGATTCCATATACCTTCACTGCTTTTCTTGGTCACTGGCAAATTTTCTATATCCTCTCCTTTGCTCCTTTCCTTAATTTTTTTCCTCTGAAGCTGGAGTTAAGGTTCTGTAGCAAGTTTCAGGGGAAAATATTGCAACAAAATCTAATGATAAGTCTGAGATAAATTACCTTTTAAGGGAAACAAAACATGCAAAGCTGAACTGCTATCTAACATTTGTAACTTTCAGAAGCTGTGCTGTCCTTTGAAAACACTATTGAACAGGTTATCGAATTTCCTAGTATTGGAAATTTATTGAAGAGCAAATGTTGTAAGCTGTTGACATTTCCTTTTGGGGATTTTGCCCGGGGCTCAGTAAAAGAAATGAAGCATGTGAGAAAAATTAACAGTCAGTGTCAGCGAATTATAGAAACATAACTGTGCCTTATCTCCCACAATGGCACAGAATGTTTTAGAAGGTGAATATAATATTCAGAAATTTAATCTGAATATAGCATCAAGGGCAGTAAAACATGTTACAGAACTCAGTATTGGGTGAGAAGCAGAATGGTGAGTGACTCTCCTCTATGAGGGAAAAGTGGGCCATTATTGTCACTTAGCTCTGCTCCTATGTCACCATTTGTCTCCCAGCTTCTGCTTCTCTCCCTATGGTCAGACTGGAATTGAGAGTTATTTTTCTGGGAATGTAACAGCGTACAATAATTCTTCTAAGGTCAGATCTTTGTAAAAGCTCAGGTAAAGGATTTTCTGTTAGCACTTTTTGAGCCATTGATCATGTCCTTAACTCCTGCCTGCCTCTGTGAGAGAGCTTTTGAGAATGATGGAATGAGAGCCTATCATTAGGTACTTTTTGCATCTCATACTACGTAGATTTGAGGGTTTTTTTGTTTTGTTTTGTTTTGTTTTGTTTTAAAGAAAGTAGTCCTGAGAACTAGAGAGCACCATTATTACTATTTCTTGTTGTGTTGTTGTGTTGGTGAGACAGCCAGAGTTTCACTTCTGAAACTTAAATGCAAACTGGAAAAAGTGAGGATAGGATAATATTAACCCTTCTGATTTTTTTTATTTTGAGCATAATTTTGATTGAAATAAATATATTCTTTGTATAATATTTAGGCTTATTAGTAAAATATTTTGTTTTGAGTTTTTTGTAGTTGTGTTACATTGAGCTATTGTTGGCCTTACCATACTGGAAAACCTGTATTGATTATTAAATCAATACAGTCCTGTATTAGTCCTGTTATAAAGTCCTTGTATTTATTTACTTACTTTTTTTTTTTACCAAATCTTCAGTTTTCTTTATCAAGATATCCACGACTGGAAGTCATCTGCATTCAGCTCACAAGGCAATCACTATGGCTATGAAAAGATGATTTAAACATAATGTATGAAGTACTGAAGCCCAAAGACATTGATATATCTATTTATTCTACTAGTTTTTAAAGTAGCCTCAAGGAGACAGATTATTTAGTATTGGTCTGTTTTTAGAAAATATACAATAATAGTGATATATTTTAGAATGGAAAAGGTAACGCCTCAATTTTTACTGCTTTTATTGGAGTATAATTTTATGTAACAGGGTATGTTTATAGTTGTTTACTTTACTTGATGACATGAAATATAAATGACTTATGAACTTGATCCATGGCCCTGAGACAATAGTAGAAAAATAGAGCTGGTTTTTATTTTATTTTACCCTGAGCTACTGCAAACTACATGCGATTAATAAACTATGTTCAAATGAACATGACAACCCATAATTGTTTTTGGAAAGCCCGCAGTTAAAAATTAATTGAAAATGCATTTTTTTAAAAAATTGGGGATTCCCCATCACAAATGTAAATAAATGAATTTGAAAGTACAATGAGTATTTGCATAGCTGCATAGCTGCCTATTACCTAGAGCATTTAATAATGTATTTTCATTGTTTTGCCTAAATGGGAACCAGCCACATGTATGACAGTTACAAAAATACTTCATTGACAATGAGTTATGGAAAACAAAAGCTGATTATGTAGTTGACTACTACAATCAAAAGCGAAAGGATGAGAACCCATTAATTTAGAAAAGAGACAACAAGATACTCTATAATTAAATGAAAAGTGAAACTTGTTTCTCCTTATATACTCAAAAAGTCACATAAATGAATTTAATGTTCTGGGTACTGGAACTTAGTCTGTGATAACTTAGATCACATATATTTGAAAAATTATTCCATGGTACCTTAAGCACATGGCTTTTAGGCAAAAACAAAATCATCATCTATATTTAGAGAAGCTATGACATCATGGCTTGATTTATGTCTTTTGCTAAGTTTACGTTTTCCTAAATTATAGTTTACAATGTTTATGTATTATCAAGGATACCTCATTAGGCAATTTGGTGTGCCTAGTATGTACTATGACTAATACTGTTATTGCCGTCAACGTTAAACACAAAACACTGGGAGATATTTATCTAAATTGACTTAATCATAATTTAATTACTGTATACCAAGGCAAACCCATTACAAAATTCAGAATCATATTGACCAAATAATAGATTTCAAATACAGTGTGATCATACAACAGTGGATTGTAAATTCATTTATCAGATTCCTGAGAGGAAATTTTAAGACTCATTCTTAGGTTAATTGGGAAGAAGAAAAATTTCAAATGTTGTAGAAGGTAAGTTTCTAGACTCTTATCTTCATGGTTTGATCATCAGTTCAGAGCACACTGTAGTACTGCTCTTTGAAATGCCAAACAACTGTGAAAGCACTTATACAAGTAACATTATACAGACTGAGTATGTTATATTTGGGAATATATATACAGACATGTTTATATTCATTTACATATATACATATGTGTATATATACATATATATGCACATAACACAAAACAATAAAAATATATCACAAATTTGAAGATAAACAAAGTAGGATGATTTCAAGGGAAGAAAGGTTAGAGGGAAATGAAATAATGTGATCTTAAAAATTAAAGAAAAATTGTATCTATTTGTATTGAGCTGTATAATTCTGCTTTTTGATTGGTTATGGTTTTCTGTAATGGTCTTCATCTGTTGCAAAGAAAAGTTTCCTTGATGAGAGGTGAAGACTATACTCACTGGTAGATATAAAGACAAATGCTTAGACTAACTTTCTCCAATGTAAGATGCATAGTACATTATAGATAAGAGGGTCAGAAATAGTAAGACCTAGAAGATCAGTGAGTTTGCACTGAGATTATGTATGCTAGTGATGTTACAAGCCACACCATTAAGTCTCACCAACATGCCTATCCAAACATAAGCTGCCCAAACAAGAAGGACACCAATAGATATACCAGAGTAGACTCGGAAAAACCCTACACAAAGACCTACAGGCAGGTAAGCAATGCAGAAATGGGAATAAATAGTCTTCCCCAGGGAAAAACACACCAATTGGTTATTTTATATATGGAAACACACATAAAAACATTATACAGAGTGAAGTTTTTGTTTAGGAATAATGCATATATATATATTATATATAATAACATATATATATATGTTATTGCAACAATAAAAAAAGAGGCCTTGACTTTGCAACAAAGGAAGGAAGATATGATAGAATTTTGAAGGAGGAAATGGAAAGAATAATTTAATTATAATCACAAAAATTAGTTTTAAAGTGAATAAAGGAAGAAAAGAAAAATATCACCTAAAATTTAGAATAGTGAATTTGAGTACTTTGTCCCTACGTGATTCTTTCAGTGAAATCAAAATAGTAAAAATGGACAAAATATTGTTATCAATCAATACTTTAAATACTACTCTGCAATTAAAAACAATGAATTTATGAAATTCCTAGGCAAATGATCAGAACTTGAAAATATCATCCTTAGTGAGGTAACCCAATCACAAAAGAACACACATAGTATGCAGTCACTGATAAGGGGATATTAACCCAGAATCTCGGAATACCCTAGACACAATACGCATATCAATAGATTTCCAAGAAGATGGAAGGAGAGACCCCTGGTCCTGGAAAGACTGGATGTAGGGGAATGCCAAGCCAGAGAAGCGAGAGGGGGTTGAATGGAGAAAAGAGGGAGGGAAGGAGGCTTATGGGACTTTCGGGGAGGGAGGAAACAGGAAAGGGGAAATGATTTTGAATGTAAATAAAAAAAAAACTTAGAAAAAAAAGAAATTTCTCATGAAATGGTAACTATGGAATAAAAGTTATTCCTCTCTTGGCCAAGTCATATGATAATATTCCTGAGACAGTTGCATTGTAGGCTAAAAAGCTATTGTTTAGAACTTGTTTTGTACATATATATATATATATATATATATATATATATATATATATATATATGAGTTTGGTGTCTTATACACCTAAAAGAACTGCTCTTATGAGATCAGTTTTACATATATCTGGCTAAAGTTATAGTTTTGATTTAGCTGAAACTGTGTTTTTAAAGAGAATTTATATATTTGTTTGTTTATCTATTCTCTCATACAATACATCCCAATCACATTTCCCATCCCCCACTCCTCCCAGTCATCTCTCCTTCCCTCCCTCTCCCCACATATCCACTACCCCTTCATTTTTCTTCAGAAAAGAGCAGAGCTCCAGGTATTCATAAACATAAGGCAAGAGAATAAAATCAGCTTGAGATACTAAATTGATGAGCTCTGGGCCTATGACACTTTTGCCTGAGTCCCTTCTATAAATTAAAATGGTTTTTGTATGAGAGTAAAAGTCACCACATGTTTAAGCAGAATGAAAAATTCCTATGTACAATCTCTAGATCAATGCCCCAATACTCCAAATTGCCCTATATACTTCTGCAGAGGAGTTTGTACTGTGAAGTATAAGTTATCCAGAGCTTAGATCATCCATCAAAAACAAGTTTGACCTCCATTATATAGCTATCCATCCCTTAATTTTTTTTCTGATTATTTCCTGGAATGCTCTGTAAATTCTTTAGCTTGATCAAGTGCTTTATATGCTTGGTTATGCTTGTTATTGGAAAAATCATGTCTTAATTTTCAGGTAAGTTGGAAAGTATTTGGAAACATTCACTTCCTAAGGAAAAATTTCCCCATTTTCTGAATTTCCATGACTTCTTGCTTATATAACTGAAACTATGTCTAATCACATTATTTTGTGGCATGAAAGTATATAATCTGTGCTCTCTAGACCATGTATTTAAGTATAGATATTACATTGCTCTTAATTTATGTATTCTCCTGCCCTTCTCACATGATAGATATATTCCTTTGTTACTTGCTGGCTGTAACTCATTGATTGATCCTCAGTATCTGGTAAGATATGTTGCACACAAGATGTAACTCCCATATTGGTTGATGTATCTGTGAGTGTGTTCATGAGCAATCATAGGGTTTTTTTTATTCTTTTTATTTTTATTAGATATTTGCTTTATTTACATTTCAAATGTTATCCCCTTTCCTTGGTCCTTCTTAGAAGGGAGATCAAAATACCCATGGCTCACAGCCAATCAATAGACTGTGCATAGGGTCCCCAATTGAGGAGCTAGAGAAAGGACCCAAGGAGCTGAAGAGGTTTGCAGCCCCATAGGAGGAACAATAATATGTACCAACCAGTACTCCCAGAGCTCCCAGGGACTAAACCACCAACCAAAGAGTACACATGGAGGGAGGGACCTACTCTAGCTACATATGTAGCAGAGAATGGCCTTTTCAGACATCAATGAGAGGAGAGATCATTGGTCCTGTGAAGGCTTGATGCCCCAGTGTAGGGAAATGCCAGTTCAGGAAAGTGGGAGAAGGGATTGATAAGCTGCGGGGGGAGGGGGATGGAGTAGGTAATGAGGAAAGGGGATAACACAGGAATCTTTTAGTTCCCTGTTTTAAAGATTGTGACAGAATTATAGAAATCTCTGTTTTCTGCACTTTACAAACATTAGATTATAAAGCTTTCACTATGCATTGGGATCCAGTTTCTCTCATAGTAAACTGTGTATTAACTACGATGTCAAAAGTGAGGTACATAGTTTAAAAATCTCTTACCCAAGACTGTATAACTAGTTATCTATGTTGGATACCGCTCTTCAAGATGATATAAGATAAAACACTGAGTAGGATATGAGTCATGGATAATCTCTCAAGGTAGTAATTTAGGAAGAAGGCAAGATAGCGTTGGGTTGGTCATCATTTCTCATCTTCTGGATTTTGGTTATTCTCCAGGCTCTGTTGTCACTTCAGTTCTTCTTAAGCAACCCAAAGTGACAATTTTCTCTGCACAGTGCTTTCTACTATGCATTCAACTGTACAAGCTCTGTGCTGGAAATTATTAAAAATTAGAACATTAACTACAACCAGACAATTTTTAACACTTGTCTACTAATTTTCTTTGTAAATTCAGTATTGAATAAATTTGTTGCAGTTATAAATTTCAAAAAGTATGATCTTTTCTATTTTAAACAAAGGAAATTAGTTCATGTATTGATTTTCCCACGAGAGTATTGTCCTTTTCTTTTTTTTTTTTATATACTTTTACTTACATTCAAAATCATTTCCCCTTTCCTGTTTCCTCCCTCCCCGAAAGTCCTATAAGCCCCCTTCCCTCCCTCTTTTCCCCATTCAAACCCCTCTCGTTTCTCTGTCTCCGCATTCCCCTACATCCAGTCTTTCCAGGACCAGGGGTCTCTCCTTACATCTTCTTGGAAATCTATTGATATGCGCATTGTGTCTAGGGTATTCCGAGATTCTGGGTTAATATCCCCTTATCAGTGACTGCATACTATGTGTGTTCTTTTGTGATTGGGTTACCTCACTAAGGATGATATTTTCAAGTTCTGACCATTTGCCTAGGAATTTCGTGAATTCAGTGTTTTTAATTGCAGAGTAGTATTCCATTGTGTAAATATAACACATCTTCTGAATCCATTCCTCCGTTGAGGGACATCTGGGTTCTTTCCAGCTTCTGGCTATTATAAATAAGGCTGCTATGAACATAGTGGAGCATGTGTCCTTATTGCATGCAGGTAAAGTCTCTGGGTATATGCCCAGGATTGGTATAGCCGGATCCTCCGGGAGTGTCATGCCCAGTTTTCTGAGGAACCGCCAGACTGCTTTCCAGAGTGGTTGTACCAGCTTGCAATCCCACCAGCAGTGGAGGAGTGTTCCTCTTTCTCCACATCCTCGCCAACAACTGCTGTCTCCTGTGTTTTTGATCTTAGCCATTCTGACTGGTGTGAGATGGAATCTCAGGGTTGTTTTGATTTGCATTTCCCTAATGACTAAGGATGATGAACATCTCTTTAGGTGCTTCTCAGCCATTAGATATTCTTCAGGTGAGAACTCTTTGTTTAGCTCTGTACCCCATTTTTTAATAGGGTTACTTGCCTCTCTGGAGTTTAACTTCTTGAGTTCTTCGTATATATTTGATATTAGCCCTCATGTCCTTTTCAATAAATAAATACGTCATTAAAATATTCTATTAGTTCTTTGAAAATATCATCTATGACTTTGTCACATTTATTCCTCTCCTGTTTTCCTGCAACTCTTACCAGATCTACTTCCCTTCCCTACCTGTCCAAGCTTTCATCTGTTTATTTCCCCCATCAAGGATGATTTGTGCTTCTTAAATGTAATTGAACATGTGGCCATCAATTAGAGTGTTGGGGATGTATCAGGCATTACATGCTTAGAGAAAAATGATTCTTGGTCTCTCTCTGTCTCTCTGTCTCTCTCCTCTCCTCTCTTGTCATTTGAAATTGCTAATAACTTCTTGGCTAGAGGTATAGAGATAGGGCTTTGTGTCCAAGTCCTATTTTATATGATCTGTGGGTTGTAGAGTATTTAATATATATATATATATATATATATATATATATATATATATATATATACATACATACATACATACACATTGTATATCCACAATCATTTCTTATATAACTACCTTATCTTGGTCTCATTTGTTTTTTATACAGTTCCTTTCACAAAAGAATAGCAACAGTCACTGGGTTATTATTATATTTGTTTCTAGTAGTTATAAGTACCTTAGAGAGTGATTTCCTTGTGATTTGTAATTAAATGGTAATGTGTTTGTCTATTTCTATAAACTCATACCTTTTAGTCAAGAGTTCTCAAGGTTATTTTATTATAGAACAGCATAATTTGTTCTCTTTTACTCTCCTTTCCCCCTCAAATGTAAGGAAATTCACTGTCTTTCCAAACTTCTCTCAATACCATTTTCCCATTCCTTTCCACTAAATGTAGAGATTCTCTTGTTGTTATTTTTCTTCTTTCCCTCTAGAGTGTGGCTTTTGTTGTCTAGCTACTCTTGAAAGTGGAGTCTGCCCTTGTGTGTGGTCAACTTGTAAAGACCACACCCTTAAAGAAAGCAGACTGTTTTTCTTGTAGCAGTTATCAAATGCCATTATGTTCCAGTAAGTAGCAAGATATTGTAACCACCTTTCTACCTCTATAGTCTGAAAGATTAAATACTCTAATGAATATTTTAAACCTAATTGTTTTCAAGGTTAAAAGATGCTAGACAAATATGAACCCTGACTAATTTTTAAACCTTTGAATTTATTTTACATTTGTAGAAATAAGGACATACTATTGCTGTCTCTAAATAGCTTCTATGTTTTGTTATTGTTGGGAATAAATACCACAGTGCATCAGTTGAAACCAACTACCATTTCTTTTATTTTTCAGGATATTTCTTTTCTTATACTTCATCCCTCTCCTTTTTTAATTTTTAAGATCCAAAAACAACTTGTAGGAGAAAAATAATAAGAGATGGATCAGTCTTTAACTCTTCTTGATTTTCTATCTGGGGACAAAGGTAGGTTACCAGTACTTAGATCAGGAGGGTTACAATAATTTGTCACTCCACTTCCAGGGCATATAGTGCTTCTAGACTCTGAAAGCATGCCACACATGCACAAACCCACAGTTAGACAAACACAGAAACATAATTCAAAACAAAATATTTTGTTGAAAATGAATTTAGTTTTTCTTTTAAAACGATACATATTTTTTATTTGAAGATTTTTTTATGTGATGTTTTGATCATGTTTTTCCCTTCCTCCATCTTTGCCCAGATCCTTCCTAACTCCCTACCCACCAATTTTGCTTTCTGGTTCTCTCTTTCGAACATCAAGAACAAGCAAAGAGAACAAAAAAAGCAAGCAAGCAACCAACCAACCAAAAACAACAAAAACTCACAAAAAGAGAAATCAAAACAAATGACCAATAAAAATGCCCAAGCAATGAACAAAGCTCTAAAAGTTCCACAGAAAAGAATTCATTTTGACAGATGAGTTTTGGGTAGTATCTCTCATTGGCTGGGTGGGATGCCCTGGTAGATGGTTGTGCTGATCCTTACTGTGGTGATGTGAGCTTGTTCATCTGGACAAGGAAACAGAGCAACGATAATGCTGGTACTCAACTTGCTTTTTCATTTTGCTCTTTTAGTTTAGTCCAGGATCCTGTCACATAGGTCAGTGCTACCCTTATTGAAGAAGGAACGTTTTTCCCTTAGTTAATCCTCTTTGGAAAAGCCCTCAAAGACACAGTCAAAAGTATGCCTCATTAATGCCCTGATGCTCATAATCCAATCATGTTGAAAATTGAAATTAACCATCATGTCCACCTATTCATTCAAAAGTTTCTATGATGATACACTTAGATATGTAAGCTGCTTCCCTCAGGTTATGACAGAGCCAAATCCAGGTGGCACCCATACTGGGAACAGGTAAAGATAAAGTGGAGGAGCTCTTGTTCTGAGTTCATTACGTAAATTGGCACATTTCAGTTTCTGGCAGAAACAGGCCATAGTCATCTTTTACACAAAGTTGCCACTGCCTTCAAAATAGTAATGTTATCATCTAGGCTTCTTCTCTTTTATCATTTCCAATTTGGAAATATCAAGATACCACCTTATGTTTAGAAAGATCCCATCTGATTGGTGAAGACAACCTGGATGATAGTCTTGTCTAAATCTATTGTGCCATATAACATAACTAATCCTGATAGTAAACCCTATCCGGTTTACTGTCTTGAGGGCCTATGCAGGGCTTACACACAGTAGAAAGATATTAGAGAATGTTTAATGCTTAGTACTTGCAGTACCCAATTTAGAAATGGTGATCTTCCAAACTGATATCCCATAAATGACTGAAAATCATCTTGTGTATATTTTTATATGATACATTGCAGTTATATACTGACTGCTTCAAAAACAATAAAATTGAAGTAATAGATAATGCTGAATTACAAACACACAAGCACATATCAATAGATTTCCAAGAAGATGGAAGGAGAGACCCCTGGTCCTGGAAAGACTGGATGTAGGGGAATGCCAAGACAGAGAAGCGAGAGGGGGTTGAATGGGGAAAAGAGGGAGGGAAGGGGGCTTATGGGACTTTTGGGGAGGGAGGAAACAGGAAAGGGGAAATGATTTTGAATGTAAATAAAAATACAAAAAATAAAAAAAAACAAACACACAAGCATGTGCACACATGCACACCACACACACACACACACACACACACACACACACACACAGACACACAGGAAGAGAGTTATTATTGCTGGGAAAGACAAAGGATTAATTTTCCTTCCCTTGAAGGCTCTAGGAGGAATCAGCCATGCTGACACATTTTCATCTCGAACATAACTGAGACATAAAGAACTTCTGAGTTTGCAGAAGTGTCTTCCTGAATTGTTTAAGATCTCTAAATTTATGATGATTTGTTACAATAGCAAGAAAGAACAAGTATAACTGAATATATAGATATAGGCATAGATATAGATATAGACAGAGACAGAAATATATATAGAATCTATATAGTAATTGTTGCACTGACTTTGGACACATTTAAGGTAGGACAAGCTGATCCAGATATTTTCTCAATTGAGACTCTCTTTCCAGGTGATTCTAGTTTGTGGCAAGTTAACATTTAAAACTAATCCTTCACAAACCACATTTTGTCAAGTTGACACACAAACATACCATTTTAAAATCATAACCTTTCATCCTTTTTCTTCAAAGTCTCATGTTAATAATATAAAATAAAGCCCATCCTTAAATAATCTCCAAGGTCTCTAAAAATTTCAACTCTTCAAAAGTTCAAAGTGTCTTTAAAAGCCCAAAATCTCTTTAACTGTGGGATCTTATAAAAAAAGTTACATTCTTAAACAGTCTTATACCAAAAAGGAAGACCTGAGGCTTTAAAAACATCACATCAAGACAGATACAAAATCTAAAAGTGATAGTTCAAATCTTAGAGCTTGGTATCTGGCATATGAGACTCCAAATGATCTATTGAGCTCCTAAAGACTTAGGTGGTCTCTTTTCTTCAGAGCTCCACATAGCATCTCTGATATCATAAGCCAGCTCCTCTCCACAAGTTACTCTCTTCAGGATGAGTGCCCATGTGGTCTCACATCTCCAATATCCTGGGACCTCCACTGCAACTGTATAACTGCAAAATCACTAAAAGCTTCTCCAGTGCATCACTACTCAGTGGCTCTCCATGGCCCCTCAGTCTTCCACCTTTCATGACTTTAAAAGAAGTAACCATGTAGATGATGCTTACAAATTGCAATGTCCTTTTGGAAGCTTGAGAAGTACCTTGTTCTCTTTGACAACTTCCTATGTTCTGAGCCTAAAGAAATATGTTGCAGCATTCCCGATGAAGCATAGAGGGTTTTACCTCACTTTTACTGATTACTGTTTATCACAAATGATTGTTCAGCTTCAGCCTGCCAATGCTTTGTTACTTCAGTGGTGCTGATCTCCTAGTAACCACAGTTGATTCTTCAGTCCCACCCTGACAAGCTCACACAAATTGTTAGTTGAAGTGTCATAGGATTAGCCTCTGGCCAAATTCAGATAGAAACCTCACAAGCTGAGCCTAAAGTACATTTTCTCAGCATTGCTGTCTTCTAAATGTCCACAAGAATGACCCACCAAATGCTCCACTTTCTCCAACCCACAGTAGCAAACACTTCCACATTCCTTCCACCAGAGCAATGTGGTTAAGCTCATCAAAGCAGCAAACCCACTTCTCTACTCCCAAGATCTGTTTTAATTTCATTTCTGCTTCTGTGTTAAAATACCCTGTCAAAAAGCAAGCTTGAAGAGGATGGCATTTATTCTGCTTGCATTTCCAGGTAAATCTATCATTGAGGGGGACTAGTCACAGCACACTCATCCTTAAGGGCTTAGAGAGATGAACGGATTCATTCTTCCTTTCCTTTGTTTATACTTAAGTAGCTTTATTCACATTTTACACTTCATGGTTCATTCCATGAAATAGCACAAGATCAGAAACTATTTATTATTGCCACTTTCATGGCCTCAACAATCATATGTAAACTTATAAGAAAGTGCTGTGGCACACAATTTAAGAAGCTAAGTCTAATTTATGTTATAATAGCATCCATGCATAGACATGTAAATATACATACATTATGCAAAAGGGGTGTGTGTGTGTGTGTGTGTGTGTACACAAAATAATGGACAATTCATTGACTGAAATGTGAACAAATGAGTATATGAATAAGAGGAGCACTAGATTTAAGTTGAAAACTAGGTAGAATAAATTGATAAATAAATTGAATTTGCAGAGAAATATTGTAGATATTTGGAAATATTGTAGATATTTTGGCAAGACAGGTCTCATTTGTACAATGATATTTTAATTGAATAAACTTTTACATGCAAGGATTCAGAATGGCTTTTCCTTTCATCTCTACACTTTTCTGCAAAAGATCCAACAATATGTGACCCTCCTCTAAGGCTTCCTTCTGAACATAGTGAAAAGTCATGAGTGCCATGACATCAGAGTCTTCATTTTCTTTAGCACTAATATGGGCTGAATAGTCTCTTTGTTTGCCATATCTATAAATATTTCCAACAATGACCACTAGTTCATATTTTTGCACATGATTCATTTTTAATGAAAAATTTTGGGATATGGTAGAATTATGAAACATGAAAAATATGTCAGATAAACCATTTTATAGAAGCCTATGTGCTTCTTGTTCCAAGAACTTCTATGCTGTTTTTTTCCCTCCATAGTTTAGGTCTTCCACTTCTTTATAAGTTCTTTTTATAGCTTTCTCTATCCTTCAGATCCATCATCTTCTACTATCTTTGGCAGCTTATTATAATGTAAACCAGTTACCTGTTGTATTATTCAGAGAAGACAAAAACATGTTCCCTTTATTTATTTTTTTCTTTTCTATCTGTGGTGCACAGACTTACCTTATTTTCTCAAACAAAAAAGACACAACTCAAACACCAAACTCAATATCAACTCAATCATCAAACTGTAGCCTTCTCCTGGAAAATATTACCATCATTACTAGTTTGTCTTTGGTCAGTCATTTCTTTAACCTAAGAAAGCATAAACTGTAAAATTTGCTGAGAGTTATATGCAAGTTATATGCAAGGGAGATTGTTCTAGCAGAGAGTACCTAGTTAAAATCTATACTGGACTTCCTTCATTCTGTAGTGGGAAAACCACAGATATCTTATTCACCTGATAAAGAGATAGTGAATTTGTTATGAGGGTTTAATGGCAGGTTGTTATTCTGATACATAGTGGCTTTGGCTAATGGGAGAGTTGTTTATCTGTTTGCAATAGGGAGAACCTGGTGGTCAGTTCTGTACAACTTGTATATGAGACATCTGGATGCCACTTGAGAGAAAGGACAGAGACATTGTAGAGGAATTTTAATTCAGCTACATGGTAGCTCTGGGTGGAATACAGACACACCCTTAGTACACACATTTAATCCTTAACAATGAACCTACTTTGTAGAAGGAAAGGACCATGTTTGAAAGTAATGCCTAGTTGAAAGGCAAACAAAGTGATGTGTCAGAGTAAGATTTGACAGAATGAGTCAGAGATAGGATATACCCAACTCTCAAGAGAAGACACAAGAAAGAGAAGCTATTTAAGAGCAATGCCAGGAGAGTTAGAAAGTTCTGTTCAGTTTAGCTCAATGTAGTGGGATGGAGTCAGTGAGTGCAGTCACTGCACTGAGTGAAGTGCAGTGGAGTTGAGTTCATTTGTGAGTTTCTGAAGTTCAGTACAGGTCAGGAATAGCAGTTGAAGACAGAGAATAAGACAGATAAATGAAACCAACATTTAAAGAAAGGAAAATAACAGGAAAATACAGTTTATGCAAATAAATATAAAAAGCTTGGAACAAGATAGAAACAGAGGAAGTGTCTGCATCAGTGGAGAATGATAATGTAACAGACAAGTCAATGAGTATTGAAAATAGACTGTGTTTACACTTTGTAGTAGGAAAAAGGAGGAACCAGTACAGCTTTTGTTTCAAGGTTATGAAGAAGGTAAATTTTATGCATTGATGAATTGCTGAATTAAAGATTAGTGAAATAAAAAAAATATAAAGGCACGAACGTTGATCAAATGGAGGGAGAGGAAACAAGATATATATCTAACTGGAGAGGCAGTTTCATGTTACAATAACTTTGTGTCAGTTAGATGAATTGGTTAATCACAATTTACCAGAAGTTAATCAGAAAATGGGCTTGTGTATGCTGGAAATTAGAGAGATGATTCTATTAGACTCCAAACCAATCACAACTTTCTTCAAATGTGTCTCAGGTCTGCAGTGTTTCCTCATTTCTTTGTCCAGATCATTGTTACATTCCCTGTGCCTGATGTGCATTCACTTAATAGGTTTCTTTAATCAAGAACACCTTCTCCAATCCTGCTATTACATGTCAGTTAATATTGTCTTGTTTTTTGTTGTTGTTCTTTTTTTGTTTGTTTGGTTTTTTGGTATTTTTGAGATAGGGTTTCTCTGTGTAGCCCTGACTGTCCTTGAACTCACTCTAGAGACCAGGCTGGCCTCGAACTCAGAAATCCACCCGCCTCTGCCTCCCAAGTGCTGGGATTACAGGCATGCACCACCACTGCCCAGCGGTCAGTTAATCTTTAGATAAGTTGAACGGTACAAATGTTACAGTGACTTGAATCTATGACTTACTAGAAATGATCAAATAAGGACAAAAATCTTAGACTAACCACTCCAATACTCTAAAAGAATAAACATAGCATGGGATGCTTTAAGACATTTTATAGGTGTATCATTTAGTACTCTTGAGGTCTGAAATATGCTTTACTTCTACATATCCTCATTACCAAAGACAACATATCTTGAAAATTACTGTTTATCTGTTCCTTAAGAAAAAAAAAATGGAATTAAAATACAATTACCTCCTTTCCCCCTTTTTATTTTATCCCTCTGTGGTTGTTTAAATGGCTGGGCTAACAGGAAATGGCAATATTAGGAGGTGTGCCTTGTTGGAATAGGTGTGGCTTTTTGGAGGAAGTATGTCACTGTGTAGGCAGGTGTTGAGTTCTTATGCTCAGGCTCCAGCCTGTGCAGATTAGAACTTCCTCCTAGATGCCCACGAGATAGTCTTTCCTGGCTGCAGTCAGGTCAAGATGCAAAACTCTTTCCTCCTCCAGCACCATATTTGCCTGCACTCTGCCATCCTTCCTCCCATGATGATAATGGACAGAACCTCTAAAAGTGTAAGCCAGCTCCTATTAAATGTTCATATGAGAGTTGCTTTAATCATTGTGTCTCTTCACAGCAATGGAAACCCTAAATAATACAATCTCTAACCACTCCAATGTACTCACACTTCTACACCTTGATCTGACTCAAATTCATGGTGACTCGCCTCCTTTATTTTTGTAATTATTGTTAAACATATAAATTGAATCTGCTCACTTTTACAGTGTTATTTTTTTTTTAAATTTTATTTTCTAAGTTTTTTTTTATTTACATTCCAAATCATTTCCCCTTTCCCATTTTCTCCCTCCCCGAAAGTCCCATAAGCCCCCTTCCCTCCCTCTTTTCCCCATTCAACCCCCTCTCGCTTTTCTGGCTTGGCATTCCCCTACATCCAGTCTTTCCAGGACCAGGGGTCTCTCCTTCCATCTTCTTGGAAGTCTATTGATATGCGTATTATGTCTAGGGTATTCCGAGATTCTGGGTTAATATCCCCTTATCAGTGACTGCATACCATGTGTGTTCTTTTGTGATTGGGTTACCTCAATAAGGATGATATTTTCAAGTTCTGACCATTTGCTTAGGAATTTTGTGAATTCATTGTTTTTAATTGCAGACTAGTAATCCATTGTGTAAATATACCACATCTTCTGAATCCATTCCTCCGTTGAGGGACATCTGGGTTCTTTCCAGCTTCTGGCTATTATAAATAAGGCTGCTATGAACATAGTGGAGCATGTGTCCTTATTGCATGCAAGTAAAGCCTCTGGGTATATGCCCAGGAGTGGTATAGCTGGATCCTCCGGGAGTGTCATGCCCAGTTTTCTGAGGAACCGCCAGACTGCTTTCCAGAGTGGTTGTACCAGCTTGCAATTCCACCAGCAGTGGAGGAGTGTTCCTCTTTCTCCACATCCTCGCCAACAACTGCTGTCTCCTGTGTTTTTGATCTTAGCCATCCTGACTGGTGTGAGATGGAATCTCAGGGTTGTTTTGATTTGCATTTCCCTAATGACTAAGGATGATGAACATCTCTTTAGGTGCTTCTCAGCCATTAGATATTCTTCAGGTGAGAACTCTTTGTTTAGCTCTGTACCCCATTTTTAATAGGGTTACTTGCCTCTCTGGAGTTTAACTTCTTGAGTTTTTGTACATATTGGATATTAGCCCTCTGTCGGATGTAGGGTTGGTAAAGATCATTTCCCAGTTAGTTGGTTGCCGCTTTGTCTTTTTGACAGTGTCTTTTGCCTTGCAAAAACTTTGTAATTTAATGAGGTCCCATTTCTCAATTCTTGATCTTAGAGCATAAGCTATTGGGGTTCTATTCAGGAAATTCTCCCCTGTGCCCATATGTTCAAGGTTCTTCCTTAGTTTCCTTTCTATTAGTTTCAGTGTGTCTGGTTTTATGTGGAGGTCCTTGATCCACTTGGAATTGAGCTTAGTGCAAGGAGATAAGAATGGGTCAATTTGCATTCTTCTGTATGTTGACCTCCAGTTGAGCCAGCACCATTTGTTGAAAAGGCTATCTTTTTTCCACTGGATGGTTTTAGCTCCTTTGTCAAAGATCAAGTGACCATAGGAGTGTGGATTCATTTCTGGGTCTTCAATTCTGTTCCATTGATCTACATGCCTGTCACTATACCAACACCATGCGGTTTTTAACACTATTGCTCTGTAGTACAGCTTGAGGTCCGGGATACTGATTCCCCAGAGGTTCTTTTACTCTTGAGAATAATTTTAGCTATTCTGGGTTTTCTGTTATTCCAGGTGAATTTTTGAATTGCTCTTTCTAACTCTATGAAGAATTGAGTTGGGATTTTGATGGGGATTGCATTGAATCTGTATATTGCTTTTGGCAAGATGCTCATTTTTACTATATTAATCCTGCCAATCCATGAGCATGGAAGACTTTTCCATCTTCTGAGGTCTTCTTCAATTTCTTTCTTCAGAGACTTGAAGTTCTTGTCATACAGATCTTTCACTTGTTTGGTTAGAGTCACACCAAGATACTTTATATGGTTTGTGGCTATCGTGAAGGGTATCATTTCTCTTACTTCTTTCTCAGCCTGCTTATCCTTTGAGTATAGGAAGGCTACTGACTTGCTTGAGTTGATTTTATATCTGGCAACTTTGCTGAAGTCGTTTATCAGCTGTAGGAGTTCTCTGGTGGAGTTCTTTGGTCGCTTAATTATACTATCATATCGTCTGCAAATAGTGATAGTTTGACTTCTTCCTTTCCAATTTGTATCCCTTTGACCTCTTTTTGTTGTCTAATTGCTCTAGCTAGAACTTCAAGTACTATATTGAAAAGATATGGAGAGAGAGGGCAGCCTTGTCTAGTCCCTGATTTTAGTGGGATTGCTTCAAGTTTCTCTCCATTTAGATTGATGTTGGCTACCTGTTTGCTGTAAATTGCTTTTACTATGTTTAGATATGGGCCTCGAATTCCTGATCTTTCCAAGACCTTTAGCATGAAAGGATGTTGAATTTTGTCAAATGCTTTCTCAGCATCTAATGACCATGTGGTTTTTTTCTTTGAGATTATTTATATAGTGGCTTACATTGATGGATTTCCTTATATTGAACCATCCCTGCATGCCTGGGATGAAGCCTACTTGATCGTAGTGAATGATCGTTTTGATGTGTTCTTGGATTCGGTTGGCAAGAATTTTATTGAGTATTTTTGCATCGATATTCATAAGAGAGATTGGCCTGAGATTCTCTTTCTTTGTCGGATCTTTGTGTGCTTTTGGTATTAATGTAATTGTGACTTCATAGAACGAGTTGGGTAGTGTTCCTTCTGTTTCTATTTTGTGGAACAGTTTGAAGAGTATTGGTGTTAAGTCTTCTTTGAAGGTCTGATAGAATTCTGCACTAAAACCATCTGGACCTATGCTTTTTTTGGTTGGAAGACTTCAATGACAACTTCTATTTCTTCAGGGGTTATAGGACGGTTTAGATGGTCTGTTTGATCCTGATTTAATTTTGGTATTTGATATCTGTCAAGGAAATTGTCCATTTCCTCGAGATTTTCTAGTTGTGTTGAATACAGGTTTTTGTAGTAGGATCTACTGATTTTTTGAATTTCCTCAGTTTCTGTTGTTATCTCTCCCTTTTCGTTTCTGATTTTATTAATTTGTATACTGTCTCTGTGCCCTCTGGTTAGTCTGGCTAAGGACTTATCTATCTTGTTGATTTTTTCAAAGAACCAACTCCTCGTTTTGTTGATTCTTTGTATGGTTTTATTTGTTTCTACTTGATTGATTTCAGCCCTGAGTTTGATGATTTCCTGCCTTCTACTCCTCTTTGATGTATTTGCTTCTTTTTATTCCAGGGCTTTCAGGTGTGCCATTAAGCTGTTAGTGTATGCTGTCTCCCGTTTCTTTTTGGCGGCACTCAGGGCTATGAATTTTCCTCTTAGCACTGCTTTCATTTTGTCCCATAAATTAGGGTATGTTGTGCCTTCATTTTCATTAACTTTCTAAAAGTCTTTGTTTTTTTTCTTTATTTCCACCTTGACCAAGTTATCATTGAGTAGAGCATTTTTCAGCCTCCATGTGTATGTGTGTTTTCTTTTGTTTTTGTTGCCATTGAAGACCACCTTTATTCCATAGTGATCTGATAGGAGGCATGGTATTAGTTCTATCTTCTTATATCTGTTGAGGTCTGATTTGTGACCAATTATATGGTCAATTTTGGAGAAGGTACCATGAGGTGCTGAGAAGAAGGTGTATTCTTCAGCTCTAGGATGAAATGTTCTATATATATATCTGTTAGTTCCATTTGGTCCAAGGCTTCAATTAGATTCACTGTGTCCCTGTTTAGTTTCTGCTTTCCTGAATGATCCATTTCAGAGAGCGGGCTGTTGAAGTTACCCACTATTATTGTGTGAGGTGTGATGTGTGCTTTGAGCTTTAGTAATTTTATCATAGAATGTTTTTACTTCCTTTTTCAATAAAAATAAAAAAGACTTAAAATTTTCAAAAAATGGGGTTCAGAGCTCAACAAAGAACTCTCAACTGAGGAATACTGAATAGCTGAGAAGCATCTAAAAAATGTTCAACATCCTTAGTCATCAGGGAAATGCAAACCAAAACATTCCATCTCATACTGGTCAGAATGGCAAAGATAAAGAACTCACATGACAGCAGATGCTTGTGAGAATGTGGAGAAAGAGGAACACTTCTCCATCATTGGTGGGATCGCAAGCTGGTACAACCACTGTGGAAATCAGTTTGGCGGCTCCTCAGAAAATTGGACATAGGACCCAGCTATAACATTCCTGGGCATGTACTCAAAAGATGCTCCAACATACAACAAGAACACATGCTCCACTATGTTCTTAACCACCATGGTCTTATTTATAATAGCCAGAAACTGGAAAATAACCAGATGTCCTTCAACAGAGGAATGGATACAGAAAATGTGGTAAATCTTCTCTATTTTTGTTACTGCAGGTTTTTTTTTTTAAAGACAGGAACTCTCAGACGTTTTGAATGTAGGTTTATAGCACCATCCCTCCTCTTGTGGCCCTATCTATCTACTGGAGGTGGAGTCACTGAATTTTCTGTCCCCAGTGTTGGGCATTTCATCTAAGGTCCTGAGATTCTCTCACCTCCCAGGTCTCTGGTACTTTCTAGAGCGTCTTTCCCCCTCCCACCCTCTGAGGCTGCACATTTCCATCCATTCTGTTGGCCCTCTGGGCTTCTCTCCTGAACCCCATACCTGATCCTGTTCCCCCTTTTCCTGTTTCCCTCCCTTCTCCAACTCAAATCCATCCCTCCCTCTGCCTCCTGTGATTATTTCCTTCCCCCTACTAAGTGGGATTGAAGCAACCTCACTTGCTCTTTCTTCTTGTTAAAGTTTTTAAATTCTGTGGGTTGTATCCTAGGTATTCTGTACTTTTCGGCTAATATTCACTTATTCATGAGTACATACCATGTATGTCCTTTTGGGTTACCTAACTCAGTATGACATTTTCTACTCCAATTCATTTACCTGAAAAACTCATGATGCCCTTGTTCTTAATACCTGAGTAGTAGTTCATTGTATAATTGAACCTCATTTTCAGTATCCTTTCTTCCATTGTGTGACATCTGGGTTGTTTCCAGCTTCTGGCTATTATAAATAAGGCCACTATGAACATCATAGAGCACATGTCCCTTTGGTATGGTGGGGGCATCTTTTGGGTAGCATATATTGATTTTTACATTTCATACATCTTTATCACTAGTTGTAAATCAACATATTTGCTCTGAAAAATTCCTTATAAGAAATGATCACTGGATTGGAAACAAGATCAGAATTGTGAATTCCAGGTATTCTTGATTCTCTTGCAAGAAACATTATCCCTCATTTGTGTATGTGAATCTGTTACACAAGTTACCTTCTTTAAACAAAGCATAATCAGGTTTTACAGTCAGTTTCATAATATAGATTATAGTTTGTTAGGTGCTGAATCAAAAGCACTGCTATTTTATTTCTTTTTTTTTTATTTATTTTCTAAGTTTTTTTTATTTACATTCCAAATCATTTCCCCTTTCCCGTTTCCTCCCTCCCCGAAAGTCCCATAAGCCCCCTTCCCTCCCTCTTTTCTCCATTCAACCCCTTCTCATTTCTCTGTCCAGGCCTTCCCCTACATCCAGTCTTTCCAGGACCAGGGGTCTCTCCTTCCATCTTCTTAGAAATCTATTGATATGCGAATTCTGTCTAGGGTATTCCGAGATTCTGGGTTAATATCCCCTTATCAGTGACTGCATACCATGTGTGTTCTTTTGTGATTGGGTTACCTCACTAAGGATGATATTTTCAAGTTCTGACCATTTGCCTAGGAATTTCGTGAATTTTATTTCTAAGCAGTAGTTTCTTCATAATAATATTTATTCTCTGAAGAAGCAGGGCTGAGGCTTGAGTCAGCTTGGAGGCGTTCACTAATGATCTCCTGAATCATCTGCTCCTCCATAACCTTTATTCTTCTACATTAAAATCCATACAACATATTGCTAAATTTTCACTAATGATGCATAAAATGTAATGAGTTATATGAGCTTATAGACTATTATATGAATGGACTGCAGTCTGATGTTTCACTGTGTACTGCAAACTCATAACACATAATTGCATGGAGATCAGCCTTTTAGATTTTATGTCTCAGTGGAATAGTGTACTGAAATTGTGCTCCCTGCTATTGCAACTTGAGCAATGAATTTTTAGAAACATGTCATCACACATACTTTTAAGCTGCTTATTACATAGATAGGAGTAATGAGTCAATTTAGTTTAATAAACATGTAAAACTTATTAAAACAAACCCTAAAAAAACCAAAATAGACTGTTAGTGAAAAACTACAACAACATGTTTACCCTTTCAACTCATTTCCTTCTCTGTAGGTTTTCTAATTTTATGTTATATTCTTCATAGAGTGTAATATGTTCTGAAATAATGGTCTTGCTTGCTTGCTAACTTATTGCTTACATTATTCATCTGAATTATTACTTCTGAGGGGAAATGAGGTTTACATGCTTTATTGAGTGTTGTATTATTTTAACACAGCACATCGATAATAAGTCTAAAGTTTGATATTTGAATCTAAATAATATATTAAATAGTAGTTTTATGTCTCCTACTATTAAATTAAAAAGCTGTTTTTCATTACAGGTAATACTTATAGAATAGTTATAAAACAATTTATTAGTTACTGAAAACAAAAATAAATTCACTAAAATATAAAATTAACAAATATATCAAATGAGTTTCATAAATTTATATTATAACAATTATCTAAAATAAGGAGATTTAAGCAGTTATTTAATTAAGAATATTTCCTTAATTTATGTCTTTCTTGTGGTTAGTATAAGGTAGAGGATTTGCCTCAATGATACACTCTAGAATTGATAGTAAGTTAAAGCACATCTAGTCATAAATTAAAGTAATTGTAATTAGTTATGATTATGAATGTTGAACAAATATTCATGTTAGGACTCTATCAGTTGTTAAAAGAAAGGCATCTTAATACATATAACCTTGTGAATTTGAAGATACCCCAGAATGTGCAAGTGATAAAGAAACACAATATTAAGTAGGATGTGAAAAACAGAGAGATATCAGAAGTGATCGCATGTGTTTGGCTGGAGAGGGAAGAAGATAGTTTTAGAAAAATAGTTAATATTTTGGGGCTAAGTCTACAATTCCAGGTTGGAAGATTTTGTTTATTTTTGAAGGATAGGAAACAGAAAATCACTGAGTGGTTTCAAACATGGAAGTTTAGTAATTCTTCTGCAAATGATTCAGTCAAGCCAGGACTGACCCTGTTCACATAACTGAAATGTAACTTGCAGTGGAAGCATAGGTAGATAGTGGCTGAATTGTGTGGGTGAAGTACAAATAGTTCAGTGGTTTTTTGATTTGTAAGAAAGTTATATGGGGAATATAAACCAGCTCCCTGGAGCTGAGATGTACTTAAAGTCTTTGTTGTAAATGTTGCTTTTTCCTCTGATGTAGTGATGTGATGATTCTTCATAGTTGAAGGGGAGGCAGGTTTCCTCATTATCTGCATTGCTGTCTTTCTGCATCTCTTCCTTTGTGATTCTTGCCTTTCATGTGGAAACTTCTCTTATTCAAATTCGATCTTTATTAATTTTGATGGAACTCCACCCATGGAAATATAGGCAGCTGTTGTTCCTGCCTATTGGAACTCAAAAACATTTAAAGTTAGTAATTTCAGTCTATTTCTGGAAATTCTTATCCGCCCTTTCTGTTTAACAAGGTACCATTAGATTTTTATTGTAAATGAAAGGGGAATGTCACTTTTGTTTCTTCAGAGAAAGTGATAGTGATGCTATGTGAGCCATACACAGGCCTTATGAATACATTACATTTCTATCTATGTTCTAACTATTCCTAGGCCTAGACCTGGAAGATTCTAGCCACCAAACAATCTAGTCTTCTGCAAACCTGGACCTTGATAGCTTCATCTTCTAGCCTCCAAGACATACTGTTGAATAAACTCACCCTTTCTATTTTAGCTTTTTCTAAACTCTGTCTGGCTGTTTCAACTCATCCTTTGGGGTTCAAACTCCTCTCCAATCTGACTAACTAAAGTTGGTTTCTCTCAGCTTCTGACTGAACTGGTCTACTTGGAAAGACTGCCCTCTCCAAACTGAACCGAACTTGATTGAATCTCTTTCTCTCACTTCTATTTAAGTAGCCTCTCCTTACTGTCTGTTTTCCTGAGAGTTGGGCATATCCTATTTCTGACTCATTCTGTCAAATATTTCTCTGATTCATCACTTCCTCTGCCCTCAATTAGATGCCATTGTTATTTTGATAATCAATCAAATAAGAAGACATTGCTTTGCAAGCAATTTTTATTTTATTAGAAATACTACTTAATTTAGAAACAAAAATGCACATTTTACTCTCATAACCCTTCCAAGTCCTTTTGTACTCCATTAAACATTTTTATCCATGCAAACCGAATATTCACCAAAGAAGAATTTAATGAAGTTGGATTGCAGTTTCAATACAAGTGATATCAAACATTTGTGTGCATATAGAAACCCTTAGAATGCACAACTCTTAGCACTCATTTGGACTAGAGTAACAGAATATTAGATAACCAATACTGGAAATTTAATTTCTACTTTTATATGTCAACTAAATATTATTAAATCACTATTTCAAGTACAATTTTTACTTTTTCTAGACTATTCTTTTAATAGAAATCTCTTTGCAATAATTGAATCAAATCAAGCATAATGTGTCTTTTCAAATCATTGCTTATATATACATTTTATGTATTGTTCAGTGCTACTAACAGGATAAAAGTTTAATTTTTGGGAACGTGTCTGAAGAATGTTTTGAAGCTGTTAACTTAGAAAATTTAATTGCCAGTTCAAACTTGAATATATTAATAATACTTAAAATTTCCTTATCTGTTTGCCATTTGTAAATATAGAATGTAGAGATGAGGAGGGCTAATGGAAAGAAAAGACAGCTGCTCACTGAATTTAACAATAAGCACTTCTTTCATTTCAAGCAACTTTATGAAGGAACTATTTCATATTGCCTATTGTTCCAATTCTTAATAACAGAAAACAGCAAAAGAAGTAGTAATACTAATTTGCATTCATAAGGAGAGAAATATATGATCCTTCTTTGCAGTGATAAAATTTTCATTTGCTTGATAATTAAGTATACTTTTAAAAGAATATGATTAAATTTTTGTTAAACCAAAAGGCCTATTTATACTTTTCCGTATTATTTACCACTTATTCCATTTACCTATGAATTTATCCTACAAAATTTGCTTCTTTAATGATTTAAGATGGAAATTATAAATATTATCTGAGTATATATATATATATGTATATATTAGAGAATAAAATTCTAAAATATTATGCTTTATCATTTTGTGGATGGCTACTGTCATTGACATTCACAATATTGCACTTGGTATTCAATATTGCATTTATTTGAGTTATTAATCTCATAAGTCCCTTTTATCTGGTTTTCACTTTTAGGAATTGTTCCTTTATATTATGTAATTAAGGCAATGAAATAAAATTAAGAATATTTCTCTCTATGATTTTCCAAAATGGAATCAGGATTTTTATTTAAGAAGAAATTGTGTATAGCTCTACTGGAAATAAAACACGATTTGCTAAATTATATACAGAAAACAAATTTTAAGTGAAACTAAGAAGGAATGAAGAACAGAACTTTCTGGTTCATGATCTTATATTATTATTATTTGCAACAACATAAGGAGACTGGATTCTGCTTTTAAAATGGTTTGTAAGGATTTGAATAATGTTGGCCAATGGGAAGTACTACAATTAGTAGGTATAGCCATGTTGGAGTAGGTGTGGCCTTGTTGGAGAAAATGTATGGAGTGGGTTTGAAGTCTTATGCTCAAGTTCCCCACAGTATGGAAGAGACACCCTTCCTGGACACTTTTAAAGTTGTCCTTTGACCTCCAAGTGGGAGTCATAACACTCATGCACCCATGCAAATATCTGTACCTTCATGCACATACATATACATAAATGTACTATAAATAAAATAATTTAAAATATTTACTCACCAACAAAAGTTCAAAGTGCAGTTTGGATTTTGTTTATGTAGAGTAAGAGAAATTATTTAGAATGGTCTCATTACAAATAAGATTCAAGAGTAGTACAGTCCTTGGAAATGACTTGATAAAGTTAGCCTGATTTTCTAAGGAGCTCAACCTAAAATTCAGTTCGCAGACTAACTGTTGAAATCATGTCTTAGTAAACCGAATTTTCAGGCGTTCTCTAAAAGGAACACTCTCAAAGAATAAATTGAGGATTTGGGCTAATATCCACTTATCAGCGAGTGGATACTACGTGTGTTCTTTTGTGACTGGATTACTACACACAGGATGATATTTTCTAGATCCATCCATTTGCCTAAGAATTTCATTAATTCATTGTTTTTAATAGCTGAGTAGTACTCCGTTGTATAAATGTACCACATCATCTATATCCATTCCTCTGTTGAGGGACATCTGGGTTCTTTCCAGCTTCTGGCTATTATAAATAAGGCTGCTATGAACATAGTGGAGCATGTGTCCTTATTACATGTTGGAGCATCTTCTGGGTATATGCCCAGGAGTGGTATAGCTGGATCCACAGGTACTGCTATGTCTAATTATCTGAGGAACCGCCAAACTTATTTCCAGAATGGTTTTTACCAGCTTGCAATCCCACCAGTAGTGGAGGAGTGTTGCTCTTTCTCCACATCCTCTCCAGCATTTGCTATCCCTTGAGTTTTTGACCTTGACCATTCTGACTGTGAGGTGGAATCTCAAGATTGTTTTGATTTGCTTTTCCCTGATGATTAAGAATGCTGAACATTTCTTTAGGTGTTTCTCAGCCATCCAGTAGTCCTTAGTTGAGAATTCTTTTTCGGCTCTGTACTCCATTTTTGATAGGGTTATTTGGTTCTCTGGAGTCTAACTTCTTGAGTTCTTTGTATATATTGGATATTAGCCCTCTATTGGATATAGGATTGGTAAAGATCTTTTCCTAATCTGTTGGTTGTCATTTTGTTCTATTGACAGTGTCCTTTGCCTTACAGAAGCTTTGCCGTTTTATGAGGTCCCACTTCTCAATTCTTGATCTTAGAGCATAAGCTATTGGTGTTCTATTCAGGAAAATTTCTTCTGTGCCCATGTGCTCCAGGTTCTTCCCCCACTTTCTCTTGTATTAGATTCAGTGTATCTGGTTTTATGTAGAAGTCCTTGATCCACTTGGACTTGAGCTATGTACAAGGAGCTAAGAATGGATCAATTTGCAATCTTCTACATGTTGACTGCCAGTTGATCCCGCACCATTTGTTGAAAATGCTGTCTTTTTTCCACTGGATGATTTTAGCTCCTTTGTCAAAGATCGAGTGATCACTGGTGTGTGGATTCATTTCTGGGTCTTCAATTCTATTCAATTGATCTTGTTGCCTGTCTCTGTACCAATACCACAGTTTTTATCACTATTGCTTTGTAGTAGAGCTTGAGGTCAGGAATGGTGATTATGCCAGAAGTTCTTTTATCATTGAGAATAGTTTTCGCTATCCTGGGTTTTTTGTTATTTGAGATAAATTTGGAAATTGCTCTTTTTAACTCTATAAAGAATTGAGTAGGAATTTTGATCGAGATTCCATTGAATCTGTAGATTGCTTTCGGCAAGATGGCCATTTTTACTATATTAATCCTGCCAATGTATGAGCACGGGAGATCTTTCCTTCTTCTGAGATCTTCTTAAATTTCTTTCTTCAGAGACTTGGAGTTCTTGTCATACAGATCTTTCACTTGCTTGGTTAGAGTCACACCAAGGTATGTAACATTATTTGTGACTATTGTGAAGGGTGTCATTTCCTTATTTCTTTCTCAGCCTCTTTATCCAAAAGCTCGGAATACTCAAGATACAACTCACAGAACACATGAAGCTCAAGTAGAAAGAAGACCAGAGAAGGAAGACCAAAGTGTGGATACTTTGATTCTTATTGGATAATGAATCAAAATACCCATGGCTCACAGACAACCAACAGAATGAACATCGGTTCCCCAATGGAGCAGCTAGAGAATGGACCCAAGGAGCTGAAGAGGTTTGCAGCCCTGCAGGAGGAGGAACAATAGTATGTACCAACCAGTACCCCCAGAGCTCCCAGGGACTAAACCACCAACCAAAGAGTACACATGGAGGGACCCATGGCTCCAGCTATATATGTGGAAGAAGATGACCATTTCAGACATCAATGAGAGGAGAGACCATTGGTGTTATGAAGGCTTGATTCTCCAGTTTAGGGGAATGCAATTCAGGAAATTCAGGGAGGGGGATGAGCAGGGGGAAGGAGGATGGGATAAGGGATTTTCAGAGAGGTAACACGGAAAGGGGATACCATTTGAAATGTAAATAAAGCAAATATCTAATGAAAAATGAACCAAAAAAAAAAAGAAAAATATATTGAAGATTCAGGAGACCTCCCATGAACTAGACATGGGTAACAGTCTGAGAGATGCTGTGTGAATGATACTTGGATCCAAGCCTTTACCATTTAGTGGGAGAGGTAAAGAGGAAGACTTTAAATGCTCGGTAGGTATTTTAAATGTTTTATTCTGTAGGTATGTATTCAACTATAGCCCACAAATTTATCTCTATGTTTATTAAGACCTCCTCTTCTCTAGTCTCTGTTCTGTAATATAGTCAAGCTTGCCAACTTACTGTAAGAAATGAAAAATGAGCTGGACAGATGGTTCAGAGATTAAGAACACTGTCTACTCTTCCAGAAATCCTGCTCTTAAGCCTTAGTAACCACATGGTGGCTCACAACTATCTATAATATGATCTAATGCCCTCTTCTGGTATGCAGATGTACATGCAAATAGAGCACTCCAATATGTAAATAAATAAATATTTTTAAAAAATAAAAAATAAGGAAGAAATGAAAAATGTAGTCTAAATTTCAGTAAATAAAATCAATTCTGCATTTGAACTGTAAAAGTGTCTTTTAAAAATGCAACACATTGTTATCTTATTGGCATTTTTCTCCCATTTCAAAGTTAAAATTTGTGTCAAAACATAGAATATAAAAAGTAGGTGAGTGCTCTTCCATATGAAATAATTGCCCTGTTATTTCTTAAGTATACTTAACATGGTGAGTTTGTATCCAGAGTCACTCAGAGTCTTCATTTTCAGTCTTGCCTTGGGAAATCAAGCCATGATGAAATGGTACACAGGATGAAAAAGGTTTACCACCTCATATTGTACATTTTTAGTTCATATTCAGCACTAACTCCAAAATAAAAAAGACAGCTACAGTGTACTCATACATAAAATGAATAAATAAGTAAATCATTTAAAAAAAGAATCTATGGGTTCAGGGGAAATAGTCATGGTGGATAAGGTCATAACCTTGAACATGTGTTTAAAATATTGAGAGAGGAAGTAGAAAACACTTTATGAGTATGGTAGCTAATTAGAGATAGTGTTTTATAGGTCAGATTGTCACATTATCATATTTTCCTATCTGAGAAGCTTTTTATTTTATTCTGAACTTGATTATTGTTGTTCTTCTCTTCCTCCTCTTACTCTGTGTGAACCTCTGGGAACAACATAAATCAGATTCTGTGAATAAGTGTTTATGCTTTGGGTACTTCCCATGATGAGCAATCTATTGTTGCTTTTATGTACGCCCTTGTGCAATGATAACGTGTGATTAAAATACAACAGTGTTCCAAGAATATGATGTTACGAATGAAGTCTTTTATGTTATCAGCACATTTTGTCTGAGTTGACCACACCTTAGAAATTGTGTATACTAGAATATGTTCATGTAACTTGGATTGAGAATTTTTCCCATTCATATTTATTTTTTTGTTTTGTAAAATCATATCAAACTAATGTTTTCCAATGGAATGCTGAAATCTCAGGCAGACTATCAGAAGAAGCAAATCTACTGTACTGTATCTCTAAACCAGTTAAATCATCTCTAGGAATTTGGAATTAATCATCAATCCAAAAGGAAGAATATATTGCTGATATTAAATGGTAGTTAATATATAGAGTGTGCTTCCTGTGACTTTTACATATGTTCAACATTTCAACAAACCTATGAAATTGTTCACCTTTCCTTATTGTAATATACTTTATTATACTGAGCACAGTATGTTACAATTTTAGTCTCTGTCACACCATGAACATCGTCCCAACTCTAGCAGGAGTTCTATAAATTTTCTCATTTTATAGAAAAGCAAAGTGAGAATCAGAGATGCTAAAATAAAAAATAATAAATAAATGTTCCAAATATATGTAAGTTGTTTATGGGAAAGGATTGCTATGTAAATTGCTATCTGACTTCAAATTCTGAGTTCTGTGATAGCCTAACACATTTCAGAATTATTCATAAAATGTTTTAACTTTATTTTTCACTTCTGTAGAGTTCATGGGTTTCATTAGCCTTTTCTGGCTAATATGCTAATATTTAATATGCTAAACTTGTCTCTCAATTCTTCATTTTCTGTTTTGAACAATTGGTCATATAGGTCAAATTGCATTTCACAATATTAGCCCTGTACACTTATGAATCAAACAAATTACTTCCATTTCCAGGCAAAATATGTCAGTTCATATCTGTGTTGGCTAGAATACAGAGCTTCCTATCTCCCAATATTTAATCTTTTATATATGTGGCTGATAACCAAGTTTCTTTTGTATGAGTTTTTGGCATTCATAAATTAATACAAAGAATGGTTTAAGTAAACAAACATAATTTTTAATAACCAAGAATCACGAGTTATGAAATATAGACAATACTACATTGTGCTCTACACACACTATGCTTGTGCCTCCCTCTAGGTACTGGTGGATTCTGAACACCACAGAAATGTCATTCCAAACATTGCCTTTGCTTTTCTTAGCCCTAATTTCTGTGCCCTGTGTGTCCTATACTCCCTTTAAATTAATTTTTTGCAACTTTATGTATATGTGTATTTTGTTGTTACTACATGCCAGGTAGCCACAAAAGCTAGAAGAGTGCATTGAATTCCCTGGAACTGGAGTTATAGAAGGTTGTGAGCCACATGCATGCTGGAAAACAGGTCCTCTGGAAGAGTAGCTAGTGTTATTAACCACTGAGCTAAATTTCTAGACCTCTTTTATTCTTATAATTATATAGCTTATTGGATTCAGGGGGGCCTATTCTAATCCAGTATGATCTTGCTTTAGTTTAATTACATCAGCTAGTATCCTGTGTTCTAATAAGGAAGGTCAGTTTCTGTGGTGCTTGGTGGACATGAATTTTAGAAGACACTATCATACTTCTTTGATATCCCCAGCAGCTCCATTGATAAGCCAATTATTTTCTTATCCCTTCAGTCAATTAAGCCAAGTATACAGATTTAACAAGTCTTTGGTTTAAAGTCTTGCTCAAGGATCATTATCTTATATTAGGTTCCAAGTTCTTGTTGGATTTATAATATTATCCCTGTCCATTTTGTTCTCATTTTTCTTTCCAAACAGTGCTATGGGTTTATCATCACTGATGAACTCTTGGACATTCTGACTCAGTGAATCTATACTTCCCCAGTACTCACTGACCTGAACAATAGCTTAATGGAGCTTGGTAGGGACCTTACACTTAAAAGTCTGACTTGAACTTCCAGTCTGGAGACCTTCAAGTGCTGTCAGTTCTTGAAAGTATGTCTTTCATCTATAGTTTACATCACAATTCTCATTCTTCCTTCAGTACACTAGCCTACTTATTCATTTACTGGTATCCTTACATTTTAGTTCCAGAATCTATGAGCAGTGCTTGAGAAAAAAAATCTGTTTTACCTGTACTTAAGAGAATCTTAAGCATGTATTTAATCATTTAACACATTAATATTAAAGCTACCATGAAATCATGAGGGTCAAATTTAATGAAAAATGAGCCTCTCCTCCTTTCTTTTTCTATACTCCTTTTAGTTCTGGTTAATCTACTCTTGGGGGGAAAGAGTAAAATTGTTTTGTATAGTCTCTGTATTTACAGAAGAAACATATTTCTATAATTATGTAAATATCTACATAATAGAAAATTGTATTTAGAAATTCAAATATCAAAACCAACAGGTATTCTGGAAATGTTTGTTTGTGTATTTGGAAATATATTAGAAAATTATAAGACTATATTAATAAAATGCAACTATTATGTGAAGTCCTCATGTTGTTTTTTTTATGAGTCTGCTTAATTATGGTTCCCGATTTTGCGTAAAATAGATAAGTAACCTTATAAATATGTTGCTTTATATTTTATATTAAATGTTAATGAATAATATGTGATGATGGGCAATAACAAATTTTGCAGGCAAATGGATGGAACTAGAAACTATCATCCTGATTGAGGTAGCCCAGACCCCAAAGAACATACATGGTATGTACTCACTGAAAAGTGGATATTGGCCCAAAAGCTCAGAATACTTACGATACAACTCAAGGACTATATGAAGCTTAACAAGAAGGAAGGCCAAAGTGTGGATGCTTCAATTCCACTTAGAATGGTGAAAAAAATAATCATGGGAGGCAGAGGGAGGGAGGGACCTGGCTGGGAGAGGGGAAGGGAGAAAAGGAGGGGCAGGATTAGGCATGGAAAGAGACAGGAGAGAAGTCCAGAGGGTCAGAGGAATGAATAGAAATATGTAGCAGTGGGGAGTGGGAGCAGGGGGAACCACTAGAAAGTCCCAGACACCAGGGATGCGAGAGGATCCCAGGATCTTATGGGGATGACATTATCCAAAATACCCAACAGAGGGAGGATAGAACCCAAAGATACCACCTCCAGTAGATAGTCATGGCCCCCAGTGGAGGGATGGGGTCAACCACCCACCTCAAAATCTTTAACCCAGACATACTCCTGTCTAAAGGAAACACAGGGACAAAAAAATGGAGCAGAAAAAAAAGGACACCCAGAGACTATACCACCTTGGGATCCATCCCATCTGCAGATACCAAACCCTGAAACTATTGCTGATGCCAAGAAGTCCTTGCAGACAGGAGCCTGATGTAGCTGTTCTCTGAGAGGCTCTGCCAGAGTTTATTAAAACAGGTTCAGATCTTCACAGCCATGCATTGGACAGAGTTAGGGGATGAACTGAAAGAGCTGAAGGGGATTGCAACCCCACAGGAAGAAGAACAATATCAACTAGCTGGACCCCTCAGAGCTCCCAGGGACTAAACCATCAACCAAATAGTATACATGAGTTCATCAATGGCTCCTGCTACATATTTAGCAGAGGACTGCCTTTTCTGTCATCAATGCGAGGGCAGGTGCTTCATCCTGGGGAGGCTTGTTGCCCCAACACAGGGGGATGCTGGAAGGGTGAGGCTGCAGTAGTTGGGTAAGGATGAGCACTTCCTTAGAGGCAAAGGGGATGGGTGAGGTGGTGGGGCAACATTTGAACAGTAAATAAATAAAAAATTTTTAAAAAATCAAAGTTAGATTTTCAGCTCTTTTATCAATTTTATTCTTGTATAGATTTTCAGATTGTGCTGAGTTTAAAATTTTATCTCTGTTTCAATTCTCTGAAGGAAACATGCCTCCTACGGCTTCCATAAGGAATATAGTAGGGCACACCATTTGAATTGGACCGACAGAGAGAATCACCTCCCTCATCTGTGGTTACTTGATTACTTAATTTCTCAAAGATTATTTTCCTTGGATATAAAATATATTCTAAGCATAAAATCTAATACTTATTTACCTTCTACATTATTTCTGTGTGATTAGATGTAGCAGAGAGAAGGCACCTACTACTATATCCAGTGTCTTAAAATTCAAGTGGTAATGTAGCATAAATACAGCTGTCATGTAGAAGTGAAATTCAGGAAAAGTGTTAAATAGTATAAAGCCTGATATTTACAGGAAATTTCACATATATTTATTGCCAACTATTGCTCCATTTCACTCCAGACTTTCAGGAAAAGGTCAGTTAATTGAATAGCAACTTATTTCAGAGATTGGCCCCGACAAAGTGATGTGCTAGTTATCATTTTTAAGCTAAAGAAAGTCTGATATGAAGGATGGCTAAAGGAGAAAATCGTTAGCCATGACAATTTTATTCTAAGACAACAAAAATGTTATTCTCTATGAACAAGAATCGGCTTGAAATTGTATCCAATTTCCCCTGTAATTCTTACCAAGAGGATAATTTGTCTTAAAAATTTGAATTTCCATTTAAATGTGAGTGTTGCTAAAAAAGTCAGAAAACTCAACTTTTTTGTAAGTGCTTGATAAACATAAAAACTTTATTTCCCTTAAATAAATAAATTTTCTTTTTGCAGTATCATTTCTAATATTTTGCTGGGATTCTGTAACTGGTAAAATCTAATTGGTAAAAGTTCTTTGTTCTTCAAGCAAGAAATTTTAAGTAATTCTTGATAGATTTTTCTTTTGTGGGATTTTTATTATCTGGATATATTGAACTTTTAAACATTTTCTATTAAAATATTTCTTTAATGCAAAGTAATTTTATGTGGTATTTTTAACACCCACTTACCTCTCAAAAAAGAACCAGAGCCATTTAATATCATCATTAAAGTACTCATCTTAAAATATGACTGACTAGTTTAGTGTTGTGTTTCAGGGTTCCCTTTAAATGACTTTGGAAAAGACCTTAAATGTGCATTTTCCGCCCAACTGATCTGTGTAAATAGCAGGAGCCTAGCAGTGGGTATAATAAAATCACTTCCTGGCTAATTTGACCTCACTATTGATAAAGATGGGAAAGCATTAATTTTTTTATTTTTTTTATCCCCTGTCACAGGCAGTACAGTTACATTTTTTTTTTTTTAATTTAATTTTATTTTATTTTTTTAATTTACATTCCAAATCACTTCCCCTTTCCCGTTTCCTCCCTCCCCGAAAGTCCCATAAGCCCCCTTCCCTCCCTCTTTTCTCCGTTCAACCCCCTCTCATTACTCTGTCCTGGCGTTCCCCTACATCCAGTCTTTCCAGGACCAGGGGTCTCTCCTTCCATCTTTTTAGAAATCTATTGATATGCTGATTGTGTCTAGGGTATTCTGAGATTCTGGGTCAATATCCCCTTATCAGTGACTTCATACCATGTGTGATCTTTTGTGATTGGGTTACCTCACTAAGGATGATATTTTCAAGTTCTGACCATTTGCCTAGGAATTTCGTGAATTCATTGTTTTTAATTGCAGAGTAGTATTCCATTGTGTAAATATACCACATCTTCTGAATCCATTCCTCCGTTGAGGGACATCTGGGTTCTTTCCAGCTTCTGGCTATTATAAATAAGGCTGCTATGAATATAGTGGAGCATGTGTCCTTATTGCATGCAGGTAAAGTCTCTGGGTATATGCCCAGGAGTGGTATAGCCGGATCCTCCGGAAGTGTCATGCCCAGTTTTCTGAGGAGCCGCCAGACTGCTTTCCAGAGTGGTTGTACCAGCCTGCAATTCCACCAGCAGTGGAGGAGTGTTCCTCTTTCTCCACATCCTCGCCAACAACTGCTGTCTCCTGTGTTTTTGATCTTAGCCATCCTGACTGGTGTGAGATGGAATCTCAGGGTTGTTTTGATTTGCATTTCCCTAATGACTAAGGATGATGAACATCTCTTTAGGTGCTTCTCAGCCATTAGATATTCTTCAGGTGAGAACTCTTTGTGGAGCTCTGTACCCCATTTTTTAATAGGGTTACTTGCCTCTCTGGAGTTTAACTTCTTGAGTTCTTTGTATATCTTGGATATTAGCCCTCTGTCGGATGTAAGGTTGGTAAAGATCATTTCCCAGTTAGTTGGTTGCCGCTTTGTCTTTTTGACGGTGTCTTTTGCCTTGCAAAAACTTTGTAATTTAATGAGGTCCCATTTGTCTATTCTTGATCTTAGAGTATAAGCTATTGGAGTTCTGTTCAGGAAATTCTCCCCTGTGCCCATATGTTCAAGGTTCTTCCCTAGTTTCCCTTCTATTAGTTTCAGTGTGTCTGGTTTTATGTGGAGATCTTTGATCCACTTAGAATTGAGCTTAGTGCAAGGAGATAAGGATGGGTCAATTTGCATTCTTCTGCATGTTGACCTCCAGCTGAGCCAGCACCATTTGTTGAAAAGGCTATCTTTTTTCCACTGGATGGTTTTAGCTCCTTTGTCAAAGATCAAGTGACCATAGGAGTGTGGATTCATTTCTGGGTCTTCAATTCTGTTCCATTGATCTACATGTCTGTTACTGTACCAATACCATGCAGTTTTTAACACTATTGCTCTGTAGTACAGCTTGAGGTCCGGGATACTGATTCCCCCAGAGGTTCTTTTACTCTTGAGAATAGTTTTAGCTATTCTGGGTTTTCTGTTATTCCAGATGAATTTTTGAATTGCTCTTTCTAACTCTATGAAGAATTGAGTTGGGATTTTGATGGGGATTGCATTGAATCTGTGTATTACTTTTGGTAAGATGCTCATTTTTACTATATTAATCCTGCCAATCCATGAGCATGGCAGATTTTTCCATCTTCCGAGGTCTTCTTCAATTTCTTTCTTCAGAGACTTGAAGTTCTTGTCATACAGATCTTTCACTTGTTTGGTTAGCGTCACGCCAAGATACTTAATATGGTTTGTGGCTATCGTAAAGGGTATTATTTCTCTTACTTCTTTCTCAGCCTGCTTATCCTTTGAGTATAGGAAGGCTTCTGACTTGCTTGAGTTGATTTTATATCCGGCCACTTTGCTGAAGTCGTTTATCAGCTGTAGGAGTTCTCTGGTGGAGTTCTTTGGGTCGCTTATGTATACTATCATATCGTCTGCAAATAGTGATAGTTTGACTTCTTCCTTTCCAATTTGTATCCCTTTGACCTCTTTTTCTTGTCTAATTGCTCTAGCTAGAACTTCAAGTACTATATTGAAAAGATATGGAGAGAGAGGGCAGCCTTGTCTAGTCCCTGATTTTAGTGGGATTGCTTCAAGTTTCTCTCCGTTTAGATTGATGCTGGCTACTGGTTTGCTGTAAATTGCTTTTACTATGTTTAGATATGGGCCTTGAATTCCTGATCTTTCCAAGACCTTTAGCATGAAAGGATGCTGAATTTTGTCAAATGCTTTCTCAGCATCTAATGAGATGACCATGTGGTTTTTTTCTTTGAGATTGTTTATGTAGTGGATTACATTGATGGATTTCCTTATATTGAACCATCCCTGCATCCCTGGGATGAAGCCTACTTGATCGTGGTGAATGATCGTTTTGATGTGTTCTTGGATTCGGTTGGCAAGAATTTTATTGAGTATTTTTGCATCGATATTCATAAGAGAGATTGGCCTGAGATTCTCTTTCTTTGTCGGATCTTTGTGTGCTTTTGGTATTAGTGTAATTGTGGCTTCATAGAACGAGTTGGGTAGTGTTCCTTCTGTTTCTATTTTGTGGAACAGTTTGAAGAGTATTGGTGTTAGGTCTTCTTTGAAGGTCTGATAGAATTCTGCACTAAAACCATCTGGACCTGTGCTTTTTTTGGTTGGAAGACTTCCAATGACAACTTCTATTTCTTCAGGGGTTATAGGACGGTTTAGATGGTCTATTTGATCCTGATTTAATTTTGGTACTTGGTATCTGTCAAGGAAATTGTCCATTTCCTCAAGATTTTCTAGTTGTGTTGAATACAGGTTTTTGTAGTAGGATCTGATGATTTTTTGAATTTCCTCAGTTTCTGTTGTTATCTCTCCCTTTTCGTTTCTGATTTTATTAATTTGGATACTATCTCTGTGCCCTCTGGTTAGTCTGGCTAAGGGCTTATCTATCTTGTTGATTTTCTCAAAGAACCAACTCCTCGTTTTGTTGATTCTTTGTATGGTTTTATTTGTTTCTACTTGATTGATTTCAGCCCTGAGTTTGATGATTTCCTGCCTTCTACTCCTCTTTGGTGTATTTGCTTCTTTTTGTTCCAGGGCTTTCAGGTGTGCCATTAAGCTGTTAGTGTATGCTGTCTCCCGTTTCTTTTTGGCGGCACTCAGGGCTATGAATTTTCCTCTTAGCACTGCTTTCATTGTGTCCCATAAGTTAGGGTATGTTGTGCCTTCATTTTCATTAACTTTCAAAAAGTCTTTGATTTCTTTCTTTATTTCCACCTTGACCAAGTTATCATTGAGTAGAGCATTGTTCAGCCTCCATGTGTACGTGGGTTTTCTTTTGTTTTTGTTGCCATTGAAGACCACCCTTATTCCATAGTGATCTGATAGGAGGCATGGGATTATTTCTATCTTCTTGTATCTGTTGAGGTCTGATTTGTGACCAATTATATGGTCAATTTTGGAGAAGGTACCATGAGGAGCTGAGAAGAAGGTGTATTCTTTAGCTCTAGGATGAAATGTTCTATATATATCAGTTAGTTCCATTTGGTCCAAGGCTTCAATTAGATTCACTGTGTCCCTGTTTAGTTTCTGCTTTCCTGAACGATCCATTTCAGAGAGCGGGGTGTTGAAGTCACCCACTATTATTGTGTGCGGTGCGATGTGTGCTTTGAGTTTTAGTAAAGTTTCTTTTACGAATGAGGGTGCCCTTGCATTTGGAGCATAGATATTCAGGATTGAGAGTTCTTGATGGTGGATTTTTCCCTTGATCAGTATGTAGTGTCCTTCTGTGTCTTTTTTGATGACTTTGGGTTGAAAATCAATTTTATCCGATATTAGGATGGCTACTCCACCTCGTTTCTTGGGGCCATTTGCTTGTAAAATTGTTTTCCAGCCTTTTACTCTGAGGTAGAGTTTGTCTTTGACCCTGAGGTGCGTTTCCTGCATGCAGCAAAAAGCTGGGTCCTGTTTACGTATCCAGTCTGCTAGTCTATGTCTTTTAATTGGGGAATTGAGACCATTGATATTAAGAGAGATTAAGGCATAGTGATTATTGCCATCTGCCATTCTTGACGCTATCTTTATGTTTGAGTGGTTATCTACTTTTGGGTTTGATTCAAGAAGGTTATTATCTCATTTTTTCCAGGGTGTTGTTTCTCTCCCTGTATTGGAGGTTTCCACCTATTATCCGTTGCAGGGCTGGATTTGTGGAAAGATATTGTGAAAATTTGGTTTTATCATGGAATATCTTGGTCTCTCCATCTATGGTGATTGAGAGTTTTGCTGGGTATAGTAGTCTAGGCTGGCATTTGTGCTGTCTTAGTGTCTGCATGAGTTCTGCCCAGGATCTTCTGGCTTTCATAGTCTCTGGTGAGAAGTCTGATGTGATTCGGATAGGTCTTCCTTTGTATGTTACTTGGCCCTTTTCTCTTACTGCATTTAGTATTCTTTCTTTGTTTAGAACATTCGGTGTTTTGATTATTATGTGACGGGAGGTATTTCTGTTCTGGTCCAGTCTGTTTGGAGTTCTGTAGGCTTCTTGTATGTTCATCGGCATCTCTCTCTTTAAGTTAGGGAAGTTTTCCTCCATAATTTTGTTGAAGATGTTTACTGGCCCTTTAAGTTGCAAATCTTCACTCTCATCTATACCTATAATCCTTAGGTTTGGTCTTCTCATTGTGTCCTGGATTTCCTGGATGTTTTGGGTTACGCGTTTTTTGCATTTTGCATTTTCTTTGACTGTTGAGTCGATGCTTTCTATGGAATCTTCAGCACCTGAGATTCTTTCTTCCATCTCTTGTATTCTATTGTTGATGTTTGCATCTATGACTCCTGATTTCTTCCCAAGGTTTTCTATCTCCAAAGTTGTCTCCCTTTGTGTTTTCTTAGTTGTTTCTACTTCCTTTTTTAGTTCCTGGATGGATTTGCTGAGATCCTTCACTTGTTTGTTTGTATTTTCCTGTATTTCTTTAAGGTATTTTTGCATTACCTCTTTCAGGATTTCTTCCTGATGACCCACGTTCTCCTGCATTTCTCTGAGCGATTTTTGTGTTTCCTCCTCATGGGATTCCATCTGTTGATCCATCGTCTCCTGCATTTCTTTAAGCAGTTCTCGTGTTTCCTTTGTAAGGGCATCTAACCGTTGATTCATTTCTTTAAGCAATTTTTGTGTTGCCTCCTTATGGGCATCCGTCTGTTGACCCATATGCTTCTGCATTTCTTTATGCAAATTTTGTGATTCCTTTGTGAGTGCATCTACCCGTTGATTCATCTCGTTAAGCGATTTTTGTGTTGTCTCCTTGTGCGCCTCCATCTTTTGATCCATGTTCTCCCGCATTTCTCTAAGCGATTTTTGTGTTTCCTTTGTAAGGGCTTCTAACCGTTGATTCATGGTCTCCTGTAACTCTTTATGAGATTTATTTGTGTCCTTCTTGTGATCCTCTAATAGCATCATGAGAAGTGATTTTAAATCCAGATCTTGTCTTTCGGGTGTGGTGGGGTATCCAGGACTTGCTGCTGTTGGAGAGTTGGGTTCGGATGGTCCCACATTACTTTGATTACTGTTAGTAACATTCCTACGTTTGCCTTTTGCCATCTGGATACCTCTGGTGTTAGTTGGTCCTGCTGCCACTGGCTGTTGGTTGGACCTCCTGTGAGCCTGCAAAGCTATTTCTGCCCCCCCTGGATTACCAGGATTCCCCTGGCACCGATTTCTGGGGCCTGCCTGCTCCTGAGTGACTTTGGAGCCCTAATGTGCTTTGCCCCAAGTGATCTTATATTGGGGAGGCCTTGCACATCTAAAGGCTCAGCCTAGTGGATTCCTGGAGCAGAGGTCGCCAAAGGGAGGCTGGCAGGCTCCTGCCCTGTGCAGGGGTGTGTGATCTCTCCTGGGGGGGGGGGAGGGGGCGTCCCTCTGCCAGGCAGAAGTCCCACAGCAGATCTGGCGCGCTGGTCACTGCAGATCAGCCCAGCACCTGGGAGCAGGTTACACACAAGCTGCCTGAACCCGAAGCGATATTATGCCTGTCTGTCTCTGAGCCTGGTGGTCCCAACTACCTGGTCACTGGAGCAAAGATGGCGGAGGGCACTCTCCGTGGCGCTGCTCACCCTGTGGTCACGATGGCCCGCCGATCTGGCACCCAGACGACCACAGCGCCAACCCGCCCTCGGGCACAGAAGGAAGCCCCAACAGGCCGTGTCCCAAGTGATGTTATATTGGGGGGAGAGCCTGGGTACCGGTCTCTCCAGCGCAGTCCGCGGGAACAGAGGTCGCGGAAGGGAAGCTGGCGGGCTCCCTCCCTGCGCGGGGTCCCTCCACCAGGCAGAAGGTCCCACCGCGGAACTGGCGCGCTGGTTACTGCAGATCAGCCCAGCACCTGGGAGCAGGTTACACCCAAGCTGCCTGAAACCGAAGCGATATTATGCCTGTCTGTCTCTGAGCCTGGCGGTCCCAACTACCTGGTCACTGGAGCAAAGATGGCGGAGGGCAGTCTCCGTGGAGCCGCTCACCCTGTGGTCACGATGGCCCGCCGATCTGGCGCCCAGACGACTACAGCGCCAACCCGCCCTCGGGCACAGACAGAAGCCCCAACAGGCCGTGTCCCAAGTGATGTTATATCGGGGGGAGAGCCTGGGTACCGGTCTCTCCAGCGCAGTCCGCGGGAACAGAGGTCGCGGAAGGGAAGCTGGCGGGCTCCCTCCCTGCGCGGGGTCCCTCCACCAGGCAGAAGGTCCCACCGCGGAACTGGCGCGCTGGTTACTGCAGATCAGCCCAGCACCTGGGAGCAGGTTACACCCAAGCTGCCTGAAACCGAAGCGATATTATGCCTGTCTGTCTCTGAGCCTGGCGGTCCCAACTACCTGGTCACTGGAGCAAAGATGGCGGAGGGCAGTCTCCGTGGAGCCGCTCACCCTGTGGTCACGATGGCCCGCCGATCTGGCGCCCAGACGACTACAGCGCCAACCCGCCCTCGGGCACAGACAGAAGCCCCAACAGGCCGTGTCCCAAGTGATGTTATATCGGGGGGAGAGCCTGGGTACCGGTCTCTCCAGCGCAGTCCGCGGGAACAGAGGTCGCGGAAGGGAAGCTGGCGGGCTCCCTCCCTGCGCGGGGTCCCTCCACCAGGCAGAAGGTCCCACCGCGGAACTGGCGCGCTGGTTACTGCAGATCAGCCCAGCACCTGGGAGCAGGTTACACCCAAGCTGCCTGAAACCGAAGCGATATTATGCCTGTCTGTCTCTGAGCCTGGCGGTCCCAACTACCTGGTCACTGGAGCAAAGATGGCGGAGGGCAGTCTCGTACAGTTACATTTTAAAGTAATTTCTTACAAAGGCTTTTATTGTTTAGCTTTTGGAAGATAGTTTAATTTTGGACCTGAACCCTGTGAAACTGTCAAATGCCAGGTACCAAATTTCTTAGTGAAGAGTAAAACCAGGACTGAACTCACCTTAACCTTTCTTGTTTTCCAAAGAATAAGGCTTCTGGAGCTGTTTTCTAGAGGGGCTTGAATGAAAACAGGCAGAGATTCTCAGAATCCCTCATCTCTTTCCCAGTTCCAATCCAGTGATAATCTTTGCTTTCTGCTAGGCTTCTCCTCAAAAGACTCTGTCAGTTGAAAAAAAGCATTCACGTCAGAAACCTTGGATTCTTTTCATACTAAGACCCTAGACAAGATAAGTAGTCTGCTTTCTGAGTTGCTGGTAGCATTATGCCTTTATGTACACAGCTTTCTGCCATGGTCACAGGGTCACTTCTACTTAAAATACATAATTAATCAAGAAGACTTCTGGAGACAGAAGTGGTGAGAACAGTTTCACAATCATGTGAGTATAGCGCAGGCTAGTAATCTTGGCCCAGCCTTGGCCACACATCTGGGGGACTTGGCACCAAGTGGGAGAGTTTAGAAATCACTTGATCTACTTCTTTTTTATATCCTTAAATTTATTTTTTTTATTGCTTCGTGGAAGCCAGGAACTTGTTCCTTTCCATGGATAGTTATACAATAAAGTCAAGTCTAATTTTCATAAAATATTAGAGGTTGGTGCTGAACAATTGCCTCAATGTATTTAAATGAAACATTTAAGGTAATAGATTGCTAAGTTATCTTTGTTCAAAGGCAAAAACATAAGAATGAAGCAGAATATGATATGACATAAGAAACATTAGGCATAATTAAATTTCAAACACTTAAATCTGGCCTTTGAGTGATTATATCTTTTTATAGTATTTTCTGTGGAGGCTTAGAGTAGAGAAGTAATTCAATAAAGTTTTCATTTTTTCAAGCTCCAATCTAGAGTGATCAACATCTCATATGAAAGGTTAAGTAAAATACAGTTTCTTTATATTTTATTTCAGGAAACTAGAAGGTGCATCTGTTTTATCTCAGTCTTTGGAGTATAATGAGATTGTATTGCTTTCTTTTCTCTCAAGGTCACTACCAGAAGAGAGAATAGTAGCTTTGAATATCTGAACAAGGGTGGATAGAAAATGATAACATGGACAGTGGGTTATAGCCCACTGCTCCCATCTGTCAGCCATATATCATGTTTCCATCACAGCTGTTTCTGTCCTCAGAACGTTTTCTCAAGAAAAGTTTTTTTACTTCTAACCTTGTTACATACACTGATTTTTGGTATTTGTTTGCAATGGTATTAGGAAGCATTGTGATGTCTATAATCTGTAGAGAAATAAATGAATTGACAACCAATTGCCTTTATTCACTAGATAGTGAGATCAGAGAAGTTAAGTATTTTTCAAAACACTGCCCTATAGAGATTATAATATGAACTTTTTTATATACTTGACCCACCTTATATGATTAACACAGGGTTGTACGAGAATATAATAATTTACACACACAAAGAATAAAGACCCAGGTTCTATTATCTATCAGGCAAAAATTTTTGGAATCCATGCTTACATGTACTACAAATCTTCAGTCATTTGTGATACAGTACAGAAACATTTTTAGAAAGAGAGAGAAGAAAAACCTAATATTTTTACTATATCTTTCTTCTTGAGTTTGTTCCATTTCATAGCTACCTTCATTATTTCTATTGAGAAAACATTCCCTAGAGGACAAAATCTCTCTCTCTCTCTCTCTCTCTCTCTCTCTCTCTCTCTCTCTCTCTCTCTCTCTCTCTCTCTCTTCTCTCTCCTCTTTCACTCTCTCCTCTCTCTCCTCTCTCCTCCCTCAATCTTCCCTCATTCCCCCTCTGCCATTGCTAGGACCAAATTAAGGAGCTACATTGTACTACATCTCTTTTCATTATGTTTAGAATAAACATAATTCTGAGATTGCCTGGCAATACTGATTTGTTATCCCTAAATGTCAAAGAGTAACATGCTAGGACTTTGAAACACTCCAGAGACTCGGTTTATTTTGGTGTATGTAATAATTCTAAAATGCATCACTGTTGATGAATAAGCACACTTTGTTTTTGAAAAAAGTTTAAAAATAATAAAAGAAAACATTTTAAATTATCTGCAATAATTTTATTTGTCTTGGAAATATTTTAAGTATGAACATTTAATTTATTCAAGTTTTCAGTAAACGATTGAAGAAGTGGCTCAATAGGGTATAATGCTTGCCATAAAAGAGTGAGGATCTGAGTTTGCATTCACAGATATGGTATCACTGGTCCAAGTTCCAGAACCTCCCCAGAATGATGGCAGATGGAATAAGGAGAATTCTGAGAGGCTTCTGTGTCAGCTACCCTAGTAGACTTCTTCGTGAGCAACAGGAAACACTTTCTCAAATAAAGTAGAAGGTGAGGACCAAAACGTAAGATGATTCTTCAAGCCCCATTTGTGTGCAATGACCCAGGTAGAAGAGAACACATGTATACACACATACCACAAGATTAAGTCAAGAACAAAGTATTTAAGCATTTTACTTTTTCAGTCATAGTAAAATCTAAAGCTGACTTTCTAATTCTCTAAATGACAGTTGTGATATAAAAAGAACCACCCAAAGGTCAGTGCCATAAATTAATAAAACCTATTTATTCTTGGATCAGAAATTCAAGCGTGACAAAGTGAGGTGATTTGTCTCTGTCAGTACATTAAGTCTTAGCTATGAAAATGGAATATTTAGAAACACGGCATATGATTAAAACCAGTTTGAACTATTTTTGCCCACATTTCTAGTGCCTGAAAGAGGATCACTATAAACTTAAGCTTGGCTTGGCTTTCCAACAAAGGACCTTTCATGTGAGCTTCCAATGTTACCCTGTTTTCTTGCTGAATGATGGATAGCTCCTGAGAGGAAAGGATTAAGAAGCATTTGTGAATGAACACAACACAGATTCAGTTGGTTAAGGAAGGAGTGTCTTTATCTGAGCCCTGGAAGTCAGAAGATTACTTGCTTCAAACAGAGATAACACTCCTATTTGGAAAGGATATCAACTCAACTAAAGACTTAGTTTATACAACCCTGAAATTCCACCTCACACCAGTCTGAATGGCTAAGATCAAAAACCCAGGTAACAGTAGGTGCTAGTGAGAATGTGGAGAAAGAGGAACACTCCTCCACCACTGGTGGGATTGCAAGCTTGTATAACCACTCCGTAAATCAATTTGGCAGTTCCTCAGAAAACTGGACATAGTACTACTGCAGGACTCAGCTATACCACTCCTGGGCACATACCCAGAAGATTTTCCAACATGTGATAAGGACACATGCTCCACTATATTCATAGCAGCCCTATTTATAATAGCCAGAAGTTGGAAAGAACCCAGATGTTCCTCAACAGAGGAAAGGATACAGAAAATGTGGTCCATTTACACAATGGAATAGTACTCAGCTATTATAAACAATGAATTCATGAAATTCTTAGGCAAATGAATGGAACTAGAAAATATCATCCTGAGTGATGTACCCCAATCACAAAAGAACACACATGGTATGCACTCAATGATAAGTGGATATTATCCCAGAAGCTTGGAATACCTAAGCTACAATTCAGACCACATGAAGGTCAAGAAGAAGGAAGATCAAAGTGTGGATACTTTGGTCCTTCTTAGAAGGAGGAACAAAATACCCATGGGAGGAGATACAGTGACAAAGTGTGGAGAGAGACTGAAGGAAAGACCATCTAAAGACTGCCCGACTTGGGGATCCATCCCATATACAGTCACCAAACCCAGACACTATTGTGGATGCCAACAAGTGCTTGCTGACAGGAGTCTGATATATCTGTCTCCTAAAAGGCTCTGCCACTACCTAACAAATACAGAGGTGGATGCTCTCAGCCAGCCATGGGACTGAGCACAAAGTCCACAATGGAGGAGCTAGAGAAAGGAACTGAGTAGCTGAATGAGCTTACAGCCCCATAGGAGGAACAACAATATGAACCAATCAGTACCCCCAGAGCTCCCAGGGTCTAAACCACCAACCAAAGAGTACACATGGAGGGACCCATGGCTCCAGCTGCATATGTAGCAGAAGATGGCCTTGTTGGACACCAAATGAAGGAGAGCTCCTTGGTCCTGAGAAGGCTCGATGCTCCAGTATAGGGGAACGCCAGGATAAGGAAACATGAGTGGGTGGCTTGGTGAGCAGGGGGAGGGGGGAATGGGATAGGGTGCTTTCGGAGGGGAAAACAGGAAAGGGGATAACATTTGAAATGTAAATAAAGAAAACATCTAATAAAAAATCTTTGTTAATAAATAACAAATTCTTTATGTTCATGGCAAATGCAAATTCTATCCAAAGTACCCAAGGATCTGCTTTGGGAGCAGAATCAATCTAGAAATCTAGAGTCTCATTATTAAAATTAGATTGGGGAATTAATAAAGTTCTTCAAAGTCTGCTTCTTGGTAACATTTTTCTATTGTCTGCCTCAGTTAATGTGGATAAGGAGCTCTGAGGATATCTGAGAACTTTAATTAAAAAGATCAATGAAAGAGAAATTCGCAAAAAACAATCAGTAGCTTTTATTATTTTATTACTGTATATTTTATTTATTTACATTTCAAATGTTATCCTCTTTCCAGGATTTCCCTCTGGAAACCACCCTCCCCCTGCTTCTATGAAGGTGTTCCCCCACCCTTCACCCACTTCTGCCTCCCTGCCCAGGTATTCCTCTACACTGGGGCATCAAGCCTTCCCAGGACCAAGGGCCTCTCTTCCCATTGATGTCTAACAAGGTTATCCTCTGCTACATATCCAGCTAGAACCATGGTTCCCTCCATGTGTACTTTTTGGTTGGTGGTCTAGACCCTGGGAGCTCTGGGGCCTCTGGTTGGTTGATATTTTTGTTCTTCCTATGGGGCTGCAAACCCCTTCAGCTCCTTCAGTCCTTTATCTAACGTCTCCACTGGGGACCCCGTGCTCAGTCCAATGGTTGGCTGCAAGCAAACGACTCGACTCTATTTGTCAGGCTCTGGCAGAGCCTCTCAGGAGACAGCTATATCAGCCCAGCGGTTTGACATTTCTTTGCTTATAGACATTTCCATTTTCTGGGTCTGATTCTTTCCATATAGTTGCTGTATGCAATAAAATAATTTCTCATCTAACTTCTTCTTATGTTTCTCTTGTTTTGGGGTAAATAATTGTATCAATCCTTAAGTCCAAAGTCTCTTCATTTTGTACTTCCTGATTAGTTCATTCACAGATGGCTCATATTTCCTTGACAGATTAAGTGGACCCCAGTATACATTGATTTGTAAGTCATAGTCTCACACAAAAGTAATGCTTGATCATCTCTTGGAAATGATTTCATCTCTGCCTCAGGTTTCTGTGGAAGCTACCATGAGCCTATATCCTTTATAAGTTCATGTTTTATTGGAGAACATATGTTCAGTACACTTTTTGATATCCTTTTCGTGTTTCCCATAACCCATCATGAATTTTCAAAAGGACTTTATAGTGTTTACTTGATTTTATCCTTAAGACCTTTTCTTACATTATGAGAAGTTTTAAACCCAGAAACTCCTGGATCTCTGAATTTTCTCTTGAGTTGTGCTTGAAAATTGAATGTTTCCTTTCTTCACTCTCTGAATGCAATGTGTCATGGGCTGAATGTATGTGCCCTTCAAATCTTAATATAAGCTTGAAATTCTATATTCTTCAATGATGCTGTAATCTTAAGAGGAGGTTATACAGAAGGCAACTAGGTCATGAGGGTAAAGAATTACAGAGTGAGATCATTGTGCTTATAGGAAGAGAGATAAAAATCCTTTCTTTGCTCTTAATAATGATAACTGATAGTGATAGCTCAACATTTGTCCATGTGCTCAAACACACACACACACACACACACACACACACACACACACACACACACACACTCACACTCACATACACACAGCCTCAATTCCATTTTGAATTCCATTGACACTCAATTGTTAAGTCAATACTAAAGGTTTTAGAATTTGTTAGGACAATACTCCACTTTGGGTGTGAAATTCTACTACTGGAAGACTACTCCAAATATTAGTTACATACAAATAACCATATGCCCTTCTCAGAGTATTAATTCAGGAACTTAAATAGGACACAGAAGGGAAATTTCTTACTACTGTATAATATTTGGAAGATCATCTTAGATGACCCAAGCTATTCAAAGTGATTTGAATGGATAGGTACTAGAATCACGTTTCTTTGATTGTGTATTTGGCATAAAAGTTGAGATGATTCAAAGCCTGAGATTTACAAGACTGAAATTAAGAGAGTTTTCCTATGGAATCTCTCAGTGGAAAAGTGGTAGAATCAAAAGTCAGATTAACAAATCATCCATAATTTGGAAAATGCACAAGTAATCTGTCATGACTTTTACAAATTACTCTCATAAATAATGTAACAACACTCACAATGGTTTTTGGTTATTATTCTAGCAATTTTGCATTCTATTTTTTAATTGGAATTTTATATAATAAGAAAGAAGTTAGATGTTTCTGTTGGCATAAATGTAAATACCACAATTGCAAGTTTTTTTTTTAACATTTCTTGCCTAGTCTCAATTTTTGTTGCTGTACTTTGAAAATAATAAACTTTATATAACTGGAAAAATATGAATGCCATTTAGCCAATCACATTAAGTGCTGGAATTATCAAAATTGCTAAAATTGTCTAATAGAATATTTGACTATAGTAGCTTATCAGTGAGTTAAAATGATACATTAGGATTATAGATTAGATTTGATGGGATTTCACGACTTTTCACCCAACATTTTCTGACAGTTAATTATCCTAGCACGTCTATTTATACTACATTATTTCTTCAAAACTGATTTCAGTCACTGATGAAATTAAAGAGTCATGATAGTACCTGATGGCTCCAGATTTCAGTCTTCAATTATAGTTATTGCATTGGCCCTGTCTCAACTTTTATTTGTAAATTTACCTACACTAGGAAATTTAGATTCCTTAGGACTCATAGCACCTTCAGATTCCATTGGAATTTCCTAGACAAGTGAGTAAAATCTTGTTAGCCACATAGTCCAATTCTATTTTTCATTATGAAATATATATTTTTAACTTTTCTCAACATTTACTCCTAGGTCTTTCATATTAAATTATTTTATAATTGTTGAAATATTTTCAGTGAGTGATATAAAGATTACTTATTCCTGTAGAATAAAGCTGGTAGAAGCATCTTAGGTCAAAGGATGGTTTGGCCATTCATCTGAGACACTCTAAGTAGCTAGGTCTCAAGACAGAAAAGGGGCTTCTCTAACTGATTTCCCCTGATTCTATGTGTCTCCTTTCTTCAGCTTTGAAATTTTTATAAATTCAGTATTATCTTGCTCATTCATGTGAGTTCACTGTATCTCCCTAATTATGAATTTCAAGCTTCTTGAAAAAGAAGTGTGTTTCTTTTTCATAGTTATCCTTACACATATAAATCTTGCTTTCTGCACTTAAAATAAATGATTAATAAATTTCATGTATTAAGTTTGTATTATTTTAATTGTTCTTTATTCTGAATGCATGGCTATTATACTTCTACCTGCAGATTTTTTTTTTATTTGTAGCTATCTCCTGTCTTCTGATAGAAAATAATAATTGCTATTTCATAACGGGTTAAGCAGATAAGCCATTAGAGAAAGTGGAAATTTCCATGATTGTTTGGTGTTGCTCATTTTCAATAAATTGTGTTTAAAGATTTTATTACTTCTCTAAATTTTCAACCTTAAATGTAATGTTTCTAAAAATTATAGTGCCAAAATGGTCCTTAACAATTTTACATTTTTCCTTATCAAAGACATGGAAATTATGATATATAAATTATGATTTATGTTAAAATAAATTTTAATATAAATTTACAATAAAATATAAAGTAAATAATATTTATATATAAATATAAAAATTATGATATATATTAAAAATGTATGTTTATTGCCATAATGTACACAGTACCTACAGAACAATGTCATATTCTCCAAGATTTTTGAAACATAGTAAAACTCCACTAAAATTTAAGCTTATTTTTTTTAAATTTCCTATATAGCTCAAAGAAGCCTGAATAAATTTAAAATTGTCTGTGGATGTAATGGCAATATGGTGAGTTATGCTCTGAACTCAGGCAGTTATCCATTTTAAAATTACCTACATTGGAAAATAACAATAGTAATTTCACAGTGCTTCATGTCCTAGATGAACTTCTCTGGTACAGATCTAGATACTTGCTCTTTATTTCTTTCCCTCTCTCTTGCTCACCCTCTCTCTTGCCTACCCTTCCTCTTTCCTACCCTCTCTATAGCCCACCATCTCTCTTGCCCATCCTTCCTTTTGCTTTTCTCTTCCCTCCATGTTACTCTCATTTTTTTTCCTATTTCAGGTTTCTATTACAAATTGTTAATTTTCTAATTGAGGACATTTCTTTAAGTGCTGAAGTTCCCTACCTTGGGATACTATTTCTGCCTTCAGATTTGCTATTACTTCCCATGGGTTTTAAAAGAACAAAGAATGTCTTCCACATTTATCACTAATTATAGTTTCCCCATCTTTCTTTAAATGATCTCACTTCTGATCATTTTCTTCTATGTACTCTTGCAAACTATGTCTTAGAGATGTAATTACCCAATTCAAATAGTTTTTTACATTTACATTTTTGTGAATATTTAAATGTAGCTTTTATGTATCTATGAAAAGGTACTTTGGGTTTCCTATATTTTAGAGATGAAAAATCTACTGCTGTTTCAATTCTTAAACAAAACATAAGGATAAAAATAGAGGGTAATTGATAATAACTTAATGAAAGAAACTGATGCGTTGCTGAAGTGGAAAATACATGCTTGTAAGTTTGAGGTTCTAACTGTTTGGGAACTGTTATGATGTTGGATGCTTCTAGTATCCTAAACAATATGAGGTATAGGAATATTTTATGAACTTGAATAAACTCTATTATTTTCATATGAAAGAAAGCCCCAGTTTCATTATTAAGATATTTTAATTCTCTAAGATCATCATATAAGTTTATGAATTTTTAATGTAGAAATACTCTTTTTGAGTGATCTATGTTGCGTCCCTACTTCCCCATTAAATAAAGATAAAGCAATTCCAAAGCTTTTGTGTTATCATTTGCCAATCACAATTTCTGAGGCCAACTAATTTTCAGATTAGTCTTGATTAGATAAAATTGCTCCCAGAGGGAACTGCAGCAATAAAAATAAAATACGTCAAAAATATCTGTTAAAATCCAAATTACTCATGAAATAACTAGGCTTCCTGGGTTTGACAGACATGGTATTATGACAGGAATCTATGGGGAAAAATATCACAGTAAGCTTCTTCTACTTTCCCCTGACATTTTTATCAAAGTGCACTAGAGTTTAACAAAGCCCTTTTCTTTCAGTAACTCCTACATTCTGTAACGTTCAGCTGAAAATTCACAATAAATGTGAGGGTAGATCCAACTTACTGCTTAGTTTTTCTTACATGAATGATCTAATGAGGTATTCCCAAAAGGAAAAAGAAATGGTCTAACTGAGCAATAAGTCCATAAACTGTTGCTCTGTGCAGATGATTTCAGTGAGAGAAGACCTAGAATGTTTGTGTCTTTACTTCTCTAGAGATATCAGCACTTAATTGATAGACTGATCTTATTTTTTTTTTTACTTTTAAAAGTAATGGGCATTACTAACTTTTGTTGTCTTATATACAGTATTTGAACTGTTTTTCAAGATGCATTGCTTCCCCACCCCCAACAAAGAAGAAAAAGTAGGTGAAAAATGAACTTATAAAAAAAATGGAACCTTCAGTACAGGAACCCAGTAAGAACATTTAAGTATAGAACCCTACCCCCCATTTTATACATCCCCACCTTCAAAGAAACTATTTTAGACAAAAGCACTGAATTTATAACATTGATGGAGCATCTGAGCACGTACACAAACACATAGACAAACACACAGAGACATACACACACACAGATACACACACACACACACACACACACACACACACACACACACACACATACACATGCTCTCAAAATCTTCAGCTTAGTCCACAGACATGATCACCAAAACTATAGCTTTATCCTGGAACCTAAAGGGCCACATAAGACATTTTGTACAACATGATAATCCTCTTTATAGCCGATACCTCCAAACCATGCAATAAAAACTGGTATGAAGAATTACTCATTTCTGAGACTCAGATAGAACAGTAACATGAACTGTATTGGGATGTGTGTCGCATAGACTAAAAAGAAAAGAAATCAGGAAACTACATCCTTGAATAAGAGTAAGGTAACTTAAACAAATCAGACAAACAACCAAACACCAAGCACAACTATGTTTATATTCATCTAGCAAATTCTAAGGTCAGAGTTCTCAACTTTTCTGCTATTGCTTAATCTGGAAACTTCATGTCATGTTTAAATAAAAACAATGAAAAAAATGGAGTAAATGTTTTCAGAGCCATGTCATTCAGTGCTGGGTATCTGTCAGGGTCTCAGACCATGGAGCAAGGGCTCTGGCACCAAGTGTTTCCTTCAACCTCAAATACTTTGGTAGCTACAGGAACAGTAAACGGTTTGAAGAACAAGAAACAAACAAACAAACAAACAGAAAGCAACAACAAAACTAAAGCAAAACAAAAACCTCAGAGACATATTTAGAATGTAAAGATGGTCACATTTTTATGTTGTCCAGTTTAGAGTAAAGGGAAACAGGAATTAAAAAGAAAGAAAGAATTATGGGAAGCTGATGGTGAATCTCTATTAATGCTTATCATTAAACAAAAGGCCAACCATCTTTCTCCATGTTTACTGTCATATCTTTTTAAATGGAACAGATTGTTTAATTCTAATAAAAAGAAATGATAAAACAGAGACTGAGAGCCTGAGAAAAGAGTCCAGAATGTTCCACAGTGTAAAATGGGAACAGAAAGAGAGAGCATATTCTGACTACATTCATGGAGCCTTCAACAAGATGCTTTTAATCTACCTTTGTTTCTCCTTTTTTCTTTTGAATCAGTAAAGCCTGTTTGCCCAGAAGCATGTTTCTCACCTGCAGCCTCCATCACCATCAGCTGTTCCAAACTCATTTTCCCTCTCAGGCCACTGGTCTGATTCCCCATCCCACCCCACACACATACATTTGTGTGTGTGTGTGTGTGTGTGTGTGTGTGTGTGTGTGTGTGTGTGTGTGTGTGTGAGTGTGTGTGTGTATACAGAGATGTCTGGCTAACCTCTTCCTGTAGAATTAAGGTTTTCGTAGAGTGACATCTTTAGGTAAGTCCCCTTACCCCTTATGAACACCACATGTGGACAACCTACTGCTATTTGTGCTTACTGCAAATAATAATGCCACAAGGTGGTCAAGAGCTCCCTACTCTTCTCACTGTGGCTCCCTACGCCTCTCCCACAACTGTTTCCCAAGTATCTGACTACATTGCTGAAAAGCATATGTGAAAAATATAAAGGCCAAGCTCTTTTAGTAGTAAAAGCTACATATTTCTTTAACTTAGCTACCTCAAATGGCCCCCGTGCTAATCAAATTAAAGCGGTTTCTAGAAAGAATCATTTTGAACACTCATCCTAATTAGCTGTCCTTGAACTTTATGCTCTAATAGAGAGATTATAAAGGGATAGAATCACATCATTAAAGGAAAGCCAACTCCAGTACCAGATACACTGGTCTTAAGCAATTGGCATATTTTTTATTATCCCATATGTGCCAAAGTCAATTAAAAGTCTTAAATGTGTAGAGGGTTATTATACAAGGGATTTTGTTAGGCAGGAAGCCATCTGCATAGGAGCTTAAATTTTAGCTGGTGGGATTTAGAATTTTTGTGATCAATGCTATTAATATTGACAGAACACTGCTGGAGAATGGGGTTGTAACAGGAAATGTATGAGAACATACTGATGTGGGATCAGGGATGCTGGTACTGCAGCATGTTTCCAAAGGAGACAAATAGACCTTCTTTTCTAGACACCTTTGACAGACGCCTTGCAGTCTAGTGTAATGGAAATCTGTCCTACCTCAAGTAGAACTGATGATGACCTAATGTCTAGAGGTTCCTTCCAAGTCTAGCATATGAAACTGAGAAGACAATACAAAGAAGAAAACATGAGATCAAATCAATAAATGGTTTGTGTCCTTCCTAAGATGTTTATTCTGACTAGCAATAGAAGAACATGAGGAAATCGCTAACTAAACAGCAATTATCTTTATTTAATTATAATTTGAGATTTAAACAGTAAAATGGATCAGATAGTCATGGTTAAGAGTGTTGTTCTGGCAAACAGTAAGAGTAAGTGTGAGGCTTTTCTAAAAAGGTTTTTATTCTTTGTATGGAATTTAAAACAAAGGTCAGATTCTTCTCTGATTTAGCAGCACATTTAGCTAGCACCCTCTAAATAATTTGTCTGTTTTGTTTTATTGGCACAGGGTTTCACTGTGTAGAGCCTGCTGGCCTTGAACTTGTACTGATCCTCTTCTTTCTGCTTCCCAGTGCTGCATTACAGCCTAAACTACTACCACCTGCAGAAGCTTTGAAAGCTCCTTAGAGAAGCCTCCAAATCCAAAGCTTTGTTCTCCTGTGGCTTGACTCTGGCTCAACTCACTTCTTTCATTGCCACGTTTGCTTTGCAATACACTGAGTGGTTGTTTCACCACCCTGAGAGCACGTGAAATTATTTGGAAAGCATATACCATGCTGACTTCACTGCTGCTGAAATATGCTGTATTGCATTCACTCTGCTAGTTCTTCAATAAGTTTGAAGCTCAAAAATCATCTTCTCACTCCCCATTTCACTCTTCAGCACTGCAGGTTAAATTTTACCTCATTTGTAGCAGAAATGGCGTTTTTTTTTTTGTTGTTGTTGTTTTTTTTTTCATGCCATTGCACAGGAAAAGTGAAGCTCTTACCGTTTTTTGATTTTTTGTTTTGTTTTGTTTTTTTTCAAAGCAGCAGGGATTCCCTTTTATGCTGGAGAGGATTCAAATTTGCAATCCTAAACTGGTACCATGGAGTGTCACATTTTCTGCAACCTGCTGAATAGCCTGCAGCTGCAACAACCCTGCCACATGTTGAAGTGACCACTGTTGCTTCTCTTGGATGCTGCAGAGTTAATGGTTTAAGTTTCTTTTAAGTTTGTGTGTTCTATTTACTTGCCATAAATCAGTTTCAGAGAGAAAATTTAAAAGTTATATGATGACAATTCTGCTCAGTTTTCTTCCTATTGGACATTTATAGATAACTCTAAATATAAAAGACAAACCAAACTCATTCCTGTGCAGTTCAAAGAATCTCTCTCTCTCTCTCTCTCTCTCTCTCTCTCTCTTTCTCCCTCTCTCTCTCTCTCTCTCTCTCTCCCCCCAAGTGTACACATATACATGAGTGTATTATGCATGTTCTTATCCCCTACTCTTTCTTACCTCTCTCTAGCACATCTTCCTCCATTCTTTTCCTCATATTCATAGAATTTTGTTCTGTTTGTGACACACTGATTTTAATCATGTCTGCCTGTGTTGCTATAAGGTTGGAACTATTCATTGGTATCTTGTAGGCTCACCATTTGATAAACAATGAAAATGATGACTGTTCTTTTCCAGAATTCATCATGTGCTAATAGTTCTACATGGAGATATTGAGTCCTTTGAGGTCCTCCCTAAATCACTATTAGTTGCTAACCAAGGATATCTTTGGTGGGCCCAGTGCAGTCAAACAGCTTCTTTGAGATTATTTGCTATGCCTGTGTCATGTCATGGAGAGAGCATTTTGCATCCGCTCTCTCTAATCTAGTTCTTAACTCTTGCTGTTTCTTCTGTAATCCCCACCAGCATTAGAATGATAATATACATGTCCTGTTTAGTGTTGATCAAAGTACCATTGTTTACACCGAGCATCATGAACAGCCATTGTGACCCTCTCTGCCTCTGAAGATCATCAGCTAATATTGACTCACCAGTGCAAATGGAGCAGAGGCTAAGAATAGAGGATTTGGAAGCCACATGAGTACAAATAGGAATCTGGAATCAGCTTTGCAGAGCCAGATCAAGTTTACTCAGGGTGAATCAAGGGTTATACAGTTATGGGAAATGGGGTAGAAATATCTAGGGTAGGCAAAGGTCATTGGCTAAAGACTAAGGTACTGTGATACCTCATCAGGGGGAGGCATTACAGGAATCTCAGGTGCCTGCTGAACAGGTTTTTATCAAGAGAAAGGAAATTGAACCTATTATCTAACCAAGGCTACAAGACATTCTGTTGGTGGAAGATGTAGGGTCAGGGATCCCCTAGGAAACCTTACTGACAAAAGGAGTGCACCTACCTCAGGGGTTTCTGGTAATGTTAGACTCAGGCCTTAGCAACACAGCTTTCCTACAAGCTATGAAACTTTGCACAATTGCCATTCGCTGAAAAGAAAAGTTTCTCTGATTAAGGACGAGAGGAGAGTTTGTCAATGATATCAGCTTAGAGTTTACACTGTGTTTTGGTGACATGTTAATTTAGCTAAACTACAAAGTAAGGTTCCCTCCTAGGGCCTATGAACATCTTAACTATAAGATTCTGAAGAGCCTTAACTTACCAGAGACTCCCGAATGAGCCACGTGGAGACGGGAATCGATGCAAAACGAAAGAGGAAATTTATTTAATATCCAGCATGCTGTGGTCGCCTTGAACATGGAGAGAGAATGACTCTGAGCAGCCTGCATAGCAGACCTTTTACACAGTCCTCAGGGCAGCCGCCATTAGTCACAATGTGATTGGCAGAACAGTATTACCTTTAAACTAATTGGTTGTTGGGAGGTAGGTGGCCAATGGACTCTGGGCCTTCCCCAGCTGTAGGGACCTCGCTGTGGTCTGAGGAATGTAATTTAGCTTATCCCTTCTGGGAGGGGGAACACTTGCCCTTCTGAGAGGGAGAACACTTGCCCTTCTGGGAGTGGCAAGTGTTCCATGACCTTTCCAAAGTTCCTGAGTTAACCCTTTCATAGCCATAGGTTTTGGGTGGGTTTTGAGTACCAGGGACATATTTTCTCTAGTCGATACATCATATATCACATATCACATATAGTATTATATGTTATATGTCATATGTGACATGTCATATGTCATATTATATTTATATGTCATATATTGTGTTGTGTTATACATTATATGTTATATGTTATGTTATATACTATACATTATATCATTTATTGTTTATTATATATCATATAGCACATATCATGTATCACCTATTACATATTATATCTTATATATTATATGTCATATATCATATATCTTATGTGTTTCATATTTTATAATATATATTAAGATTCTCTAGAATAACAGAAATTTGAGAATGAATATATATATATATATATAAAAAGAGAATTTATTAGAAGGATTTATCGACTGCATTTTGGCAAATTCAACTTGGCTAGTGTGGATTTGGTCTAATGCTGCTTATATTATGTTAATTTGGTCTCCAAATTTGCATGAGAATCCATACATAAGACTCTGAGGGACCCTGCCCCCAGTTTGTTTTGACTGGTAAATAAAGCTGCAAGTGGCCAATGTCTGGGCAGGGAGATAGAGGCAGGACTTCAGGATTCCTGGGCAAGGAAAGGAGGATGGACAAGAAGGGGATAGCAGCCACCATGTGGGGGAAGGAGAGAAAACATCTCACCAGAGAGGTACTGGACAGAGAGACAGCCAACTTGTAAGAGCTGCGAAAGAGTGGCCACAGCCATCCCTCCCCTACTGGGTCTAGGTCAACACAGATGGAATATAGATTTTAATAAGTTATAACTCAGGAATATCGGAGGGGAGTGTGTTAGCCACGTGGCGGTTCGGAAGCAGATCAGCCATTGAGCTGTTTAAGGCATATTAAAATATGAGGATGGATGTGTATGGCTTTCATTTGGGAACCCAGAACACGGGGAAAGATAGTGAGGGATGTGCCACACACAGCTGCTGCTGGGTCCATTTGAGTAGCATCTTTGGGTAATGCTAGAGTTGGTTGTGAGTGGACAGTCCATGCATCTAGTAGTTGCTCAGTTTACAAAGCTGGATGTTTCTGTTGGTCTTCAGTGTATGATGCTTAGATCCCAAAGAAATAGGTTTCAGTGTCAGTGAGAAATGGAAATGCTAGCAAGGTGAAAGCAAACAGGCAAAGAGCAAGAGATTTTGTTTTCCATGTCCTTATAGAAGCTTCCAGCAGAATGTATGACCCAGATTAAACTTGTGTCTTGCAGTCTCAAGATCTAAATTAAAGGTCTGTTTTCTTAACTCAAAGATCCAGATTAGACTGTAGTAGATTTCTACTTCAAATTAAATAAAAAAATCTATTTTGGATTCTAGTTCTAGTTGTAGTAAAGGTGATAACCAAGAATAGTCATGTATATGTATATGTATGTGTATATGTATGTTTGTTTCTATGTGAGTATACTCATATATGCCACATATATTTGTATATATGCATATATAGATATATCTAATAGATGAATATTTATATTACTTATATATATGTGCATTCACATATAACCATGGTTTTTACTCGGCTCTCTGTTGTTGGGAAACTAAGCTAATTTTATTATTTGGTTATTATGAACAGTTGTATTTTTTTTTATTTATTTTTTTATTATTTTTTTTAATTTATTTTATTTTTTTTTAATTTACATTCCAAATCACTTCCCCTTTCCCATTTCCTCCCTCCCCGAAAGTCCCATAAGCCCCCTTCCCTCCCTCTTTTCTCCATTCAACCCCCTCTCATTACTCTGCCCCCAGTTTGTTTTGACTGGTAAATAAAGCTGCGAGTGGCCAATGTCCTGCCTCTATCATTACTCTGTCCTGGCGTTCCCCTACATCCAGTCTTTCCAGGACCAGGGGTCTCTCCTTCCATCTTCTTAGAAATCTATTGATATGCGGATTGTGTCTAGGGTATTCCTAGATTCTGGGTCAATATCCCCTTATCAGTGACTGCATACCATGTGTGTTCTTTTGTGATTGGGTTACCTCACTAAGGATGATATTTTCAAGATCTGACCATTTGCCTAGGAATTTCGTGAATTCATTGCCTTTAATTGCAGAGTAGTATTCCATTGTGTAGATATACCACATCTTCTGAATCCATTCCTCCGTTGAGGGACATCTGGGTTCTTTCCAGCTTCTGGCTATTATAAATAAGGCTGCTATGAACATAGTGGAGCATGTGTCCTTATTGCATGCAGGTAAAGTCTCTGGGTATATGCCCAGGAGTGGTATAGCCGGATCCTCCTTTCTGCTTTCCAGAATGGTTGTACCAGCCTGCAATTCCACCAGCAGTGGAGGAGTGTTCCTCTTTCTCCGCATCCTCGCCAACAACTGCTGTCTCCTGTGTTTTTGATCTTAGCCATCCTGACAGTTGTATTTTTATTATGTAATTAATTTCAATCTTTCAAGTATATTTTCAAGAAATTTTAGTTATATATTATGGAAATTCAATTTTCAATGTTTTTGAGGAATTTCTATGCAATTTTTCATCAGTGGCTGAACTAATTTATACCTTTACAAACAAGGCACAAAAATTTGTTTCATCCCACATATTCATCCAGTTAATGGTTTTCTACCTCCCATCTAAGCTTAACATGAGAGATAGTTTGATGATATGAAATCAGAATTATTAGAATTCTGTCTTAGTCAGGGAGTCTATTCTTGCACAAACATCATGACCAAGAAGCAAATTGGGGAGGAAAGGGTTTATTGAGCTTACACTTCCACACTGCTGTTCATCACTAAAGGAAGTCAGGACTGGAACTCAAGCAGGTCAGGAAGCAGGAACTGATGCAGAAGTCCTGGAGGGATGTTTCTTACTGGCTTGCTTCCCCTGGCTTGCTCAGCCTGCTCTCTTATAGAACCCAAGAATACCAGCCCAGAGGTGGTACCACCCACAAGGGGCCCTCCCCCCTTTATCACTAATTGAGAAAATACCCCACAGCTGGATCTCATGGAGGCACTTCCCCAACTGAAGCTCCTTTCTCTGTTATAACTCCAGCCTATGTCATGTTGACACACAAACCAGCCAGTACAAATTCACAAAACAAGAATGTAAGCCCTTTGTTCAGCAGCATTCTCTGTGCTCCAGTAACAACAAGCTGACCTCTAAAAGCCATAGTTACTCTATTGTGTGGGAAATAAGACCCTTAATAACAAGTTCAAGATACTAACAAAAGCAAACAGTTTTGAATATAAACTTGAAGAAGTGGCATCAACCTAGTGAAAAGGCAAAATGGCTGGTACTCCAAACTGGCACAATATATCTTTTTACCAAATGCTATATTTTTTATTAATTCTTTGAAAATTTCACACAATATAGTTTAATCATTTTCAGCTCCCCAATTCATTCTAGGTCTTCTACATGAACCCCTTTGTTGCTGTGTTTTTTCTCTCCTCCATCTCCCCTGCAATATAATTTTTAATAGTCAATGATTGTAAAATACCACTGAGCTCTTTTTTTCCTTAGAGTTATAGACTCTCTTTGGCTGATCTAGTATAGCCCCACCACGAGATCTCCCATTCTTCTGAGATTTCAGATTCCCTTTCCTTTTTTCTGAAGTGTGAGTTTTTCTGATACATGGACTTAATAGTGTAGTAGATTTTCTGAAACTTCGCCACCCTACAAGGAACTGAAGGTACCTAGACTATAAGGCATCAACTCCTTGCTATGGAGACAAAGGCTTTGTGACCTGAGCTTGTGTACGATTATTTTTAAAAATATTTTTCATAGCAGCCTTATTTATAATAGCCAGAGTCTGGAAAGAACCCAGATGTTACTCAACAGAGAAATGGATACAGAAAATGTGGTATATTTACACAAAGGAGCACTACTCAGCTATTAAAAACAATGAATTCATGAAATTCTTAGGCAAATGGATGGAGCTAGAACTATCATCCTGAGTGAGGTAACCCAGTCACAAAAGAACACTCAAGGTATGCAATCACTGATAAGTGGATATTAGCACAAAAGCTTGTAATACCCATGATACAACTCACAGATTACATGAAGCTCAAGATAAAGGAACATCAGAGTGTTGATACTTTGATCCTTATTGGAAAGTGGATCAAAACATCCATGGCTCACAGCCAACCAATAGAATGAGAATAGGGTCCCCAGTGGAGCAGCTAGAGAGAAGACCCAAGGAGCTGAAGAGGTTTGCAACTCCTCAGGAGGAACAATAATATGTACCAACCAGTATCTCCAGAGCTCCCAGGGGGTAAACCATGAATCAAAGAGTACACGTGGAAATCCCACGGCTCCAGTTGCATATGTAGCAGAAGATGATCATTTCAGACATCACTGAGAGGAGAGGCCATTGTTTTTGTTAAGGCTCGATTCCCCTAGAATGCGGAATGCAAGTCAGGAAATTGGGGGTGGGGGTAAACAGGGGGAGGGGGGTTGGGATAGGGGGTTTTTGGTGGGGGTAAAGTGGAAGGGGATTAACATTTGAAATATAAATAAAGCAAATATCCAATTTAAAAAAAGAGAGTTATTTTAGATAGTGTTGAAAAGATCTATAATGACAGGACTATTTTGGAAGTCAATTGTATGCTTTAGATGAGAAGATCTATATAAAAGAGCTTTCTTGGAAAACAAAAGACTTATAAAGGTATATTCTGTATATAAGAGTATGCCATGTATATACAAGGGTACGAATCCAGAAGAGAATGTCTCCCATGGAGCTGGACTTACAGATAGTTGTGAGCTGCCAGACAGGGATGCTTGGAGTTGAATTTGGTCCTCCAGAAGAGACGTGATCACTGTTAATCATTAAGCCATCTCTTTAGCCCTCTTTTCTGTTAGCAGCTCATTCCCCAAAGGACCTCATTTATTTATTTATTTATTTATTTATTTATTTATTTATTTATTTATTACTCTGTAAAAAAATTGAGATTGTGTCATTTGCCTAGCTAATTGTCATCTCAGTAAACATTAATCAAGGACTAATGTATTGACCAAAATTAGCCTATAGAAGTATGATAGACAAAGAAGGGAGAAATTCCTAAATTACTCAAATGAAAGTGCATCTTTACCAATTTTGGAATTTTCTAAACAAGGTAAAGCCCAGAACTGGCTCAATGGTTAAAAAAACTGGACTTTCTTCTTACAATTTTTAATTATGACAGGAGATAGTGATATAGATTCTAAATATATTTGTAAAAGCTCTGACTGTTTTATAAGAAATGCTAGAAAATAAAAATCTAATGAGAAAATATTACTTTTTCTTATTTTTTATTTCAACCCTAGAAGTATGAAAGCAATTTGAGTCATTATTGTTTATAATGATAGGCAATAAATGAAAGTTTTATCAGTTTTATTTCAAATGCCATATTCTAAATGTAAAACTGCATGAACTTTATCCAACAAGTGGAAAGCATTACTATTACAATCTTCAACTGTATTAAAGAAAGTTTAATGTAGTTTTATCTTTTCCTTTTCACTGTAAAGATGTGGGTCATAAAAAGCAAGATAAAATGGTTAAATAGAATTTAGGTCTAACCTTGAAGTAGGCATTATAGAAAGTTGGTGAAACTAAATGAAAGCAGAAATTTTACTTTTAGGTGTTTTACAAGTGAATTGAGATAAATAGGTGTGGTATATGGAATGACTGACATATGTTAGAAATAGAACACAAATGTTAAGAGACTATAAATTCCAATGTGTTTGCATGGTAGAATATGATAAGCATAAGATAGAAATTCCAAGTTAAAAACTTCTATAAATGATAATCTCTGGGGAGTAGAGAGACATCATTGTGGGTAAAGTGCTTATAATCCAAATGTAGAGACAGGTATACTTATCTCTAAGATCTATATAAAAAAAAAAGGAAGGGTGGTGAAGATATGTACCTGTAAGCCATTTTAAGAGGCAGAGAGAAGTGAATTCCATGAGCGGACTGGCCAATCAGTATACCCTAAACAGAAAACTTCAGGATAATACCTCAAAATTATGTTAGAGAACTATTGAGATAAAATACCCAGTTTGTACTCCGGGCCTTCATATTCACATAGGCACAAATGTGCATATACACATAAAATACCCACCTCCCTTCTCCACCCCAAAAATACTGTCAAGAGTAATTCATGGAGAAGACAAAAATTTCAATATCTTTTCTTCATCTCTGGTACTTCTAAAAAAATCAGTTTTAGGTAGATTCTAGAGAGCCAAATAACCCTATTAAAAAATGGGGTACAGAGCTAAACAAAGAATTTTCACCTGAGGAATATCGAATGGCTGAGAAACACCTAAAGAAATGTTCAACATCCTTAGTCATCAGAGAAGTGCAAATCAAAACAACCCTGAGATTTCACCTCACACCAGTCAGAATGGCTAAGATCAAAAACTCAGGAGACAGCTGGTGCTGGCGAGGATGTGGAGAAAGAGGAACACTCCTCCACTGCTGGTGGGATTGCAGGCTGGTAAAACCACTCTGGAAATCAGTTTGGCGGTTCCTCAGAAAACTCGGCATAATACTACCAGAGGACCCAGCTATACCACTCCTAGGCATATACCTAGAGGACTCTCCAATATGCAGTAAGGACACATGCTCCACTATGTTCATAGCAGCCTTATTTATAATAGGCAGAAGCTGGAAAGAACCCAGATGTCTCCCAACGGAGGAATGGATAGAGAAAATGTGGTATATTTACACTATGGAATACTACTCAGGTATTAAAAACAATGAATTCATGAAATTCTTAGGCAAGTGGGTGGACTGGAGAATGCTATCCTGAGTGAGATGACCCATTCACAAAAAATCACACATGATATGCACTCACTGATAAGCATATATTAGCCCAGAAGCTTGGAATATCCAAGGAACAACTCACATATCAAAGGATACCAAGAAGAAGGATGGAGAGGCACCTGGTCCAGGAAGGACTCAGTGTGGCAGTGTAGGGGAATACCAGGAAGGGGAGGTGGGAGTGGGTTGGTTGGAGAGCAGGGGAAGGGAAGAGGGCATATGGGACTTTTGGGGAGGGGGGAACCAGTAAGAGGGAAATCATTTGAAATGTAAATAAAGAATATACCTAATATAAAAATTTAAAAAATCAGTTTTATATGTCAAATGGTCATTTGGTTAACACATGCTGATTCAAATCTGTTATTATAATGTATGCTATAAAGTACCAAAACAAATAAATTGAAATCCAAATGGGAAGAAGACATGCAAACATACATTTGTGGTATTTCTGTCTCATTTAACCATGGGATTGTGGCTGAACATTGTAAATGCTGTCAGAATCATGATCTGTGCAGGAAATAGTGATGATGTGAAGGAGACACTGTTCATGTAGTTCTGCATAAGGCTCTTCATGGAGAAGCTTTATGAAACATTGACAATTCTCTTGGACAGTAAACAGCAGAATATTTCAGAAGGCAAACGCTCAAACATAGAAAGCAGTGATATTTCATTTGGGGACTTTTAATCAATGTGTCTAGAATGCTCAGCAATCTTACTACAATTTTGTAGAAGCCCAAAAGTTCAACACATGAGGCACAGGAAATGTGGTTACTTATACATGTCTGTAACCAAAGTACCCAATGAAAATTACATAAGAAAATAAAATACTTTATTTTGGCTCGTGGTTTGTAGGATTACAATCTATCACAGCAGGAAAGGCATGGCACACAAACTCCTGTGTCAGTGAGAACATGCTACAGAGCATTCTCACATCACAGCAGACTAGGAAGCAAGGAGTGTTCAGAACTAGGTAGTAGATCTAACCTTAAAGACCTACCCATAATCCATTACTTACATTTGTTAGTTCTCACCTCCAAATGTTAACATGGATTCCCAAAATACAGCCAATGCTGAACCATGAGATTTAACCTATGGAAAGATGGGGACGCTTGCAAGTCAAATGATATCTATAGTAATTACAGCAAGTCAAAAAACAGCATAGGTTGAGAATGTAGGCAGACATCATAAGGAGTAGAACCAAGATACAAAGGGAGATAAAAGGAGAAAAGACACTTGCACAGTAAAGTTCTCTAATTTAATTTTACTCCAAAACCAAGACTACTGGAGCACATCTCACCACAATGATGTTTCAGAAATAGTTGCCCAAGGGTGTTACTTTATAATTTGCTCTTGTAAGTACTTCATAGATGGTCCTCATGATGGTCTTCAAAGAATATCTATTGAGAGTCACTAGAGCAGAAAATAAAACCCCATCACCAAATTAGGCCCAGTTAATGAATTTTATACATTTCTTAATCATCAATATAAGCTGGCATGGCACAGTGTGATAAGTTATAATAATGCCTTTGTCAACTCCACAATGCTCAAATCCGTAATGAGCTTTTAGATATGATATACGATGCAAAAATGCATTACATCTCAGAACCAATGATCAAAAATATGAGTCCAGACTGTATATTCTGGAAAGAATCTGAAAAAAATGGAAACTTTCATATAGTGCTGGTAAGAATGTAAGTTGACACAACTCTTTAGAAAGATGTTGCATTTAGCTATAAATTGACATCTAAGAAGTCTTTATCACTTAAAAGCAGCAATTTTAATCCTGAAATATTTCCCAGAGGATCTCACATGACTCTGCCCATAGAAATCATTTACTGTATGGGGGAATAATATTCATCATCTGTCCATATGTCTATCTGACATCTATCTATGTATCTATTGGCTCAGTAAGCAAAAGATCTTACCATGAAAGCCGGAGTTGAATTTCTGAGCCTCTGTGAAGGTGGAAGAAGAGAACTGACTTCAGTAAATTACCTTCAGACCTCCACTTGTATGGTGTGGCACTTACAAAAACACACATGCTAAGTATATTTTTAAAATCACTGTATTTGTGATTATGTGAGAATATGTTTATTTAAAGAGCATTAAGAATAAGTGATCTACATGAATAAATCTTAAAAGAAGCGTATTTAAGAAAAAGTTAATGTTCAGTTCTTTCTAGTATTCTGGTGCTATGGGTGTTGCGCCATGGTGAGGGAGGTATATTCTAGCACATGTGTTCTGCTATGAGCATTGCTACAGGGAGAATTCAGCAAAGCCAGGTCCTCGTGGTGGACATGTTTGAGGATGTTGCTATGAAGTTCAAGAAGGAAAAGTAGGCTTTTCTGGAACTTTCTTGGAAGGGTGTGTATAGAGATATGATGCTGGGAACTCACTGGAACATTGCTGCTTTAGGAAACAAATGGCAACATTAGAATATTGAAGGCCGTTATTACAATGCAAGAAGAAATCTAAAATACTGTGTATCTTAACCTGGATAAGAACTACACAAACCATAGAAATAACCAATATAACATTTTTTCTCAATTATTCAAAGAAACGGGACCTCACAGTGTGAATAGACCTTCACAATGAAACTCACAATTGTGTTTTAGGAGGATTCAGACCAAATCAAATTGATAAGTATCCATCTCATTTGGATCAGCTAAGGTGAAAGCTGTATTATCTCCAATAGGTAACAACTATATATTCTCATCATCTGGAAGCAATTACTGGAGATCTCCTGACCCTCAGCTTCCCATGAAAACAAATGAGGATCATGACTCTCATGGGGTAATGATGCAGGATATAAGGATAGCTCTTATAACTTAACTCCAGGACCCAGCAACTAAGAAATGCCATGAATTTGGCCTTTCTCTAGGCTGCTGAGGTTAAGCAAACATTTTCTTTTCTAACATTTACTTTTCTAACAAGAAAAATAAAGAATCTCCTAAAAATGCATGTGTGTGAGTTGTAAATACACATAGGTTGACATATGCCAGATAATGGTAATATTAAACTCTGGGGTCATTGAGGAATGATGAAACATAGAAGTGCATAGGAACTCATATTGTGTCAGTAAATAATTTTTCTTAGCTTGATGTTTGCTACATAAGTAGTTGTCATAGTGTCACCTGCACTATTACACACCAATTGTTTAATTCTAAAATGTTAATGGCACAAGTGTAATAGTGATTTTGTTTCTTTTGGTATAACCCCTTTTCCTTTTTCATTGAAATTTTTTCATACAATATATGTTCTGAATGTAATTTTCCCTTCCTTCAACCCTTCCCAAAATCCTTTCCATCCACCTCTCCAGCTCCAATTCCTTTCTTGTTCTTTCTTTAAAAAGTCAAATAAGCACAACTCATAAAAATAAACTTAAAGTCACACACACACACACACACACACACACACACACAAACTCTTTCATTTTACTTCTTATTTGATATTTTGTGTATGTTATGGTTTCCAATTTTATGTTTTTGAGAAAAATCTCATGAAAATATAGTGGTGGTTTGAATGAAAATGGACCCAGAGGTCATAAGGAGTGGCATTATTGGAGATGTGGCATTATTAGAAGAGAGATGATTTTCCTGGCGGAAGTATATCACTGGCAAGGCCTTTGAAGCTTCAGAAACTCAAGCCGTGCCCATTATCTCTCTTGCTGCTGTCTGCCGATTCCAGTGTGGAATTTGCAGCTATCCTTTTATTTAATCTTATATTTTTTGGATATTTGCTTTATTTACATTTCAAATGGTATCCCCTTTCTGTGTTACCCCTCTGAAAATCCCCTATCCCATACTCCCCTCCATCTATTCAAGTCCCTCCCCTATTTCCTGGCTTGCATTCCCCTATTCTGGGGAATCAAGTCTTCACAGGACCAATGGCCTTTCTTCTCATTGATGTATGAAATGGTCATCTTCTGCTACACATGTAGCTGGAGCCATGGGTCCCTGCATGTGTACTCTTTGGTTGGTGGTTTAGTCCCTGGGAACTCTGGGGCATACTGGTTGGTACATATTATTGTTCCTCCTGCAGAGCTGCAAACCTCTTCAGCTCCTTGGGTCCTTTCTCTAGCTGCTTCATTGGGCACTCTATGCTCATTCTATTGGCTGGATGTGAGCGATGGATATTTTGATCCACTTTACAATAACGTTCAAAGTATCCACACCTTGGTCTTCATCTTCTTGAGCTTCATATGGTCTGTGTGTTGTATCTTGGGTATTCCGAGCTTTTGGGCTAATATCCACTTATCAGCGAGTGCATACCATGTGTGTTCTTTTGTGATTGGTTACCTCAATCAGGATATTTTCTAGCTCCATCCATTTACCTAAGAATTTCATGAAATCATTGTTTTTAGTAGCTGGGTAGTACTCCATTGTGTAAAAGGACAACATTTTCTGTATCCATTCTTCTGTTGAGGGACATCTGTGTTCTTTATAGCTTCTGACTATTATAAATAAGGCTGCTATGAACATAGTAGAACATGTGTCCTTATTACATGTTGGAGCATCTTCTGGGTATATGCCCAGGAGTGGTATAACTAGGTCATTAGGTAGTATCACGTATAATCGTCTGAGGAACTGCCAAACTGATTTCCAGAATGGTTGTCCCAGCTTGCAATCCCACCAGAAATGAAGGAGGGCTCCTCTTTCTCTGCATCCTCTCCAGCATTTTCTGTTCCCTGAGTTTTTGATCTTAGCCATTCTGACTGGTGTGAGGTGAAATATCAGGGTTGTTTTGATTTTAATTTCCCTGATGAATAAGGATATTTTTCTCAGCCATCTGGTATTCCTCAGTTGAGAATTCTATGTTTAGCTCTGTACCCCATTTTTAATAGGGTTATTTGACTCTCTGGAGTCTAACTTCTTGAGTTCTTTGTATACATTGGATATTAGCCCTCTATCAGATGTAGGATTGATAAAGATCTTTTCCCAATCTGTTGGTTGCTGTTTTGTCCTATTGACAGTGTCCTTTGCTTTACAGAAGCTTTGCAGTTTTATGAGGTCCCATTTGTCAATTCATGATCTTACAGCATAAGCTATTGGTGTTCTATTCAGGAAAATTTCCCCTGTGTCCATGTGCTCCAAGTTCTTCCCCACTTTCTCTTCTATTAAATTCAGTGTATCTGGTTTTAAGTGGAGATCCTTGATCCACTTGAACTTGAGTTTACACAGGGATATAAGAATGGTTCAATTTGCATCCTTCTACATGTTGACTTCCAGTTGATTCAGCACCATTTGTTGAAAATGCTGTCTTTTTTTCACTGGATGATTTTACCTCCTTTGTCAAAGAGTAAGTGACCATAGGTGTGAGGGTTCATTTCTGGGTCTTCAATTCTATTCCATTGATCTACCTGCCTGTCACTGTACCAATGCCATGCAGTATTTATTAATATTCCCCTGTAGTAGAGCTTGAGGTTAGGGATGGTGATTCCACCAGAAGTTCTTTTATTAGTTGGACCTGCTGTCTCTGACTGGTACTTGTCTCTCCTGTGGGCCTGCCAGCCTGTCTTAGTACCCGTGGGTGACTGGCTCTCTCTTGACACAGAGCGTTGTGGTGCTGCCCAGCCTCTGGGTTCCGGTGGAGCCTGGACAGATCCTCTCCCAGCTGCTCTGCCACTCCTGTTTTCCCTGCAGTTCTTGCTGTACCAGCTTCCTCAGTGGCCGGAGAGAAGATAGTAGCCTCACCTCCAAAGCTGGGAGTCAAATCACTCCCTGCAGAGCAGTACTCCCCTGACAGGATCTGTGTACAGACAGCTGTTGTGCTGCCCTGGTCCTAGGTGCAGGTGGAGCCTGGGAGGACCCTATCTCTGCTGTCCTAGCACTCCTGCGTTCCCTGTGCTCCCGGATGTACCCACTTGCTCAGTCACCGGAGAGAAGATCTTGGCTACCCCTTTAATACCATGTTTGCCTATATGCCACCATGTTTCTTGCCATGATGATAATAAACTACACCTCTGAACCTGTAAGCCTTTCCCCAATTAAATGTTTTCTTTTAGAAGAGTTTATGTGATCATCTTGCCTCTTCCCAGCAACAGAAACCATTAAATTCGTTTTATGTTGACAATACACTGCTTGGCATGGGGCCTTCCCTGAAGTATGGTTAGTATATTCACTGAGACTCCATTGGAGAAAATCAATTTATCCTTTGCAAGTGGTATTAATGGCAGAAAGCTTCTTGGTTAGGAGTTGGAGCTCTTGTTCACTTCCCCCTGTAATAGCTTGCATTCAATCTGACTTGAACCAGTATAGCCCTTGAGTACATTGTGAGTTAATATGTGATCAGTCCTATTAGCTTTCATGTAGAGGTGAAAGAAGATTCTCTAATGATGGCTGAGAAAGGCACTGCTCTGTGGACATTTTATTATTCTGTATAACTAGTATAATAATAATATTTGGTCCTTCTCTAGGCCTGTGGCCTATCCAGGCTCAGGGGTTTGGCCACACAAGCATTATCAGGCATGGTTTCCATCTCATGGATTGGTCCTTATACCTAAACAGAGACTGCATGGTTACTCCTACACCATACCCTAATTTATGGGACACAATGAAAGCAGCGCTAAGAGGAAAATTCATAGCCCTGAGTGCTGCCAAAAAGAAACGGGAGACAGCATACACTAGCAGCTTAATGGCACACCTGAAAACCCTGGAACAAAAAGAAGTAAATACACCAAAGAAGAGTAGAAGGCAGGAAATCTTCAAACTCAGGGCTGAAATCCATCAAGTAGAAACAAATAAAACCATACAAAGAATCAACAAAACGAGGAGTTGGTTCTTTGAGAAAATCAACAAGATAGATAAGACCTTAGCCAGAGTAGACAGAGGGCACAGAGACAGTATCCAAATTAACAAAATCAGAAACGAAAAGGGAGAGATAACAACTGAAACTGAGGAAATTCAAAAAATCATGAGATCCTACTTCAAAAGCCTGTATTCCACACAACTAGAAAATCTCGAGGAAATGGACAATTTCCTTGACAGATATCAAATACCAAAATTAAATCAGGATCAAATAGACCATCTAAACTGTCCTTTAACCCCTGAAGAAATAGAAGTTGTCATTGGAAGTCTTCCAACCAAAAAAAACACAGGTCCAGATGGTTTTAGTGCAGAATTCTATCAGACCCTCAAAGAAGACCTAACACCAATACTCTTCAAACTGTTCCACAAAATAGAAACAGAAGGAACACTACCCAACTCGTTCTATGAAGTCACAATTACACTAATACCAAAAGCACACAAAAAGCTGACAAAGAAAGAGGATCTCAGGCCAATCTCTCTTATGAATATCGATGCAAAAATACCCAATAAAATTCTTGCCAACCGAATCCAAGAACACATCAAAATGATCATTCACTACGATCAAGTAGGCTTCATCCCAGGGATGCAGGGATGGTTCAATATAAGGAAATCCAACAATGTAATCCACTATATAAACAATCTCAAAGAAAAAAACCTCATGGTCATCTCATTAGATGCTGAGAAAGCATTTGACAAAATTCAGCATCCTTTCATGCTAAAGGTCTTGGAAAGATCAGGAATTCGAGGCCCATATCTAAACATAGCAAAAGCAATTTACAGCAAACAGGTAGCCAGCATCAATCTAAATGGAGAGAAACTTGAAGCAATCCCACTAAAATCAGGGACTAGATAAGGCTGCCCTCTCTCTCCATATCTTTTCAATATAGTACTTGAAGTTCTAGCTAGACCAATTAGACAACAAAAAGAGGTTAAAGGGATACAAATTGGAAAGGAAGAAGTCAAACTATCACTATTTGCAAAAGATATGATAGTATACTTAAGCGACCCAAAGAACTCCACCAGAGAACTCCTACAGCTGATAAACGACTTCAACAAAGTGGCCGGATATAAAATCAACTCAAGCAAGTCAGTAGCCTTCCTATACTCAAAGGACAAGCAGGTTGAGAAAGAAGTGAGAGAAATGATACCCTTCACGATAGCCACAAACCATATAAAGTATCTTGGCTTGACTCTAACCAAAGAAGTGAAAGATCTGTATGACAAGAACTTCAAGCCTCTGAAGAAAGAAATTGAAGAAGACCTCAGAAGATGGAAAAATCTGCCATGTTCATGGATTGGCAGTATTAATATAGTAAAAATGACCATCTTACCAAAAGTAATATACAGATTCAATGCATTCCCCATCAAAATCCCAACTCAATTCTTCATAGAGTTAGAAAGAGCAATTTAAAAATTCATCTGAAATAACAGAAAACCCAGAATAGCTAAAACTATTCTCAAGAGTAAAAGAACCTCAGGGGGAATCAGTATCCCGGACCTCAAGCTGTACTACAGAGCAATAGTGTTAAAAACCACATGGTATTGGTACAGAGACAGGCATGTAGATCAATGGAACAGAATTGAAGACCCAGAAATGAATCCACACTCCTATGGTCACTTGATCTTTGACAAGGGAGCTAAAATCATCCAGTGGAAAAAAGATAGCCTTTTCAACAAATGGTGCTGACTCAACTGGAGGTCAACATGCAGAAGAATGCAAATTGACCCATTCTTATCTCCTTGCACTAAGCTCAATTCCAAGTGGATCAAGGACCTCCACATAAAACCAGACACACTGAAACTAATAGAAAGGAAACTAGGGAAGAACCTTGAACATATGGGCACAGGGGAGAATTTCCTGAACAGAACTCCAATAGCTTATGCTCTAAGATCAAGAATAGACAAATGGGACCTCATTAAATTACAAAGTTTTTGCAAGGCAAAAGACACTGTCAAAAAGACAAAGCGGCAACCAACTAACTGGGAAATGATCTTTACCAACCCTACATCCGACAGAAGGCTAATATCCAATATATACAAAGAACTCAAGAAGTTAAACTCCAGAGAGGCAAGTAACCCTATTAAAAAATGGGGCACAGAGCTAAACAAAGAGTTCTCACCTGAAGAATATCTAATGGCTGAGAAGCACCTAAAGAGATGTTCATCATCCTTAGTCATTAGGGAAATGCAAATCAAAACAACCCTGAGATTCCATCTCACACCAGTCAGAATGGCTAAGATCAAAAACACAGGAGACAGCAGTTGTTGGTGAGTATTTGGAGAAAGAGGAACACTCCTCCACTGCTGGTGAGATAGCAAGCTGGTACAACCACTCTGGAAAGCAATCTGGCGGTACCTCAGAAAACTGGGCATGACACTCCTGGAGGATCTGGCTATACCACTCCTGGGCATATACCCAGAGGCTTTACCTGCATGCAATAAGGACACATGCTCCACTATGTTCATAGCAGCCTTATTTATAATAGCCAGAAGCTGGAAAGAACCCAGATGTCCCTCAACGGAGGAATGGATTCAGAAGATGTGGTATATTTACACAATGGAATACTACTCTGCAATTAAAAACAATGAACTCACGAAATTCCTAGACAAATGGTCAGAACTTGAAAATGTCATCCTTAGTGTGGTAACCCAATCACAAAAGAACACACATTGTATGCAGTCACTGATAAGGGGATATTAACCCAGAATCTCGGAATACCCTAGACACAATTCGCATATCAATAGATTTCTAAGAAGATGGAAGGAGAGACCCCTGGTCCTGGAAAGACTGGATGTAGGGGAACGCCAGGACAGAGAAAGGAGAAGGAGTTGAATGGAGAAAAGAGGGAGGGAAGGGGGCTTATGGGACTTTCGGGGAGGGAGGAAATGGGAAAGGGGAAATGATTTGGAATGTAAATAAAAAAACTTAGAAAATAAAAAACAAAACAAAGCAAAAAAATAAATAAAAAGAGCAGCAATGAATATGGTTGAGCCACTGTCTCTATAGTACAATATAGTGTTCTTTGCTTATGTGCTTTAGTGGTATATTTGCATTGTGAGGTACATCTATTCCCAGCTTCATGGGGAACTACAGAATATTAAGTGTAACATATTATACAAAATAATTTTAAAATTTTAACATGTGAAATAAAAACATGGCAATGAAATCTGTTGAGTACCTCTGTTGATACTTTTTCTATACTGGATATCTAGTTGTTTATTTATGGTCCTTCGAAATAACACTCCACTTGAACTTAATGATTAGGAGTGAATTTTGACAAGTATTCACAAAGATAAAATTCATTGACTATCACTAATAATTACCTCTCAGCCATTTGAAATTATGTTTATATAACTGTGACAAAGGTCCTTATCTGACCACCCTAGGGCAAAGGAGGAAGAATTAACAACACTAGACTACAGGAGTTCATTTGTAGGTAACAAATTAAATATAGTTTTAAACATTCAGTATTTTCCTCTACACAGTCACATGTTTTTTTAAATTCACAAGATTTTTTTTAATTTTTTTTTTAAATTTCACAAATCTCCTGTCCCTTCTTTCTCACCAAAATTTTCTGCCTTTTCCCATTAAGGCCACAACATAATAGCTTTACATATTTGGGTTTTCTTTAGAACATGGTTGACCTCTCAGCACTACACATTTAGAGAAAAGTGGTAAATATCCTTTCCTGACTACCCTGAGGCCATTATGAATGTAGCTGAAATGAACATGAGCATCTTTTGCCAGGGACCAGCTCCAGTCTTATGGTTCTGATCATGAGATGAGGAAGAGGTGTCAGTGCTAATAGAAGACATTGGCTATCTGTTGACTTTCAAGCATGTGGCCCCATATAGTTTTTGGTAGTTTTTTTTTTTGTAATTATGCTAACACAAAAAAAATATATCTCTTTCTCAGTGACTTTGTTTCAGTGTTTCTTCTCTCTCTCTCTGTGATTTTTTTCTCAGATGGCTGTCTCACACAATATGATTTGCACACCCATACCTCTAATACTTCTCCTGCTTTCACATCTCAACATTATTTTCTCTTTCTTCCCCTTTAATTTCCCCCTCTGTTGATTCAATTCCTAACTCATGATAGTAGCACACACCCATATCTGTATATCATACATAGATTCAAGTGAAAAGTTAGGATCTGCTTATGAGAGAATATGAGACATTTGAGTGAGTATGGGTTTCCTCATTTAATATAATAATATCCAGATATAGCCATTCTTTGCAAATTTCAGAGTCTTCTTATTTTCGTTTTGTTCAATAAGTTTACACAGTATATGTGTATATGATTTTCATCTGTTGGTGGATATGTAACATAGTATTTGTCCCTTGCTATTGTAGAATATCAAAACATATTCATGTTTTAATGTATTAATACCTCTGTGGTAGGACAGAAAGTCTTTGTAAACATTTAAAATTTTATACTTTCAGAATTTAAAATAACAGAGCTGCCTAGACCCATGCCCTGAATTTTCTTAAATTAGAGAAACTCAGTGCTACAAGACTAAATTATGCTATCAAATCTGCCACATTGTTTTGTGAATCAAACGAAAAGCTGGAAAAAATTCCCATTTTACATTCATACATGATTGAACCTTCTGTCTTAATATTAAGAAGGAACCATAAATTATATTTTCATGATGAACCATAAAAGGGAAAAACTTCTGTAAGCCTCAAAATAAATCATGTTTTAAAATAAAATATAAAAATACAATTGATATAGCAGTTGTCCTAGTTATTCTTGGAAGAGATTAGAGAACTATCTTACAGTATCTCAAGGTGTTTACTAAGATATTACAGTAAACACTACCTTTATGTTTCATAAACCAGAAACTTGCACCCAATATTTTAACTGAAATCTTCAGCCAGAACAAAAAGCTGCATATATTAATTATTATAATCAAACTTATTTAACTCAGCACACTTTGGAACATTGTTTGTTTTCTTTAATTTAAGATTGGCCCTTCAATATAAAGAACCATAATAGGACATTCGCCAAATGAGTTTTTCACGGAAACAATTTAAATGATGTGTTCAGTTTTTAAGGAATTTAAACCACTATTGAGAAAAGACTTAAACAAAATTTCATAATAGCACATCTGTATTTCTCTCTGCACTTAGGCATTCTGGAAAGCATTTAAACAAAAACATAATAAAAATATCTTTCATTCTAGCTTTGAGAGTTATTATGTGATGTATCAGAGTCATTAAGGGTTCAAGGTGGAGAGTCTTAACTAATCCCAAGTACCCCTATACATAAATTCAGAGGTTATAAACAAATTATCTTAATTGCACATTTAGAAAGTCTTCTTTCAGAATGAGATATTGCTCAAACATAAAAGCAATCAGAGCTGTGGACTACAACTCTACCTATAAAAAAACTGTACTGAAAAAAAATCAAACAATCTCCAAGGTATTTTTAGAAATACATGATAATTACAATTCAGCTGTGAATAATGTTTCTCTGAATAAAAATCTAAAAATGGAACTGGGTTGTAATATAACTCCTTTGTTGTCAGATGATAATAAAAATATATTGCTAGAAAAGTCAATATAAATGGCAAAGAGACATAGCCTAATATCTTAGGTCACGGCCTGGAATATGTCATATCATATATAGAAGTAATGTAGCTAGTTAGGTTATCATTTGAAGTGTTTATCAGTTACTTATTGATATATCTGATCAACATTACAAGATCGTTAAGTGTCGAAAAGATTGCTTCTTACATTCTATCAGTTAAATAGTTTCCTTTCAGATATATATGGAGAGTTCTTTTTCACAAAACCAATTAATATTGCTTTAGTCTAGATTCTACATTGAGAAATAAGGGTGTTATATTTCTTGTGTTGTCAATAGCAAAAAGTCATAGATGCTACTGTTTCAGTAGATGTAAATGTGGTTTAGTAATTTAATAGACTAATACTTTATTATCAAGTGATTGTTTTAAATGACTAGCTATTCTTCTAGAGAAAAGGAGTCTCTGCACAAGGATTCTTCCATGAATTCATTGTGGGAAGAGTTCACAATTCAGGTAATTTACTGAGGAAACAGGAAAATTAAAAATATGTCGTTAGAGTTAAACATGGATTTTAGGTTTTTTTTCAAGCATATACTCAAAGAACTGAGAATATGTGAATTGAAAATAAAAATCTAAAGCAAAAATGAACAATTTATCTATAAAAAATGACCTTACTTTTGTACACATTAACACATTATTCATAGATTTTTTTTCCAAATAGCCTTTTATCATTAATAGAATTTCTCAATCGAGACATAGATTACAATGATTATTTTGTCTATTTATAAATACCCATAATTCCAGACTTAAAAACAAGAAATGCAACCATATAACACAGTGGACATAAAATATCTACAGTGATTATGTTTGCAGTCTACTAGGGCATAAAAATGCTAAAACAGATTTTGCTAAAGACACAAAAAATGTTTAAACACATTTAAGAGGAAAATAGTTATCCCGACATTTTGCCATTAAAATTCAACCAGGATATGTAGGATGCAAAGAACTACATTGATGTGTAAATTATGCAGAATACACTACATAACGCTTTCATGCTACTCACATAATTTATAATACAGTAATAGCCATTATTTTCATGAGACATAGGCACAATAATGGTCTTCCCCTCTTCCCTATGTGAACAATTTAGAGCACTCTATCTCATTATGTAATAGAAGCTCTTCTGTTCTGAGCATTTTACAGAGGCAATGGTGAAGAACAGCACATGTCAAATTAAACTAATGTATAAGAGAGCTAGCTATTTGGGAGTGAAAAACCAACCATGTGACTTCTCAAGCAAGAAAACAACAAAGCAATTGTCAAATTATGAGAATCCCAAATTAGTTCTGACTATATTGGTTTCTCCTTTTGACATCAGCATTTTAGGCTGGATAGTACTTTACTGTGAAGAACTGTACAATGCAATCTAGAAAGCTGAGCAGCATCTTGAATGCATATACTAGAGGCCAGTGATACTGCCTTGTTTCATGTTCCAAGTCTGGCTTCAGAAATTGCAAAACATGTCCTAGGAAATAAAATTGTTTCTGCCGAAAATTAACACTTATTATAAAGGCACCTAAATCATAATGACATTTGTGGTGGTTTGATTAAGAATGCAACCCCCAGGTACATACACTGAACACTTAGGGAGTGTCAGTATTTGAATGAATTTGGAGGTGTGGCCTTGGAGGAAGTATGTCACTGGGAATGGACTTTGAGGTTCCAAAAGAACAAGCTAGACCCAGAGGCCTGTTCTTTCTATTGCTTGTGGATTCAGATGTAATACTCTCATCTACTTCTCCAGTATCATCTCTGCCTGTATGCTGCCATGCTCCCTGCCATAATGACAATGGACTAAACCTCTGAAACTATAAGCCAGTCCTAATTTAATGGTTTTTTCTATAAGAAAATATTGCTGTGGTCATATTATTTTTTACAGAAATAAACCACTGACTAAGACAATGCTCGTATTCAATGTACTTGAATAGTGTCATAATTGTTAACATCAACATCTAATATCATGAAGGCATACATGGAATACTCATGGAATATATTATAAAGGTAAGAAAAATGGAATTAGTTACTGTGATGGTTTGTATATGTTTGGCCCAGGGAGAGGCACTATTAGGAGGTGTGGGCTTGTTGGAGTAGGTGTGTCACTGTGGGCATGGGTTTAAGACCCTCATCCTAGCTTCCTGGAAGCCAGTCTTCCACTAGCAGCCTGCATATGAAGATGTAGAACTTTCAGCTCTGCCTGCACCATGCCTGCCTGGATATTGCATGCTTATGCCTTGATGAAAATGAATCAAATCTCTGAACCTGTAAGCCAGTCCCAATTAAGTGTTGTCCCTTATAAGACTTGCATTGGTCATGGTATCTGTTCACAGAAGTAAAACCCTAACTAGTACAGTTACTGACTACTTCAGTGTTTGTTAAAATACTGAGGATTCTAACAATTGAAGTGTTGATCTTTTCACTTGATTTAGCAGAACTATCCTTCATTTTTATTTCTTCAAAAAATTTAACTTGACTAAACGTTGGTTGGGTTCCACAACTGTAAAGCCTATGAATCCTAGCAATAATCAGCATTGCAAGATACATCCAAGGCTACAAAAGTGATAGGTATACCTGAGGTAATCAATAAACATCAAAGAAGACTTAAGAGATGCTAAATAAGAAAGAATTCATCCTGGCCATATAAACCTAGCCAGTTATCTGTGACTGGTGAGGTCATGGTGCCTAGAGGTGAACCTACTACTGCCAATTCCCTTAACCAGTATAATTCCAACTGTATTCTACACACCTGTCTTTATGTCTATAGATTTGTGTAGCTCTTATATCTACTTAAAGAAGCTTTTCCTCTTTTTGCCACAATTGGAGATCATACAGAAATTGACAACTGACCAAAATGGAGAGAACAGCTGACCATGGAATCTTTCTAGCCACATTGATACATTTACAATATAATCTCTATGACTAAATGTCAGGGAATATTGTATAAAGGGTATAAAAAGATTGTAAGAACCAGAAGACCAGGATGTCGCTTATGAAATAACATTGTCTAGATATGATAGGAAAGGAGATATTCCCACAAAATATTAGCAATACTCTTGGCTAAATAAAACCTGAACAATGACAATACCTGTTGACATCCTAACATGAATATGGAAAAGCTCTCAAATAACCCTCAAAGAAAAGATACAGGCAAAATAATGACTGATGACAGAGAGGGAGAGGAGAGGGAGAGGGAGGAAGAGAGAGAGAAAGAGAGAGAGAGAGAGAGAGAGAGAGAGAGAGAGAGAGAGAGAGAGAGAGAGGAGAGATCTGGGTTTTGGTGGACTGTGCTCTCTGTTAGAGAAAACCACAGTACCTCAGTGACAGGCTTATTGCGTATAGCTGAACAAGAGGGTGGGGTTACTACATGGAGATAAACAAGGAGCCAGACAGGGTTTATGGCATACCTCTGTATCAAGGGGACAGATTTAACAAATATTGGTAGGGACAGTCTATTGTGGATATCTTCTGCTCACACCGTCAGCACTCTAATTTAAACACTCAGGAAAGGCTTTACCATTTCCCTAAGCCTATTCTGGGAAGCCTTTGACCATTTTCCATGAGTGTGAGTCTTTGGAGTCCTAGATATGGCTCTTCCCATATCTACAATATATTAAAGATTTCACTCACTTAGAGTTGCCTACAGGTCCCACAGAGGACACATGATATGAAGATAGAGCTCATGTATGAAATTCCCCCTCCAAACAATGAAATATAAAATAAATACGTAAATAAAGGTAGGAAGGAACAAGAAAAATTTAATGAAGATGAAGTGTATGAAAAGAATCACCATGCAAAGGAGACAAAGGGTAACTGGAAATTAGCTGAAGCTCTTCCCAGAAACAGTTGCCTGAGGTCACTTCTGAAACAATTTAAGAGATGTGTGGGGGTATAAACTGCTTTTGAATCGCACAGACTGATCCATCTACTTAGAGGCAGACAGGGAAATTACTCAAAGTGAGCTTTTAGACTCCTTGGAGTGAACAGCAATAAAAGTTTACCCTGATAAGAGAATTAGCTAACATGAAAGACAATTGCAATTAATTAGCATAGAAAACCCATGTTTAAAAGCTACTTAGAATAAAACAAATGGAAAATTCTACATGAGTTGTTCCTTGGGGTGAAAGAGACACAGTAAGTTGAAATAGTTGAAAATGAAGATAATCTCATTTTCAGTAGACTGAATGAAGGTAAACTAAAAGATGTTATCACAGTTTTAATTCTCAGATGAAAATCTGTATTTCGCTGAGTTATTATAGAAGATAATTGATTTTGAATTATTTATTAAAGTCTTTTTAATTTTAAGCATAGTTTTACCCAAGCATACGAAAATTCTATGATGCTTTTAGAACAACTAAACATTTCTTAACCTGAATGTAATTTAACCTTCATCATTTAAGATCATTTGCAGGACAATTTGTTGTGTTTCATAGCCTGAAACTGACCGTATTTCTGGACAAAGGGGAGAGGAAGCAAGCCAGAAAATGGTTGATTCACATGTACTTTCATAAAATGTTTCAGTTTTAAACTTTATAGTACCAGTTTGTTGTTTTACTTAGATGATTAAATATGTGTGTACAAAGAGTCAAATCTGAATTAATAAGTAATAGGAATTTGTAAACTTCAGGCAGTAAAATTGTAGCTATGACAGATACAGTTATAAGCAAACCTTGCTAAATTACCTAAAGCTGCCTTGGAATACCATTGGGGGGAAAACATGTTATTGTGATTTTTGCATGGGGAACATGTTAGGCTTAGTTATATGAAGTTCTTATAATTAGTAATTAGGAAAGACAGAAACTATAATGCCAGATAAGTATGCAGAGTGCTTTGAGGGTTTAAATTAATAGAAATAAAAGATATATGAATGCTAGTTATCATAATCATTCTTTGTTCTTAGCAAACTGTTTAATAAACAAAATATTTTAGAAAGATCCTAGTAGTCTGCATAACAGACACACACACACACACACACATATGTATATATATATATACATATATGTTTATATATATATAAACATATATACATATATATATGTATATATATATATATACATATATGTTTTGTTTCTTCATATGTGGCCACATTTAGGGTAGGTCTTCATGCTTCCTATAACCTGAAATTCCCTCACAAATGCAAATGGAATCAGGGTGAACAGAGCCAAGATTAGCAATCACAGCTACTAATATTTACTGTTACATTTCAGTGGAGGCACAAAGTAATATTGTGGGCCCAAACTGACAGGCTATCTTCAGTTTAAGAAGGCTTCCTACTGATCTCTGAAGATAGTTCTTGGTTTGGTAGTTTGCTCCAGACAGCCCTCTCTGCTTGAGACAGTTCACTCTTATTAGAAAAACTATCTAAAAGCTCTCTGGATAGCTCATGGACTTTCAGACCAAAGTCAGAAAACTGCAATCAAAAACAATCTTGAATTTTCTGACTACTTTAGAGATCCTGTTAAAAAATTTCTAAAAGTAATTCTTGGGTTTTCTAATCAAAATAAAAAAGCCAGAAAACATTGTAAAACATCCATGCTTGTTCTTCAGTCAGCCTTCTCTGGATAGTTGCTTGAAAACTTTCTTAAAAAGCTGTTTTAGTTCTGTAAGTAATTCTTGGGATTTCTGACCCACCAAGGTCAGAAATCCCATTAGAAAGAATTCTAAAAGATCTATGAAATTTTCTAAAACACATGTGTTCACTCTCCATGGTTTTTCTGACCAAACTCAGAAATCTTATTAGAGAAAAATTCTTGAAGATGTGTGTTTGCTTTTCAGAGATCTCAAGACAATTTTCTTTTGCTAGGAAAACTTCTTTAAAAACAAAACAAAATAAACAAACAACAAAACCAACCAAACAAAAAATACAGCTATGGATCTCTGATAGCTCTTTTTATGCAGATCAAAAACCCAGTTTTTATTTACATATCAATATAGTCATTATTGATTGTCCCATTAATCGGGTCCTGGGACCCCAACTCCTTGACTCTTAGAAAGATAGCAAGCACAAACACAAACAATAAGATAGCTGGGAGGGATCCTTCCCTGAAATTACACTTCCTATCATGCCTTGCTCTGAACCTAATCTTCTTCTGTCTCAGGCTGACCTTGAACCCAGGAATCTGTTTTTTTTTTTTTTGTAGAAAAACAAACAAACAAACAAATAACCGAAGCAACAATGACAACCTAAAAAATTAACTGGATGGGATCTTGCCTTGGAATCACCACTCTGTATATCTTATTGACAAACTGGCTCATAGTACAGCTGCCTTTGTTCTTTTAGATCTGTGAAGCTCCTTATACAATTCATATTTCATCTTTATATTTTGTGTAGTTGAGAAATTATGTAGTTTTGAATTCATGTTTTCAGCGTTCGTTCCCACAGCCTTAAAGGCTATCCTGGAGGTCACAGGATTCTACCATTTTGCTGAGACATAGACACACCCACATCTCCCAGGTTCTTGGGCTCTTGATGTTTCTGATTATCATGGAGTCATTAACCTTGGCAGAGAGAATATTCCTCAAAGGAGAAACATTAAAATATGTACAGAATTATACAAACAAGCCTTATGACCACAGGAACCATCAACATTTGTGGAAGTACATGTCCTGATGGCTCTGATCCAGGGTGGGAAACATGTCATTCCATCCATTACATGGCCACCCTGGACCTAGCATTCTCATTACTGGAAAATGAAATCCCAAATTCCAAATTTTGCACAAATCTTTACTTTTTTATGGCTTACTGCTATAATACATCCTTATGGGAGAAAGTGAAAAATGAAAGAGAAATTTGAAATTGTGAGGTGAATCCTTAGAAGTGATGTCAGAGTGCTTCATCTAATTAGAGAGCAGCACAGGTGAAGACAAACATGAAATTATAAGGAAACACAACAGAATCAGTCATTTTTTTTACCTTATGAAAATTTTATTTTATTTTTCCCCTCATACAGGTCCTCCCTATGTCCCTCTTCCCTTTTCCTCAAAGAAGAGGGAGGCCACTCTGGGTACCAACCCACCTGGATTTGATTTACCTGTGCTAGCAATTTAATGTTGCTAATTGGTTGGGAGGGAGTTGGTAAGCCATATCTGGAGGTATCTGTGAGATAATTAAGATCAATGAATCAAAATCTCATCAGTCATTTGGTATTAGAATCATGCCTGTTTTTTTGTTTTGTTTGTTTGTTTGTTTTTGGTTCAAGCTAGAAAATAGGATGGAATAAACCAAGTTTGGAGGCAATCAAGGAAGCTTATGTTTCCTTGTTTGATCATTAATTTGCAGTCTAAAGAATCATGAAGATGAGCATTGAGACCTGGATTTTCTTCATGTGCAACTGTGTGGAATGCCTGTGTTGAAAGAAATGGAGTAGGTCTCTGAGTAGAGTTGAAGGGAGTAGAATTAGAAAGAAACTTGTTTGTGGTGAGCTATTTAATATTAATTACTTCAGAAAACAGAGAATCAATGTCTAAAAGATAACATGCATCATTTTTTTTTCCAATGAAAATACCACAGCACCCATAAATTAACTTAAATTATGCTTATCCTCCTAGCTTCAAATGAATGGGACTCAAACTAACATTTGTTTATTAGGCTTTATGAAAGTACTGGGGGATTATCCCTAATCTAATTCTCTAATGCTAGCCTGGCTTCTTCCCCAAATGTGCTCCCCAAATATTTGCAGTTAGAAATTTCCTGGGTTATTTCTGCTCCAGCAGTTTTGTGTCCTGGGGTGGCATTCATTTGGGCACTGGCACGTGATACTAGGCCATCATGGTTAATGGAGTCCTCCTGTTCTCTCTGTCCCTTTCTCCTCCACCATGCTCCTTCTCTTCCTCTCTCCTTTCTCCTTCTTCCCCTGGTCCCTACCTATGGCCACTAGCCCGGTAAATCAAACTCCAGCTCTTTATTACTTCCAGTAATTGCTGTTAAGGGCTTTATTTAACAAATAGTTTTAAATTGGCAAGTAAGGTTTTCACAACAAAGACTGGTGTAAGTGAGAATTTGTTAGTCTTGGGGCAACTAGATTTGGGGGTACAGAATTTAGCATAAAAAATAAAAACAGCACCAGATCAACCTCCAACAAACACCTGGGAGAAGTGACTGAGTATACCTTGAAAGCAGAGGTAATAAAAATCTCATTGTGTATGCCAGAAAATAAGAAGCAAAAATAAGGAAGGGATTTTGAGAATGATATAGTAATCATGGGCCAAAATAGGCCAAATTAGCAAGAAAATAAGTAAACATAGAGAGTTACAACTGGAAGTAAGCCAAGTTCTAAATATGCACTTACACAAATGAACCATCTATTGTATGAATAAAGGAGAAAGCTCAACAAAGGAAATGTCTCCCATGATATATGTGTGAATTTTCCTTCATTAATATAGAACCCAGACACACACACACACACACACACACACACACACAAACTCAAAATAGATAGGTGCCTTAGTCAGGGTTTCTATTCCTGCACAAACATCATGACCAAGAAGCAAGTTGGGGTGGAAAGGGTTTATTCAACTTATACTTCCACACTGCTGTTCATCACCAAAGGAAGTCAGGACTGAAACTCATGCAGGACAGGATACAGGAGCTGATGCAGAGGCCATGGAGGGATGTTACTTACTGGCTTGCTTCCTCTGCACTGCTCAGTTTGCTTTCTCTTTTTTTTTCTTTTTTTAATTTTCTATATTTTTTTATTTACATTCCAAATGATTTCCCCTTTCCCGTTTCCTCCCTCCCCGAAAGTCCCATAAGCCCCCTTCCCTCCCTCTGTTCTCCATTCAACCCCCTCTCGCTTCTCTGTCCTGGTATTCCCCTACATCCAGTCTTTCCAGGACCAGGGGTCTCTCCTTGCATCTTCTTGGAAATCTATTGATATGTGAATTGTGTCTTGGGTATTCCGAGATTCTGGGTTAATATCCCCTTATCAGTGACTGCATACCATGTGTGTTCTTTTGTGATTGGGTTACCTCATCATGAATAAAAACACATGCTCCACTATGTTCATAGCAGCCTTATTTATAATAGCCAGAAGCTGGAAAGAACCCAGATGTCCCTCAATGGAGGAATGGATTCAGAAAATGTGGTATATTTGCACAATGGAATACTACTCTGCAATTAAAAACAATGAATTCACGAAATTCTTAGGCAAATGGTCAGAACTGGAAAATATCATCCTTAGTTTGCTTTCTTATAGAACCCAGATCTACCAGCCCAGAGATGGCACCACCCATAAGGGACCCTCCCCCCTTGATCACTAATTGAGAAAATACCTTACAGCTGGATCTTGTGGAGGCATTTTCTCAACTGAAGCTCTATTCTCTGTGATAACTCCAGCTTGTGTCAAGTTTACACATAAAACCAGCCAGTACAATTGGAAACCTCAATGTAAAATATAAAAGCTAGATGAGGAGAAAATAATATTAAGAATCAATTCTTCTGACCTAGCAACAATGAGGTAAACTTAAATTTGGAATTTTGAAATCATTGCTGCATGAAAAAAGCCATACTTATTCACTACCTGACTTTAATTTAAAATAAGCCTGCATGTATAATATTGATGTTGGTAAAATATTAACTGCAAAACAATATAAGGTATTAAAAGCAACAATAACCACAAATACAACAACAACAGAAAAAACATTGTCACAGTGTAGAGCAGTTCTCACAGAGTCAGCAGGTAGAGATCAAATCCCCACAATTTTTTTTGCAACTTTGATCATGAAACTAATATATTTTTCTTATTTAAAGCTTTGTTTCACATTTCACTATTTACTATGAAACCAAATACAAAACTGCATTTGATGATTTTTATCCCTTGAATTACTATGACTCTCTGCCTCAACAAATTGTTGATTATTGACATAAATTACATAAAATTAGTCTTGATTTTATAGTTTTAATCCATCCAAACTTCAAAATCTTCCATCAACAACTCACCTTATATTTGCATAGAATTACAATGTTCCCTCTCAACTTGAACACATGCCATATGACCTAAGAGGGAATGGGGAGCACACTGACACAGTCAGGTTTTGTAAATGAACAAGTGCTCACAAGTTCTGGTACTTAGAAACCCTGGGGGACAGGTCTGACCTGGGGCCAAGTAATGCTGACTTTATAACTTAGAAGTTATTTGAATGCTATGAAATTTTACTTAAGGGATTGTTAAACAAATCATCATATAAGCAGATAAGAGTGTGTGGTGATACTTATATAAACATAAGCAAGTATGAAATACTTAAACAGGCTGAGTTTTATATAAAAATTGGGTGGTACCATTTATATAATAACATCGTCATATTTTTTTGTCCCAGTGAATTTCATGACGGCTATATTAATTTTTAGTGGCTATATAATAAACTACTTCAAATAGTGATTTATGACAAGACATGTTTGTAATCTTGATGTTTCCATGGATCAGGATTTGGAATCAGCTGAAGTGTGAGATCATCCTGGCTGGCACAGGCTTTGGTGAAGTTGTCCGCAGGAGATGGAACTTGGACGCATCTTCTCACTTACACAGTTGCTGACAGAATGCACTTCATCCTTTCGTAGGATTACTGCTCAGAGTTCCTGGAGCATGACCTCAGAAGCAGTAGTTCATAGATTGCTGTTGTTCTTCAGAGCTACAGGGGATCATCTGCTGATTTTGTCTCACGGGATGCAGGGATGATACTTTTTAAAGAGGATTACCTGCTTATGTCAGAGGGACGCAGGATTTCTTTTGGATTAGAAATCTTAGTTATATCTGCATAATCCCTTTACTTTTGCTATATCCTGTCAGCTAAAATGCAAGATAAAGTTTCTGTCTGCATTTAAAGAGAAGAGATTCTATAAAATCATGAATGTCAGTGGCAGGAGTCATGAGGCCCATCTTGGAATTCTGCTTGATGCAACTGTCATGTGCCACCACCCCATTCTCTCTGCTTGTCCACTATTGGGTGGCAATGTAGAAAAAAAAATCAATTAGTTGAAACCCAGTTACTTTTTAAATGAAAGTTCTTATTAGTGTATAATACTTAGCATGAAATATTTGTTGCTATAGTAGAATTCATTGTACCAGATTGCCTAACTGATTCACTTGTACTTATCATTTTATTAACTAATGTTCCCAGTTCACATTACACTATGTGGTACTTAACACATACTCAAAAAATAAGCTTAGAAATGCTAAGAGAAATTTTCCTTTATCTGACAGTAAAATAGTTTTGCACTTACATGGGTAAACTGTAGCTTAGATTTTTTAATCACATATTTTTAGTTCAGTTCTCAAACTTAAATAATTAAACTCTTAAACTTGACTGCAGTCACAGGATTTTGTGAAAGTTGTTTTATGTTTAAAGGGTACCTAAACTAGTGTCCCATTCAAGATACATAGAAAAAATATAGAAGTTGCATCCAAATAACTGTCCTTGGAGACAGTAGGAACACTTTTATTTCTGCACAAATCCTTAGATTTAGAGGATTTTCTCCCATAGATCTATGCTTTACACTTGAGTGTATTGAGAATGTGAACTAATTTCTGCACTTTGTTTTCATGCCTAGACACACACTTTCTTGCAGCTTTGAGAATTTCTCTGAAAACTTCTGGAAGTCAAGGGACCACACAAGTACTATAGAAAGTATCTAAGATATTAAGATCAAGAGTAAGGCATCAGGGATACTTATAGAAAAATGGTCACCCTGATGAGCTTCCCTTTCTGTGTCTTGTTTTGTAGAAATTAACACTTTGAACCATCTCAGCATTCATTTTTAGGTCAAGAATAGGAACTATAAACAGTATCCGGAATTAAATTGTGTCTCTTCTCCCAGTTAACTTTCATGGTAAAAGATAACACAAACAAAAATCCTTTACATGAAACACGTTATTCAGATCTCCTCTTGTAAAGTATTCTAGACAAACCTCTGATTTCTACTCTAAGCTGTTTCTATGAAACAAGTCATTATTGACAAAATGAAGCCATGCATTTTACTCAAATTTTATCTCAATTGCTACCAATTATTGTTTCTGCCTTTCCTTTGTCTATTCAACTATTTTCTTAAGATTACTATGTGTTTGAAAAAACGTACTCTGAAAATGTATTTCCTTCCCACTTTTCAGGATTGTTAAACAAAGACCATCTTTTCAAAGCCATTAAAATTTTTGTTTATTTTTCTATTACAAGACATATGTTACAATTTATTTGGATGAATTCTATTGGTATCTACAGTAGAAAATGATTCATAAAATGTTGAAAGAATGCATAAACTTAACAGAAAGCTTAGTATTGAAAACTGTCTTAGTATCTCAGGACATTGAAATGGACATGAGCTGGAGTTCTATGAAACTGGAAATTTCAATGTCTCTCATAAAAATTATAAAACACCATCGTTTTCTTTGTGCTTACTTTATTTTATTTAGTCCTGATTGGTATACTGTGAAAATACTTTACAGCACATAGCAGTGTAATGGATTGAAAATGTAATCCCTAAAGTCAGAACTTAACTGAATTGTTAACTAACTAAATTTAACTTCATTAAAGTGCTACGTTCTGATACCTATATTTTTACAAAGGTTATCAAGTTCAAATTAAGACACAATTGAATATGATTTATAGTTTTAAAAGGGGGATTCTTTTTTTGTATATTTTTTTATTTAAATTCCCAATGATTTCCCCTTTCCCGGTTCCTCCCTCCCCGAAAGTCCCATAAGCCCTCTTCCTTCCCCCTGTTCCCCATTCAACCCCCTCTCGCTTCTCTGTCCTGGCATTCCCCTACATCCAGTCTTTCCAGGACCAGGGGACTCTCCTTTCATCTTCTTGGAAATCTATTGATATGTGAGTTGTGTCTAGGGTATTCCGAGTTTCTGGGTTAATATCCCCTTATCAGTGACTGCATACCATGTGTGTTCTTTTGTGATTGGGTTACCTCACTAAGGATGATATTTTCCAGATTCTTTTTAACAGAAACATTCAAAGGGGGAAACAAAGCCCAACTAACCAACCAACCAACTACCACCACTACCACCACCACCACCACCACCACCACCACCACCAACAACAACAACAACAAAGAGAGCAAAACAAAACCATAGATGATGTAAAGGGACCTAAGGGGAAAATAACCATGTAGGATCCATGGAGAAACACATGTGTGTTTGCACTCACAGTATGCAAAGTATTAATTCAATCAACACTTAGATCCTACAGGGTTTTGAAACTCTGAAATAAATTCTTTAACATTTCTCTATCCTTCCAGCTCTATACTGTGATTCTAACCAACTACCATGGATCCAGATGATCCCAAACGAATTTAGTATCTTCTGACTCTGGACTTTTCCACTTTCAGCACTGCAAACATGATACTTAGTAACAACTGCATTTCTCCATTTCTTCCTACATTTTCCAGTCAGGCTCTTGTTTATGTAACCCTGGTTGAGTCTTTATTGGATTTACAACACAGGCTGCTCTAAAATCTTAGTGCTCCCAGCTCAGCCTCCTGAGTACTAGGAATAGAGATGTGACACTGTGTCTGGTATATCCCTCAATTTCTTGAATATTCTCTGTGTTAGTTATATCCTATATAGTCCTCCATCAGGATGCTGGGCAGAAGCAAGAAATGAGAGCTCTCAGGCAAGCTATACGTGGCAGGAGGTAAAGAAACAGGTTCTAGGACATTAAGTTATGACATTGGATGCATTGTGGAGCGGGCATTTTCAATTTAGGGTGAGTTACTGTTAACAACGCTCTTTTAAGTAGAACAGCAGATATCATAAGTTTATTGGTAAGCTGTCTTTGTTGTTAAGAATTAAGTTTCTTTAGAATGCTGATGTCAAGTAACAGGATCTGCATTGTTCAAAGAGACAGAGTTCTTTATCACTTTTACTGCTAGTTGATGGCCACATACATTTAAACAGAAGTTTTGACTTCATGATGCAGAAAAAGAACCTAACCTAGGAGGTGAGACCTCAGATTTGGTGGAAGCATCCTTAGGTTCAAATTCTGATCGGATTATTTTCTAGCTGAACATTTTTAACCCAGCTCATCTGTTTGTATTCTCAGGTCTAAACTTGTTAAAATCTGTGAATGTTACTATAGGTTGCCTATTTTAAAAAGAAGAAAAATGATATTAAAATTACCAAAACATTGAAAATAAGATTAGAATTTCATTGTAACACAATATTTGAGAATATATAAAATTAATGGTACATATATAATAGAATAAATTTAAAACAGTAAAAAGTAATAACTTGGTCTTACAGTTTTATGAAGTATAATAAAATGATAGCTATTAACTTTTTATCTCAATTTGCTAAATAAAATTTTGGGACACTTTTTTTCCAAATTAATTTATTAGGCTATCAAAATTTTTGTAGCACCTTTATTTTCCCATTATTTATTTAAAAGTTAGATCAGACACTCTTGACAAGTAATACTTGGTAATATTTCAATTTGAGAAGATACTTTTTTGAAGGTGCCACTACAAGTAGTGTTAAGAATATTTTTACCTAACACAATTTGATTTCATGTAACCCTAAATTTAATTTTAAATTAAAAGTTAGACAATGATATTTTAATACTCCTCTGACATATCCTGTAATTTGAGGACTCAATTTTAGAAGCCAAAAGTAGATTCATGATACATCTATAACTCAAAATGTCTCTTAATGCATTTTATCTTTGTATTCTTGATTAAAAGGAAGAGCAATTTGAAAGTTGTTTCAGCAGTTAATTTTAGGTTCATGTGGAAATTACATTTTCGTTGTAATTTCTTTTTGGAAGCTTGTGGATATTTGCTTTCCAACATCACTGCACTAAGTCAAACTCCCACACTTATTAAAGAATTCCAGTCAGTTCTTTAAATGTTCTATTGTACTGTGAAGACCCTTTCATTTTGTAAAAGATGTCCTAACACTCTATGTATGCATTGGCATAAGCAGTCTTGTGGATTCCCCAAGGGGAAGAATTAATTTTTGTGTACATGCTACATGATGCACTCTGGCAATGGAACACCCAGTCCTAGTCTCCCCATGGTGAACAGAGCTGCTCGCAAGTCATCCTTTTTAAGGCCAGGGACACAATTGCTACCATATATCTTTATTTTTTATCATAGTTGTTAATGTGGCTTCAGGTCACACTGGTCATTGAAGGGACACAGAGTACCCTGCTTTTCCTGTCATGTGCAACTCTATGTTCTGCTTCCTTGCCAGTTGCTTAATTCCCCCATCAGTCCTACAGCCCTGAATCCACCATTGAACCACACCACTCAGTTTGTACCACATCATCTCCAAGGTTTGACATGAAGCTCAAGCCAGGAATTACTAAGATTTTCAAGAACGTTATTCTAAATGCAAAACATAATGGTGATCAATGTTTTACGTCTCACTATAAATGCTGCACACTTGTGAAGCCTGCTGTATACAGTTGATAAAAACACTCAGTACAGTTACAAACCTCTAGTACAGAAGAGGCTTCTTTGTGACAAATAGTCTTCAAATATGAATGCTTGTGTTATTGTAATGGCACATAAGATGTATTCACTGCCTCAGAGGTGTTCACAGCACTGCTAGTGACAGACACACGAGCAATTTATCACAGCAGCATAGACATGTCACTGATACCAGAAAATAAAAATGCTCCATCAACAAGAGACCTGGAAAAGCAAAATTCATGTAACAAGGTTGTGACTAGTTTCCACCCTACCTCTGTCATGATATAGGAATTCTTGGGAATCTGCTATCTTTACTTTAACTGACAGAAAAGAAGACTCTCCACATTCCAATACCTTTTGATTTCTTCAGAAAACAGTGATTGTTACGTAGCTAGATGAAGCAGAAAGCACATTCCAAATGGTGGTAAACCCCCTACCTAGACAATAGAGAGATGAACTATTTTTTTTCTTTAACAGAATATAAAATGTAGACGCAGGAGATGTATCTTCAGAAAGTATCTGAAGTCTCAGTGAAATTTTGAAGGGGTGTAGGTGCCAGTTAGAAGATGCCTCACCCCTCCTTCCTCACCAGTTCCTTTTAAAACAAATAACCAAGTAAGCAACAACCCCACAGGCTTCTATTAGTGTGTTTAGTGTGGTGTCAGGGAAGGGGTCTCTTGGAATCTGCTTAGTTTATAGGCATGCAAATTGAACTGGAAGCCACCCACAAAATCCTGTTTCTATACTCCTAGCAAACTCCCCAAATGCTGCAGCTATGGCAAGACGATCCTGGTCAGGATTTTTCCTTTGGAAGTGCTACAAAACTGGTGTTACACCCAGTTTACTGAAATTCAGTCTGAAATAAGAAACCAGGGAAATCCCATGAACCCACTATGAGGTACATACCAGACAGGAAGTTGGGAGAACCTGCTAGAAAGCATAGAGAGGTCTTGGTTGGGATTCTTCTCCTGCAAAGACTCCTCAAAGATACCGATGAAATATTCCAGGCTTCATAAGATGCAAGGAAATATTAGTTCTTAACTCAAGAATTGGCTTCATTAGCATTTTTGACAGGGAGGAAATTTGCCACTAGATGGCACCACACCTCGATTTGATTGATCCTAAGTAGGCCCAAAAGGCACAGCTGGTATCTGTCTTCCTACAAATTAAGCCTAGTCCTGGTCATTTCATTATTGCAACACCATAACCAGTAATAAATTCTCCCATATTGTTGCTGTCCATTGTATTTGCTATTGCCGACTTTTGTGTTTGAATTCCCTCCATATTAATAAAGTGGATCTTTACACATATTATACATGTGTATAGGAGGAGGAGGAGGAGGAGAGAGAAAGAGAGAGAGAGAGAGAGAGAGAGAGAGAGAGAAGCCATAGCGTGAGGAATATGCAAAGATGACATTTATCTTGAATCCAGAGCATGTACAGCATGCAAGCTTTCTCTGCAGCTTCTCAGGATCCTCGGGGATACCCACTGACTACTTAAACTACTATTAACAGCATGGTTTCTCATTAATTATATATTACATATCTATTCTAGGGTCCTGTTTTGAATAGCTGTAATAACAATTTGGTTTATTCTTTTAAATGAATTAATAAATAGGGTCAAATTTCCAAAGAACCACCCCAAAACACCCATAAAAATAGGAACCTTGTTTGAGTTTCTATTCTTTTATAGTGCCTACCACCACTGTTGAGAAGAGATTGTGAAAACTTTAAACACACACACAAATTACAAATATATTAAAAGTTCATCTGGAAGCACCAGTCTTTATATATATGTGTGTGTGTGTGTGTGTGTGTGTGTGTGTGTGTGTGTGTGTGTGTGTGTGTGTGTGTATGTGTTTGTGCATGTGTATACAAAACTTCCAAATAGATGTGAAGCACATTTCCAATGTCCAAGTTAAAACCCCAGTTATATTAAGGGAATTATACTCTGCTGATAACCCTAGGTATCTGCAGAAGGAAATGGAAACACACTCTAGGAAAAGCACATCATCCTACCATTACATGTTCATCACATAGTATATTTTGAGCCTTGTAAAGGGTAAAAAGCAGTCAGGCAAATTAAGAAATGGACAACACAATAGGGAAACTTGCTTCAGAGAAACAAAAAGGCAGCTAAGCTCAGTGGATGTCTACTGCAATGGTTTTCTCAAATGGAATACTCATTAAGGAGGATGGAATACATGCTCCTTCTTAAAAACTGAACTCTGACACTTGTCCACAAGCCAGATTCACAGGAACAATGCACCCCTCTGTCCATGGCTCCTACGAGGTTTGCAGGTTAGAGCACTCAGCCTAGGGCATTCTGATCATGGTTGTCTCCAGTTCAGCAATATGTGGGTGTTTTACTAACAAACTTTAATCCAGTATTATTCTAATATAAATAAACTTGAATTCCTAAGGCTGCTAGCATTATTAAAACTGCTCACTGTGTTTTTGTGTATTATTTCAGTCGAAGCAATATTCAAACACATCAAATTATCTACTTAAAATTAATGATAGTTTGAAGATAAAGAGATAAAACTATTGGTGAATTCAGATGTAAATAACTGGATAGAATAGTGCTGTTACATCTGAGAGCACAACCTGATTACTGAAAGTTCTAAAGTCTTATGTGTCAGGATGACTTTGGAGCTTTGTTCTGATTCAGGGTTGCCAAAGCTTGAAAGTTGAGGTTTGCTTAAACATTGTATCATCTAACTTCTCCCAGTACTATTATTTTTTTGTTCACTTTTGTATTTCTCCCTAAAATTATAATTAATTTTAAAGTACAATTTGTCTTGACTCAACCAAATTGGATTATATAAATTGGATTATTGGATTCTTCAATAAATTGGATAAAAAAACCCCACAATTGTAATGATGACAGTAAAATATTCGTGCCAGATATTAATTTTAAATAAAGTTCTCATTAGCAAAGTGAGCAATACATTAGCACATCTCACTGTGGGGCACTATCCCTGTGACCTGGTTATCCTAGTCCACATCCTGAATCAGCATCTCAGACGTCATACAGAATGGAACTTCTAACACACTCATGGAAAAATAGAAACTGCATTTTGATATCCAATTCTAGGGAGGAAACTGCTTTGCCCAAAACAATTTATTATGTAATATTTCACTTCAACTATCTGCAGCATGATAGCTAAAAACCTGTTTTCTTCTCTTTTGTTCTGATTTGTTGAGGAAGCAAAGCCTAGTCTACACAGACACCTAAACACAGCTGCCAAGATTCTTCTTTATAAAACAGATTTTGTCTACACAATGAAAAGAGTGACCATGTTTCCTTCCCCTGTCAAAATTCTGTGTATCTTGGAATAGGAGAACTCTTACACAACTTTTACAACTTAGGTGGCACTAGATGTCGAAACAGGCAAATTAAATACAGATCTTTGTATAATAAAACAAAATATTTGAACTTCACCTTGGTAGCAACATTACATGCTACATACATTTCAGAAACACACACATTTTAGCGCCATCGACCCGTATACTCCTTTTTCATTGCTACATCTCTATTTTCATCCTTCCAAAACTGATTTTACAGTTTGTGATAAAACACTGTTGAACTTTTAAAAATACTTAATAGAGAAGGAAGTTCATGCACATTAAAAATTTAGATTTTTTTAGAGATCTTTTTCTAAAAAATAGCATAACTAAGTTTATGTAGGACTATAGTCATAAAGCACTAAAATTCTGATTTCTAAGGCTCTTGATAAGGTACACAGATGCAAGAAATTGCTTTATGATACACTAAAACTATTTGGTTTAGATATGAGTCTTAGTGACTAATTTTAAAATATTATATTATTTAAAAATATACAAATAATATCAGTTCCCCATTCTCTTTCTCCTTTTTACCTGCATCCATATACCCTCCATTGAACCCATGCCCCTACAAGTAGATAGAGTTTTATTTTATTATCGTTTTTACATACATGTATGTACATGTTTATATTATGCATGCACATGAAAAAATATTTAAAGAAAACTTACTGAGTTCATTTTTACTTTTTGTGTGTATGCAGTTTCAGGACTGACCTTTCTCTTCAACAACTAATAAGAGGGCTTATCATTGGGAGAGGTTAATTCTTCCTCTGCGAGCAGGAATTCATTACCTGTAGTTCCTTGTTTTGGTGTGGGGCCTTGGGAAATTTTCCCCTCCTGTGTTAACATGTCCATCGATACTGTTCTGGTCTTATCCATATGCAGCATTTCTAGGAGAGACTAGACTGTTCCACAGCAGACTTCCTGGGCTTCTTGCTTTGATACTTTCTGCCCAGTCTTCCAGTATTCTCTGAACCATAGAGGCAGAAGCTGTTATTGAGCTGCATGTAGAGCCTATGCTCCTCATTGATCTCTGCATGTGGCTTTAGGGCTGAGCATTCTGTTCAGCAACTAATAAGGGGTCTTAAAGGAATGCTTCTGGTTGTGTTTTTCTGTGATGATCTTCATTCTCTGTAAAGAAAGGCTTCTTTGATGAGGAGTGGTAGCTACACCTACCTATGAGTGTATATGTGAATTTCAGGGCGGTTTATTAAAGCCATGAGGAAGCGTATTTTAAATATTTACCTACAATTATACAAAAAGCACGCATATGTACATTATGTTAAATATTTAAAATGCATTTTAAGTGTATATTAAAGAAAGGAAGTTAAGTCACTTAGGCTTGACAACAGTGCTCCCTGTAAAAACCATCAAATAACAAAAATCTCAGACCCAGGCATAGGAAACCTTTCAATATAGATTACTGATGTAGCCCTTGATTGCTTTTCAGAGATTGAGAGCTGGACCCCTATTTCTGAGAACGCCACATAGTTAGGACATAGAACTAGAAAGATTTGAGTTGTTTCTAACCAGAAAGTCTCTTTTTGGTGGTGCAGCTTCCATGGTTCCAGAAAATACTATGCAAACTGTCAAGAGAGAGAATGAATTAAGCAGTCTGACACAAGATGCAATACCTATGGCAATTACACAATTACCAGCACTGGAAGATATACACAAAGGTGAATATGTGGCACTCATATGTTGGTGGTGGCAACTAAGAACTGTCTGATTAGATGTAAGATTCACGGAGCTGGAGGAAAAACCAGCCTGTTTCTGGAAACCCAGCCAGCTACTAGAATAAGTAGAGTCATTTTAATTTAGAATGTCTGCTGCTTCTGAGAGGCCCAACAAGCAGCTTACTGAGAAAGACACAGATACTTACACCCAACCAATGGACAGAAGCTGTAGATCCCTGTGGTTGAACTAGGGAAAAGCTGGAAGAACCTGAGGAGGAAGGTGACCCATAGGAGGACCAGCAGTCTCAACTAACCTGGAATCCCAAGATCTCTCAGACACTGAACCACCAACCAGGCAGCATACACCAGCTGATATGAGGCCCCTGACACATATACAGCAGAGGACTGGCAGGTCTGACCTCAGTGAGAGAAGATGCATCTAACCCTTGAGATACTTGAGGCCCCAGGGAGTGGGGAGGTTTGGCAGGATGGGGTGGAGTGGAGAGTCAGGGGGGACATCCTTTTGGAGATGAAGAAGGAATGGTTTGAAGAACTGTCTGAGGGCAGTCCAGGAGGGGGATAACCACTGGACTGTAAAAAAATAAAATAAAATAAAATAAAACAAAATAAAGATTCAAGATAATTTAAAAGAAAAAAGAAAGAAAAGTAAATTTACTTAGAAAATATTCTAGTCCCTGCTCCCACTTTCCAAGACCAGCATAATTTCTTATTATAATGAAATTTGTATCCTTTTATTAGTACCTTTATGTTTGTGTGTGTACATGTGCTTATGTTCTATATATAATTATATTTCATATATAATATATTATCATGTATAGCTCATCATGAGAGTACCACTTGAAGCCTTTAATGTCACCAAACCCTGTTTACTTTGTGCCTATACTGCTGACACAGTAGTTCTAATAGCTTGCCCGACAAGAAAGTTAAAATGAAATCTCTGAGTCACGTTCATTCCTACTTTGATTTCAGTGTTCCTGAGGGCAAAAAGCATAACTTATGCAACACTGTTAAAGGAGAAACCAATGCAAGGTGTTGCAATAGTGCTTTAGTAACCTACATATATTGAATTATTTGCTGTTGACCACATAACTAAACTTTTTGTATGTAAAGGCAGATGCATTCTGATAAAGTCAGGGAAATTGTTTAATGTTTGAGAGTCAGAGGTTGTCAGGTCCAAACATAGGGAAGCAACCTCACCTGTAAGATTTAATTGTGTGTTAAAACATTTGGAAGTTACAACTATTTTCTTTACAATTAATGTGTACTTACTGACTTTGTTTTAATGTTAAAGAAACTAGAGGTATTAGTTACACATAGATGATCCCTATCCATGACATTTACAATTCAGTTTGAAACTTTGCCCCATGAATACATAAAATTGATGAAATAATCTCAAAATCTCCTAGCCTCTTTCTCAGTGGTCATCCTTGCTCTATTTCTCTATTCTTTAGAACTTAGTCCTTCCATGACCTTCCTTGTATTCCATCATTACATTCAACACATGTTTTAGATGAATTATCTAACATAACTCATTGTTTGGCAGTGTTACAATGCATGGATTGAATAAAGGATGAGTGATTGACATGGTCATTCTTTCAATTAAGCTAGTCCTATTCTTCAAATAAACCAACAAGATCTCGAAGATGTCTTTCTTTTCATTAAATCCAAGATGCTCTCTCTCTCTCTCTCTCTCTCTCTCTCTCTCTCTCTCTCTCTCTCTCTCTCTCTCTTTCTCTCTCTCTCTCTTCTGTTCTTTCTTTTCTTCTAGCTTGACTATTTAACAGCTAAAATAAACCTGAAACATCGAAGTTTAGATTATTGATGTAGATGATCACATATCGTAGCAGTTGGACCTGAAAATCTCAGAAGAATAGCTAGCAAAAACAAACAATAAACAAACAAAAGAACTTGGTTCCTTGTCAAAAAGACCTATGTTGGGAGTACTCTAATGGGAGGATGCTCTCAGATAATCTACATAATCTTGTAGTTCTTTAAACACTGAACAATATCTCTATTTAAATACTGCTATAAGTATATATTAATATATAAGATGGAGATTTTACCATATATTGAAGATGAGTACAAACGGTTTATAAATATGGCTATTGTAACACTAAATAAGACTAAAATAAGTGTGCCTTAGAAAGAGGCACAAATATAGACCAGTTGGGATGTATCAATAGCAAATCCTGCAAAGGATTTCATGATGGATAAAAGAGATTTACAAACGACCAATCACGGTAATATAATTTCCAAATGTGCATGGGAAACATCTCTCTTGTCTCACTTCAATTTTCCATAACTTTATGTTTTATTTAGAAAATTGTCAGGCTTTTGATTATGGTTTATTATTTACTTTTCAAAATTCCTAATAAGTATTTTACACTCAATGCCTGTATAGGATCACTCACACATAATTCCATTTTCTGTAGACAAAGCCCAGATGATGAGCAGTGTAGCTTAAATTGTACTCAAATAACAAAACCTATCTTATAAAATAACTTTCAATGATTTCACCTTAATGAACCACTGCCAACTGTTTAAGAACATACTTTTGGTGCTCATTGAATAAACAAATGTATTGACATTTTAAATTTTTGTTATCTTTGTTGCCTCTTAATGACCTTTACATACATTAATTTAGTGCTACTCTATATTAAAAATAGAATTTTGTTGTCATTATTTGACAGTCAGTAAGGATCATGTTTATTGTTTTTTCCCTATTTCTTTTAAATCATGTACTTATTTATTTTTCAAGTGTGTGTGTGTGTGTGTGTGTGTGTGTGTGTGTGTATGTGTATGTTTGTGTGTGTGAACTCTCATAGAGAGGTTACAAGACAACTTTCTGAAGCTGTATTTTGTCTTACATACTTCCTGTTATTTCTAGGTGGTCTATCAGCTTTTGGTCCATGCTCCTGTCTCTGCCTTCCATCTATAAATTGAAGTTCAAGATTACACATGAGTTACATTCATCTTTTTTTTTTAATGCTAGTTCCTGAAATCTTCCAACTGAACTATCTCCTGCACTCTCCTTTTCTTTTTTCTATAGTGAATAGCATTCTTATTTGATAAAAAAATAAATAGCTTGAGGATATTTTTGGTTTATCATTCACCTGTCTTTGTTTCCAGCAGCAATAGTGATCCTTCAAAATATATCTATGAGTCTTTCCTCAATCACCATTTACAAAACCAAACAAATATAGATAACTAGAGTAATTAGCTATGGGACGAAACTTTTCCTGTCAGTAATGTTATGATTAAGGCAAGGTAACTATAAATTGCTTATCTTTAATGCTTGAATACATACGTTTTGAAGTAGTATTTTTATCATAGTACATGTTAAACTATTAATGACAAAAGTAGCAACAGAAGGCTATGCTTATAACATTTTAAACTGTTTCTGGAAATAAAAATGGAGTTTCAGATCATGTCAGAAATGTGGAAAATTCAGATAGTTTTCTCATTATCAGAAATATGATTTAAAATGCTAAGGACAATTTTCCTGATGAGTTACACACAAATTATAATTCCTAGAAAATTAAAAAGCTTCAACAGTATTTAAAAGACATACTAATCGGGAGGAAATGGGAAAGGGGAAATGATTTGGAATGTAAATAAAAAAAACTTAGAAAAAAAAGACATACTAATCAACAATGATGGCCTCTGGGAGAATTGAACTAAACATGAAATATTAATGTGATAACTCATATTTTTACGTGTTGTCAAAATGATGCCAAGAGCTGAAGTTAGACAGCTTTTATTTTTGTCCTGTAGCAATTGCCCACTCTGCTAAACATGAAATACAATCAACACACTGGTAATTAATTATCATTTCAATATATTTTGTGCTAATCTTTATCATTTAGAAATTATAGGACTCTCAAATACATAGAGCCTTGTCCTGGTGTTGTTAGCAATGTATATAAAATGCTATTTTATGGTTTTTATTTTAAGCAATTTCAGTATAGACAAAAAGAAAAGTATTTATTTCTATAACATCTCTATATAATATATACTTAAACATATTATTTTAATCTATCAGTCTCCCGGTTCTCAAGCTTGGCTTCAACTTTGAGGTCTTCAATTTCTCTCATATCACAAATCAAATGTGTGTTTATTGCCAATTTCTCAACCAAAGTGCAAGTCTTGGTTTGTTCTGTATAAGTCTACATGGCACAATTATTTTGCACTGACTTTTGTCTGTCCATAGAGTTCAGAATATCCCAAATGCCATGCGTAAGTCATGGAATATTGGCCAAAGGTCTTATACATGCCTCCACTGTAGTTCCTGGAGTCAGTCTTCAGAGTGTGAGTCTGAAGGCACAGAATAAGCTACAGGAAGGTATTGAAGTATAAGCATGTGATTGTAGGGAAGCCTCCCTTTCCTTCATTTTACTAAACATTCAAATAAGTGCAATTCCAGAAAAGAGACCTGTAAATATGCCACCATTCTCCACATACCTATTTATTTAAATAATTTCATGATTGTACAGGTTAAATTTGCTTCACTGAAATACTAAAAGTTTGTATTAACAGACAGCATAGGTATATGCTTGTTAGTGTGCAACATACAATTTGTTATAGAAAGTAAAACTTCATGTTTTTTTTTTGTGTGTGTGTGTGTGTGTGTGTGTGTGTGTGTGTGTGTGTGTGTGTGTGTTTAATATCCAGGGAAAGAGGATGTGTACAGCCATAAGGATATTTTATTTAAAATTTAGGAAAATGTATTTAGTTTGAGTGTCATCAACTGACCCAAATGCACAGATGAAACTGCCTCTGTGTGATGGCCCATCTGAAAGACAAGGAGCTGGAGAGCACTTGGTGAAAAAATATATGAAGAAGGGAGGGGAAAGGGAGAAGTAATGAAAGAAACACAGGAGCAGATTTCAAGAAATACTAAGAGAATACAAACATACCTTCAAGATAAAAAGCTGAGGTCTAGGATGTATCTCAAAAATTCCAATTTCTACTGTCTTCTTTACAAAACTTCCCCACAAAAAAACTTAGTGGCTTTAAAATGGATTTTCTGCAAGGAACTAAGAAAGTTCTGAGTTCTTATCTAGAGGTAAACATCTTAGGTATAATTAGAGTAGTGTCATTATGTTCTTGGTGTGTGTGTGTGTGTGTGTGTGTGTGTGTGTGTGTGTGTGTGTGTGCATGTGTGTATGTCCAGGTGTGTTTGTGTGACTGCATGAGGTACATGCATGCATATGCATGTATATGCATACAGACATATGCATAAAGAGGAAGAAAACTAACACAGAATCTAGAGTTAAATATTTAAAAAGCTAAACAATGAATAGAGTCTTCAAAGAAACCAGAGGACAAAGCTAACAATAAAAGCCTGATTTTTAAAGAATTTTTTGAAGGACAAAGCATATTTTCACGCATATTTCCATAGTTTCTTTTTTAAATTTGCAGAATGACCATGATTAGATTTGAGCAAGAACAGAAAGACAATTGTCGAGTGTTATTTAAAATGTGAAATATACAAAGAAAACAATAGGAGAAATAGACAGATTTTTTTTTAAATGAAAGGCCCTTGTCATTTAAAGAGTTGAGGCCAATAGTAGAGTGACATCATTCATTCTCCATTTTCCTCTCAGCTTTGATTGTGTTGTATCATTGTCCAACTATCATTTTTATTTGATTTTATTGTTTTAGGTTACCACATTCACTCCTGAAACTTACATCATTTTTTTATTACTCATTGCTTTTGTGTTTTTGTTGGTGTCTGTTTCTTTCTTTGGGCTAAAAGTTATATGCAGGTAAGCCTCATGTCAAAAACCACTCTTACTCCCACCCAAAAAATGTATAGTCCCTGTATCCAATGCTAATAAAATGAATCAGTCAATATCTAGGAGCACCATTTAGAAAGCTAAGAGGCATGATTGACACATCAGCCCCTTCCCTCCTTCATGCACAGCCTATCAAGGTGATTAATTTCTAAAAAGTTCCTAAGCCTAGATATTCTGCACTATTCGTATTAGCTCAATCGTGTTCCCTCTCTTTGATTTAGAAGTAGTTTGTTCCTATCTTGGCCCACATTCCATATCATAACACTATCGTATATCCCTATGACATGATAAACATTTTCAAAGTGAAACCAAACGCTTTCTGTGATATAGCTTGACTCCTTGCTATCTCTTTGCTCTATATTTACCTCTGGTTCTTCCCTCAAGCAGGTTGTACAGCTAAATGAACTGTACTCCTATTTAACTGTATGCTGCAGAAAACACCTGTTACCTAATGAATATGTTTTCCCATCTTCTTGAGTTTTCATATCTATCACTCTGACTTAGGGTCTCAGCCTCATTTTTACTTGACTAATCTCTTGCTCATTAACTCTTAATATTAAAGATTACTTAGCATCACACAGGTCCCTTTCTCTGAATTTGAAACTTGCCACATATTTGCATAATCATTTGATTAGCATATATTCACCTTGATAGAGATAACAATAGGACTAACATGACCAGTATTGGTGTTTGCCAGCATGTACACTGCCTGGCATACAATACACACAAAATAAATACTTTCTAAATAAATAAATTAGTAAGTACATCTCAATATGTTTTGTAAGGAAAGGAGAGCTTAAGGAAAAATAATTTCTCAGCATGACAGGGTATTTAAATTACTTGTACATTCTAGAGATGATTCTATGAGGGGATTCTATATTGCTCAACATACATCTAAAGTGGCTTATCTGGGTGTGGTGATGCATGCTTTTAATCTCAGTTCTTCAAAGGCAGATTCAGGTAGATGTCTAAAAGTCCAAGGCCTACTTAGTCCACATAATGACTTCTGGGCTAGCCAAGATAGCATAGTGGGATCCGGTCACAAAAATAAGTAAATAATAATATGAAGAACTTTATACATGTACCTGAAGATAGAAAAATGGCAAGCACATGGAGGAAGACACCGTGACCTCCTGTGGCTTGAATTAATTAATAACCATCCAGAATGATTCCTGTTACTTGTAGGGTACAAAAAATTATATCCCTTCTACTTTGTTCTTCATAACAGCCATATAACAACTTCCACTACTCTTGTATAGCATGGATGAGTTAAGACATTTTCCCCAAATCTTCCAAAGCAACATAGTCATACTATTGCCAACAATATTTGAGTATAACACTCCACTTTAAGAGTATCTATGTTTGTTTGTGCTTTGCAGTTACCATGGTTAGAAAATATTTGCTGAGAATAGTCTTTTCAAGTAGCTATCAAATTCAGGTAAACAGCTGTTTTCAAGTTAATAGCACTGAAAAGGTAGATGACTTGCAGAAATGGTTGCCAATGGAAACAAAGTTTCAGGAGATCTTGAATATATATTTTCAGAATGTCAATTAAGAGGACTTGGCAGATCAGCATAGGAAATGTCTCGACAAAATTATTACAAAAGAAAAAGTATTCCCCACAAGAATAAGAGAGAACTGCACATTATGAAGAGAAAGAAAGAGGTTCAATGAGTAAAGAGAAAACATCATAAAAATGAAAATAGGCAGAGGAAAGAAAGCTAAAATCAGGGATAGAGAAGTTAAAAAATTGAGGAAATGCTCATATCATCAAGTCTTCTAATGCTTAAGTAGTAAATACCCAGTCACTCCTCATTACAGGGATGATATATTATGTGTCACAGAACTGTGATTATATCCTCATTAAATCATTCCCATCCTCATTTCAAGAGTGAAATTAATGACATAATTCAAGTTTGTATTGGCAAAACATTTAAAATATTTGTAAGAGGCTTAGAACATGATTTCATATGTTGCAAATATACAACTTTAAGATTATATGTTTAGTGCTTTGTCTTCTAGATGCTTCCTTCGATGGAAACAGTTGACATTGTATACACAATGTGAATATTTGCTCACTTGTCAGTATATTTCCAAAGTTCCCGGATAACAGAAGAACAGCTAGGAGTAAGAAAATTAAGCCAATAGCTTTTTGCTTCAATAAAGCCAACGATTTAATTATAAAGAAAAGCAATATATTTTAGGGAAATTTTAACTTTCCTACTCATTAATCAACAATAGCATATATCATTTTAGTATCTACAATTCTAAACATTACAAAACTGACCCAAAAAGTGTTTCTTGATGATAATTTTAACAACATCAGGCATAGTGAGTCAACTTTAATTTAACCTATGTCCTCCAAACAGATGTTTTATTATAGTCAGTGAACATTAAGCAGTCTTTAGACAATTTTTAAGAATTTTGAATTCTAAAATAGAACTATTTGTTAGCAGACAATTGACTTCTGGATTCAAACAAATACCTTCTCTTTTATCAATCAGAATCATTGATTTTAATATTACATTTTGGTCCCAGTATTTACGTAGCTCATTTCCTGAGAATACATTCCTAGATATTTCAGGATGGGGGGGTGGGAATTAGGAAGATGAGAACAGACCTCTTGACTTAAGAAGAGTGTCTCAAAACTAATGTAATTAGCATTCAGAAGTAGCAGAGAGGAAACATCTGTACAATAAAGGAACTGTAGCCCCAGAAACTTTCTAGTCAACCAACACACTCCTTTACCCATCACCATTAGAGAATAAAGAATTTGAAAATATTGTGGGAAGCATTACTGCTGCTTTCTTAGGACTGAAAACATTTCCTTTCCTCATCAACAGGACTGGGAAGCCTGGAAGACATAGGAAATACAAAGGGCACTCTAAAAGCTTGAAACTGAGGAGTGGAGATGTTCACGTACATATTTATTTCTAAATATAACCTGCTCAATCCATTCAGTGCTACCCATATGGATGCTTTCATACCTGATCATTTGGCACTAGGAAACAAATAAATGTGCTTTTCACTTGAGAAGGCTACCTCTCCCACTCCCAGCTCTCTTAAGAAGTAATTATACATATTTATCATCCTCCAGATTCTCATCAGTCCTGGATTCATATTCTACCTGTTAGCATCTTACCTGCTCCTGAAAGCCTTCTGTTAACTGTTCTTATATAGCTTTGTGGGTGGTACATTTTTTTATGTTTCATACATTTTGAAATGACTATAATTTACTTTCACATTTAAAAGCTTTTCTAGTGGTAGAATTTTAGGTCAGAAGATTTATTTCTCTTCAGTGTTTAAGTCAAACTTTAAAGATCTTGCTTTAATAACTCTTTACTCTTATTATTTCCTGCCTTTGTAACTCTCTTTAATGTGTATTTTTTTCTAGCTATCTTTGAAAATATTCAATTTATTACTTGCCTTTAAGCAAACTAATTACTATGTGCCCGGGAGTGGTTACTTTATGAACCTTATATTTGAATTTCATTGGCCCTCTGATATATCCAGGTTTATATTCTCCATTAAATCTGGAGGAAATAGATGTCAATTTTTTACTTTTACCTTTTCTTTCCCTCTCCTGTCCTTCATTGTCCTATCTCCATGTATAACAGGATACTTTCAGATGTTCTACAATTTTTAAGTGCTATTCCATCTTTAAAAGTGTTCCTTGTGTTTTATTCTAAGTTGGTTCCAGTGCTAGTTTCAATGCTCATATATTTTAACTCCAGTGAAGCTAGGAGAAAACAAAATATTACTGTTCTGATAAAGGAACATAGCAATAAATGACTCCTGGTGATAGCATGCTGTACTCATAGATAGTGCTTTTCTCAAACATCTGAGAAGCTTCCTCCTGCAGTAGATGGAAACATATAAAGGGTTATCCACAAGGCTGACTTAAAGAAAAGCTGGAAGAAGCTGAGGAGGAAGGTGAACCTATAGGAAGACCAGCAGTCTCAACTCACCTGGAGCCCTGAGATCTCTCAGACACTAAGTCATCAACCAGGCAGCACAAAACAGCTGATATGAGGCCCCCAACACATATACAGCAGAGGACTGCAGGGTCTGGACTTAGTCAGAGAAGATAAACCTAACCCTCAATAGATAGGAGGCCCAGGGAGTGAGGAGGTCTGGTGGGTTGGGGTATGGGTGGGGTGAGGACATCCTCATGGATATGGGGGTTGGGGAGAAGGAGTTATGGGATATGGAACAGTCAAAGGGTGGACCAGAAGGGGTATAAAGTCTGGACTGTAAAATAAGATTAAATAAACAAATAAATAAATAAATAAGTGTCTTCATCAAATCCTTCCCCTTAGGGCTCAGAAACTTTGAAAATGTGGAATCTGCATGATTGTAAGAGCCAGAAGGGGTGGAAGACACTACAGAAAAAATGCTCCCCACATAAAACAACACTCACATATATATGAACAGTGACAGCTAACACAAGGCCTGCCCAGGTATAAGCCATGTTGGCTCCCAGAACTAAGAGGGTTGAGCTCCCTAAATATGGAGCAATATCTAATTGACAGTTCCTCCAAAAAAAAAAATTAGTTCTCTTCAACAGAGTCCCCCTGAATACACAAACCATGTTTAAGGGCACCTAGTAATAGACAGCCAAATCAAAATGAATTCTGTGGTGCTTTTGGAAATTTCTTTGTTGTTGTTTGCCTCATTATGCTTCATTTTTGGCTTTTTTCTTCCATCCTAGTTTTTTGTTCATATATTACTTTTTATGTTTTTATAGTTTCTCTGAGTATGTATGTCTTTGTGTGTGTGTGTGTGTGTGTGTGTCCTCATGTTTTTTACTCCTTTTTTAATTTTTTTGTTTCTTTTTCTATTTATCTGTTTATTTTCTAAAGAAAGACAGAAAGAAGGCGTGAATTTGGATGGATGTGTAGGTGGAATGGTTTTGAGAGGAGATGAGGGAGGGAAAACAAGGATGAGAATATAGTGTATAAAAACTACTTTCAATTAAATAGAAAGAAAAAATAGGGTAAGATTTTTTTGGATGTACATCTTTATAAAAATTCTAGCTATAAAAAGTCTTTGAATATTGAGAGTTTTGCTGTGTATAATAGCCTGGGCTAGCATTTGTGCTCTCTTATAGTTTGCATGACCTCTGACCAGGTTGAGGAGCACCTAAAGAAATGGTCCAAGTCCTTAGTGAAATGCAAATCAAAATGATCCTGAGATCCCACCTTATACCAAACAGAATGGCTAAGATCAAAACCTCAGGGGACAGTACATGTTGGTGAAAGAGGAACACTACTCCATTGCAGGTGGGATTGCAAACTGGTACAACCACTCTGGAAATCAATCTGGAGGTTCCTCAGAAAATTGGAAATAGGTCTACCTGAAGACTCAACAGTACCACTCTTGGGAATATACCCCAAAGATGCCCCACCATGCCACAGGGGCACATGCTCCACTATGATCATAGCAGCCTTGTTTGTGATAGCCAGAAGCTGGAAAAAACCCAGATGTCCCAAAATGTAAGAATGGATACAGAAAATGTGATTCATTTACACAATGGAATATTGCTCAGCTATTAAGAATGAGGACATCATGAGTTTTGCAGTCAAATGGATGGAATGAGAAAATATCATCCTGAGTGTAGTAACTCAGACCCAAAAGGAAATGCATGGTATATACTCACTAATAATTGGTTAATTGGTTATTAGCCAAAGAAAAAAATACAGAATATGTAAGATATGGTCCACAGAACTCCAAAAGGTCAACAAGCTGAAGGGCCCAAGTGAGGATGCCTCAGTCCCAGTTGGGAGGGAGAAGAAAGCAACCACAAGGGGAAAGGAAGGGAGGGATCTGGAAGAGAAAGTAGACAGGGTGTGTGTTTTTTGGGGGGGGGAAGGGGAACATGATCTGGTATTGGGTCGGGGAAAAGGACTAAATACCTGAGGGCCAGCAGAAAGAATGGAAACAGGCAACCTGGGGAGGTAGGAGGTTGGGGGAACCCTCCAGAATGTACCAGAGACCTGGGAGGTGAGAAATTCTCAGGACTCAAAGGGAGGGACCTTAGATGAAATGCCCTACAGTGGGGAAAGGGAACTTGTAGTTTCCACCTCCAGCAGAAAGACAGGGAATCAAGTGAGGGATAGGGTTGTCATCCCACAGTCAAATCTCTGATTCATAGTGGTTCCTGTCTGAAAGAACTTCAGGAATGGAAACGGAGAGGCGCCTGAAGAAACAAGGCCCAGCCACAGGCCCAATGTGGGATCCAACTCAAGGAGAGGCCCCAAGACCTGACACTATTACTGAGGCTATGGAGCGCTCACAGAAAACGACCTATCATGACTGCCTTCTGAAAGATCCAACAAGCAGCCTAAAGAGTCAGATGCAGATATTTGCACCCAGCCAATTGATAGAAGCTGCTGATGCCTGTGGTTGAATTAAGGGAAAGCTGGAAAAAGCTAAGAAGGAGGGCAACCAGCAGTCTCAAATAACCTGGAACCCTGGGATCTCTCAGACACTGGACCACCAACCAGGCAGCATACACCAGCTGATATGAGCCCCCCAACACATATACAGAAGAGGACTGCCAGGTCTGGGTTCAGTCAGAGAAGATTCACCTAACCCTCAAGAGACTGGAGGCCCAGGGATTTGAGAGGTCTGGTAGGGTAGGTGGTGGAGGTTGGGGGGTGGGGACATCCTCGTGGAGACAGGGGGTCAGAGAGGAGTATGGGATGTGGAACAGTCAGAAGGTGAACCGGGAGTGGAATAAAATCTGGAGTCCAAAATAAATAAATAAATAAATAAATAAATAAATAAATAAATAGATAAATTAGCAAAAAATCTTTGTATATAAATACAAAATGTCATTTGTTTCAGTTCTGTGTAAACTCAGCTTGAAACACAACTGTGTAGCAGGTTTTTGTTTTGATTTTTAATACGGGACTGCAGGGAAGCATGGACAAAAAGTGCTTGGATGAGCTCTAAACCTGTAAATAATACTCAGGGTTCTGCCTCAGCTGATCTGCACATCACATCACAGTTCTGCAGCATTTCCTCTCCTGGAACTTGCACAATGGCTGGGTGTGGACTCTCAGGAGTTTCCTGAGTAAGTTCATGATCTCAGGAGCTTGTCATCAGCATGACAAATAGTACATTTTAAATGGCCTTATTCTGTGACAGAGTTAGTTAAAGAACATGTAAGGTTAGAAGTGGAAGATTGGAAGATCTCTTTTAGTTTACACTCTTTGTTTATACATAGTCTGTGTTTCCTATGTTGTAAGGGCAAATGTTCAGTGAGTATCAATAGCACTTCAATCCTAACATTTATCAGTAAATATACCTGAGAATTCCATTCTTTCTTCACCTTAGGTTGTTATAATGAGCATATATTTAAAGGTAGCAATCTTCAAAAGAAAATACCTTAAAACTTAAGGTTGATTTCTGCAGGAAAAAAGAAGTGATATATTAAGAAGCAATGTGAATGGACTATGATTTCTTTGTTGGTGAAAAAGCATTCCTCCTTTGTAGTGCCACTGGGCAGTAGACCAAGAGAAAGTTTGCTTCTTTGTATATTGTTCAGGACACAGCACCCTGCCATGCTTTGCTTGAATACAATAATAAGTACTTACGAGAGTGGATAACTATTTGCTATCTGCAATCCATATTGACTTTTAGGACATTGTTTTTTCTGGCCTTGAAAATACAGAAAACAAAACAAAACAAGAGCAAAACAAACCACGAAAATATCCAAATTTTAAAGCTTGCTTCAAACAGAACTGGAGTCAAAGTCTAGGTTGCTGGCTTTCTGCAATTCATTTTTCATGTTTATTCAGACAGCAGGAGGTATGCATTTGATGTTCCTAGGGAACAGATGTTCATTCCAGTTATTTACCTCCTCAGAAAGAGAAATCAATTTTTATAGTCATATAGAAATGTGATGGAGACACTAATGTATTTTGTTCTCAGAAATAGTGAATTGTAACTAGAATAAATAGATTTACATTTCCTATATTGATTCTTTAAAATACTGCAGAAATAATCCTCTAACAAGAAAATTCAGCAAAGTAAATCCCTAAAATCTGTATATCCAGGAAATTCATTCATGCATTCAATAAATATGTGCATTTTGTTCCAAGTCATAAACATCAAGTCACTATACTATGCCTCTGCTAATGTAACAAGACAATATAGGAAGGTAAATGATATTCTTATCTTTTACAAACTCATAATCTACTGTAAAGTTGAGGACTCTATATTAAAACTATAATAAAAAGGTCACTATTATTTAACAGTAAGAAAAATGTACAACCAAGTAGTTAAATAAATTAGAAACATCAATTTACACCAGGAGATTCAAAGATGACATCGTTCCGTAGTTATCATCAGCATCAATGATGCTAGGTTACCAGAACAAAGAGCCGTACTCATGAGAAACAATAAAGCTGAAAAGACAGTGAATCAAATGATGGAAGAATGCTCAGAAAGAAATAGTTCTTTCATCCATATCATGCAAAAGTGTTTTAAAACAATACAATATTATGGCTTATGAAAAATTGGAAGTACCTATTCATAGTACCTAAGATGGAGTTATAAAGACTCATTTAAAGTAATGATCAGTAAGAAATGACAAATGAGTTTTACTTCCATGGAATCATTTTAGTAATAACAAAGATCATTTCTGTCTTGGATTCTGAGGCAAAAGTGTTATATTAAAAGTACATGAAGCTGAAGGCCAATCCCTAGAATAAAATGGGCTCGTTTCCCCTTAGGATCTGTGTTACCACACATAAGTAACTTGGGGGAATGGAGCTTTAATCTATAAAACTATCTCCTAAGGGATGTTTTCTCTAACTTTCTGTCTCCTGAGGGAAAGGCTTGGACATTCTTTTTTGAAGTCTGACTTATAAGTCTTCAGTAATTGTTAACTCTAATGGAATGGCAATATTTTATCAATTAACTTATTCATTCATGTCATATATCAATATCAACTCTAATCCCCTCCTCCCAGTGCCTTCTCATGCAGATGCTCCCCTCATTCCTCCTTCCCCTTCTTTGAGAAGGGGAATACCCATACCATATCAAATCATTTTAGGACTAGGCACATCCTCTCCCACTGAGGCTATATAAGGCAACCTAATTAGGGGAATGAGATCAAAAGGCAACAGATTCAGGAACACCTATGTCTTCAGTTGTTGAAAGACCCTCATGAAGACCAAGATTCATATCTGTTACATATGTGTAGGGGGCCTAAGTTCAGTTCATGCTCTTTCTTTGGTTGGTGGTTCAGTCTCTGGGAGTCCCCAAGGGTCTAAGTTAGTTGACTCTGTTGGTCTTCCCATTGAGTCACTGTTCTTTTGGGTTTCCTAGTCTTTCTCCTAACTCTTCCATAAGTCTCCCTGAGCTCCATCTAATGTTTGGCTGTGGGTTTCTACATCTCTTTCCATTGACTAATGGGTGGAACCTCTAGAGGACAGTTATGCTAGGCTCTTCTCTGTAAGCATAACAGAGTATCACTAATAGTTTCAGGGATTGGTTCATGTCCATGGGATAGTTTTCACTTTGGGGCAATCATTGGTTGACTATTTTCTCAGTCTCTGCTCTATCTTTGTCCTTGCACATCTTGTAGGTTGGGTTTATTTTGGATTGAAGGCTTTATGGGTAGGTTGCTGTCCTTGTCCCTCCACTGGAAGTCCTGCCTGGCTACAGGAAGTAACTGTTTCTGGATCCATATTCCCTACTGCTAGGAGTCTCAGCTAGAGTCACCTCCCTACATCCCCTGCAGCATTCCCCAATCCCAGGTTTTTGGCACATCCTAGAAATTGCCTCTTCCTACCCATTACCTACTTCAGTTCTCTTTTACCTACTCTCTCTATACTTGACCACCACTCCACCACCCTGACCCCACCCTATCCCCTCTTAGACCCAGTTTCCTCCCTCCATCTACCTCCCATATCTATTTCCATTTATGATAAAGATTTCAACCATCTTCCCTTGGGTCCTCCTTGTTATTGGCCTTTTCTGGGCGTGTAGATTATAGCATGTCTATACTATTATGTAAGCAAATATCCACTTATAAGTGAGTACATACCACAAATGTCCTTTTGGGTCTGGGTTACCTCAGTCAGGATGATATGTTATAGTTTCATCCATTTACCTGAAAAATTGTCCTTGTTTTTAATAGCTGAGTACTACTCCACAGTGTAAATGTACCACATTTTCTTAATCCATTTTTCAGTTAAGGGATATATAGGTTGTTTCCAGTTTCTTGCAATTTATGAACAAAGCTGCTATGAACATAGTTGAGCAAGAGTCCCTGAGCGATGGTGGCGAGTCTTTCAGTTATATGCCCAGGAGTGGAATATCTGGGTCTTGAAGTAGAACTATTCCCAAAAATCCTGAAAATCTGACAAACTGATTTCTAGAGTTGTTGAACAAGTTTGCATTCCTATCAGTAATGGAAGAATGTTTTCCTTGCTCTACTTCCTTGCCAGTCTATGGTATCCCTTGAGTTTTGATTTTAGCCATTTTGATGGGTGTAAGGTGGAACCTCACAGTCCTTTTGATTTGCATTCCCTGATGACAAAGGATATGGAACATTTCTTTAAGTGCTTCTCAGCCATGCAAGATTCCCCTCTTGAGAATTCTCTGTTCACCTTTATATTCCATTTCTAAATTGGGTTATTTGGGTTGTTGGTGTCTAACTTGTTGAATTCTTTATATAATTTCAAGATTAGCCCTCTGTCAGATGTAGGGTTGATGAAGATACCTTCCAAATCTGTAGGCTGTCATTTTGTCTGATTGATGGTGTTCTTTGACTTCAGAGGCTTTTCAGTTGCTTGAGATTCCATTTATTATTTGTTGATCTATGAGCCTGAGCCATTGGTGGTCTGTTTAGGAAGTTATATCCTGTACCAATGAGTTCAAGGCTATTCTTCACTTTCTATTCTATTACATTTAGTGTAACTGGTTTTACACTAAGATCTTTGATCTCTCTGTTTATATTGTGGATTACATAGATGGATTTTCATATATTGATCCATCTCTACTTGATCATGGTGGATGATATCTTTGATATATCCTTGGATTTAGTTTGCAAATATTTTATTGAGTATTTTTTGCTTCAATGTTCATGAAAGAAATTGGTCTGAAATTCTTTTTTTTGTTGTTGTTGCTGTTGATTCTTTGTGTTTTTTAGGTATCAGGGTGACTATGTCCTTATAGAATGAGTTTGGCAATATTCTGTTTCTATTTTGTGGAACAGTTTAAGTAGTGTTTTTTTTTTTTTGAAATTCTAGTAGAACTCTGAATTCTGCTCTAAAAGCATTTGACCCTGGGCTTGCTTTTATTTATTTATTTATTTATTTATTTACTTTTGGTTGAGAGACTTTTAATGATTTAATGATTTCCTTAAGGATAATGGGACTATTTAGATTATCTTCCTGATCTTGATTTAGTTTTGGTAATTGGTATTTATCTAGAAAAATCATCCATATCTCTTAGATTTTCCAATTTTGTGGAGTATAGGCTTTTGAACTAAGACCTAAAGACTCATTGAATTTCTTCAGTGTCCATTGTTATGTCTCCTTTTTCATTTCTGATTTTGTTAATTTGGGTACTGTCTCTCTGCCTTTTTGTTGGTTTGGCTAAATGTTTGTCTACATTTTTATTTTCTCAAAGAACCAGCTCTTGGTTTCTCTGATTCTTTGTGTTGTTCTCTTTGTTTCTGATTCATGTTTTCAGCCCTGAGTTTGACAATTTCCTACCATCTACTCCTCCTGAGTACATTTGTTTCTTTATTTGTTTTGTTTCTAGTGCTTTCAGGTATACTTTTAATTAGTTAGTATGAGAACTCTCCAGTCTAATTATGAAGGCACTTAGTACCATGAACTTTCCTCTTAGAAATGCTTTCACTGTGTCCCATAAGTTAGTGTATGATATATCCTCAATTTCATTGGGTTACAGAAAGTCTTTAATTTCTTTCTTTATGTTTTCTCAGACCCAGTAATGAGTCCAGTTTCTATGAGGATGTAGGCTTTCTGTTGCTTCTGTTGTTGTGGAAGTTCAGCTGTAATCCCTGGTGATCTAATAAGGTGTAAGGGTTTATTTCTGTCTTCTTGTGTCTGCTGATGCTTGCTTTATGACAAGTTATATGGTCAACTTTGGAAAAGGTTCCAAGAAGTGCTGAAAATGATATTCTTTCATGTTTGTTGGAAATGTTGTATAGATATATGTTAGGTTCATTTGAATCACAGTTTCTGTTAGTTTAATTATTTCTCTATTTAGTTTCTCTCTAGATGACCTGTCCATTGATGAAACTGGGGTGTTGCAGTCTCCCACTAGTGGGTTCAATGTATGATTTAAGTAATTTAACCTTTAGTAATGTTTCTTTTACTAATGTGGGTGCCTGAAGTGGAAACTTAAGGCTTCTTTGCAAAGTCATTTTTGTAGGAGGATGTTTGGCTGCGGCAAACAAGTGAAGGAACATTTCACTGAAGCATACACTGGTAAAAGGATGTTCTGCTTTAGCAAGCACGTGAAAGGACATGTGATGATGGATTCTTCACTAGTATTAGTATTACTAGTATTAGTAACTCACATGTATTAGTCCAAATAACATTGAGTAGTTGAGTTCCTTTTGTCAGGACTCCATAAAGAAAAAACTCATCAAAAAACTTCTGGTGTTGTGCTGCGGCTTTTTGCTGCTTCTGTGGACTCAGGCTAATTGGCAGAGTGATGTCAGCTGGGACAGACTTGCATGCTGAGACAAGATACCTGGTGAGGCAAAACCCATGGAGGACACATGATGTTTGGTGGGTGTACAAACAGGACTCCACAGACAGAGAAGGAGGCTAGGCTAGGCTTGCTTAGAGAGTTAGCTGAGCAATACTTGTTGGTTTCTCCTCTTCACTAATCTTTACTTCACTGAGAGAGGCACAACAGAGAAATTCTTCTGGTGTCCCTACTGGTCTCTCATGAGGAATTGTTCCAAACCTGCTGAGTTCTTCCTTCTAGGTAGGGCTACTGGTGCCACTATCCTGACTGCTGAACTGGACTGCTGATATACCCATGAAGTGTTTGCAACTGGATTGAGCTGCCACTGCTGATTTGTGAACTGATCTGCTGATTTCCTGACAACAATGGGATTGGATCCAAAAATACCATTTCAAAACAGATCCACTTCCCCAGTATCTTTTCCTTTCCTCTACCTCTGGTAGGTGGTGGGTTAGAAGGGAGGTTAAAGTGTTTAAGAAACATCATTAAAAAGAAGTTTTGTCTGAAAAAATTAAAGTTGTAGGTGCCTTTACATTTGGAGCATAGGTGTTCAGAGTTGAGATGTCCTCTTGGTGTATTTTTCCTTTGATATATATGAAATGTCCTTTCATGTCTCTTTTGATTACTTTTGATTGAAAGTCTTATTTTATTAGATATTAGAATGGCTACTCTAGATTCTATCTTCAGTCCATTTTCTTGGAAAACCTTTTCCCAGCCTTAACTCTGAAGTCATCTCTATCATTTTTGCAGAGCTATGTTTCTTTTGTAAAGAAGAGTAATGGATTCTGTTTGTGCATCTATTTTGTTAGTATCTGTCTTTTTACTGGGGGATTGAGTCCATTGATGTTGACATATATTAATGGCTAATGATTGCTAATTCCTGTTATTTTTATGTTGGTGTTGGTGGTAGTAGTAGTAGTAGTATTAGTAGTAGCAGTATTAGTAGTAGTAGTAAGTAGTAGTAGTAGTAGTAGTAGTAGTAGTAGTAGTAGTCGTAGTAATAGTAGTAGTAGTGTGTTTTCTTCTATTGTTTTTAGTGGTGTGACATTATCCATTTCTTGTGTTTTCCTGAGTGTAGTCAGTCTCATTTGGTTGGAATTTTTCTTCTAGTATCCACTGTAGGGATCGGTTAGTGAAAAGATATTGTTTAATATGGTTTTGTCATAATATATATTCGTTTCTACATCTATGGTGACTGAAAGGTTTGCTCTGTATAGTAGTTTGGGCTGACATTTGTGGTCTCTTAGGGTATTCATGACATCTTCCTATGGCTTTCTAGCTTTTAGTGTCTCTGTTGATATGTTGGGTGTAATTTTGATAGTTCTACCTTTATATGTTACTTGGCCTTTTCCCCTTGCAGCTTTTAATATTCTTTCTTTGTTCTGTACATTTAGTGTTTAGATTATTATGTGGCAGGAGGATTTTCTTTTTGGGTAATATCTGTTTGATGTTCTGTAAGTGTCTTCTATGTTTATAGGCATCTCTTTCTTTAGGTTAGGGAAATATTCTTTCATGATTTTGTTGAAGATGTTTTCTGGGTCTTTGAGCTGGAAATCTCGTTCTTTTCTTTGTATTATTCTTAGGGTTGGTCTTTTCATAATGTCCCAAATTTCCTGGATGTTTTGTGTCATGAACCTTTAAGATTTTGCATTTTGTTGACTAATCTACAATTTCTTCTATCATATTTTCTATGCCTGAAATTCTTTCTTTTATCTCTTGTATTCTGTTGATGATGGCTACCTTTGTAGGTCCTGTTCTCTTCCCTAGCATTATTATCTCCAGGATTAACTCAGTTTGTCTTTTCTTTATTGCTCCTATCCATTTTCAGGTTTTATACAGTCTTATTCATATCCTTCACCTGTTTGATTGTATTTTCCTGCATTTCTTTATATCTTTTTGCTTCCTATTTTAATGTCTCTAACTCCTTGGATATATTTTCCTGTATTTCTTTTAGGGTTTTATTCATTTCCTATATTCAAAGATCTCTATCATATTTATAAGATTAGATTTAAGATCATCTTCTTGTGCTAAAGTTTTGTTAGGATATCCAGAGATTGCAGTAGCAGGACAGGTGGGCTCTGATGGTGCCATATTGCCCTGGCTCTTGTCGATTATGTTCTTACACTAACTTTTAGACATATGGTTTCCTGAGCAGTTGACTGGATGATACTGGTGACAGCAGCACTTCTAGGGAAGGCTAGAGTAGCTGTGTGCTAGACAATGGAAGTGAGAGAGCTGGACTATACAGGCTGTGCCCCAAGCAGACCTGACTGAGAAGTGATTGGTAGGGCAGGTTCCCAAGCTGGTTACTCCTAGGGCCCTAGAGACCTTCATGGGGAGCTGGATACTCTTGGGGTTCATTAAAATTCCTCAGGACTAAAGGGCAAGCCCAGAGGCAGACAGTGGAGTTCAAAGGAGTGTGCGAAACTCACCTCTGCTGTTTATGCTCCAGACAAACCTGACTGAGAAGGGATTCATAGAGTAGGGTTATAAGCTTGTTACTCTTGGGGCCCCAGAGGCCTCCATGGGGAAGCAGAGGATTCTTGGGGTCCAGCAAGGCTTCTCAGGACTGAACGGTGAGCCAGTGTGGTAATATTTAAAATGTTGAAAGCAGAAGCATGGTTCATCACCAACCACTTTGTATTCATCCCAGGACCTTTCACATTTTTTTCACTCTTCCCTCAGCTGAACATATTCCTCCTAATAGATTTAAAGTCTCCATTTCAAAATTCTTAAACCTACAAATACAATACCATGTCTATAGCATTCTATGATATAACATAGTTCAATACAACATAAGTATAACATGTTATAGTTCATACACAAACATGAGAGACAAGTACTCACAGTGTCCCATTGTCATTCATTTTGGTGAGGACTTCCTTCCTTCCTTAGACCTTTCTTCTATATCTCAAATTCAGCATTCTTTGATGAGTCATTCCTATCAAAACACAGTCAATCAATAATTCAGCTGTTTCTTTAAAATTGTTCTCTGACTTATAAATCTTCCTCCAGTCTCTGTGTTTTCAGTTACGTTGAAATTCTCAGTTTAGGAAGACAAGAAAGATACTTATGATTAAGTACATGATGCCACTTCCCCTTTCATTTTCCAATCCTCCAACTCAACCTCTGACGCATGTTCCATGTATTAGTCAGCCCCACGGATCATTCACCTTTTATTTCAGAAAATTTCTGTCTCCTCTTATCCTAATACATACCCTGAGTCATCCCCTGTATCCTAAGACATCCACCCGGGTGTGCCGATCCACAAAAAAGTCCTCGGAGAACCCAAACTGACATATTTTCTTTTCCTTTTCGGTTACACCTTCTTAGATTTCCTATTTCCTCTGTCATTATCTCATAATCTAGAGATAAGTGGATAATTCATGACTTTTCTATCAAACACATCTTTGCAAATTCATGTTTTATTTGCTCATATTTTTATTCAACAGATATTGTTCAGCATGTACCATATATAAGGAACTGTGGCAGACACTAAAGATCAAATAGTAACCAGATAGACCTACAAGTTTCCGCACTTGATGAAACATGAGAGAGAAAAATGATGAGATGGGAAGGCCTGGGATGTTATACAGGATTAAGGAAATTATTTCAGTGGATTAGCACTGAATTTTCATCAGTTCATACTGTAAGACTAATTGGTACAGAACAACTGTTCACATTTACCTAGAGATACAGTCAAAGTTTGCTCCTTGAATCTCTATAGCACAAGAAATTCTTGTTATTAAAAGTAAGAAACAAACAAACAAAAATTCCAAAACCTGATAATTGTAATTAAATGTAATGAAAGAGATGAAAGAGATCATTGATTTCACACACACATACACACACACACACACACACACACACACACACACACTAAATTTGTCATGGAAAACTTCAGTCTAGCTTTTAAGTCTAATTTCCCGGCTGAATTCCTGCTAAAAAGAGAGGGGTTGATTAGATAGTGAGAAATGCAGAAATACATCCTCTGGAACACAATAGGCCTCGTTAGAGTGCCTAAAGAACCAGACACTCGATGACTCTATTGAGAGTGCCTCTTTGCCTGGTCTTCTCATGAGATACTTTCTTATCTGTGTGCCTTCCTCTATATCTATATGGAAATATTAATTCTTTTTATATAGGTGAATATCACTATTTTAATAAACTGGCAAATCAACTATAATAAATTTTTTATATGAACCTAGCAAGTCTTCCTTTGCCTGTTCTGCTTTGACAAAATACAACAATTCAGTCCAATTAGGATTTTGCAAAGAATATGATATAAAAGATAATACTATGACTTTTTATGAGCATTGCACATGGTACAATGTAGCCTATAAATACGATCATTAATTTTATCATTATAATAATTCTAATCATATTGCATGCTTTCCAGATCATGTTTATATTTATCTTAAAAATGGCTTCAATTTTTAGTACACAAACAAGTAAATGCTTTCTGTTGTAAATTTAAATCTGAGAAGCTTCTTTGAACATACTATTTAAATATGCTGTGACAGATGAAGATGATTATGTTGTGGACAATGGAAATTCCTTCTGTACATCTATTTGACTGAGCTTCTAACTAGAAACTGTGAGAGAGTGGAGTGATATAAACGGGAGTCTAGAGAATGCTAGAATTCTTTAAGTGGTATTTTTGTGAGACTGACACATAATTATTATTAAACACAAGACCAACAGTGAAGAACATTCCATTTTGAGTTTCATCTTCAAAAGACCTAATGGCATAATGCCACTTCTACTGTGGTTTTGATAATACCTCCCTTTACCTTTTCTTAGTTTAACTGAATTGTTTAAACTATGTGTCTTGATTGAATTCTTTCCTTCTACATGGTAATAACTGGGATGACTTTATGTCTCAGAAATAAGAATATTTGCTATTCTTGCAGAGGACCTCTGCTCAGTTCCCAACACCCTCACTGTAGCTCATGATTGTCTGTAACTCCAGTGTTTGTAAGACTTTCTTCTTATGTTCATGGCTAATTACATACATGCGGGCAAAACTTTCTTACAGATAAAAGAAAAATAAGCATATACTTTTAAAGACCCGAGAACTTAAAGACTGGCCAGTTCCCCATAACAATTCCATTCTGCCCAAACCAAAGGTGCTGAATAATTTCATCTCAGCATTACAGTATTTTTGTTGTAGTATGCGTGCAGACACACAAAATGCTTATATGTCTAGGATCACTGTTAGGCTCCATTCTAGGAATTCTGGGAAGTGCAGATGTAGAGGTATTTTAAAGGACCCTGAACTGACAATCAAAAAGACTGATGGCACAGGTATTTCCTATAGGCTTAGATTAGTGCCCTTTAATTGCTCATTTTGGTCTCTGTGGCTTTTAGAAGTATGGAATATTTTAGTAATTGCCAGGGAAGAGATATAAAGTGGCTCATTTGATAGTGTTATATCCTGATTCAGATTTACTTGACACAAAATCTTCATGTGTTTCATGTGGAGATATGACGGTTTTTTCAAGCTTTTTATTTACTTATTTTTTGGCTTAATTGCTGCTTTGAAATTTGTTATAAGGATGGGATGAACTTCTGCTTCCATGAAGACTAAATCCCTGAGTTCTAAAACACAAAGTTCTTGCAAATAACAAAATCACTCTCAGGAAAATTGCCTCTACTGTATTTGAAGAGCCTAATTTGGCACCCAGAGTCACAGGTTGAATACTCTGCACGTACTCATCACACAGGAAATCTACAAACTATGCCCTCATGTTTTAGCTCCTGCAAGTAATGGGAAGGAAGGACAGAAGAAGAGAGGGGGAGGAAGTCAAAAAATTAGTTATGTACTGAACACATACTTGCTCTAGGTACACTGGGAAAGTTTATGAAATGACACATCAAAACACCAATACAAACTCCATGTGAAAATAACACACTGGATAAACTGTGGTTATTATTACCTGTCATTTTGATTATTTTCAAATGTTACACAATTGTTTTTTTCTTTCTTATATGACTCAGCCATAAGCCTCAGTGAATGTGTAGCACAAGCAAAAGGAATCAATGACCAAATCATAGCAGTCTCAGGGGAATAATCTATGCTGTTTCGCCTGTTCAATGATAAACAGTTTGTCTTTACAAAACTATTGGCAGATTTAATAGGCAAAGATGCTCCTAACACTAACAACTGGAATATATATGAACTAAGCAATCAACAGATGCATCTTAATTAATTAATTAATTAATTAATTCTTATTATTGGTTATTTTATTTATTTACTTGTCAAGTGTTATTCCTCTTCCCAGGTTCCCCTGCACACATCCCCTATTCCCTCCCCTTACCCCTGTTTCTATGAGGGTGCTCCCCACCCAACCACTCACTCCTGCCTCAAGCCATAGCATCCTCCTAGACTGGGGCATTGAGCCTCCACAATGTTGAGGTTGAGCCATGAGTCTCTTTCCTGTCTGTGTGTGATATTGAGTTTTCTGTTGTTAGCTTGAGAAAAGTGTGAGAGTTTCTGTGGGGTGTCAGTGACCATCAGGACTGGCAGGGTCTGATCTTCATGAGGCAAAAATGAAATCTGGTTCAACATGACATACTGAGCCATGCTGGTTTAAATGTCTAGAGTCTGACCATAAACAGTTTATGGCAAGCATATTTAAGCATGGTATAATTTGGGGAAAAAATTCCCGGTGTAATACAATCCCGATGTTAGCAAGGAGGCATAATTACATTGAAACTCAACTCGAAGGACATGTAACTTCTTTTAAAAATATAAGTTTTAAAGATAGACTACAAATGTTATGTCAAAGGCCTAGGGAAGAATTTGTCCTATAGATAGCTCAGAGGTGATTTGAGTTATTAGTCACCTCCAATCCTGGCTATGAGAGCCTGGAGTAACTCCTGATTATACAGATAATGAAAGGTCACAGAGTCTATTAAATATCTCTGATTCCGGCTGTGGGAGCTTGGAGGAACCCAGATAATGGAAAAGTCACCTAAATTAGCTATCTCTGGTTCTTTCTGTGAGACCTTGGCAGGATTTATCCTGTAGATATTAGAAATCACCAGGTGGTTTTCTTTCATTTTTTAAATTTTATTTTCTTTTGTTGATGTTTTGGTTTTGGAGGTTTTATTTGTTGGCTTTTTTTTTTGTTTGTGGTATTTGTTGTTTGTTTATCAGGACAAGGTCCTGGAACTTACTCTATAGACCAGGGTGGCCTGAATCTCAGAGATTCAACAGCCTCTGCTTCCTAATCTCTGGTTCTTGAGTGCTGAGATTAAAGGCTTGCAATCCCATTATTTTCCTAAATCACCAAGTTATTTACCACCTTCATTCTTAGCTTTCTGGATGGAAAAATGGGTTATACATCTCTTCCATTGTTGAAGAGACAATTTCACACATTTAACATTCTTGGATTCCTTAGTCCTTAATTATAAGGGCAAGGATCTATGTGCTTTCAACAGATTATAAAGACATTTCCAAGAGGGCTGAAGTAACTTATTTAGAATGGAACAAAATTAGCAGTTCATATCAAAGCTGGGTGTCAGGCTCAGAAACAGACTGTGGTGATATAAATTTTATTCTCAATCCAGGGTTATTGTGAAGATTCATGTCTTCATTTTTCTAATTCAATAGTAACAAGTTCATCCTCAGTCAACCCTAAGCTGGACAGAAAGTCTACCCAATCTTCTTCGAGGCACACGGTTGTTAATAAGAATAAGAGTTCCACTGATTCTTTGTTACGGACTTCTAGGTCTTCTATTTCTAGAGTCTGAGCTTTGTGTGAGGTGGCTGGAGTTAACTCCATACAATCTTTCCCTAAAGGAGCATCAGAGGAGAGAGAAGGGAATTGACCACTCCATAATGGTTCTCATTTTAGCTCACAAGTAGAGATATTGCAATCATTAACATCAGAATTTAGCCTCTTTTTTTCTATCTTATTTTTTTAGTTTTTATTTATTTATTTTTTTATTTTCTAAGTTTTTTTTATTTACATTCCAAATCATTTCCCCTTTCCTGCTTCCTCCCTCCCTGAAAGTCCCATAAGCCCCCTTCCCTCCCTTTGTTCCCCTTCAACCCCGTCTCCCTTCTCTGTCCTGGCATTCCCCTACATCCAGTCTTTCCTGGACCAGGGATCCTTTCATCTTCTTGGAAATCTATTGATATGCGAATTGTATCTTGGGTATTCCAAGTTTCTGGGCTAATATCCCCTTATCAGTGACTGCATACCATGAGTGTTCTTTTGTGATTGGGTTACCTCACTAAGGATGATATTTTCCAGTACTGGCCATTTTCCTAGGAATTTCATGAATTCATTGTTTTTAATTGCAGAGTAGTATTCCATTGTGTAAATACACCACATCTTCTGAATCCATTCCTCCATTGAGAGACATCTGGGTTCTTTTCAGCTTCTGCCTATTATAAATAAGGCTGCTATGAACAGAGTGGAGCATGTGTCCTTATTGCATGCAGGTAAAGCCTCTGGATATAAGCCCAGGAGTGGTATAGCCGGATCCTCCGGGAGTGTCATGCCCAGTTTTCTGAGGAACTGCCAGACTGCTTTCCAGAGTGGTTGTACCAGCTTGCAATCCCACCAGCAGTGGAGGAGTGTTCCTCCATCTCCACATTCTTGCCAACAACTGCTGTCTCCTGTGTTTTTGATCTTAGCCATTCTGACTTGTGTGAGATGGAATCTCAGGGTTGTTTTGATTTGCATTTCCCTAATGACTAAGGATGTTGAACATCTCTTTAGGTGCTTCTCAGACATTAGATATTCTTCAGGTGAGAACTCTTTGTTTAGCTCTGTACCCCATTTTTAATAGGGTTACTTGCCTCTCTGGAGTCTAACTTCTTGAGTTCTTTGTATATATTGGATATTAGCCCTCTGTCGGATGTAGGGTTGGTAAAGATCATTTCCCAGTTTGTTGGTTGCCGCTTTGTACTTTTGACAGTGTCCTTTGCCTTACAAAAACTTTGTCATTTTATGAGGTCCCATTTGTCACTTCTTTATCTTAGAGCATAAGCTAATGGAGTTCTATTCAGGAAATTCTCCCCTGTGCCCATATGTTCAAGGTTCTTCCCTAGTTTCCTTTCTATTAATTTCAGTGTGTCTGGTTTTATGTGGAGGTCCTTGATCCACTTGGAATTGAGCTTAGTGCAAGGAGATAAGAATGGATCAATTTGCATTCTTCTGCATGTTGACCTCCAGTTGAACCAGTACCATTTGTTGAAAAGGCTATCTTTTTTTCCACTGGATGGTTTTAGCTCCTTTGTCAAAGATCAAGTGACCATAGGAGTGTAAATTCATTTCTGGGTCTTCAATTCTATTCCATTGATCTCCATGCCTGTCACTGTACCAATACCATGCGGTTTTTAACACTATTGCTCTGTAGTACAGCTTGAGGTCCGGGATACTGATTCCCCCAGAGGTTCTTTTACTCTTGAGAATAGTTTTAGCTATTCTGGGTTTTCTGTTATTCCAGATGAATTTTTGAATTGCTCTTTCTAACTCTATGAAGAATTGAGTTGGGATTTTGATGGGGATTGCATTGAATCTGTATATTACTTTTGGCAAGATGGTCATTTTGACTATATTAATCCTGCCAATTCATGAAGAACCACTCTACCCACAATCTCAATCTCTCTCTCTCTCTCACACACACACACACACACACACACACACACACACACACACACACACATACACACACTTATACATACAGTTGTTTTGTTCAGAGCTTTGGCTATTAAAAAATGTTAAAAATCCAAACCACTAATGTTATAATGATGCACATTAACCAACCTCCTTCCTTACCTGACCTTTGAACTGCATTTAAATGACTTTGCTTTCTAGCCAAAAATGCTTCTAAATATAATGTGCAAATAAATACAACACTAATTACTAAAAGAGCCCTTCTGGCATAGGCAGACCATACTTAATGGAATAATAAATCACTAGTTTGGGACTCCTTGATTTTCATCTTCTCTACTGTTTGTTATTTTTTCTGCTAAATGAGAACTAAAGCAACTGAACTCAGGAAACCTAAAGTTTAAATCACAAATAAACATCGTGATTTAATAAACTTAAAATCTTCACCATTAACTCATAGCATGTATTTATTAATTTATGTGTTTATCATAATTCACTTGGTAAAAGAAGTAAGGTTTTACCCTACAAAAAGAGATATTTCTGTGATAAAACACCATAGCCAAATGCAACATGGTGAGGGAAGGGTTTCATCTGAGCGAAAGGGTCTATCACTGGGAAAAGTAAGGGAATGGAATGAAAGCATGATCCTGGAAGCAGTAACTGAAACAGAGATCATGAAAGGGTGCTGCCTACTGGCCTGCTGTCATGCTTGCTCCATTTGAATTCTTATACTACCCATGATCACCTTTCAAGGAGTGGCATCACTCACAGTGGACTGGGTGCTCCCAGTCAATAAGGAATGGTAAAAATATCCCACAGAAATACCAAAGGCCAGTTTGAGTTTGCCATTTTACTCATTTGAGGTTTCTTCCCAGATGACTACCTTCTTTCAAGTTGACAAAAGGCAAACTAGAACAGAAAGGCAAAATATTCCTTAGTTTGAACATGAGTTTTGTCCCTGGTTCCAGAAAGGAGAAAGAGAGGAGAGAATAGAATTCTGCAAGTTGTCCTCTGACTAAGCACTGTGTCTGTGACATGGAGCACTGGCTGGTTTTGTGTGTCAACTTGACACAGGCTGGAGTTATCACAGAGAAAGAAGATTCAGTTGAGGAAAAACCTCCATGAGATCCAGCTGTAAGGCATTTTCTCAATTAGTGATCAAAGCAGGTGGGCCCATCATGGGTGGTGCCACCCTGGGTTGGTATTCTTGAGTTCTATAAGAAAGCAAGCTCAGCAAGCCTGGGAAGCAAGCCAGTAAGTAACAGCCCTCCATGGCTTCTGCATCAGCTCCCACCTCCTGTCCTGCTTTAGTCTTAGTCCTGACTTCCTTTGGTGATGAACAGCAATATGGAAGTGTAAGCTGATTAAACCCTTTCCTCCCCAATTTGCTTCTTGGTCATGATGTTTGTGTAGGAATAGAAACCCTGACTAAGACACATGGGAACAAAAAACACACATAAGCATACACAAATACACACTCACACACATAAAAACATACACATGAAGACACACACTGAAACATACACATGCACACACACATCAATTAATAAATAGATATAATTGTAAACTTTGAAATAAGCTACAGTTAGTTTATACAAAGTTTTGTCTCATAGTTAAATCCTGGATAATTTTTTCTAACATATCAAGTGAGTCTCTTTCTTTTTTAAGAGTTGGATTCAATAGAGAACATAGAGACTTAAAGGGCCTTGACTACAAATTTAATAATTTCTTATTTGTGAAATAGAATATGAGTCAACTGAAAATAGTTAAATATTTCTGTGATTACATTAAAAATAATAGAAAACAGCAAGCAAATTTTATAGTAATATCTATGTAAATATATCCCAGAATTTCCATATATGTAATGTCTATAGGTTTATTATTATTAAGAAATTAGCCACCATGCCTCATGTTTATAATCTCAGCACTTGGAAGGGAGACAGAGACAGAAGAATCACCATAAATTCAAGACCAAATTGGTTTACACAGCAAGTTCTAAGCTAGTCAGTACATGACCTTGTCATAACATCATGAATTGAATATTTTCCATTTTAAAAAATCTTTGATATTTTATATGTATACATTCTACCTCTAGATCACCTCAATTCAGAAGCCAACTTTTAAAAACAGAAATATATGTTTGATATTTAAATGTGATAACATTTACAGGTATAAGATAGACTTGCATATATATCTTGTTCTTTATGAAATAGTTCTTCAAGAATTGTATTTACAGCTTTTTATATTATGCCATCAAAGTAATGCATATTTATGGAGAATTATGTGACATTTTGAAATATCTACACATTGTATGAGGTTCAAACTGTGTCCAGCATATCAATGTCATCATTTTTTCATTTATTTGTAGTAAAATTTTCACAATCCTTTTCTCCATATTTTTTGACTGAACAGAATACTATCATTATCTGTAGTCCTAACACTTGATATTAAGCACCAGAACTTGTTTCCTAATTATTACGTAAGATTTATTGGCTAAACTCTAATTTACCTAGCTTTTAACTAAGCCAAGCCCTTGGTAACCATTACTATATTTTCAATAATTTTTAATTTAAATTTCAAAACTGAGAGCATTAAAAAATGGCAGTATGTTTTTCTAGCATGGACAATGTCGCAGGATTTTCCCTGTCCAATTACATTAAAATATTAGTGTAGCAGGAGGTCTGTGATTGGACAGGGAAAAGGGAGGTAGAGCTAGGAGTTGCAGGGACAGAGAGCGACAGAGGAGAAGGGAAAAGTCAAGATGGAGGCAGATGGACAGATAGAAGATCCTGAACCAGATTGGCTTTAAATAGCCACAGGTAGTTATGATATCATAAATAATATAATAATTGGGATAATTTGTCTAATCTAGGTGGGCAATCTTTATCAATTTTATCAATTGGTTCTAAAATTATACTGACATCTTGTGAATTGAGAATTTATTTTTTGAGAATTTATTGTTATATAAATCAGACATTAATTATAAGCTTCTAGAGTTTTGTTTCTACCAGGTTGCTGGGTGTTGTAGTGGTTGGCCAAGGGATGGATGGTCGTTGCATGGAGCTGGCCTGGCAGTGAAGAGAACTCAGGGCTCCAGCCCCATTGAAGAGGTCCCTAGGCAGAGAGTAGCCCTGAGGGCCTGCACTGGGGCAGAGAGTTGCAGGCAGTTGTACAGGAAGCCTGCAGGTAGTTTTTAATATTTCCTGAACAAGACAAAGCCTTGCATTTTATTCTCTGTACAAAAATGAAAGTTGTATTTTGAAGAACTAAAATCCAAATTCCAGTTCTCCTTTAGACTAGGTGTATTTCAAGTGTAAAAACAACAGCGAAATTTAAAATAACTCTTAGATATCTATGACATAATGAATCTATTCTAACATAAGAAAATACAATTTCCAGAAAATACAATTTACTAATCTAAAATCTGAGTCAGGGGGCTCTAAGGAGATGGCTCAGCAGGTAAATGTGATTTTTGCTAATACTGAGAATATGAGTTTTGTCCCCTGGACCCAAATGGGAGAGAGAGAAGGAGAGAATGGGATGCTGCAAGTTGTCCTCCAAGTTAGCAATTTCTCTGTTACATGGGAGGGAACACACACATACACACATAAACACATACAAATGCACACACCCACACACATAAAGTCATTCACATTCAGATGCACAATGAAACATGCACATGCACACACTCATCAATAAATAAATTGATGTAATTGAAAAATTTGAAATAATATTAAGTTTATGCAAAAGTTTCTCTCAGAGCTAAATCTGGGATTTTTTTCTAAAATATCAATTGAAACTTTTTCTTTTTAAAATCTATTTATTCTCTCAGATATTTCATTCCAATTGCAGCTTCCCCTCTCTATATCCCCATCTCCTCCATATACCCTACCTCCTCCATACCTCTCTCTTCCTTCCTTATCCATTCCTTCTTCATTTCCCTTTCCAGGGATATCAACCAAACATGACATATTGAGTTACAACAAGATTCGGTACCTCTCCTTGGAAGGATGCCTTAAATCCCATTTGTCTCCATTTAAGGACCAGGCCTGATTTCAAGAAAAAAGCCCTTAAGGCACCAGTTCCAGGAACAGACCATAAGTCCCAGAAACTAGGCAATAAGACACCAGCTCCAGGGGCAGATCATACAATCCAAAATAAGATCATAAAACCCCCTCCCAAAGAATAGCCTGGAAGTACTCACAAAAATAGAAAAAATATCTTATCTCAGAATGGGCCATCTGTGCTAAGTAGCCCTATATCATCATATAGTTAAACGTTCATGACATAAGAATACAGACCACCGACAACCTGTGACCCCCTATAACCCAATGAAATTTTAGATTACTTAACCATTCTAGAGAATTCCACTAGTTCCCTATAAGAAGGCCTGTGTACCTATGTCTAGGGTTGCCATCTTAGAGAATGGTTGATCCCTGCATGCTGTACATTTCTGAAGAATAAATGCTTTTGGTTTTTGTATACTCCCTGAGCCTGGAATCTTCCTTCAGTGATTTTTGGACCCTTATGCACTCATATTGAGGCAGAGTAAGACAACTTCGTAGAAGGACAAGGGTTCTAAAAGCAGGTGTCTTAGTTAGGGTTTTACTGCTGTGAAAAGACACCACAACCAAGACAATTCTTATAAAGGACAACATTTAATTGGAATTGGCCAACAGGTTTAAAGATTCTGTCCATTATCATCAAGGAGCATGGTAGCATCCAGGTAGACCTGGGGTTGGAGGAGCTGAAAGTTGTACATCTTGTTCTGTATGCAGCTAGGAGAAGACTCACTTCCAGGCAGCTAGAAAAAGGGCCTTAAAGACCACATGCCAAATGATACATCTACTTTAACAGGGTCACAACTACTCCAACAAGACCATACCTCCTAACAGTACCACTCACTGAGCCAAGCATATACAAAACATCATAGCAGGCAAAAGCAGCAGAAACAGCCCCTATTCTTTCTGTTAGGAGTTCAGGCTATTTGAGACTGTGGATTTTATTGTGTTCATTTTTAATTAATTAATTAAGTAAGTAAGTAAGTAAGTAAGTAAGTAAGTAAGTAAGTATTCACTCTATGTCACGCTCACTGATTCCTCCCTGTCAGGCCCCCACAATTCTTCCTGCATCTCCCCTCCCCTGAGCAGCTAGAGTCCCCCTTGGGTATTCCCTCACCCTGACCTCCACTAGGTGCCTCCTCTCTCACTGAGGCCAAACAAGGCAGTCCAACTAGAACCTAGGTGCCTCCTCTCTCACTGAGGCCAAACAAGGCAGTCCAACTAGAACATATCTCACATACAAACAGTTTTTGGGATAGACCCACTCAAGTTGTCCGGGATCCATATGAAGACCAAGCTGTACATCTGCTACATATGTGCTCAGAGACCTAGGTCCATCCTGTGCATGTTCTTTGGTTGGTGGTTTAGAGTCTGAGAGCCCCAATAGTCCAGGTTAGTTAACTCTGTTGATCTTCATGGGGAGTTCCTATCCCCTTCTTCCTATTCTTCCATAAGAGTCTCTAGCTCCATCCACTGTTTAGCTATTGGGTGTTTGCATCTGTCTGAGTCAGCTGCTGGGTGGAGCTTCTCAGTGGACAGACATACTAGACTCCTCTCTGAGAGCATATCAGAATATCATTAATAGTGTCTGGGATTGGTGCTTATCCCTAGGATAGGACATATCCCCAATGCTGTGAGTCATAGCTAAGGACACTCCCATTGACTACTGGGGGCCTCCCCTACTCCAGGTCTCTATCTATTCCTAGAAATGTTCCTTACCTCTCTGGTCCTTGTCAATTGCAGATTTCCATTTATTCTCATGGCAATCTGTCCATTCCACACACCTCCCACCCTGTTACAAAGGAAGCCTGAACAGATACAAGAAAATTGAAATAACACCTGTATCTTACTAATCTTGTAGTGTTGATGAATCCTCTGATTTCTACAATTCTTCCTCCTCCTCTTTGGCAGGATTTTCTGAACTCTGCCTAATGTTTGGCAATGATTCTCTATATTTTTTTCCATCAGTTGTTGGGTGAAATCCTCTGATGACAATTGGAATAGACACCAATATATGAATATAGTACAGTAACATTAGGCATCATTTCATTGACTTTTTTATTTGCCATGCATATTTTATTCTATCCTACATAACATGATTATCAAATAAATATGATGCAAATGTGATCCCTAACAACTTACCTGTGGGCTCCTTTAGTTTTAAAATTAGTATATTACTATTTAGTATTCTCCAAAATTGACCATATACTCAGATACAAAGCAAGTCTCAATATATACAAGATAATTGAAATAACTCCCTGTGTTCAATCTGACAATGATGGATTAAAGATAGGCTTCAACCACAACAGAAACAACATAAAGTTGACCAACCTATGGAAACTGAACAACTAACTCCCTAGTGAATGAAAAGAGAAATAATGAAAGAAATGAAAGACTTTCTAGAATTCAATGAAAACGAATATACAACATGCCAAAACATATGAGACATGATGGAAATAGTTCTAGAGGCAAATTAATAGCATTAAATAAATAAAATAACCAATAAAAATGATATATATATTTTTTACCTTTCAAATGTTATTCCCTTTCTAGTTTTCCCCTCTGTAAACTCCATACCTCCTAATCCCTCACCCTTGCTTCTATAAGGGAGCTCCCCCACCCATCCACTACTGCCTCACCACCCTAACAGTCCCCTACACTGGGGCATTGAGCCTCTACAAGACCAAGGACCCCCCTTCCATTGATGTCAGATAAGGCCATCCTCTGCTACATATGCAGCTAGAGCCATGGGTCCTTACATGTCTACTCTTTGGTTCATGGTTTAGTCCCTGGGAGCTCTGAGGTTTCTGGTTGGTTGATATTGATCTTTCTATGGGGTTTCTAACTCCTTCGGCTCCTTCAGTCGCTCCCCTTAGTCCTCCATTGGGGTCCCTCAGTCCGCTGGTTGGCTGATAGCATCCGAATCTGTATTGGTCAGGCTCTGGAAGAGCCTCTCGGAGGACTGTTACATCAGGCTCCTGTCAGCAAGCGCTTCTTGCATGCATCAGCAATAGTGTCTGGGCTTGGTGTCTGCAGATGGGATGGATCCCTAGGTGGGGCAGTCTCTGGATGGCCTTCCCTTCAGATTCTGCTCAACTCTTTGTTCCTGCATCATAAATTTTAAAAGACCTAAATATGTATAACCATTAGCTTGCTTTTTCCTTGTAAGGAAGAAAAGGTCTGCCTCAGTCAATATATTCTTGAGTATTCTGAAGTCCTTTGATTATTACTATTCTATCTGCATCATTATTTAACCATGCTTGCAATATTTACATTTAATAACTTAAAATCTTTATTTTTTTTTAGTTGTTGTGCTACAGAGGTGGCTTGACAGTTAAAATGTTAACTGCTCTTACAGTGGTCTTGAGTTTTGTTCCCAGTACTCACATCGAATAGTTCATAAGTTCCTGTAAGTTCAGCTCCAGGAGTCTTGACATTATCTTCTAGCCTCTACAGATACCTACATGTTGTGTACATGAAGTCACACACACACATACACACTCACACACACACACACACACACACACACACACACGTTTGTCTATATCTAAAATGTATATCACTACAAGACTAAAATATCCAATTGAAATAACTAAATAACTAAGCAATAAATAAATAATTGGATATCTTTATATCCAATTGAATATAAAGATAACAAACTCATATCCATTGGTGTTAACTCCAGAGTCTACTTTAAATATTAGGGCACTTTCTTTGTCCCATCATATACAGATAATTAAAAAATGGAAGAATGTTTTACTTAAATTTCCAATATTGCAACAATTTTTCAACCCTTAGGAGTCAATGCCCTTTAATTTAATTTGATTTTAAATCAGAAAGTAAATTAGATTTTTTTTGTATTACTATTTCCTAGTTTATAGTGAAGAACAAAAATTTAAAAGATCATTTGCATTTCTACTCAGTTTATTCTAGTTTTTAATTTCTTTTAGTCTTCTCTAACGATATAAAATGCTAAGAAGTCTCTGATTACTACTGACATTTTTAATAGCACAGTAATTTTTTATTTCTTTGAGAATTTTATACAATGTACGCTAATCACATTCACTCCCTCTTTTTCCTCCCAACTCCTCCTATATCCAACCCCACATTCTACCATTTGCTTTTACAAAGAGGCTATTGCATTGTAGATGTCCTGGTCCTCTGGCTCATACCAACATTTTGCTCCATTTTCTGGCATGTTCCCTGATCCTTAAGTATAGAGGTCATGTTGTAAATATTTACACTTTGGGACAGACACTCTTTGGTTAGTTGATCTCTGACTTTTGACCAGTTGTGGCTTTCTGTAATGATTTCTTTGTATTGCAAAGAAAGGCTTCTTTAAAGAAAGGTGAGAGCTACACTTATCTGTGGATGTAAGCATAACTTTTCATAATACAGCTAACTTACACTCTTTAAGAAACACAGCATTACTAGGTTCTCCTTTAGGTTCCAAGGCTTCATCATATAATGATATTTGCCTACGTTTATAATGTCAGACATAAATTACCTTTCCTTGTTTTTTCCTATGTCCATTAAGTGGCTGGTGGTTAACACAGGATAAAGGTGCCACTGTGTACCTTTAGGGTTATCTTGCAATAGCTAGATAGAACTATTGATTGTTCTTCTCTCCTGGTAGTTTGTATAGCAACTTTGCATATTATGAAAGCTACTCTGCAGGGAGCAGGCTTTCAGTTCAGATTAAGAGTAATCCTCCAAGTCCTATGTCAAAGATAATATGATATCTTCAGGAATAGGGTCTTCGCTTCTCTTTCTCCTTTTCCTTCTCCTCCTCTTCCTCCTTCTCCTTCTTTTCCTCTACCATCTTCCTCTTCCTCCTCTTCCTCTTCTTCTTTCTCTTTTCCTTTTTTCTTCTTTCTCTTCTTTCTTCTTTCTCCTCCTCTTCCTCCTCCTCTTCTTCTTGTTCTTGTTCTTCTTCTTCCTCTTCTTCTTGTTCTTCTTGTTCTTCTTCTTCTTCTTGTTCTTCTTCTTCTTGTTCTTCTTCTTCTTCTTCTTCTTCTTCTTCTTCTTCTTCTTCTTCTTCTTCTTCTTCTTCTTCTTCTTCTCCTTCTCCTTCTCCTTCTCCTTCTCCTTCTCCTTCTCCTTTTCCTTCTCCCTCTTCTTCTTCTTCTTCTTCTTCTTCTTCTTCTTCTTCTTCTTCTTCTTCTTCTTCTTCTTCTTCTTCTTCTTGTATTAAGATCAATGATAATACACTTCATTTTCACTTGGGGGAGTTATCTTGGATTCCTGTGACAATTAACTAAAAAAACAGATATCCCATTCCTAACAGTGGTGTTTTTGACTACTGATAATATTTATACAAAACAAGCACACACACACACACACACACACACACACACACACACACACGGAAAAACAAGTATGTAAAATATTATTTCTTATATTTTCTTCTAAGAAAGCCTAAACAGTTTATAAAATTATCCAGTTCGATAACTATCAATAGTTTTATGGTGAATAATTATTACACAAATATCAGGAAAACTCTGCACATGTAAAAAGATAATGGCCAGACTATATAAAAAAATAGAAATCTGAACACAATTTACACCATGCTTTGTAATTCCTCTATCATTACTAGCCGAGGAAACCAGCCTACTATTGACAAATCTGATTTATGTTAAGTCGATATTATTTCTGGTAACAGTAAAGGACTTTCCCCATAATGGTTTTCTAAGACTAGAGTCTGAAAGTCTCCATAATTTTTGTCCTTGCTTTCAACTTATGACCCTTTAAGAGAAAGGCAGATATCAACTCCTAACCCACAGTTTGCCTATGTTACTGAACTTCTAATGACTCCTCACCAGAAGTTTCTCTCTTTGCCTCTCTAAAGGGTTCCCATCCTTCTGCCTGCATTTCAGTCTCTGCCAAAATGCAAGCAATAGTGACTGTTTCTATTGCTATAGCAAAATCTAAGTAAAACTCCTTTGCTTGTTTTAAAATAAGCTTATTATGAAGAATATCCACATAGTGTATAAACTCCCTAAGGCCATCAACTACCCCTAATTTTTTTCAAATAACTGACTGATTATTCAACTATGCAACAGCTGAATTATTCTACAGTGCGACATTCATCTTATATAATGTTTATGCATTTGCGGAGATCATAGAGATAACAAATGAAATGTTCCAGAATGAGCAATTATTGAGGTGTGCAGACATGTTCAGCTTGGCACAGAATGAAGATGTATCTATCATTCCTCATAGGACAGAAAGTTCACTGCAATATTTTATTTACAGACATATAAGATACAAATATAATTGTAATTTTTAAATGTCATGCATGCATGTGATTTGCTGGGATTAAAATTCTCTAGAAACTGAAATATGCAAACTTATATTTATAGTTTTCACTTAGTTTCATTCAAGGAATGACAACTCATTCATTCATCACACAAACACACAGACATACACACATACACACACACTTAATAAATAATTTCATAGGTTCACCTTGATTGTCCATGTTTGTAATCCCAGCAGTCAATAGGCAGGTACTATAATAGCTTTATTATATAGCTGAGTTCCAGTACACCTTGTGATTCAAATTATATCTTGTACGAACAGAACTAATGATGAGAATATTCATTTAGGAAGACCAACAAAGTCAACTCACCTGGTCCTTTGGGGCTTTCAGAGTTTAAACCACCAATCAAAGAACACACACAAGCTGGAACTAGGCCTCCCCATATATACCTATTATACATATATATAAATAATAAATTATATATATAATAATTTACATATCTATTATATGTATAAATAATAATATATAATAAATTATATATAAATTATATATAATTTATATATATAATAATATATATATTTATATATATAATAAATTATATATATAAATTATATAATATATTTTATATATATATATATATATAATAGGTATGCAGCTTGATCTTCATGAGGGTGTCGAAATGGAGCAGGGCCTATCCCAAAAGTTGCTGCCTGTATGTAGGATAAGTTCTTCTACTGGGCTGCCTTGTCTGGCCTAAGTGGGAGAAGAAGCACCTAGCTTTGTAGAGACTTGAAGTGCCAGGGTTCGTGATACTCAGGGGAGTTGTGCTACTGCTCATAGAAGTGGTGGGGTATGGGGAAAAGATTGTGGGAGGAGGTGACTGGGAGGGGTGCAGTAAGTGGGATGTAAAGTGAGTAAGTAAAAAACTAAATTAAATTTAAAAGATCATTTATTTAATCAGTAACATACACATGCATGCACACACACACACACACACAGACAGACACCACCACCACCACCACCACCACCACACCACACCACACCACACAATTATAATCTAAATTAGGAAGTGGGGCATACCCTAATACACTCATGACAAAATTATAACTCTGTGCTCATGCCATTAAAATCATTGATATTATTTATTATCTCATTTAAGTTTCAAATCCAGTGTTTGACTGATATTATATAACAGAAGTATTATCAAATACTAATACATTAGTTTTATATAATGATCTAGGTCTTGGGTAAATAGAAAGAGATTGCATTTACATTTTATTTATTGGATATTCATATTACAATTCATATTACATCAGAGTCTCACTTCACATATTAAGAAAATATATGCAAGATTTAACTCTGAGACAAGCCTTTGTATTAACTAACTTGAGTTTATTTCTAAAAATATTCTCTTTTATTAAAAATACATTTCTTCTCATACATTATATCCTGATTGCAATTTTCTTTCCCTCTGTTCCTCCCAGTTCATCCTCATCTCTTCTCCTTCCATCCATAGCCACTTCCTTTCTGATTCTTATTAGAAAAGAATAGGCTTCTAAGAGATAATCATGAAACATAAAATAAAATATAATAAGATAAAATAAAAACTACTGCATTCAAATTGGAATATTCAAATTCTTCATTCTCAGGAATGAAGAGTAGCAAGTGAAGACACAGGAGTCACATTCTCACTCATTCATACATTCAGAGTATAATAAAAATAACAAGTTGAAAGCTATGCTATAAATATCCACATGTTAACCCTAAGCTTGCTGCTTCAGTCTCTGTGAGTACGTATGAGCCATGAGTTAAAGAAGATTGAAAGATCTAAAGAAGATGAAGATTGAGACACACTATAGCATTATTGCATAAGCCTTAGTATAGTAGATATGAAAATTAATTTTAAAATAGTTTATTTTTAATAACTTCAAACTAGGAACAAAATCATATGCAAAAGTATCAAACACAGATTAGCGAAGCCTTTTAATATCTGCATTTTTCTGTACCTAAATTTTACCTAAGCAATTGCAGACCATTTCTCCCATTGCTTGGAAAATTTGAACTCAAGCTAAGTCAGTAGTACTGTCTGTCAGTCAGCAGAAAATAACAGCAAAACTGAGGACAGCACACTTGGGCATGAAACATGTTTAAAATGTATTAATTTCTGTGATGATCATGCCTGATGTATAGCAGCTTATTATTTATTGAATGAGTACATTTTGTCAATCAGTAACTTTAAAAAATAGTATTGCTTACGATTTGTCTAGTGCCCAGTAAGTTCTGACTAATATGTTCTACTGGGTGTGAGGTCTGTGGCCTGTCTCATTTTACAGAGACCAAGAAGATCTATGTAAGTTTACACATTAATAGAGTGTGCATGCATGTGCATTCCTCTATGTGTGTAATATACATAAATATATAAATATATTTATGAAATAGGCCATATGTATGTTTTGTTACATTTACTTATCTATCCATTTGTATGTGGAGGGTGCATGTGTGTTGGGATTAGAGGACAACTTGTTGGAGTTGGTTTACTCCTTCTAACATGAGGGTAAAGGGTGTGGGGAGGGATTTAATTCAGGTAATCAGGTTGATGGCAAGTTGCTTTTAACTGTTGAGCCTTCTTGGTACCCCTCCCTCCAGTGTATTTTTGCATAATGTTTCTATATTATAAAAGTTTCCAGGGTTTTTATTTTCTTGTTATAGGGAAAACATAAGATCCAGGGAATCTGGCCAGTGCTTCTTCCATGAAGCCATCATAATTTCCTTCCTTTTATTTCCCTTCAAGATAATTTAACTGCATATGATACTAAAACTGATCTTCTTTATTTTGTCTCTAAGATTGTTTTTTTTCTAAAATCCAATTATCAATACAATGACCATTGTAAAAGAACATTGGGTAAATTTTTAAGCTTACTAATACTGACACAATGCACTACACATGGGTTTAAATAAGAACATACATGTTTGCATAGTCCTCAATCCTAAAAATACATGGTAAAACCAACAGGATTGGTTTATACAGAAGTTTCTCTCCTTCCTGCATAGATGGCCACCTTCTGTATCACCATGTGACAGTCTTTCTGTCTGAGCTGTAATGTTTCCTGATTTAGATTTAAAAGGAGTCTAATCACACTGGGTTGACACCAAAGCTCATTTTAAATGTACCTCTTTAAAAGTCTTTCCTCTGAATGCTGTCATATTAGAGCTTCGGTGGGCAGATTTTCAGTCAATAGTCCAGATAATAATCTATCTTCAGGGTTATTACTTCTGTCTCTGTAGGGAAAAAAATTCTCAGAAAATGATCTTCAAAGATCATCAGATGCACCATAAAATAACTACTTTTGAACTTTGCACAGTGCCAGGCATGTTTACCTTGGAACAAGATAACTAGGTTATTATCAATAATCATATGTCATATGATTATTCAACCTGAATCGACATGTATCATAAATCAAGCTCCATTACACATACCCAAGTCATCGAGCTGGAATGCATTCAAATGCTTACCTGCATATTTCCCTAGCCTAACACCTTATTAATTTGATCAAATAAAGTAATTCTACAGGGAGTTTCCTCTTCTGCTATGTCTCCCTGCTTGCATATTTAATGTGTGCATATTCTCCCCTTTCTCTGTTGTAGTCTCTACTTCATAGACAAGCAGAACTTCATTTCATCTGGTATTTTATTTAACTTTGTAGCTTATTTTCTTCAGCAAACCACTTGAAACTTCTATGACCTTTCCTTTTAGGTTCTCTTTGGTTGGTGAGAGCCCTGAAGCTCCATAATTACTACTGTTGTCTGCAGCCTTAAAAAACAACCCCCTTGGCTCTTACTTGCACGTAAATGTTATCAGTGGAAACTCCCTCATTAGAGCAGTACTATTCCTGTCTGTGAGAAAAGTTACATAGTATTCAAAAACAATGACGCAGTGTGTGCCAGCATCTAGTCACTCCCTGAAACTTTGAACAGAATAAAAGGAATTCATTCTATGCTCCCATCATGATAGCCTATCATTCTTCTGACTGACATATGCCAAGTTGTTTCAAAGACTAGATTCTCAACAGTGTTCACAGGAAAATCTCAGCATGCATCCAAAGGCTGAAAGTCTTTTCTAAACCACTTTAAAAGAAAACATGGCACTAAGTAAAGGATTAGTAGAAACAAATAGTTTCTGTAATTGTTTTTTCTTGGGATTAAGATTTCAAAATTGAGCTATTGTCAAGACAGATGTCTAGTATTAAATGACTTCTAAGTATTAATAATGTATATTACATAAAAGTTCTTTTTTTGTTGTTGTTGCATTTAAATACATTGATTCCATGAAGTCTGGGAAATTATAGAACAACTTTAGTTTTCTTTTCTTTAAGGATCATCTCCATGATGTTTTTATTTAAATCTTTTAAGTGATACATTTGATCATATTCTTTTCCCTTCCCAACTCCTTAAAGATCCTCCCCAGTTCCTTATCTACACAACTGCATGCGATCTCTCTCTTTCTCTTTCTTAAAAATCAAAAGAAGCAAATCAAAATATCAAAACATAATACATACGTGCATGCACACACAGTCCATTTTATGCTGTCCAACTCCACCTAGTATGGGTTACCATGAGTGTGGTTGATATACCCAGGAAAATCCTATTTTTTTTCAGTATCTTTTCATTGTTTATTCTACAGAAAGAGAATGATCCAGAAATCTATTTTGAGCACTGGGGGATGCTTCAGGATGACAATTCTTTCGTTGTCAAAGGTTGAATTTATAGGAGAATATGTAAGAAAGGTAGAAGACAGAAGATTCTTATTCCCATTAACTTCTCGGAGGAATGACTTTCCGTTTGTATTAAATTAAATATCCTCAAAGGAAATCACTTATCTAACCCTTGGTGGTATACATTGGATCCTAGTTTTCTATATATTTTCTGACATAACAAACTACAACTCATGAAAGCCCCCACTTAATATTTGTTTTGCAGTTCCAATGATGAGGTTATGTTCAGATATACTCAAGGCTTGTAAGACAGGCCACCTCGGTGACACTCCAGTTACTCTCAACTTGTTAAGAATACGCTTCTCATCCAGATATCTCAAAACAGTATGAAGAACAGTTTTCATTTTTTTATGAAGTACAAATAGACAATTTCTATTGCTTAGCCCATTGTCTCAGGTCTAGTCTCTCCTAAGAGGTGAGCTAACACATTCTAAATTTCTTTGACCATAGGAATCCCCCATTTGGCTGGCACTAGGCCCCCCAGCTTTTCCTTCCCCAGCATGAGACTGCTGGGACAATTCTAATTTCGTGAGGTCCACTTTTTCAATAGTTGGATAGATAAACAGGGGGCCATAATTATCTTTTCAGCATCTCCACCTCTGCTGGAATGGTTCTAGTTGACTAGCTTTGTTAAAGCTATTAGCAGAAATAAATGTTCTCTTCTTTTTTTAGTTTTTATTCTCTCATATGTTGCATCCCAACTGCAGCTTCCCCCTCTCTGCACCCCCCACCCAGGCTTCCTGCTCTTCTCCCAAATCCACCCCACCTCCTCTCAGAGAACAGCATCCCTCTTAGGGATATCAAAGAAACATTGATTAACAAGCTAGAATAAGACTAGGCACATACCATCACATCAATGCTGGACTAGGTAACCCAGTAGGAGGAAAGGGGTCCCACAAGTAGGCCAAAGAGTAGGCCTTGGTCACATTGTTAAAATTTCCATAACAACACCAAGCTACTCAGCTATATTATATATCATATATATTATAAAAACTTTATGTATTATATAATATTCATATATAACACACACAAACGCACACACACACACGCACATGCACTCACACCCATGCACACATGTACACACACACACACACACACACACACATATTTATGAGAATAGGCTTCCTGATCTCTGCCGGTTTTCCTTTTTAAGATTCTAGATTAAACCATTTAATCAGGCCATAGGGCTGGTACGGGTTTCTTAGAAAGACTCTAAAGTGTAATCTGCTTTAGAGGAACAGGAATGAATTTATTAGGCAAAATACAATAAGGTTCTGCAGGAAACATCAAGAACTTCCCTGGCTTCCCTGGCTATAATTTTAAGCTTAAGTTACTTCTCAGCTCCTGGCTAGGTCCAAATGACTTACATACAAATCTCAACAAAATTCCAGGACTGCTGTTTGTCCGGTGACATTTGAACACCATACCAAATGAAGATCAAGGCTTCTCTTGACGCATTCATCACTAAGAGGGTTGGTTATGGTTGTATTATCAATGATTTTCAATTCTAGCCCCTTTTCATTTTAACCTCCTCAGATGGAAGCAAGACAGGCTTTGCATATAGGTAACCTTTAGGAAAAATTAAAACAGGCTTTCTCTCTTGCAGGGTGATAACAGATTTGAGTCTCCCTAGCTTACCTCTGACAGTTTGTGCTGGCGACAATGCTGTTTAAAACAGCAGATGGTTACTTGCATATCATAGGAAGGGGGAAAAGAAGCAAGTGATGCTTCAACTGGGATCACAGCCCTGGGAAAACTTGCACATTTCAGCAGAAGTTACAGAGACTTGAATGTTTATAAGCAATAAGGAACAGGAGAGTGAACAGGAGGCAACAACCTCAGTACAAAAAGGGAAAGGTTAATGTGGCAGAAGGGGCGGGCCTGTTACTCTTCCCAGAGGAAAGAGTAAGTGCATTTGATAATTTTTGTGGCTGCATAATGTGAACAACTTCAGAACGGGGCAGTGTGGACACGGAGTGCTTAGGGAAGCAGAGAGGGTCGCCTTTACAAGCTCTCAACTGGGAATACATTAGCACTGCATCTGGAAGATGCTGTACCTCTGCATGCACAGTACAGCCCACAGCTAGCCTAGCTTTGGTTTCTTATCTTATATCCTGCTGAGTTTTTTTCCCCCTTTCCATCATTAATCTATATCAATTAAACAGATTGTTATTCTTTAACATACACAACTAATGTCCTGATTTGCTCAGGGCAGAGCCCTGATGCATGACTAGAACCTGGGACTTTTTATACAGGCTGTGGAGTTCATTATGCTTGGAGCTGGTTCAGTGTAAATGCCTGCATCTCCTATGACTTTCCTGCTGAATTTGTAGAATCTTTATGTTCTCTCTACTGTGAGTGGAGATAATAATAGCACCTGCCTCACAGGTTGTCTAAGAGGGCAACAGTAACAGCAAACACTGCCAGTCACTCTGTGTCCTACTGACAGCTAAATGTGATTGATTGTGAACAGATAACAGCGGAGAGCAGTCTCTTAAGATTCACTTCACTTTAATAATTCAAGTTCTCTCCCTGTTCTAGCAGATGGCTTTTAAAATTAATAAATGGTAAATAGCTGGCATTTGGTGTTTGCCACATGCCAACCATGGCTCTTAAGTGGTTTACAGTCTTGTTTCCTATACTGCAGTGAACACATTCAGCATTACTCCTGCCTTAGATGTGTAGAAATGGCGACAGAGATAAACGAGAAAGATTGACCTACAGCCAAGTAATGAGTGGCTAGAGGAAACCAGCTTCAGTCCCAGGCTGTCTGGCTCCAGGGTCCACACCCTTACCTCTTCTCTACATGGCTTCCTGTGTTTGTTCTGACTTTAGCCTATCTCTGAGTTTCACTGGTTTCATCTCAGCCAAACCTTGAGTCAATGCACATTCCCAATGCGTTGGACTAACGTACTTCCCATGACCTCTTCACTGGTAATTCTCTCTATCTTTTCAAGTAACTGTAATTTGTCACATTTCACTGGCTTTTCAGCTGGTTTCCAAACAACCAACTGTTTATTGCTTTTGAGATGAGTAAGTGCCTGTTTGGGGTTTAATGTACTTGTATATGATCCTCCCCATTCTCCTCCCCCACCCACAAAGAATGCTTCAAGAAGACAGGCTCCATGCCAGCCATCAGCATTTACTTACTATTCGGTCTGTTCTTTTTTTTTTATTTAACAACTTTGATCCCTCAACTGGGACTGTTCACAGGGGTTTACTGTGAACCTGATAAGTGTAAGGACCTCTCATTAGTGGATCATTGTATACGGAGATCATGAAATCAGTTATTTCTGCCAAAGACTGCATTAGGATAGTTTATAAAAAACTATTATTTAGGATGCTATATGGAAAACAACAAATGATATTTATTGGAATAAAATATAGTGTTTTTTTTTTACTTCTATTTACCTCTTGGGAGCTGCCTTTGATTGTCTGAGTTAAATGGCTAAGTTTTTAATATAAACTTTTATTACTGTCCTTTGAATAACTATTTAATTCTCTAGTTTTGATGACTATGTTTTTCTTCTTTTGACATTTTATTAGCACTGTTCTTTTTACTCTGAACAAATGATGTTAGGGAGAAATTCTTTCAAAAGAAGTGGATAATTAGTATAAAAATGTTCATGACCCTCATGCTTTAAAAAGTAGTTGACATTTAAGAACTAGTAGGACAGATTGTCATTAAACTAAAATAATTACCTATGGACTTTTGAGATAATTGCTAATTTAAGATTATTCTTGTTTTGGCACTATATACTTTTAAAAATATATATGCCTGCTTAAAGCCCTTAATGCCAACAGGCCATGAGATAAATCAAACATGTAGGACAACGTCTTTCTGAGTGATTTGCTGCACAAGTGAATGCTGTTTCCTGGCTGAGCTTAATGCTCAGCATTTTAAAAGAATCACACCCTACTCACTAAACTGATATAGAGTAAAGGCACAATTATTGTCTATTCAATGACTGCATGACTACCATGTGTGGAAGAAGAAGATTAGGGGTGAGCTCATACTTTTTTTTTCCTTCTGGGTCCCATGCTCACTTAAGAACTGCATAGGAGTGAAGGTGTACAATTCCACAAACAGAAATTTTTAAAAGGAGGAGGACAAGGGATGTAGAAACCAAAGCAGTCTGGATTTCTGTTAGCCAGTTCAATGATGGCAGCCTGGCTTGGTGGTGGGGTGGTAACAGTCATATAGTCATAATGCAAATCCTAAATACTGAAAAAATCTCAGATGTGCTAGAAGCTACAGTGGATCATATATGTATATTATATATATTACAATATCATATATGAATATATATTTATATTTATATAATATATATGTAAATATATATAAGATATTTTACAGAAGAAGGCATGTTGTAAACATTTGGTTCATAGATATTAAGGCTGCCACATTCCAAAAGCTACTGAACAAATTAGTAAATTGGAGAATGAGAAGACTTAGTAAAGTATTTTTACTTCTATGACAATAAGCCTCAAGACACAGAGAAAAAAATTTCAGTTTGAGTTTGGTGATAGGATAAACCTATATACACATCTGAAGCAACCAGATGTGAGGAATTGGAGATATGCAAACTTTTTAGGTAAAGCAGCCATATTATCCGGTATAAATGTTAATCTCTTTCCAAGAAAACCCTAAGAAAAACACACAGGAAAATATATGAAGAAATATCCAGATATCCCTTGATAAAGTCAAGGTGAGATTTAAAACAAATCATCAGATATTCTTTTGGAGTAAGCTATGTGGTGAGGAGGTATATGAGTTTATTGTATGAACATAATAACTTAAAGTTATACTTTATTCTAACACTATAAGAGTAATGTTTGAACACTGTATGACTATGCATAAATAAATATAGAACACCTGGCAAGTCTTAGTAATTGCGTATAGGATGTGTCTGAATGTGCCTTTTAGTTTTTTCCATCTATTGATTGATTCATTCATTCATTCACTTAATATCCCATCAGCAGACCCCAATCTGCTTCCAGTCCCCCCTCACACAGCCCCTCCCTAAAATGTGTCCCCTTCACCTCTGAGAACGGGTGGTCCCTCCAGGTACCAACCCATCCTGGCACATCAAGTCAGTGCTGGACTAGACACTGCCTCTTCAACTGAGGCCAGATAAAGCAGCCCAGTTAGGACAACAGGATCCACAGGCAGACAACAGAGTCAGAGTAAGCTCCTGCTCCAATTATCGTTGAACACTCATGAAGACCAAACTGTACATATTCTACATATGTGCAGGGAGCTTAGGTATGCTCTTTGGTTGGCGGTCCAGTCTCTGGGACCCAGTTTAGTTGAATTTGTTGGTCTTCTTGTAGAGTTCTTATCCACTCTAGGTTCCTCAATTCTTACTCCAACTCCCCTACAAGACTTCCAAAGCTCGATCTAAGACTTGGGTGTGGATCTCCACATCTCTTGTGATCATCTGGCTGGTAGAACCCCTCATAGGACAGCTATGCTAGGCTCCTGTCTGTAAATCCAAGCTGACAGATACAAACATAGCCTGAGGATCTAAGGTAGTTGAAGGAGGAGGCAGCCATGCAATGTCTTACTATTGATTCTCTCAGGACAGTTTGGCACATCCCACCTCACCCCCAAAATTGGCTGGGGTTGCTACTGCATTCATTAATGTCTATCTCACACAGAACACTTGTGTTTCTAGGTCAGCAGTAGCAAATACAGCTGTTAACAATGGATACCAATCTTGTCTACTCAGTGCCACATGTGAGGATACTCTTGGGCTTACTTCTGTGACCATACACCTGCATTCCTTGGAGACTACTGTGATTTCTACTCTGTTGAATGATCCAGTCAGCTATGTCTCAATGGAGATCTACATGTGGATGTAGGAAACAAATCTTACTGTGACTGCCTGGGTAGTGGATTCACAGAAACACACTGTAAGGCTTCGATGCCTCTTTGTTGGTTAAATCCTTTTCACAATGATATATGGGCCAATAAGTTTTCAATGTCAACTTGCCATAATCCATAACCAGAATGTAAGATCTTCAATAGAATAATTGCCTACTTCAGAATGGCTTGTGAGTGCATATATGGGGGCTTGACATCATTTTTAATTGATGTAGAAGACCAAATCTATTGTGACATTTTGGCAGCATCATTCTCTATCAGGGAGGTCTTGATCTACATCATGCAGGCTAAAGGTAGATGGAAGCAGGCAGACAACTAGAAACCAGTAGCATGATTTCTTTTCCTTCTGTTCAAAAGTGTGTCTGTAATGGTACCAGCTACTTGACTTTATGACTCACCAAACAACTGCAACCCAGAATTGTAAGCCAAATAAAAGAAGCCAAACTTTCCTCCCCTAAGTTGCGTTTGGGCAGGGTATTTTATCATAGTAATCGGAATGAAACTAGAACAATTTATTATTATGTATTTTATATGTAAATTCTACTTTTATGTATTATATGACTTCTCAATATTTCGATTTGCTAAAAATCTAGAACTCATTATGTGAAGGAGTACTGTGAAGGTTATAAATGTTTTAAATCAGTTCCTAAAAATAAGACATCATTAATTGTGGTCACCAGCAACAGGTAGTTCACATATAGGACTAAACTCTGAACTACTGAGATGTTAGTCAAATCTTCCCACATGTAAGAGTTTCAACTGTGAAGCAGAATAATAGCATTTAGGTCAGAAGTTCTTTGATGAACTAAGTAAATATTATATGTGCAATTTCAAGCATAATGGAATGATATTATGAGAATAATAATTATTTTTATTTGTACCAATGTCTGGACACAGCAATTCAAGATAAGTATGTAAATTCAGATATTAATATGTGTATCCAAATCCATGGTTAAGTTTTTAGGATGATTCTGCATATGTAAGAGAATAGGATTCAGATTTAATACTTGAAGGATATTAATTACACTTGGTTCTCTGCTAGTTATATGTTTCCACTAATACTGTTTTTCTAAAATGTAATTTCTTGCATAACTCTTATTTAAAAAAAAACCCTAGTAACTGTAACTACTGTTGCTATGTTACAAATGAGTGAAGTTTATCTGTGACTCAAGTGGTTAGATCCGGACACTGGAGCCAAATGGCTTAGACTCAGTCTGGTTTTATCACTTTCCTGACCAAGGCAGGGAAGCATCTTGTCCTCCATGGATATTGGTTTCCTCATTTTGATGGTAAACACTGTAACAGCTCCCATCTGACATGCAAGCTTTGAGGAATGAGTGGCTTGAACCTCACAACTCCACACTGGGGATAGAATACCTAGATTAGCTATGGCACCAGGGAGAGCTATTTATCTTGACAGTAATAACAAAAGTAGTAATTACTTCTGCAGTATTGTTATTTGCAGTAACTCAGAAGAATTAAAACTCCTAAGCTTCATGATGGATAGCATTTCTTAAAACCAATACAACTGTAGTTCTAGGCATGGTAGAAAGCTCTTTGTACATTTGTTAGCTTTCAATCACTGCAAAGAGCTCAAAAGCAGACTTTATTATTGTCACTATTTTTAGGTGGGGATACTGAGGTTAATAGACTTAGCTTGACTATTTAATAATAGAGTTTATCTTCTCTTCTTAATGCCCATAAAAATTAAAGGCATTTTTAAAAATATTCAACACAATAGAAATAAATGTGAGGTGAACTCCTAGAGTGCTGGAAGTCTAGTTTTGAAAACTAAAATTTGTTGGACATACAGTTACTTTTGCAGATACTTTATTTTCTTACTTCTGAGATTACACCACCATATTCCCTTCTGCTTGATGATGCTGAGAATGGATCTGTGCAAACTCCATGTTGCATGAATGTCTTCTGACATCCTGTCTTTCATAATATGTATTAAGAAGAGAGGAGAAGAGGCAGAATTCTTATATGTTCTGACAAATTCATTCCTCCACTGAATCTGTTAACTACTCCAAATCTTCCTCCCTATGAGATCTCAACTTCTGGGCCCCCAAATCCATCTCTTATGGCGAAACTGCAGTATCCAGTGTCCTGGATTGTTGCAGCCAGTGTCCTCTCTTCCTTTCTGATCATTTTCAGCAACTGAGATAACTTTCCATCCCCCTCAATCTCCCAGGGAGTGTGCCATCATCAAAGAGTGACTTCCCTCAGAATTTTTCACGTGGGAGTTCAGCCAGGTTTTCTCCATCCTTTGTGATCCTTCTTAATAATCTTCCCTTGACTAAGCCTCTGCTTGACTGTAAATTCTGTCTTTAAGGTTTAATAACAAGAATCAAGCAGTTCAATTTTTCCCTATTATAAGATTGTCCCAACATGATATCTGCCTTTACTGGATTTAACTTCTTTCTAGGTCTTTTTTGACAGTTCCTTACCTTCCCTCCTGGCCTGTTAGGGGAAGTATAGCTTCTTTCAAGCCTCTAATGACACTGACTCACTCTTCCATAGAAGTTCTTGCACCTGCCTTGTTCAAAAACTGTGAGCTCTGGTCCTATGCACATTCTCACTGGTCCTCTAGATTTTGATTGCCTCCATCTTATTTTTCTTAAGTTCTAGAAATTTAGGTGATTATTTGCTTCTGTATAATAAGTGCTTTAGATTAAATTTTCTTTTGTTGAAATAACTTTTGTGGAAAATTTCACCTCAAGTAGCCACTGAGTATTGTGTTAACTGATTTTGAGAAGTTTGAAAGCCTATTCATAATAGATAGAAAAGTTATCATTGGACCAGGGGACATCAAATCACAGTCTTCAGAGAATGTCAGTAGAGAGTGTATCTCAAATCTTTACAGGTTCCACACTATAAATGGAAATTCATACTCTGTTGTTGTAGAACACAGGAGGTTTATTCTGGGCAAGAAATGAAACAGACCAGTCCAATGAGCTAGTGCTACAGCATTGTCAACATTGGAGACAACAGATCTTGTGAAGTGTTTATGGGGGAATGATTAGAAATGGGAAGATTGAATACAAATTATCAAATTAGCCTACCGAAAGTGCCATTGCTCTTATTTCAAACTCTCAAACAGTAGACACCAGGTTCTATTCTATTTGGATTCACATGGAAGGAGAGATATTGGCCTTGACTTTTGGGTTCCCTCAAAACAATAACTTCAAAGACCACTAGACCACTTTATAACTACTCAACCAATAGTGGAGCTTACTTTTTTGAACTTCTAATCAGTTTTTTATTATAAACTATCCTTTGAAAATTTCATGCATTTATAAAATGAATCTTCATCAAATTTACTACTTCTTTTGCCATCTAACTCTCCTCAAGGCCTCTTTTTATATCTCACTCCAAACTTTATATCTTCCTCTCCAAATTTTTAGATAATCAATTTATTTTAAAGTAACTGAGTCCAATTAATGCTGCACATATGTATTTATGGAAGCATAAATACAACCACCAGGGGCCACAACCTTAAAGAAAAGTAACTATCCTTCTCCTAACTGTAGTCAAATGTCAATAGCCCCCTAATCAAGAATGGGACCTAAGAAATGTTTCCCTTTTCATTCTGGAATTGTTAATTGTTTTAACCTTGTGAAAGTTTTGTATAAGTAACCATGAGGACAAGAATTTCTCTTTATCCTTTCTTTTCCTTTGGCCATTACATTCTTCCTGTCCCTTCTCCTGAGCTATTTCTTAGACCTTGTGTATGAGAGCAATATTGATCCAGGCACCCCATGTATAGCAAAACACTTATACTTATTCTCAATACTATTAAGAGTAATGATCTTTCTACTAAAACCGTTACCTTGTGTCATTAGAAATGTCCATGAACAAGGTTGAAAACTACACAAATTTATGGGTACAAACATAAATCATAAGAAGCCAGTTAGTCACCATGATCATTTATTTTTAAAATCACCATGAAAATTTCTGCTATAGGGCATGAATTACTGAGCCATCATTTTAAAGCATATTTCTGGTACCAGGCATGAATTTCTACGTGTGGAAGAGAGTTCAGTATCAATCATCAGACTGATTGGTTTCCCCAATAAACAGTATTACCACTATTGCACATCTTGCCTGGAAAGTTATTATTGTAGTATATAGGGTGCAGTGCCAGATAAGACCACTAATGTTTATGTGTCCCTAGAGCTGATACAGCACCTTCCAGCACTCTCAAAGCTAACCAGCAGGGAGAATTTCTTGATCAGGTCAAAACTGACTTTTCTGTGCTCTGTAATCAAAGGATTTAGTGTCTTCAGCTTGTATTATTTTGGATGCCTCTGAAACCACTTTGTCATACATAGTATCTATCAGATATTCTTTGTGCTCTGTTTCTTTTAGTGAGATCTTCCTTTGCCTCCCCTTTTCCTGATCTCCATTACTCTTCTATTCACCTGAGAATTTCTGTCCCGACTATTCTCTCTACTTTCAACCCATCTATATTCCACTAGGTCCACTTCCTAAATTAATTACTAATAGCTCTTTCTTAGACTTTTTAGTTTTTATGGCTAATAAAAATGCCCCAGTACACTTAGTAATGTAGAAATGGTATAATATACATGAAAGCAAGATCATTAAAAAATGTTTACTTACAAAATTGTGCTCAATTTTCAAAATGAAGAATTGAATGCCTGGCAGACTAGAGGATTCAGTAAAATGACCACGTGTTGTCCAATGTGTAAAAATGGATGTGTTAACTTGAAAGTGTCTACATGGAAGGGTGTCTACATTTTCTATGGTATACTGCCTGCACTATTCATGTCCTCTTTTTCTTCATCCAGCAATGACGGCATTTTCTTGCTGTTGTGACTCAGGATGAGCCAAGCCTACTTAATTTCACTCTCTGACTGTTTGAAGTGAGTGACAATAGGCACAAATAAGGATTAATCAGGCATGGCTCTGGTATATTTCTAGCAGAACACACAACCCTTTCTTCTGAGATGGTTCAACGGATAAAATAAATCCCTGGATTCTTCTGAGCTTATGTGTTTCACTATATGAAACAAAGTGGAGAACAAAAAGTAATGAATCTAGAGTTCTGTGCTGTTTTAAATTCCATATTTTAGTCTTATTTAATGCCAGTTTATTAATGTACTTCCACTGGTTTGTTTATTACATATGATGAATTATTTTCAGCTTGTGAATTTTATTTCTTTCGTCAGAGTTAACAATATCAACTAAAATAATCAGAACAACTTTTATAAAGAGTATAAGAAACATTTGGGAAAAGGAAGGGGCTGACAGGTTATTTAAATCATAATGTTAAGAAAATATAATAAATTATATAGAGGTATAAAAGTACTATAACAAAGCATTATTCAATACTGCTGATCTACATTTATGAATATTTGAAAAACAATCTATGATAAAAGGAAATAAAAGCCAAAATTTCTGTTCTATAAACTTATGGGCCACTAGGAAGAAATTAATTGAATAGCCTTTGGTCATAAATTATATTCAATTAGACATAGCATTAAATATCTAAACAGTTCCAATTGCAGATTTGCTTGAATTAATGATAATAGATTTAAAATGGAAGGGTAAGATGGGTGATGAAAGAGGGAAGAGACAGGGAGAGGGAGGTAAAACTACAGTTGGAACATAATATATGTGACAATAGATTAATGAAAAATTACTTCTATGATGATAAGAAGACAAAGAATGGCCAAGAAGCCAGGAGAAGAAACCAACCAAAGTGTTGTTGCTAAAGGCAATTCACAATGAAGGTCTGGATTTCTGTAAGCATGCAGTCCTAGACTTATGCTTTATATTCATTTTAATTATTATGATTTGTTCAAACTTCTAGTCTTAAAACTAAATGAATCTACTACATACTTATTTTTCAGGATGCTTAATAAACCAATTTTAAAAGATAAAGAATTAAACTAGTTATGGGATAACTAAATTGGTAAGAGTTCTAAAATAAATATTGGCAGTAAGTTATGAACTAAGATTTACAGAGAGCATCATAGAACATCATTAATACGGTCCTTTAAGTTTGTTCTAATTAGGGTTGTTTTTCAGAGAAACTTCAAAGAGGTTAGTAACTTGTCTATAATTCCAGATTTAGAACATAAAAATTAGAATTCAATCAAAACTCTATTTTAGAGGGATTTAAATCCATCAACATGGCTGCTCTGGCAAAGGATTGCATCCAAATAAATTCTAAGACTGTGTGATCTGGCTGGACTAGAGACATGTCCTTATACATACCTTTAATCCCTATCAATGAAGGTAAGTTTATTTTGTAGAAGGAAGCAATGATGTTTGAAAGTGACATATAATTGAGGGGCAGACAGAGTGATGGATCAGAGAAAGATTTGACAGAATTAGTTAGAGATAGGATAAGTCCAACTCTCGTGAGAACAGTACAGGAGAGAGAGTTGACTTAAGAGACAAGCAGAGAGAGAGAGAGAGACACAGACAGAGACAGACAGAGACAGACAGAGAGAGACAGAGACAGAGACAGAGACAGAGAGACAGAGAAGACAGTTTTACCAGGACCATTTTACAGAGAGATGTTGCAGTTGATGATAGAAAGAGAAAATGGGAAGAAGCCAGAAGATTTGAACAGATTGCCAGAGTTAGTTTGAAGCCAAGCAGAGCAATTCAGTAAGAAGCCCAGTGAAGCCAGTGTGAAACAGTCAGCTTGGAGAATATCGGGCCAGAACATCAAGAGTTGAACCAGCCAGCCATAGCTCAAGAAAGGCTAAAAAAGATTAATTTATTCTGTAATAAGCTTCTGTCAAATAATAGTTACATTTACATTCTATATTATGTCAGATTTATTCTGTCTTATTCCATGGCTGAATTGAAACTCATGTCTCATTTTGTGTTTAGTTTTTTTTTTTTTTTTGGCTGTACTGTGTGAAAATACTATGCAAATTCACAATAACATCTAAAAATTGTCATAGATAGTTCAAATAAACTTTTGTGCTATGAAAGCAGAGTTGAAATTTGTTTGACTTACTGTTATAGTGAGTATAGTGAAGAACACACTGTTCACATATAATTCAATAATACATTTTTATGTTAATATATCAAAATGATTTTTTCTAAATTCATTTTGTTTCTAAATTTATTATGCAAAAATGTTAAAGTTAATTTATTTTAACTGAATGGACGCATTGTATGATGACTATATTTTGTATTTGATATAAAAAATTCTAACTTGAGTTCCAGGGGATCAAATGCCCTATTCTGACCTTTATTGCCTCCTATACTCATGGACACATACCTAAACACATGAACATTAAAAAATGGAGTCTTAAAAATGTACACATGATAATAACATTGGGTGACACATGCACTAAGAACAAACACAAGTCAACCAAATATGGGCAACAATTTGAACTGAAGTCTGCGGCACCAGAGTTTTTCTTGCCCCTATTCTCTCTCTCTTTCTCTCCCTCCTCTGTCCCTCTATCCCTCCATCCTTTCTGTCACCTCTCTTTCTTTCTTTCTCTCTCCCTCCCTCCCTTCCTTTCTGTAATTCATTCTTTTTCGTTCTTAGAGTAAATTTTCAGTCTGTTATGAGGTTTAAATATAGCTGTAAGAAAAAACGGAAAGGAAAGAACAGAGGGAAGGGAGAGAGAATTATTTCTATGTACATAAGTCAAAGCAGGGTAGGAGCATCTAAATGCTGAAGACAGTCACCAAGAGAGAAGCTTTAAATTAGAAAATACTCTATCTTTTGATTATTTTAAAGGCTTATTAAAGCTATACAAACTCCTCGACTTAAGCAGTGTTTTCCATACTCTTTTCCAGTTTTTTATTTTGACAGCAGATTCTAATCTATAAGTCAAATAAACTATTTTATCCCCTAAGTTGCTTTTGGTTACTGTTTTATCAAAGCAACAAAGAAGTAAACTTAAAAAAAAATCCCCAAGTAAAAAATATCTTCAGAGGAAATCCAAAGTATAGACATAATAATTCTGCCCATTGTCTTACTTCTAACTAGTTCAGGAAGTTGATCCCTAAGGAATACTGGAAGTTGAAATAGAATGAGAATAACAAAAGAAATATAATTTTCGTAAAAAAAAGAGTGCCTAAAAAATTTAACTTCAATTGGCTATCCTCTGCAACTATGGGCACTGTCAACATTAATCATTTTTTTCTCATCTTCAGTGATGTTATTCACCCAATAAAACTCTTAGCCCATTTCCTTAATGCATGATCATGACCAATAGTTTTTTTTATACTGGCTCTTAGGGTTGTAACCATGATGTCATGTACCTTTAACTTATGTGACCAAGGTGCACCTTTTCTACTGTATGTAATTATATATTGTAGTATATTTTGAAAACTCTGCTCAATAAAGAATTCCTTTGTTTTAGATGTATGTTGGTGGGGTGTTATGACAGGGTCTCAAAATGTAGCTCTGGGTGTCTTGAAATGTTTCACTATGTGGAGAAAACAGGACTCTCAAAAATTAAATTTCAACTGAATCCTATTATTGGTCAAGGGAAAAAATCCACTCAAAGTTAAAATCAATGAAAATTTTATTATTGGAATAGAAAATATTTTCAATTCAAAAAATCTTAATAAATTTGCATATCAATAGATTTCCAAGAAGATGGAAGGAGAGACCCCTGGTCCTGGAAAGACTGGATGTAGGGGAATGCCAGGACAGAGAAGCGAGAGGGGATTGAATGGGGAAAAGAAGGAAGGAAGGGGGCTTATGGGACTTTCGGGGAGGGAGGAAACAGGAAAGGGGAAATGATTTTGAATGTAAACAAAAAAAAACTTAGAAAATAAAAAAAAAAGAATTTGGAAAGAACAATCATATTGTAGACACACCATATAGATGATACCATATTCAACTATGTTTTGAGGAATATTTCTGAATTCTTTGCCATAGTCGATAACTGTTTAACGATAATTATTTCTTAATAATTATGCTATTTTTAAGTTAGATACTATCTTGGGGTTTTATTGCTGTTAAGAAAAATCATGACCAAGGACACTTGTTTAAATGAAAAAATTAATTTTGGCTGGCTTACAGTTTTAGAGGTTAGTCCAATTATTATCATGGTGAGAGGCTGGCACCATGTAAGTAGACATGGTGCTGTAGGAACTGAGAGTTCTGCATCTTGATCACAAGGCAAACAGGAGGAGAGTGTATAGTGCAGGCTGCTAGGAGGAGCAGACTGTCTAGACTTGACCATATATACGAGACCTCAAAATTCCCACTTCCCAGTGAAATGCTTCCTCTAACAAGGCTTAACCTTTGGCAATAAGGCCACACCTCCTAATAGTGCTAATTCCTATGGGCCAAACATACTAAAATGGCTGCAGATAGCCAGAGAAATGCTGTCCAACTTCCTACAATTTATCCACATTAATGCGAAAAACACAATCAAGTACTTTCCTGTGATGATAAATAAGCACATAAATCTCTTTTCTGGTGCTACCCAACTGACTGTGTTAGTTTATAAGGTCATTGCAGTTCTGAAATCTGTGAACCATTTCTCTGTGCCTTATTCTTGACTATAACTATTTTGATTTTCCTAGTTCATGCTCTTGGTACACTTCTTTCTCAAATTTGCTTTGTGTGTAGCTTTTGATGTGCAAGTTGAGAGAGGTACTATTGCAACATTGTTATTCTGGGTCAGCTCCTTTACTGCCTTCTTTGTTTTTGTTCTCTTCTTTGTATATCAAGTCCGTGTGTGAGAGAGTCTTCTGAATGACAGCAAACAGGGAGAGAGAGAGAGAGAGAGAGAGAGAGAGAGAGAGAGAGAGAGAGAGAGAGAGTCCTCTTTCATCCAAAGTAACATATGAGACAGTCCTAAAATTGATGTCCTAATTTCTGCCTTACAACTTTTCTATTTTTTTCATAGTGATCATTATTTTCTTACAGAAAATATTATTCACTGTTGCAACTAGATTTAGTATTAAGTAGGTATCTATTTTTTTTCTATTAGAAGCTATACTAGGATAAGAATGCTCTCTGTAGGTATAGGCATGAACACACACATATATACACAGTAAAATTTGACAATAATATATGTAAGCATAAATGTAATATTTTATATGTTACTATTTGCCTATATGTATACATAAATAAACCTTGGATGCCAAATATTCATTCATTTTTTTACATTTATGAAAATATTCAAGTATATAAATATATGGTCTTGATTTTCCCATGTGTATAATTTTACATACCCATTTGTGTGTACAGGTTTTAGTAAAAACAAATATATGTATATACATATATTCATAGATATATGTATATATATATATATATATAAATATATGTATATACATATACATATATATGAGTTATTAATATATACATTCATTTTTGGTTCAATGATCATAAATGATTATTTTTTTCCAAATTTCATTCTATAAATAATACCTAAACTGTCTTAAAATTTACATCAACACCTTTAACCAAGACTATAGAAAAGTACTATTTCACTCAGACTATTGGAAAATCAATAGACAAATAGGTTTTTCAACATTGATGAGCAACTCTACAAAAAAAGAAGAATGTTGCTAGTAATATTTAATGGTAAATGGTCATTAAATTAGAAGTTTTTATATTGGAAAGCTTTTTATTATATACTCTGTGTAACTGTCCACAGGTTAATATGTACATTCATCACCACACAAGAATGAATGACACATAAGCTTTTCTCTTACATAGCTGCCATGCAAGAAACAAATTTGATTTCATGTAAAATAACATGTAAGTCATAAGGAGATCCTTAGCATACCTGTAGCACACACACAGCATTCCAAGCATCAAAGGAGGCTATAAGTATGGAGTCCTTTTTGAACCATTGAAATGGAAACCTTTTTAAGGAGATTTTCTAACAGGAAAATTTTTCTCTGAGCTGAAATACCTATGAAAGCCTATTAAAAATTTTCATAGCAATTAAAGATATTTTGAAGTATCATAAATTTCAGAGCCATTATACTTTGAAATGCTCAATGGTTAAATTCTTAAAAGATGATTATCAGAGCCTTGCTATTACTGAATATTTTAATGCGATTATTTCAGCAGAAACATCAAACTCAAGGTTAATGAAATGAATATCAAAAGGGCCACCAATCTGAAAAGAATCTTAAGTGCCCCAGGAATTAACATAATTTACATTTGTGATTAAATTAGAAATCATTAGCCTACCACTACATTACAGGATAGAGCATGTTAAGTTTGCAGAAGCAGTGATCTCATGTCGTCTTTAAAGCTCTGAAAAGAACAAAAAGATCCAGTTTGGAAAGATGGTCTAAATGTAGTCAGCCCATGAAGCAACTCTGGATTTGAACTTTACTTCCATCTAATTTGTCTATCTCTGGGAAGACAAAAATATTCCCATTCTTGAGTTATGCTTTCTCTTAGCAGTACTTTAAAAATGTTTAGATAGTTATCATTAGCAGTGTTTCCCTTCCACAGGGACTGTAAAATTCTTTCCTAATGCTTGTTCTGCCTTTGTCCTTGCCATGCCACCTTTAGAGTCACTAACACTACATATGTCATCTCTTTTAAGAATTTCTTTGTAAATCTATTATGTATCCAGGTACACTATTATAAGCTTCTGGATTTAGAAGGACGAAATTCTCTCACCACTGCATGTATAAAAATACCCAGAGATGTTAGTCAAATGCCTCTCAACAGGAAAAATAAACTCTGAGGTGAAGAGTGCTAATTTCAAGTCATCTAACCAGCTTTCAGTCTTCTCAAATTTGTAACAGTGAGATTTCATAAGGCAGTGAATGCTGACTCAAGTGTATATTGCAGGTATTCCTAAATCTCCATCTTGGATATCTTTCAACATTTGCCTTTGTTCGATAAAATATTCATTGATGAAGTGTTTATTTATACAAAGTATCCCTTTTAGTTCAACCTAATACTTTGTGTCTTTAGTTTATCCCAAAGGGTATTAGTCATAATTCAAAAGCATATAGAAATTCTCTGCCATCTATAATGAAAAGACATTAAGATGGTTATTATGGAACTCTTTTACCTTTAGGTAAAAGAGCACAATAATGTTTTACAGCTATTTCTAGTATCTTTTAGTATGTTGTGAATAGTTTCTACAGTTCTTTGCAAGTAATTATTCCTCAGGGTATACGGTAATTAACAGTAAGGTAGGCCTAGAGTTAATTTCTGACTCCAAATGTGGTTTGGACAGAAAGTAGGGCCAGAGTATTATTACTTTCTTTTCTTGGCCACTATAATTTTGCTAATGCAATTTGAGGCTTCATTAGATATTTTTTTGGCTGTCACATCACATAGTTGGCATGTAAAGGATTATAAAGACAATTTTATTTACCCAGTTATTTTTTTTCCAGTATAAAAATTCGGACAAGTTTATTTTCCATCACCCTATAGTTGTCAAATTAATTTCAGAATTTAAATGTATCTAATTTAATATAGCATGCATTTATTCCCACTAGAGTCATTTAAAACAGCATATAGAATTGAAACTATAGACTTCCAACTCTTGTCATTGTTTTTCTGTGATATTTTGAGATGTAAAAGAATGTCTTTTATCCTAGAATAGGACACAGTCATAGGCAAACCATACCTGTGTGCAAATGTCATGAAAACTGCTGCTTTGGACAAAATTACTACAGAAAAATAATCTTTAAAAAGTAAATGATAAGAATAAATGAAAAGCTTATCTACTAGGAGTAGAATGTATCAAAAGCCTGAATATTATATCTTTGAAAAATATTAATTCTTATGAAACATTCCTTTCCCCTCTTATGTATCCAGCAGTCTACATGACCTGAAAGTACAGCTTGGAACACATATTTTGGCACCATCTGCAGGGACTCAATTCCAAATGCTCCTTTGTCTCCAACATGCATTTTCAATCAAGTCAGGAGATGACAGCTGCACCTGGACCACCCAGTTCCTCTGCTCCTGATCCTTCAGACACCCGTGTAAGACTTCAAAGTGGATGAAGATACCATCCAGCTTCCTTCCTGAGTAATCTCTCGTTTTCTCATGAATCAGGCAAAGAGGGAAGCAGCTTTTGCTTTTTATAGATTTTGGCAGACTCTCCCTTAACTCTGATAAGAATTTTTTGGAAGATGGTACATTTAGCTTTGAGGAATGTTTACATAACTAACTGTACATGTCAGTGGAAAACCACTGGAGCTCACTGAACATTATTTTCTCATGGGAACAACACCACTTTCTTGATGTTTGCCTTCATTTTCTATTCTTTGAATGTTAATGTAGACATGTTTTCCTAGCAGCCTATTTTTCTCATATGTTTTTGATGTCTGATAGGCTTATTTTCTTTATGTGCTTCTGAAGAGATTATGATCAGTTTTAAATGTTTTGAATTACTCTACAAACTGAAATTGCTTAACTAGTTTCTGTTGATCAGTTTGTGTATGTATGTATTGAAAGCATGAGGTAATTCATGTGATAACTGATATAGTTGATCAAAATTATTCTTTAAGCATTTTATATGAATATATCATAAAACACGTTCACATCCTAAGTCTCCTTGGATCTTATCCAAATATTTTCCCTCCAAATTTCTTGTCTTCTAGTCCAACATGGTCATGGGTTGAGGGACACCCACTGAAGTACAATCAACCTTTCAGTTGCCACACAACCAAAAAAGAATGGCTCTCCTTTCTGCTGCAGCGTTCAACCTCTATATCCTCAGTTTGGGTACATGGGATGGTATGTGCTCAGAAACTGCTTTCCCCAGGTATTAATTTTAGTCACTTGATCTTGTGCTGGTCCTATATGGCCAATTACACCTTCTCTGATTTCATAAATTATGTCTAGAAGTCAGATCTAGCAAGTGACAGCATTCCACCCAATCCTTGAACACTCTTATTTTCTTTCTAACTCTTCTTTGTTGATATTCCCCAATCTTTGGTTAAGGTCTTGATAAAGATGCCCCATTTTAGGCTGATCATTCAGTCAGTCATTTATTTTAGTACTTTGATCAGTTATGAGTTCCTGTGTTTACTGCTTTCCCTTGCGAAAAGAAATGTATCTGACCAAGGCTGATAGTGTACCAGGTCTATGGATATAACCTGCATATTTGGAAGAGAGTTCACAACACTACTATTTAGCAAAATAACAATAATAGGTTCTACCAAAGAACATATAACTTCATTATTTTATTTTAATATTTACTATTTCTTTTTTGAAACCATGCTATTTGTTTATTGAACAAGGCAATATTTTTTTCCTCACCAATCACAGATGATGTCTTGTAGAAAATAACCCTATCATTAACTGTCATATCCCAAGTCTTAGCTTGTCAACTGCCACTTCCATCTCCATTGTAACTTGCTCCTTCTTGCTTACTTCTTATTCCGTGAGTGAAGTGTTTGTTTGCACTTTTTCAACCTGTCCCCATCTTCCATATTAAACCCAGGTTCTAAACAGTCAGAATGTTTTCTTGTGAACCATTTCTGATCTTCACTTTTTTTAATGTTTGTTCTCTAAAGCATGATGATGCTCAATGTGTACCTTCCTATAACAAACTTATTTAAATATAGGTGATATAATAGTGTTCATTATTTCACAGTCTTTTAAAAATGCATAAAAACATTTCACTGGATACAGTGAATATCTCTAATGATTCGCTCATCAGTACCTCTTCAGGGCTTCTGCATTAAAGCACATCCTTCTAGAAAAACAATTTAAGCTTCTGAATGCTTTCCTTGCTCCAATTTTAACCCATCCCCTTGAAGAGAAAATTCCATTTTCCAACCATCAGACTCAGCTTGGAAATCATCCTTGAGGACATTCACCTTTAGGCATGGAAAAAATAACTACAACACATTTCCTCAGGCAACCATATGCATATCCATATCTCTTTAATGTCCAAGGATTTTTCAACTTTAATTCAAACACATTTGCCTGCTCCTGCAATAATATATGTTTTTAATGTGTCAAACTGGAGAGTTGTATCTTGTAATACAGTCTCAATTAATAGGTATCAGATGAATCCCCATTTTCTCTTTGCAACTATGGTTGTATAATATCTAACTTCAAGAATCTTTCTTAGAAATTAAATGAATATTTAATTTGATATTGTAATTTTGATTTAACTTAAGACAAAAGCTGAGATAAAATTACTTGATATTACTTTAAATTAACACTATACACAACCAGATTTCTGAATAAGAAGAATCTACTGTCTTCTGCAATAGCTAGTATGAGTCATTATTGTGTTTATGTAACCAACTTGGGCCACTAATCTTTATTCATAAAGTGTATTAAAACTCAGTATTTATGGTTCTAGTGGGTTTTACCATGTAATTTGAATGCATATTTAAGAGAAAGAAATAAATCTTATTACATAATTATTTTCACAAAACATAATTACTAATCATCCAGCAATGAGAGGTACATCTATTAAGATTATTATGGCTCTATCTTGCAGTGTATATGTGGGTTTGATTTTCATTCTTCCCTACTTGATTTGGAACTCTGTTGTAAAAAGTCTACCTTAAGTACTTCTTGTGATATACACAGAATTTAATATGTTGATTAAAAGTTTATTTCACCAAACTGTGATTAATTAAATCTAGTGACAGAACATTTGTTTTGAGGAGAATGAGGTCTATTTTTGTTATGTTATAATTGTCCACAGTAATATTCCTTAACACGTTTGGTCAATTTAAATTTAGGAATAGATATTCTACTCAACACTAGTCTCCATAAAAAGTACACTATTAAAATTACACATGTCTGATCAAAAATGGCAAATCTCAATGCTTTCAAAAATGTTCATGTATAAATCAATGATAAGAACTACCCAGCACCTGCAGCCTTTAGGCGAACTTTCAATAGAGATTAAAAACACAGTATATCTGGAGAGTAGAAGTGTAAAATCATTTAGTTTGTCAAGATTGCCCAATTTATCTTCTTAATATACAGATATCTGTGTGAAATTTTCCATCCAATCCTTAGTCATTGGCTACATGACAATACTTCTTATCCTCCCTTCCAAAGAGGTCATTCCCCTTCACGGTGTACAGACATTTTAAAAATGGTAAAGTCATCATTCATATAATTGGTGTGTACCAAAAGTTGTATTTCACTGATTAATGAGAAAGCAAATAAGAGTTTTTTATTGACTAAAAAAGTGCATATATGGTAATTAAATTTTCAAAATGTTGAGATTAATTTTATCTTGAATTTACATTTTCTTTATAAAAGAAATCAATGCTATCCAACTTGACTGGAGTATTTGGGTTTGAATCACTCTCAGTGTTCCCACTCTCAGACTTTTATGTTATCTTCTGCTCTTACAGAGATGTAGGATGATCTAATCGACAGAAAGCTGAAGTCATTGAACCCTTTAGGATCATCAAATTCCCAGAGGTTCCTTCTACTAAAAGAGTGACTGAGCATTTCCACACCATGGACAATATCTCCAGACAGAGGATGTAATTTGAGAATGAGATCTTGACATTTCATTCTTTTCCCAATTTTCTTATGAGCCAACTTCAATTTAGAAAAAACAAGATTGTTTTAGCAGTGTGATTATGCTTTCAAGGTCTAAACATTTTATTTATCACATGCTGATTTAGATGCTACTTGTATATTATAGTCACATTTAGGAAAGGACTTTAGGACTTTCCAATTCAATGATTTTTCTGAGCTCAGTACAACATGACTCTTCCTTTCACATTTTTCTGATTACTAAGGGCACAGGTCTTGAATTAAAACTCAATCCCAAGTTTCAACAAAACTCAAAATTGCAGCCATACTTCAAGCATAGAAACTCATGATGTCTGTGTTCAAATTTCCAGATCTAAATTCATCTTGTAGTTGTTTTGATGAGTTCTTAATTTTTTTTTTTTGGGGTGCCAAATGGTACTGATAATGAGAGGGTAATGGGAGGAGCTTCACACATTTTCTTTGATAATGTGCCAATGAATCCCATATATTCTTACCAAATCTCACAAAAAGTCTACTTGTTTGAGATGGAGGGAATGTGGGGATATCTACTTAGATTCACATACAACTCAAATACAAAGAAAGATACTTTCCTTTATAAATAACTATTTTTATATTTTAATGTTTAATATGTATATTTGCTTATTTGAGACTGTGTGCCAATGCAAATATATGGAGTTTGGAGGACAACCTTTGGTGTCATCCTCAGAAAGTTAACTGCTTTCAAGACAGGGTCTTTTGAACTTGTGAACTCCAATTAGACTATACTGAACAACCAGATAACCCTGGAGTTCCTTCATTCTCTACTTCCAGAGTGCACTACTGTGCTTTCTTTTATATTTTCTCTTTCATTTTTTAACATTGGCAATAGGGATCAAATTGATGCCCTTATTTATTTTAAGATAGACTTCACTGAATGGACCAATCTTCCATCTTCAAGGAATAGCTCAGGCTGTCTGCCAACTCCTGATCTTTCTCAGCATGTACCTACTAGTGAATACATTTATACACACACACACACACACACACACACACACATATATATATATATAATTGAAATGTTACAAAAATAGAAAATAATAGTTAAATATTTAGAAATCAAGAATGATGAAAACTTTCCTTTGGGAATGTGATAAGAGTTCCTTCATTTCAGAGAAAGGGGAAGTAAAAGAAAATATGGAACGCTGTTGAGGGATATATATATATATATATATATATATATATATATATATATATTATTTATATATATATTATTTATATATATAAATATATATATATTATATATTATATATATATAATATATATTATATATATTATATGTATATATATGTATATATATTATATGCATATATATATTATATGTATATATATATTATATATATATACATATATATATTATATAATATATATTATATATATATATATATATTCAAACTCAAACTCAGAATCTTGTGTGGACTATAATCATATTGCACCAAGGTGACATACTATCAGTCCTTGCTTATCACAAGTAACTTCTTGCTCTATAGATTATGCCTATCCTGAATGAACTATATAGTACACACTGGCCTCAAATGTGTTTATTCCTTTTATTTTCTCCCAACTTCTGGTAGGATACACAAGCATCGGCATATGCAGATTGGCTACATGGACAAACAATATTCAGAGGATTCATTTGAGAGGGACAGGGCAGACAGTGAAAGGAAATCAAGTTCCAGGGGAGAAAATGTTTGATGGACAGCATATGGACAAAGGACTAAGTTTACAACGTGAATACTCTGTGTTGTGCAAAATATAAAGACCAGCTATGTAAAGCATATTATAAATATCTGCCCGCAGAATTTGAATACAAACCTAGGCATAAGGCTCTCTGTTGTCTCCCTAAATAAGATCTCATGGTGATGTCTAAAGTTTTTATATTTAGTGTGGGGGAATCTGTTGTTTCTTGGTCTAGAACATTGCATTTGTTTCATAATCAAATTCTTGGTGTCTCTCATTTCCTACTAAAATTTTTCTTTTAGCTTAGATTTTCTTCCTGAAATAAACCATGCTTTTGTAAATGGCTTAATGGTACAATATAAAGAAATTAATTCAGTACAAGATATTTTTTTTTCTAAATTAAGAAGAGAACTATCCAACTAAGCAATGTCTATCCAACCTAGGGGAATGATGTTTCAATTCACTTGACATCACTCCATTTGCCTACTGAACTGCTTCCCAGACAAATCTCAATAGTGTTCTTTTTTCTTTTTTTTTTCAATGAGCAAACAGCTTGAAAAAAAAAAAAACCAAACAGCTATGTATACAATGGGCATCTGATCAGGCTGCTGATTGGAATTGATGTCATCAACATATTATATTGTGTCTGCTTTCATGGTGTTTACAAAAAGTTTTCCTAAGTGGCAATCACCCACATTAACCACAAATGTAAACTAGGAGATCCTCTATTGCAGTTTCCATCCACTCTGTGTCAACTGGATTCATTTATTAACCTTTTAATGCTATTGACAGATTTTCAATTCTATACAGAAAAGAATATCAAGGAAAGTACTGCACATAACTCATTTAGTGTAATCTGGCCATCGTGCTCTCCTGTGGTGTTAGGAACATGTTTCTTACTGAACAATCTTTTAAAGGTTGTTTCCATATTTTTCCAACTCTCCACAATACCCTTCACACTGAATCTTTGCTCTAGTAGGAATTAATTTTTTAAACCAGAAATTTGAGTAGGAATATTTCTGAATGGAGAAACTCTGGTATATTTTGGAAAACCTTATCAAATGTTATCTCGCTGGCAAATGACCTAACTTACCTTTATGTTTCTCAATAACTCAACGATCAAGTCATTTACTCTAAAAGCTGTTTTGTCTGCTACTAATGCAAAGGGTCTTTGTGGTCAAATAACATATTTTATACAGATGGCACTGGGCAGATACTGAAGATAAAAATGCATAACCTAGTACTTTACTTTAAAACTTTCACTAACTAATGTCAGAAACATTTCAATAGATAACACTATATGGTAAGAGATAATAACGAAGTTGCATGAGGTATAGAAGTACTCAGACTTGTGCCTGCTGGAGAGCTTAGTCTTAAAACATTCATGGTTTCTGACACTATCATTATCTATATAAAGATTGACGTAGCATTTTGTAGAGCTCTTCTTTATAAAGAACACTGTTTTGAAGCAAGCATTTTATCACTCCAGTCCTAGCCCACTGACATGAAACTGCCACCCACATCTGCATTCATTAGCTTATTCGTGTTTATACTTTGTGCATGCATACATTGGCTCAGTAATGTATACTCAGAACATTCCTAAGCATGACTCAGATTGTGGTTTAACAGTATAGTTCAGTCTCTACTTCCCCGGATCCTGGGGTCCATTTCTCCACATATATTGTTCAGATCAAAGGAAAACTCAAATCAACCCATAGCTCTGTGGTTGAGGAAACAGGCTCTGACCTGTTTATACCTATCTATGGCTCCTTTTCAAAGGGAAGCTTATTTTCAAAAGCCAGATCTCCATCCTTTCATGAAGATGGAAAAATAAAAAATAAAAACAAAACAAATCAAAAGCGGCAAATGATGTTATGTGTAAAATTCCCATCCTCTGAGCATGGCTGGTGTTACTAAGTCTATCAAGGGCATTGCCTCATGATTGAATTTGCCTGCAAATTATTAAGCTAATAAATTACCCAAGGAAAATGAGTGTAGTACTAAATAATTGCCCCAGCATCTTTCTGAACATCCTTTGCCATCTATTAGTCCAATATTCATTCTTTCCTATTAAATATATTTTTGCCTCTGAAAGAAACCTATTCTTTTATTACTTCTAAGTATCATGATGGCTTCTTAAGGAAATTTTTTAAATTATTCCCAAGTACAACCCTACTGCTTATAAGGTAGTTAAAAAGCCACACTATTTTATTGGTACATTTTAATACCCTATGAAAGAATTAAATGCACATTTTTTTTTAATGTCAGAGGTTAGATGGTCATATTCTCCCCAGTATCTGTAAAGGCCTTTCATCTACAGAACTAAACAATGAAAAGATCTTCTATAATGAAATAAGCTCCTTTCATGTTTTAAGTACTTGATTGATTTACAACTCCTTATTGAAATGAAGGTGCTCAAATTATTCACCCCCAACTTCTTTTTAAGTTAAAAATTGAACTAAGTGAGTTTGCTTTTGGTGGTTTATAATGTCAATAAAATTTAAAGAGCTTTGGATCAAGTAGAATTGCCTAGACACCAGAGACTACATGGTTCTGTTTGTGTTTCTATCCAGTTGAAACTGTTTCACACAGATCAGGAGAGGCTTCATGGGAATCCCAAAGGCTGAGATACCTGCTTGTATCAGTCACCCAGTCCAAGTCACCTTGCCCAACAAGACTTTTTCTGGAAATTATTACTATTGGACTCCTTCCAATAAAAAGAGATGAATTTTAAAAAGAAGCCAAGTTGCTACCATCTATGGCATAGCCTCTCCTGTAAATGAGACCTTTTGTTCTTTAAGTAAATCTCTAAAGCTTGACTTATGTAGAATTTTCACTACAGTGCTTCATTCACCTTAGCTCTGCTTGTCACCTCCGCCCATGTGTCACTCAAATTAAAAATGACCTCCTTTTCATCCTCAGTCAGTTCTGTAGGCTTGAGGACACCCCCCGCCCTTTAGTTCATCTGTATTTGAATTGATATTGGTGGCCAAATGTCATACTCATGATATATAATTGTTCAAAGCCTAAGACTTGAACCGTTTAACCGAGGAATAACATAAATAATATAAAAATAAGAATTTTTCCCATCTTGGTATATCATTACCTGCAGCAGACAACTGAAGTTTCCACTGGTATTTTTCAAAATTGACAGACTTCGAAACCAACACATGCTGTCTCGTGAACATGCAGTTAAATCTTGAAAAATCTCTCCCCTCCCCCAGGGGAAACTTTGGGAAAAAGATGTTGATAGTCTCTTGAAAGGTTTAGCCAATTTTATTCATATTAGGTTGTATAAAGACTACAATAACTGACTACAATAAACATTTCTGTAAAGTGAAAAGCTTTTTAAACAATTAGTTTAAAACATATTTATGGTAAGATACAATTTAAGGCAATCAAATGCTGCCACTCTGAATCATGTGATTCCTCTTGCTTACCTGCAATATTGTTTTTCTTTTTTCTTTGCTTGTTTTCTCTCCTTTCCTTTCTTTTCTTCTGGATATAGATTATAACTTTCTTTGACTATATAACTGAACTGAATTTTGTTATAAAACTTCTATCTCCTGAACAGGGAAGTGTTTTACATGTTATGGAAGAACTAGAGTACTTAACTTAAGAGAATTTGAAGTTCAATGTCTATTAAAGTGGTCTTGAGATAAACACTATTGAACATGCACTATTTTACAAATAAGATATTTATTCCTTAGTCTAAACAAGTGCAAAAATAACACACAACGTGGACCTTAGTTGTCATGGCTGTGTTCTTAAATAGAGGAGTGCTGTTATTTTTGGTGATGGTGGTGTTTATTCTTTTTTTTAAGTTCTATTTTTTATTAGATATTTTCTTTATTTGCATTTCAAATGTCATTCCCCCTTTCTCATTTACCCTCCAACACCCTCATCCCATCCCCCTCCTGCTGCTCACTAACCCATCCATTCCTGCTTCCCTGTCCTGACATTACCCTACACTGGGACATTGAGTCTTCACAGGACCAAGGGCCTCTCTTCTCATTGATGTCCGACAAGGACATCCTCTGCTACATATGTGGCTGGAGCCATGGGTCCCTCCATGTGTACTCTTTGCTTGGTGGTTTAGTCATTGGGAACTCTGGGGGACTGGTTATTTGATATTGTTGTTCCTCCTATGGGGTTGCAAACCCCTTCATCTCCTTGAGTCCTTTCTCTAGCTCCTCTATTGGAGACCCTGTGTTCAGTTCAATGGTTGGCTGAGAGCATCCACTTCTGTATTTGTCAGGCACTGACAAAGCCTCTCAAGAGATATCTATCAGGCTCCTGTCAGCTAGCATTTGTTGGCATCCATGAGAGTGTCTGGGTTTGTTAACTGTATATGGGATGGATCCACAAGTGGGACAGTCTCTGGATGGCCTTTTCCTCTGTCATTGTTCTACAATTTGTCTCTGTATCTCCTCCCATGGGGATTTTGTTTCCCCTCCTAAGAACGACCGAGGTATTCACACTTTGGTCTTCCTTTTTCTTGAGCTTCATGTGGTTTGTGAATTGTAACTTGGATATTCTAAATTTCTGGGCAAATATCCACTTATCAGTGAGTACATACCATGTATGTTCTTTTGTGATTGGGTTACCTCACTCAGAATGATATTTTCTAGTTTCATCCATTTGCCTAAGAATTTTATGAATTCATTGTTTTTAATAGCTGAATAAGTACTCCATTGTGTACATGTACCACATTTTCTGTATCCATTCCCCTATGGGGGGGCATCTGGGTTCTTTCTAGCTTCTAGCTATTATAAATAAGGCTGCTATAAACATAGTAGAGTATGTGTCCTTAGTACATGTTGGAAAATCTTCTGGGTCTATGCCCAGGAGTGGTATTCTTTATGAGACAGGGTCACAATCTCCAGCCTGCCTAAGAATAACTACACAATATAGACTAGCCTCAGATTTGCAGCAATCCTTCTGATTCAAGCCTACCAAGTCTTAGAATGTCATTGTGGGTTGTCAATGTAGAAAAATACCAGTGGAAACTTGAGTTGTTTGCTGTAGATAATGATATCCCTAGATGGGAAAGAATTCTTATTTCTATATTAGTTATGCCATATCTGTTAGGTGATTCAAGTCCCAGGCTTTGAAGAATTATATATCATGAGTATGATTTTTATCCATCAAAGTCAGTTCAAATACAGATTTACTTAAGGGCTAGGGATGTCTTCAAGTCTATAGAACTGACTGAGGATGAAAAGAATACCATTTTTAACTTCAGTGGTACTTAGGTGGAGGTTACAAGCAGAAATAATGAGAATGAAGCAATCCAGTAAAAATTCTATATAAGCAAAGCTTTAGAGATTTACTAAATGTGATGGCCAGCCAAATTATAGTTCTTACCCTCTGAGCATTCAATTTACTTTTCAACTAAGAAAATATATTGGTTCCCTTAGTGGGATGTGAGCAGACCCTCTGATTAAAAAGTGGTTCCTACTACTAGGATTCACAAACATTATTAAAGTAGCCCAGACTTGTAAAACTTCAGCACGTCCCTACCTAACTGGATCTTACTTATGTCTTCTTACTTTGTCTTCTTATTTTCACACAATGAATCTGCTCATGACATTTTAATTCACTGTGGCAGTGTTAATATACTAGGACTTAACAGGGACATTGTATGAGAACTTTTATTTCAGGGCAGCCATGAAGCAAACAGAACTGGGTTAGACATTGCTGCAGCTAGGAAAACTGGAAGTAGGGTGTTCCTCTGATTATTTTTTAATGTAACTACAAAGTATATTTATATTTGCACAAATAGCCCCCTACTGTTGAAAATATTTATTCAGCTGGTTGGAGAATATTAGTACACAGGTGTAGTCAGCCTTTAGGAGACAAAAAGAGTTGGGAGTTGGGAGGGAAAAAAGATAGTTCAATTGCAGTAGAAACAAAGGAGTAGAATTAAGAATAAGATACATATTCTGACTACAAGTATGGTACTGTACTTTATTTGGGTCATTTTGTGTTTAGGTATTGCAAATGGACTACAAATATGCCCATATTTTCATAAAATGCTCATGAAAATGAAAACATGATACATATATATATATATATGTATCATATATATACATGATATATATATATATATATATATATATATATATATATATATATCAGTGTATGTATATGGGTTTTTAGATGGAATAAATGGAACTGTAGCAATGGCTGATTTGAGGTGATTCATGGAAAATTCAATACGGGAAAATTCTCACCAGAGGAAAAATGTCAGTTCTATCACTTTTAAACTTGTGTCTAAAATGATCAGATTAATTTTATTTTATTTATAAGCAGAATATACCAAGACCAATACATTCAGTTTCATCACTTGATCATTTCCTTATCAATTATCAGATACATTCAATCTATATTTTTATCATCAATTCACTTTATATCTGTTTATTATATTCTAAATCCTAACTTAAACAGAATCTGCTATTGTTGATGTTAAATTACAGTATCATTAATGTCTTGATTTGCTCACTGAAAGTTGGAAATATCAAATAGAATATGCATTTATTTTACACAATTTATAGTGTACCATACCTACCAACACAATACAGAATTCTTACCATCTGGAGCCCTTGGTTGACTGGGACTTAGTATCAGCCTACAACACTGCCTGATATTGCCCTGCTCTCATTGACAATTTGAGATGTGGTAATGTAAAATGTATATCACTTTCAAGCAGTCATGAAGTTGAAATATATGTCACTCATCATAAATCAGAGGCCATTCATTTCTTTCTTCAGACATTTCTGTGTGTTGTGCTCGATTTTACACTTCATTTTTATATTCCAAAATTCTAAAATGCCATTTTTATTCACTTCACTTATTCATCTATTAACATCATATTTCCTACAATATTAAGTTCTTCTTCTTGTGATATATATGATAATAATGTGATTATTTGTATTAGAAATTGAATGAATTATTTGATACATTCAATTCCTATTTTTACAAGCATATGAATATATGTATTATTCATAGGAGAATAAGACCCAAGATAGTTCCATGTTACTAAAAAATTTTTACTTCCTTGTCATCGTAAATGCTGTACAGTTTATATTGATATATTGGGCCTTTGTTAATCATCAAACTGAGTTTTTTCTCTACTATTAACTTTCTAGTTTAAAGTTTTAATGGTAAAATAAATATATTTCATTACATGTTTCAATATGTTCTCGTGAGTCAATCCAAAATCACAAGATGGATGGGAACCATTGATTCTGAGCACACACATTTCACATTTGAACACATATGGCCAAATGCTGTTAAAATATGTGTCTCTTTACATCTGCACCAATTGTAAATGGCAGTGCTGCTTTCTATGAATAATCCCTAACTTTTCAAATCACTCTTTCTGAAAGACAGTACATAGATTGCATCTCTGATTTGGCATTAGTTTGTGTGAATGAGGCTTAGACCTGTGTATTGATTTTTGTGTGTGTGTGAGAATTATCACTTTTTATAACCAATTTTAATTTCTGTATTTTAAATATTATTTCAGTGTGGGGTTGTAGAAGTGTTATTTCTGTGGAATAAATGAGTTATTTGGTGCATATACTATGAGTAGAAATGCAAATTTCTCCTAATTTTAAGCATACTATGTTTGTCTGTAGAGCTTTTTTATTCATGTTTAAGTTTTATCACTTCTCTTCTTGTTTGATTCTTCTTTCTTCCTTCATGTTGTTTTTGAGATACAGTCCCATAAAACTCAGGGTGGCCTCAAACTTACATTATAGTCATGACCTTGATCTCCTGATTATGATCATTATCTACCTCTAGGTTCTGGCATAAGTTTGGGGGACTTATTTGAAACAAGGCCAAGTGAGCATTTCATAGAGATAACTCCTGACAAGGCTACAAAAAAATTATGCATCTTTTTGGTCTATCATACAGTTTTTCATGCCTGCATAGCAGTGATAATTATTAAATGTGGGTAGATAATGGTCTGTCAGCTTTTGTTGTTGTTGTTGGTGGTGGTGGTGGTGGTGGTGGTGGCAGTGTATTTTTTTTTTCTTTTTACTTTTCTTAGTTGAAATTTGCGAGCCTATGCTTGCTATCATTAACAATGCTAAGTGCTACTGTCTACCATGAAGGGGATTTTTGGTGTTGTTTTTGATGATGAGCTTTTGGGAGTCATTGTATAGTCAGGTTTTGTTGATAATCTCTTCAAAGACATGGAAAGGATATTTGGATATCATAACAGGAAACATCTGAGTCATCATGTAAAGAACTGGATTTGTGATTGTATGTGTTTAAAATGGAGAAAAATGTTGTCAAGAGAGTACTGGACTGTGGTGAAGAAATCAGAGAACAAAATCTCTGTCAATATATAGGAGACAGGACCTCTTATGCATTGACTGTGAGGAGTATAAATTTGATTGCACTTTCTGTATAAGATCATGGCTAAAAGTATACATTGCTCATTCATATTTTTAGGGTGGGGTAAATTTTAATTTTGAAAATGTGCCAAGGTCTTCTGTTCTATATTATCCTACAAGGGTAGTACTCTAAAACACTCATTTGAGTTTATACATCCACCAATATTTTTACTACTAAATAAAATATAATCTTCAAAGCAAATATTGGAAGCTCAGACTGAAAATTACATTTGCCTATTTCCCATTTCCAAAATTTATTAGCAAGGAATGGTATTATTGATAGATCCCTGGTACTGAATTTAAATTGTGACTAAGCTGACAAAGGAGGCCAAAACTGGGGCTTACTGAAGAAGGGGTTATGGGAATATAATAAGATTTCCAGGTTACAGATGGAAGCTGGAGAATGAATGGGAAAATTGGTAAATATTAAGATGAATAATCAAAGAAGAACTCCACTGTCTGTGACAAGATGCCCTCTGACCACAAGATGTGGGGGTGAATGAACAGAGACAATAGAACAGAACATCTAAAGAACAATTGATTATGAGTTCATATGATAAGCTCAGGACAGCAGAATGATAGACAGAAAGGGAAACCAAATTTAATAGCTAAATTACCTGAGTATTCAATCTTATTATCAGGAATTCACTTACTCAATAATGCATTAGTATAAAAGCTGTATATCCCAAAATGGCAGGAGAAAAACAACTTGTGAGAGTTTACCTCTGATCTCCACTCATATACCATTATATGAATATATATGTGAATATGCTGGACAAACACACAAAGTCACACAGTTTGAAACTCATCAATAAATTAATTAAAAGTGTATTGGTGACCATAATTACAACATAGAGTTTCATCTTTTACCTGCCATCTTTATTTATTAATGAGCATAAGATCAATATATACCTATTGATTTCCATGAAAATTATCTCTTTTAAATATTTTTATCTCATCATTTGAAATATTATCTTAGTTCATGTTTGTATAAATGTTACTTAACTCGAGGCCGGTCTTTGACACTACATAAGCTCTATGCTAGCTTGGGCAACAAAGAGAGATCCTACTACAATAAATACATGCTGTACATACACAGCAAAATTATCACTAATAATAAAAAATAAGACTTTTATTCTAGAAAATTATTTGACTTCCATTTTTTAAATTTTTTTTATGTGACTCCATGTTTTGCATCAATGCATGTCTGTGTAAGGGTATTAGATGTCCTAGAACTGCAGCTTCAGAAATTTGTGAGCTACAATGTGGTTGTTGGTAATTGAACCAGAATCCTCTCGAAGAGTATTCAGTACTTTTCAAAAGCCATCTCTCCAGGCCTTTGATTTCCAGTTTTCATAACAAGAATGACAATGATTTTTAAACCAAGTAATTCTATTTTAGGATTTCAGCACTGTCATTTATTGATATCTGATTATTTTAAAAATAAGTTTAAGAAACATTTCATTACTACATGGCTGGGTTATTTGTACTGGTCTTTCAGTCAAATGATTCTTTGCTTCTTGAGAAAAGAGATTTATTTTACCAAGAAGGGAAATATTTATGTTTCCAAAGACCAAAAAAAAAAAAAAAAAAAGCTAATCTAAACATAGTATCTTAAAAGTTCAAGTTCTGACACAAATTCTTCATTTTATCCAATAAATTATTTTTCTTAATTTATAAATGACCTTTAAGACTCAGGCTAGAATTCTGTAATGTAGTCAATTACCTTAAAAACAACATATTATATATGTATTTCCCATTCCTAGACTATAGTCAAACCACCAAAAAGGATGCCAAGACTAGCTAAAGGAAAAGAATGAACGTCTCCCTGAGAAATAAATCTCATGAAACTGTCTGAGCTCTGTGACTCTCTGCTGTGCTTTCTGTGTTTGGTCATAAGAAGAATGAAAATGGAAGAGTAAACCTGAGTGAATTATACAACCAAAATGTACATAGCTTAATATCTTGGAATAGTATTTTAAGGAAGTTTAGTTCATCATTTAAAAATAAAGACTACAGAAAATAAAATAAAAATGAAGATCAGTGGCACAAATAAAAAGACTAATAACAGTAATTTGTGTGTGCATTCTTATGCGTGCATGCATGCAAGTATGCATTGGTGCATGTACATTTGTGTAAATAACACAGACAAACTTGGAAACAATCCCTCACACCTTTTTTTCCTCAGGTTTTTTCACTGACCTGGAACTCACCAAATAGGTGAATTTGGCTAGCCAGCATGCTCAGCAGGAAGATTATTTAATTTGTATGGAATGGTTTTATTTTCAGTCTACTTAAATAGATATATATTATATACATACATATTTAAAATTCATAATCTATCCAAATTCAAAATTTAATATTTATGTAGGAAGCTGTATTTCTATATTGATCTATTATAACAAGGGAGGAGAAGAGAGAAGGAAGGGGGAGCAGAAGGGGGAGGGGGAGAGGAAAAGTGAGAGGGAGAGGGAGAGTATTCCGTGCAACAAAGAGTGAAGTACAGTTGAATTAAATTCAGAGAGTGCAGTGGAGATGAACTCCTTTGTGAGTTCGTGAAGTTCAGTGCAGGTCAGCAGAGGCAATTGTTACCAGGACAGTTTTACAGAGACACATGACAGGTGAAGATAGAACAAACCAGAGAATAGGGAGGAACCAGAAGATTAAAACAAATTGCCAGAGTTAGTTTAAAGCTAAACAGAGCAACTCAGTTAGAAGCTGAGAGACGTTAAATTGAACCAGTGAGATTGGAGAGGTGTTTGAGCCAGAAGAGCTGAGTTGAACCAGTAAGCCAAAGGGCAGAAAGAACTAGAAAGGGTGAGCATATTCATCATGAAGCCACTGAGACAGCAACTACATCAGGCAAATAAAAGTTACTTTTACAAAATAGCCAAAGGATATTGAGGAATGATGGCAACACTGGGTGTTAAGGAAGATTACCTTTCCCTTAAATCCTGTAAAGTGATCATTACCTTGAGGAAATACAGGTCTTAAAATACTAGAATCCAAAGATGTGAAACTGTCCTTTTCTGGTCTTATGACATTTGTTTTACTGTGATTATTTCAACAGTTAGAGAAATTAATTGTTGAAATAACACAGATGTTTCTTTTCTTTAAGGCTTATCTTTTTTTCCCCACTATGTGATGGGATATTTTATCATCACCGACTATACTTATATTGGAGATAGGTTCAAGGCATCTTGCTTAGCAATTTAACTTCCTGATGAGCTTAGTTCTTTTTGACCATGTTCTTAACATCTAATAAGGACTCAGGGGAGGCAATTGCTTCTTCAGTAAAACTGTCTTGCCTACGTTCACTTCTGTGTAAACTCTATCCCATTATGAGACACAAAAAGTTATCTATGGAGTGGCTTATATAAAATATGAGCAAGCAATATTTTGAGCCCTCTCTTTAGATAAATACTTCTTGTCTCGAGACACTTAAATAATTCCAAAGAAATCTAAGTGATTTACAAAATATAATATTATTCTTTCTTGGAATGCAGCATGCTAGGAAAGAAACTAAGAAAATAAAATAAAATTCTTACATCAAGAATTTTCCCCATTATTAAGGATATGACTAGGAAATAAATAACTGAACATTTAGTTGCTGTCTACTAAATGAAGGATTTTATATTTTTCTCTATCTACTAAGTACACAATTCATTCTTGTATGAGAGTTAAGGGAAACTAGTAAAGATCACTAGCAGTAATTCTCAACCTGTGGGTTGTGAGATCCTCTTACAGGGATCCCATATCATATACTCTACATGTGAGATATTTGCATTATTATTCATAATAGTTATGCAAAATTACAGTTATGATGTTGCAATGAAATAGTTTTATATTCATTGGTCTCCACAACACAAGGAACTGTATTAAAGGGTCACTACATTGTGAAGGTGAGAACCACAGTTCTAAAACATTCTGGTGTCAACAATTCTGGCATGCATACCCTGAAGATAGTATGATGTGATTTCTAATAACAAACTGGGTTAAATCAGAGATTCAAAACTTTATTACTTCATGGTATTAGGTGCTCTATAGTCTTCTCAGTCTTTGAATGGGACTCTTCCAGGGTTATTTCTTCTCTAATTTTGAGAAATAGATGTGGAGCCACACCTGAAAATGTTTTTAAATGATATTAATTGATATTCTGCTTCCATGTATGTCTGTGTGAGCGTATAAGATCACCTGGAATTGGAGTCACAGACAATTGTGTACTCTCATGTGGTGCTTGGAATTGAACCTGGGTCTTCTGGAAGAACAGCCAGTGTTTGCAACCATTGAGTTGTCTCTCCAATCCCCTACACCAGAAAATATGTTTCAATTACCTTTAACTTAAAATTTAATATTTCAGTGATTCCTTTCTTTTCAGTGCTTCATATTTGTGAGCATTGAGACTAACTCTCCTTTTGTAGGAACAGATGTATGTTCATTTAAATTATTATACATGCAAGTAACATTGTACAGAATGAACAGATTGTATTTAAGAACCCAGAAGATAATAGAGAAATAGTATAGTTATATTATAATCACAAGAAAAATTTAAATTACTGCGAAGAAATTTCAGGTTCCTAAGGAAACCAGAATCCAGGCTAGTAAGTCCATTCATTTTGTATCTAAAATACTGTGACTCATTTACTATCACATGAATTCTAGGATAAATAAAATGGTAGTAAACACATATTCATCATATGGGTTTTTATTTTTATAAATGTATTTGGCCCCCCTAACATGAATATATGGATGACTAAAAGGCGATATATATGAATATATATAATTTATGAATTATTATATATGTTTATAGATATATTATATATATAGTCAGAGATTGAATGTGAATTTCAGAAAGGCTGCTCCTTTTGTTAGATTCTTTAGCAAAATAACAATGGATGAAGAAATATCCAGTCATAATTTCATTATTTAAGGTAGATTGAAAGGCCAATCTGCTTTTTAGTGAAATATTAAGCACCATGCTGACATGATAGGTGTTTATCTTATTGTGCTTATGTGAGCTATGTGTCTAGGAGAAAGGCAAAACACATTATTTTTGCAATGTTATAATTTTTAAGACCCACAATTTCATGTTTCACCTTTGCATACATCATGAAATCATTTATTTAATGAGGTCAGAACCATAACAGAGTTAACTAAAAATTTATAGAAAATATATAATTATTAGAATGTCTAATCACTTGACTTGGACTTGTAAACTACTATGTCTGTTAGGTAGTCATGAAGAAAGGAAATTAAGAAAGAGGTAGAGAAGAGGAGAAGAGATGGACACAGAAATAAGGACCTCCACATAAAACCAGACACACTGAAACTAATAGAAAAGAAACTGGGGAAGAACCTTAAGCACATGGGCACAGAGGAAATTTTCCTGAACAGAACACCAATAACATATGCTCTAGGATAAAGAAGTGACCAATGGGACCTCATAAAATTACAAAGTTTCTGTATAGCAAAGGACACTGTCAATAGGACAAAATGCAACCGACAAATTGGAAAAAGATCTTTACCAACCCTACATCCGACAGAGGGCTAACATCCAATATATACAAAGAACTCAAGAAGTTAGAATCCAGAGAGCCAAATAACCCTATTATAAATGGGGTACAGAGATAAACAAAGAATTTTCACCTGAAGAATATTGAATGGCTGAGAAGCACCTAAAGAAATGTTCAACATTTTTAGTCATCAGGTAAATACAAATCAAAACAACACTGAGATTTCACCTCATACCAGTCAGAATGGCTAAGATCAAAAACTCAGGAGACAGCAGGTGCTGGCGAGGATGTGGAGAAAGAGGAACACTCCTCCACTGATGGTGCGATTGCAAGCTGGTACATCTGGAAATCAGTCTGGCAGTTCCTCAGAAAACTGGGCATGACACTACCAGAGGATCCTGTTATACCACTCCTGGGAATATACCCAGAGGATTCCACAGCATGTAATAAGGACACATGCTCCACTATGTTCATAGCAGCCCTATTTATAATATCCAGAAGCTGGAAAGATCCCAGATGTTCCTCAACGGAGGAATGGATACAGAAAATGTGGTATATTTACACAATGGAATATTACTCAGCTATTAAAAACAATGAATTCATGAAATTCTTATCCAAATGGGTGGAATTGGAAAATATCATCCTAAGTGAGGTAACCCAATCACAAAAGAACACACATGGTATGCACTCACTGATAAGTGGATATTAACCCAGAAGCTCAGAATACCCAAGACACAATTCACATATCAAATGATGCCCAAGAAGAAGGAAGAACAAAGTATGGATATTCTGGTCCTTTTTAGAAGCGGGAACAAAATGCCCACAGAAGGAGATACAGAGACAAAGTGTGGAACAGAGACTGAGGGAAAGACGATCCAGACCTCACCTAGTGATCCATTCCATATACAGTTACAAAACCCAGACTCTATTATTGATGCTCACAAGTACTTGCTGACTGGAGCCGGATGTAGCTGCCACCTGGGAGTCTCTGCTAGTTTATGACAAATATAGAGGGGGACACTCTCAGCCAGCCATTGAACTGAGCACAGGGTCCACAATGGGGGAGTTAGAGCAAGGACCCAAGTAGCTGAAGGGGTTTGCAGTGATATAGGAGGAACAATGATATGAACCACCAAGTCCTCCCAGAACTCCCGGGACAAAAACATCAATTAGATAGTGCACATGGTGTTACACATGACTCCAGAAACATAGGCAGCAGAGGATGGCCTTGTTGGACATCAAAGGGATGAGAGGACCCTGGTCCTGGAAAGGTTCAATGCAGCAGTGTAGGTGAATACCAGACAGGAAGGCGGGAGGAGGTTGATTGGGGAACAGGGGGAGGGGAGATGGCTCATGGGACTTTTGGGGGGGTGGGAGGACCGGGAAAAGGGTAATTATTTGAAATGTAAATAAAGAATATATCTAATAAGAAAAAGAAAGTTGATACTGTTGAATGAACTGAAAATCAGTTTACTGATTAAAGAACAGTTAAATAAGCAAAACACAATGGTATCTGTACTGGCTGGTTTTGTGTTTCAACATGAGTTATTTCAGCTAGAGTTATCACAGAAAAAGGAGCTTCCCTTGAGGAAATGCCTCCATTAGATCCAGCTGTAAGGCATTTTCTCAATAAATGATCAAGGGTGGGAGGGCCCATTGTGGGTGGCGCCATCCCTTTGCTGGTCTTCCTGGATTCTATAAGAAAGCAAACTGAGCAAGCCAGGGGAAGCAAGCCAGTAAGTAACATCCCTCCATGGCCTCTGCATCAACTCCTGCTTCCTGACCTGCTTGAGTTCCAGTACTGACTTCCTTTGGTGATGAACAGCAATGTGGAAATGTAAGTTGTATAAACCCTTTCCTCCCCAACTTGCTTCTTGGTCATGATTTTTTGTGCAGGAATACAAATCCTGACTAAGACAGTATCTTAGGAGTTACGGGTGACATTCCAAGCCCTATAACTCTCCTACTACCTACACACTGAGGATGGTCAGCAATCTCTGATTTAAATATAATCATCAAAATTCAAAATTATTATATTATCTAATGTGTATGAACACAGTGTGTGTGCACACGTGTGCATGTTTGTATATGTACACACACATTCACACACAAGCAGGTAAAAGAAAACAGAACAAATATATAGTGTTTATTTTGCATATACTTATCCAGTATTATATATATGATTGAAAACTTCCAAATAAAAATCCTCAAAGGTATACTTTTGACTGCATCTATGAAAAGAAAAATTCACCCTTACTGTGTTGTCTGTGGATAATAGTCAATAATGAACCCCTTTTTATTTAGATGTTGGGTCAAATTAACCAAGTACCTATTCTAAAAATATTTATGATATTTTCTTAGTACATAGTGATTTTCCTATAACAATTTAAAGTATCTTTTAATTTAACATATTTAGTTTTCAGGTTTTCTTTTAATGTGAAACCTTTTCAAGATTTTCTTGTTTTGACAGAATTCAAAGAAACGCAGACTATGCACCATGATAATAAGGCACTTGTGTTTTCTTTTAAGTCAAGAAATACAGTTGAAATATATTGGCTCTAGTATTTAATGCTTTATAGAAAACAACCTGTTTTTATGCCTCAAAAACTTTTGCCCTTGAGATTCCACAGTAGGTAATAAACTAATGCTTTTAAATATATTCATTCAAACACATAAACACATATAAACATATAATCAGGGACCAATGATTTAAAATAAACTAGGAAGATAATAGTCAAAGTTATGACTGTTGAAAGTGCTTTACATAATCACTAAAATATAAAGTATAGATGATATATTATTTATGATATAGAGATAGATTTGATACAATTACAATGATCAAATCATTTAAAGAATCCTATATGTATATTTTCAGATGGATTTAACTAATACCCATTTTGTATCACTGCTGCATTTAAAAACAAACCCTTTTCAAATTTTGGTTTTTGCAAGATACAGTTTCTCTGTGTAACCCTGGCTGTCCTGAAACTCTCTCTGTAGACAACGGGTTTGGCCATGAACTCAAGGATCCACCTGCCTCTGCTGGGACTAAAGGTGTGTACCACCACCTGGCTAAAACCAAACTCTTTTCTTGTGTTTGCTGTGCTCTTTAGTTCCTCTGGTTGGACTGTGGAAAGCCCTTGGGAGTCTCAGGTTTTTCTTTGATAGGTTGTTACATTGTTGTCCTCCGTATTTTCTTGTAGGTGGAGACACCTGACAGAAACCAATCTAACCAAAGCCAACACACTCTCTCTTTACTTCTCTGGCCAAATCCTTTCTCCTTGCTGAGTTCTCACACCAAGAATTTCTCTGAGTAATGAATTAAACTTTTATTTGCCTCTCCCATAACTCACCTCAAACATCTTTCCAATTATCTTGTTTCCTTCCCCCGTAATTAGTAGTAGTAATTTTATTTCAGTGAGATATGTTTGCATTTTTTTATAGAAAAGAATGTATACTGTCAAACAGTATTTCACCGTATACTGTAGCTCGTATTGTTAACACTATAAACTTTTATGGATTTGTTCCCCCACATTTCACCAAGGAAGCATTGGGAAATGGTCTTGTATGCATTCATTATGAGAAATGGTAAGCAAAGTGCTTTGGGGAATGTTTTGATGAATTTACTTTAGAAGTACTGTTTTTTTTTTTTTACTTGTTTCAAGAAATTTAAAGTAAAGAAAATATGCTTTCATCTCATGAAAAAGAAAGCTGTAGCTAACTTTTTTTTTTTTACTGAAACAAATTATGTTTCAAATAGATTTAAAACCAGGAACTTTTTTGTTTATTTGAAAAATATATAGTATTTTATATTTATTAAATGATATTATTCTGTATGCATACTATATACATATATCATTTCAAATAATTTGATATGGTACTTATTTTTTATGGAACATCCAGAGCTTTCAAGTAGATGTCTTTCAGACATTTCTTGAGAACCTTTTTTACATATAACCAAAATATATATGAACACATTAAAATTAAATGTCTTCATTCTAAGACATTTCATGTAGATTACTGTAGCTGTAATATTGGGTTCTTTGGATAATTATAGCCCTATTAATGGGCAGGATTAGAAAATGGAGGTTGGATTGAAGGAGATTTCTCAGTAGGTATAGCCCTCGCTACACAAGTCTGACCACCTGAGTTTGGATCCCAGAATGCAGACCAAAGATGAATGCAGTAGTGCATAAATCTCTAATCCTAATAAATGCTATGGGGAGATGAAAAATGGAGACAGAAGAATTTCGTGGGAATCTGGAGAGCAAGTTAATCCAAATGAACAACAGGTTAGACCTTACTCGAACAAGGTAGAAGCAGAAAGATCTGGCACCAGAAGTTGTCCTCTGACCACACATGTACTGTAGTGAAAGGGGTGTGCCTACACACACACACACACACACACACACACACAAGTAATAACTCAATATTTGGGATTACATAAATAAAATGAAATGTGAAGTTATTGACAAAAGTTAAAATCTTAACCATATCAAAGAAAAACAGGGAAACACTGTTCTAGAAAGGAAAATACTGAAGACAAAAATGACCCTTTGAAACAAATGTACATTGTACTTTATTTCTTAATCTATCTTAATGAGATTTCTATATATTTCAGTGTTTAATGGACCCAACCTAAATAAACAATTATTAAAATAAGAGGTGTATAGAGTTATCAGTTTTGTAAAATGACCAATTAAAAGTGCAAAGACATGTTTCCTCACACCTCTTAGTAGAACTATTATTACAAAAATTTAAAGCAAGCAAGGTATAAATTACATTGAAACTAGCATTTACTCTTTAAGCTTACTGAAAAGTTGGCTGTGGAAGCAGAATAGGTTTTCCAAATTCAGACCCAAGCATATTTGCTTCAAAGTGTCTTCCAAGGTCTGTTGACTGGTGATGTGTTAACAATCTGGCCTTATAAACAAGGAAAAGGAAAATATGAAGAAAATAAAAACCATCTAGGGGTATTAAAACACAACACATCCTGGCTTACAGGGAAGAAATCCATTTTCGATAGTGAGGACTATTATTTACTCTACTGTATAAAAATACCTGCATTGGAGACTGAGAAGCTAGAATCTGGCCCATAGAGAGAAAACTCTAATGGGGAACTCAGCTGACTGTTTCCACCTGGCTTACCCTGTTCATTTCTCCTGGATGCTCCAAGCCTACAGATTTGTTGGTGTTATTTTGTTCCCTCAGTTAAGCTGCTTTCCTTGTATCTGATGTTTCAAATGCCTGATTTCTGGTACTTTGCTATCTGTCTATTATGGATTTGTTCTGATGCTGCTTGTATGATGTTAATCGGGGCCCCAGAATTGCAGGAGAATCCACATGTCAGCACATAAGAAACGGAAGGAACTCTGCCCCCAATTGGTTTTGATTGGCAAATAAAGTTGCCAGCCGGCAGTCTGTGACTATGCTGGAGACAGAGGCAGGACTTTTAGGATTCTCAGGGAAGGAGCTGAGGAGGGAGAAAGAAATAGCCACCATGCCAGGGAAGGAGAGGAGACATCACCCTGAGAGATACAGAGGATAGAGAGACACTGGATATGTAGGAGTCATGGAGGAGCAGCCTTAAACCCCACCCTGCACTGGGTCTAGGCCAACAAAGAGGGAATATAGATTTTAGTAAGTTAAAACTCAGGAATATGTGGGGGAGGGGAATGTGTTAGCTTCCTGGAGGTTTGGAAGTAGCCCAGCCATTACACTGTTAAAGGCATATCAAAATATAAAGGCTGTGTGTATTTGTATTTCATTCAAGAACCCAGAATGTTGGGGGTGGTATCAGAAGCCATAGAAACCTACAGAATATGGTGGCCCATAGCAAACTATGTGCTACAGAGGCTGTCAACTTAGGCACCAGAGCCTAACTCAAGATTCCAGCCATCACTTTCTCCTAACCCTCAACTTCATGTAGTTAGCCTTGGGTGATTTCTGGTCCAGAAAGAAGATAAATGTGGAGGATGGAGACGAATTAATGAACTGGGTGTGATTTTTTTCAATGATGTAGCTCCTTTTGGGTCATCTATGCTCCTGTAAACTAACTCATCAGTTCATCAGTCATTTTCTGTCTGCCAGCACCCTAACTGGGGTATAGAGATTACTTTTTTCTTTTCTCTGAGGAAATGTAAGACAATACTTCCTTCTGTGCTGAATCATTGATATGTTATGTATAAGGACACAAAGAAGATTCTCAAGTCAAGCAAACCTTCCTAAATTCCCTTGATTTGTTATTATTCGATAATTTTGTCTCTAATCATACTTTTTCAAAATTGTTCATTCCTTACCAATCTTAAGCTTAAAATACACCAAAGGTTTTCCTTTCTCTTGATCACTGTCTCTTGTATTACACAAAACTTATATTAAATACCTTAGTATCCTTTTATCTTTTATCCTGTCAATCTCTCATTCCCTTTAGGGCCTTTGGTGAGGAATATTAAAAGAGAAAATCATAATGCTTTGTATTTCCATATTTGTCCATATCAGTTGTTAGCATCTTTATTGCTGAGCTGTAACAATATATTATGCCTTATCATTCCTCCGTTGATAAATACTTTTCAATTTTCATTTATTTTGAGTAAAGTTGCTAGGTGGATCTTGTGAAAGCCTCTTTATTAGTCTACAATTTCATGTCTCTTGGCTGAACTCCTAGAATGTGAATTGCTATGAAACTTAAAATTTCAAAGAACTGTAAAGTACATTTATATAATGGCTGCCAAAGTAAACACAAAGGGCAGTTCTATTATTGAAGAGAAAAACCAGTAAGTGCAAGCTAGAAGATAAAAGAATGGATGAAGGTTTATTACCTACAGCAATAAAAGAAAGAACTGCTTTGATAGCAACACTGGTATACTATCCTTTAACAAAGGAAACATGATCATTTATTCAGGGATCTTATACAAATTCACAGAGTACCTTTTGTGTGGGTATATTGGTAAGCATACTCAAAAGATTCTATTACAAAATAAAATGATGAGGTCAGGTTTTGTTGTGTTTTCCTGTAGTTCTTTAAGGGCTTCTCCCTGTTTTCTTGTGTTCTCCTGTATTTCTTTAAGGGAGTTATTTATGTCCTATTTGAAGCCCTCTATCAGCACCATGAGTTGTGATTTTTAAATCCAAATCTTGCTTTTCTGGTGTGTTGGGGTATGCAAGACTTGCTGTTGTGGTTCAGATGTTGTCATATTGCCTTGATTTCTGTTATTTACATTCCTAAGTTTGCCTTTTGCCATCTGGTTATCTCTGGTGTTAGTTGGTCCTGTTGTCACTGGCTGGTGCTTGTCCCGCCTGTGGATCTGCAAGCCTATCGCAGCACCCCTGGGTGACCAGCTTTCCCCTGGCACAGAGTGCTGTGGGGCTGCCCAGCTCCTGGGTGCAGGTGGAGCTCTGGGGGGGGTCGTGTCCCAAGAGAACTTACGGTAGGGTGTTCCTTGCATACCTGGCTGCATCTGTCTACTCAGTCACAGGAGCAAAGATCAACAGCAAGTCTTCTTAACTGCTGAGATACCACTCCAACCCCTAAACATAAATACTGAGGCAGAACATGCATGTGGTTAAATATGTCCATATCAACTAATCAGGGAATGCTATTTTTAAAATTATTATTATCTCGTTGTCCATGGCTAGAACATCGAAATACATTTGTGGGAATAAGTGTGCGTGTGTGTGTGTGTGTGTGTGTGTGTGTGTGTGTGTGTGTGTGTTTTGTATTCTGTGATCTTCTAGCTGATTTTCTTTGAAAATTCTTTAGATTTTGTATATAAACAATGTCATCTGTTAACAAGCAAAGTTTTACTCCTCTTTTACCTTAAAGTTTTTAAGATTCATACTTCTTGCTGGTTAGGCTTTGCAAGTCACTATGCAATTCTGCATTTGTTTGACAGTATGGATATGCGCTATTTTTGACCATGTGTGGACTAGATGTCAGTTTTTTCATGAAGATCCTTTGGGAGACTGATGTTGACTCTTTCTCTTCTTTTTAGGCAAAGGTTTATTTGGAACAGATGTTAACAGTATTCTAATACCTTTTAGTATCTAATTGACTAGTGTTTTCTTTGCTATGTTAATGCTTCTGGGAACATTGATTAATTTATTACTATTAAACTGACCCTTATCTTGGTGTAATAAATTTTATTTGTTGAAGGTATACTTTTCTGTGTATTTATAGGTACTGCTTGATTCCATCTGTTACTTCTATAACCATGAGCCTACAATGAAGTCTTGCATTCTCTTGGTCAGAATCGATAATCAGATTTAAACTGAAGTCATAGACAAAGAACAGTATCTCCTGCTCAGCTATCAACCTTGAACTACTATGTACCCAGATTGTCATGTGATCCTATAAATTCCTTTGAGGATGTAAGGATCCTTATTGGTAATTTCAGTGTTCATGTCTGTGTGTGAGTGTGTGTGTATACATGTACTGTGCATAGGTGTGTGCTCATGCATGTTGAAAACAAGGAAACATGTTTAGAGGTCTTTCTTTATTACTGCCCACCTTCTTTTTGAATCAAGATCTGTCACTAATTTGCAGGCTTGCCAGTTCATCAACATTGGCTGTCTTGAAAGCTCTAAGACCTTCCTGTCTTCACCTCCACAGAACTGGGATTAGAGGCACAAGCCAGAGCAAACATTTTATCAACTAAGCTATCTTCTCAGGCCAGTGAATTTTGTTTTAGGAGAAAAAGTGCTCCTTGGCTTTCCAAATTTAAGAAGAAAAAAAAATAGCAGAGCATAGTTTCCTGGTATTTCTTAAGAGAGATGAGAGGTAAATGATAGCATTTTTCATAGTTTCTTGTGGCTCTTTCCTTTTCCAAAAGACATATAAGGCAGATGATTAAGAGCTGCAGATTCTGAGGAAAAGGCAGAAGTCATGGAAGTCCTTGGAGTCTCTACACACCAATTGCTTTCAGCAAGATTTCATTCCCTCTGGGAAGAGAAACACTAATTAAAGAAACAGTGTTCCAGAAGCTTAGTCACACTGAATAAATAAATACAGCCACTTGAGAAAAATTTTCTCTTGACATTGTGTGAAAAGGAACACAGATAGAAGTGCTATGATACCTACAGTGGGTTGAATAATAAGAACAACTCCTCAACTGGTTGCAGGCAGGATGCTCTTACTGTGTCATCTTCTCAGTGGGACAAAGGTATGGAGGAGAGTTAACAGGGAGTTGCAGGTGTAAAGGAAACATAAGGGCCATGTATAAAGAAGCAGACCAAGAGAACAACTTTGGAAAGATGTTATGATGCAGGGGTAACCCCTGACTGGGCTGTAACTATCACATGAAACTATACAAAGTACTCGTGCTCAGTCTCGTTTGACTCAATTCCCTGATTTTGATAATGCACTAGCACTATGTAATCAATCTGTCACTACTTGAAGATGCTATGATTGGTAAAAAATAAAAACCAGTACGAGTATGTTTGTAATATTATGTGAGTCTGTGGTTAGTTCAACAAAAAGTTTAAGTGAATCAAATGCAAATGTGTAATATGTTGAGTCACACAAATGAAATACCTATTTAGCACTAATATTAGAATTTCACATTGTATTACTATAATTTTCAAATATATTTAATTGTGCTTCCTATCAATATTGACCTCTGTTAATATTAATACAAGTAGAATTGGTTCCTCTACTTACTTTCAGTAATCAAAAATTCTACAACAAAGAGTTATTGACAAAAATTGTGAGTGTATGATCATTTCTAAGCCAAGGAGAGTGTCTGTACTCAAAATACACTGCAGTGTCAACAGCATAAGAAACAACTTAGGCTTGGGAGGAGGTGATTCTTCACCAGGAGTCGAGATATTTTTGCCAAACAAACAAACAAACAGAAACAATAGAGGATTAGTGTCCCCCAAAGCATCAAGAAGATCGATCATCACTCAGAATGTATTCTCAGCAATACAAAGCCAGAAATGTACTGTAATAGAATGCATTGACCACTCATGTAGAAATTCTCAATACTCTGTTTGAAATAAAACCAGGTATGCTTGTGAATGGGTGGTATTTAAGAAGGCACAGACTTCCTTGTTATGATCACCTAACTTTTAGTTTTATTTAAGAAACCTCATTCCACATGAATAGGATAATTCAAGTTTTCTATAGACAGTTTCAAGGGAAGCCCTGTTATGGCATTTAAATCGTACTTGTTTAGTCATTTCAGGTTCAATTCTTTGTTCTTCTCTTTCATGCCTTGTATTTTGTAGATAAAAGAATTCTTGCCTGAGCTTATTTCCTTCACCATACATTTATCCCAGCAGATAAAAAGTCATCTCCCTATCCAGTCCAATGAGTAAAAGACATTTCTCTGTTCCACAGATCAGTTTTGTACTTTATTTTATGGGATGCGGTTACCTGGGCTGGTCTTGAACTCACATTGTAGACAGGCTGTCTTTGAAACTGATCATCCCGCCTGAGCCTCCCAATTGGCTTCACAGTAACAGTTTTAAGCCTGCACACTACACCCAGATGAGTGAAAATATTTCTACCTAGAGCAATTTTTCTTAGTTCAATAGTTTATATCTTCCAGGATCCAGAAAAGGTATATGCTCTGGAGTCTCAAAATCTGTAATAAGATACTTACAATGAAGGATGATCAAATAAAAGAAAGAAGCTGGAGGAAACTCCACTGTAACAAGCTTGAGGGACTATATACTAGATCTGTTAGCAGCCTTGTATATTATATGCTGCAACCCCTCTTGACTTCTCTCCATGATTGTACTGTAACAATCATTTCTTTGTTAGTGTCTTAACTGTTTGATGGTTTTGCATAAATAGATTTGAAGCTCAAAATACATTTTGAATTAAAAAGACAACTGCCATCTCTCTTAGAAAAATCAGAACTGCAAGAGAGCCAGGGACTATTTTGAAACTAGGGCAATCAAGGTGCTGCCTTACCTGAACTTATTTTAGACAGGAACAACTCTTTGTCAAAAATTTGGAAGGTAAGTTGGTGACCCCATCCCTCCACTGAGGTCCCTGTCTATATGCTGGAGGTGGTTTCTTCAGGTTCCATCTCCTCACTGCTGGACAATTTGGCTAAGGTGATCCCCATTGAGTTCTGGGAGTCTCCTATATCCCAGGTCTGAGACTTTCTAGAACTACCCCTTCCCCACCAGGATTGCCTTGTCTGGCTTCAGTGGGAGAGGATGGTCCCAGGGAAGGGGGATGATGGAGAGTTTGAGGTGGGGGTCGGGGATGTGGAGGGTTGGAGGATGGGGGTTGAGGATTGTGGGAGCAATTTCTCAGAGACAAAGGGGGGGAGGGGAAAAAGCAACATTTGGTATGTAAATAAATAAAACAATTTAATAAATAAATAAAAGTGCCACCATAACTCAGTCCCCACTTTTCTCCTTCTTTTCTTCTCTTTCTCTCTGAATGTTTCTCTCCATGGCTTTACTTTTTCCTATATTAACTAATTCCTTTCGGCTTTACCAGGTTTAGACATGGTAACCTTTAGCAGTTGCCTTCATTTCAGCATCAGAAAAAAATCATTCTCTTTAATTGGGATCATAAAAATGCTTGAGGGTAAAGTTCTTCATCCAACCTGAGTCATGCTCTATTCCTCTTGATGATGGATTGGGTTTTCAGCCTGGTAGAACCTATCATTACCTGTTGGAAGAGTGAAAAAATAAAACACAGCTGTTTCCATGACAACAGAGGTTTTGTTTTGTTTTGTTTTTTTCCAGATAATTGAATGGGTGATCATGGGCAAACAGATGGCCAGTGTATTGTCTCTGGACTGTAAATTTATTTTCCATTCCAAGCCCATAGCTATGAAGCTGTTTTGCTTTTATGTTATAGTTTCTATACTATTGTGAGGAAAAGCTTTTATTTCCAACTCTGAAGTGCAAAGCAGTCATATTGCAAAATCCTGACCTTAATATTTTTCAAGTTTAAAATGTTCCACTCACATTTGGCATCTCCTCTCTAGTTCACACGGTTCATAAGCAAGTAAAACATGCCCAGTGACCTCTCTAAATATTAACCATACACATAGTTTGATGAAAGATGGCTTAGCATTTACTTTTGAAAGAATTATTTCAATAAGTAATTCACAGGAATTATCACAGCTATTCAAAACTTGTGTCACTCAGCTCGTTCAATTAAGTAAGATTCCAGTTTCAATTGAAGTCTATCACTATGGAGAATTTTCTCTGAGCCATGATATTATTGCTAATGCATTGTAGAATATATCTCTGGGTTTGTTTCCATCTTTGCTGTGTTGTAGATGAAATTTAGATGGCACTTAAGTCAATTCAAGGCCACAGGTAACCACCCAATGGATGCAGCTGAACCATAGGCTACAGATAGATATCAGGAACGACCCGCATTGTTTAACACCACAGCAAATAAACAAAGGTTTGTTTATTTGTTTGTTTTAACTTTGATACATTAAAAGCTAAGTTCTCAACATAATTTTCCCTATATTTACAAGCTGTATAATTTGCAGTGTGCACCAAGAAGGGAATTTTCCTATAAAGAAACAATGCCAAAATATGCAAATAATTCTATTTTCCATAAATATATCTAGTCTACACTCATGCCACATGTCTTTACTCACGTTTGTATATCTCTCACTTTCCTGTGATGGGAAAGAAAGTTGGGAATCTTCTGTAGATTCCTGGGATGTTTAACAGGTGTGCCTCACTCACCTATTTGTATTTGGGAAAGTTCATATTCAGTTCATATAGAGAAATAGGAATCAGAGTGATAAAAGCACCAGGGTGCTGCACAAGTTCTATAGAGACAACGAAGCCAAGACCAGAGGCAGTGAAACAAATGCTGGAATATAATCTCCCATGCACACACAGCAAGTTTTTCTTTAAAAAGGAAAGAAAGGTCACTCAAAGTTTACTTGTGATTAATGGGAAATTAAACTAGAGCATGTTGTAGATTCAATTTCTATTGCTATGATAAAAATACCTCACAAGAGCAGCCCGAAGGGAAAAAAATAGAAATATTATTCAGCCTACAAGTCAAAGTTATAGCCCATTATTGCAGAGAAATCAAGGCAGCAACGAGAAACAATCACATGCATTGAAAAGAGAAAATAAATGAATGCATACTACTGCTCAGCCCTCATTCTTCACTCTCAGATAGTTGGGAATCATCTGGCTAAAAAACAGTGCCACCCACCATAGACCTTAATTAATGTAACCAATATAATCACCAAGACATGCCCCCAGGAACACCCCCTAGACACACATACAAGACACACCTACAGCCAACTTGATCCAGACCTCTTCCATTTGAAACTCTCTTCCCAGGTGATTCCGGATTGTATTGACAATTAATTTAACCATCATAATATATATTCTGCTGTCATAATATCTGTAATCAAAAAAGGAGAACAAAAACTTGAATAGTAATCACAAAACCTCAAAAGATGTTTAGTACTGGGTTGGCTAGTTTATACCTACTAGAAACAAGCTAGAGTCATTTGGGAAGAAGGAAATTCAATTGAAAAAGATGACTATAAAATTGGTCTAAAGGCAATCTGTCAGACGTTTTCTTGATTAATGATTGATGCTTGGGGGCCTAACCCTTTGTGTAGCATGCCAACCTTGGGATATAATCTTGGAGTGTATAAGAAAACAAACTGAAAAAAAAAATCAGGAGAATGAGCCAGTAAGCAGCATTTCTTCATGACTTCTGCTTCAGTTCCTCTCTGGGTTCATGCTCTGCCTTAACTGAAGAAGTAACTACAAACAAACTTAAGATGAAATTAACCCTTGAAGTTGCTTTAGTTCGTGAGTTTTATCAAAGTATTAGAAAAGTAACTAAGAAAGTACTGATAATTAGTACAGGCAATTGAGAGAGAGAGGGGGGAGGGTTAGTAAGGAAATTCCTCTGAAAGAAAAATGGTGCTTCCAGTGAGACAAGGATGACTAGAGAAGAATAAAGGAAGTGAGACTAGTAGAAATGGTATCAGAGTCATATCAAGGTTGAGGGTCTTGGAAATGATTATAAGATCTTGATTTTCTATTTGGAAGAGGGCAAGAAATTATAGTCATTTGTAAACAAGAATAGTGTGATATCTGATATTGATCAGATTGACTTTAGCTCTTTTAATATGAATGAATGGACAGGTTATGATGATAATCAATACAGATGTATGTTCACTAGTAAATAAACTACTGGGATTATTTTAGGTGAAGTTATTACACCAGAGTTCGGTGTGATTGGTGAAAAGTTGATCGTTTGAGTATTTTAAAAGTAGAAGAGTGCTTTCATAAAAATTAGATGGAAGTATAAAAAGAGGTAGATAGATGAATTAACTAAGCATTTAGAAATAAGCAATTCTCTGTCCATAGCTGATGGCCATCCTTCAGCCTATTATAAACGTGTCATTGTTAGTTCAATAACTGAGCAAATTATTTCTCAAACATATACTGAGAATTACTGAATTCCATCAAATATACCTATTATGGAGAATCTGCTCAATAATATAATTAACAAAAGGAGAAACAGTAGGATCTTAGAGGATGAAAATTATGCCACTATTTATATTTTTGCTATTTTTTTATTTTCTATATTTTTTATTTACATTCCAAATGATTTCCCCTTTCCCGTTTCCTCCCTCCCTGAAAGTCCCATAAGGCCTTTTTCCTCTCCCTGTTCCCCATTCAACCCCCTCTCGCTTCTCTGTCTTGGTATTCCCCTACATCCAGTCTTTCCAGGACCAGGGCTCTCTCCTTCCATCTTCTTGGAAATCTATTGATATGCGAATTGTGTCTAGGGTATTCTGAGATTCTGGGTTAATATCCCCTTATCAGTAACTGCATACCATGTGTGTTCTTTTGTGATTGGGTTACCTCACTAAGGATGATATTTTCCAGTTCTGACCATTTGCCTAAGAATTTCGTGAATTCATTGTTTTTAATTACAGAGTAGTATTCCATTGTGTAAATATACCACATCTTCTGAATCCATTCCTCTGTTGAGGGACATCTGGGTTCTTTCCAGCTTCTGGCTATTATAAATTATGAACTTAATGGAGCATGTGTCCTTATTGCATGCAGGTAAAGCCTCTGGGTATATGCCCAGGAGTGGTATAACAGGATCCTCTGGGAGTGTCATGCCCAGTTTTCTGAGGAACCGCCAGACTGCTTTCCAGAGTGGTTGTACCAGTTTGCAATTCCACCAGCAGTGGAGGAGTGTTCCTCTTTCTCCACATCCTCGCCAACAACTGCTGTCTCCTGAGATTTGATCTTAGCCATTCTGATTGGTGTGAGGTGGAATCTCAGGGTTGTTTTGATTTGCATTTCCCTAATGACTAAGGATGTTGAACATCTCTTTAGGTGCTCCTCATTCATTAGATATTCTTCAGGTGAGAACTCTTTGTTTAGCTCTGTACCCCATTTTTTTTTTTTTGGTTTTTCGAGACAGGGTTTCTCTGTGTAGCCCTGGCTGTCCTGGAACTCACTTTGTAGACCAGGCTGGCCTCGAACTCAGAAATCCTCCTGCCTCTGCCTCCCAAGTGCTGGGATTAAAGGCGTGCGCCACCACCGCCCGGCTACCCCATTTTTTAATAGGGTTATTTGGCTCTCTGGAGTCTAACTTCTTGAGTTCTTTGTATATATTGGATATTAGCCCTCTGTCAGATGTAGGGTTGGTAAAGATCATTTCCAAGTTTGTTGCTTGTTGTTTTGTCCTTTCAACAGTGTCCTTTGCCTTTACTGTATGGTATTGGTACAGTGACAGGCATGTAGATCAATGGAACAGAACTGAAGACCCAGAAATGAATCCACACTCCTATGGTCACTTGATCTTTGACAAAGGAGGTAAAACCATCCAGTTTAAAAAAGATAGCCTTTTCAACAAATGGTGCTGGTTCAACTGGAGGTCAACATGCAGAAGCTCAATTCCAAGTGGATCAAGGACCTCCACATAAAACCAGACACACTGAAACTAATAGAAAGGAAACTAGGGAAGAACCTTGAACATATGGGCACAGGGGAGAATTTCCTGAACAGAACACCAATAGCTTATGCTCTAAGATCAAGAATTGACAAATGGAACCTCATAAAATTTTTTGCTATTTTAATTGTGACACAATAAAGATATCATTTGTCTTGCCCTTGCTGTTCTAATTATATTTGAATTGCATTAGTACCAACAATTTTATTCTCAGAACACTACATTAATCTTCAGAGTCAATAGTGCTACAAATTTTATGCAGAAAATAATATTTAACTATGTTCCCACTTATCTGTATATATATATATATATATATATATATATATATATATAATTTATCTTTTTTCATAATGTTAGTATAAAACCACAATGCCTAAACACCTTCTACTTTTAAAAACATTTTATTGCATGTACTTACTTAGCATGTATTCATGTATCTATATGTGGACCCAACCATGTCAGATTATGTATGTCTGCAGGTAAATAACATGTGAAACTCAGTTTCCCTCATTCCATCTGTATTCTAGAGTATGTTTACTTACAGAGACATCTCACTAGCCTGGAAATATTATTTTCTTTGGGATTGTTATAAAAATATTTCATCTAGGTTGCTTAATTAAATATTTTTGTTATTGAGAATTTACAAAGATTTCACTGTAATTTTGATCATGCAACATTTTTAGTTTCAGAATGATATACTAAAAACCATCATTTGTTTTTTGTTGAGCACCAAGATGCCTGTCTGAATCATCTCTTCATCTCACTGAGCTGCTCTAACAAATTCCTTTTTGCAGTACATACTTGGACTATTGACAGGTATTTAAGGATTTCATCACTACAATACTGTGTTTTGAGGAGGTTTTTTTTTTTTGTACTTCTGTTTGTTCCAATGGTGTCAATTTTATACATCATGCGGTCTTGAATTGCTATACTTCCTCAAGACAAAATATATTAGATCTGCCAACACACAATACCTATACATAAAACATGAGAAATCACAAAACAGATGTGTTCAGGGAGGAATGCTACAAGCCTGTTTTCTAGAAACAGCAATTTTAATAACTTTCTCACTGCCTAGTTCCTCCTAGGAAAAAAAAGAAAGTGCACTTATGGTTGCATTTGATTCTTATGAGAATATTTATCTGAAAAGATTGTTCTTGCAGCAAACCAAATCTTCTACTGCCTGAAGAATTACACACACACACATACACACACACACACACACACCATATATATATATATGAATGAATGAGACAACTGGAAGAATCTTCCACAGAGCAGTTTTGTTTCTGTGTATTTTAGCTTTGTTCCTCAACTATCTCCACACTTCTGATTATAGAAGTTATAAAACATTTTCAGTTTGTAATATCACCATTGAAATAAAGCTTTGAATGATAAGTGTAGAGCAGGAAAAAGAGAGAGAGAGAGAGAGAGAGAGAGAGAGAGAGAGAGAGAGAGAGAGAGAGAGAGACTAAGTTGAGTTCAGTTGAATTCAACGCAGTTTAGTTGAACACAGTTGAGTTCAATTGAATATGTGCAGATCCATTCAGTTCCTGTAGTCAATGCAGTTCAGTTCATGGAATTCAGTGACAGTTTTTCCAAGCAGAGCAATTCAGTGAGAAACTGAGGGAAGGCAGTTTGAATCAGTCAGCTTGGACAGGAATTTGGAGCCAGTTTGGAAAGAACTAGAAAAGGTGAACAGTCAATCCTGCTAGACAAAACTTACATCAGGCAAATAAAAAATAGATTAATATCTGGCAGTAAATCTCAGAGTCTGAAACATTTTTGGCCTAGCTTAGAGCTGGGAGCTGAAGCCTATGTAAGGTGGCTAGAAGCTTCCAGGGTAAGCCTAGGCCTAGGGGTAGTTAGTAAAGGGAAAGAAATGCTCACACAGTTTTGCTACAGCTCTCATTTCATCTCTTCATCTGAGGAAATAAAAGTGACACTTACTTTTACAGTCTTGTAACAGAATTTTGAGTTAAAGTGAATAGAAGGAAAGCTATTTCACTGTGCATCAAATTAATTCTCGTGTATACACAAGGTTTTCTATGGCGTTCATGACAATGGAAAATATACATACCACATTTTGTTTATTTATACTTCATGTGTTGCTCACACAAAATTGCTCTCTGCCAAAGAATCATGAGTTAAGCATGCCCTGGTCAGAGAAGGGGCTTTTGAAATTTTATGCAATTCAATTTGTGGTTAGTTGATTAACTTTACATCTAGTTGCCAGCATTTGCTTTTTCTTTGTATGTAGCCTCTGAAAAGCTTAGATGAAATCTCCTATCATAAACTTCTGACTCCTTAGACATCAAGATTTGTCACTATGTACATGCTTTGACTACTTATCATCTTCACTCAGTACATCACTTGGATGGAATGGAATTTTATATCAGATATCTGCCCTGAAGAACTAAGTAGGAGGATCAAAGAAACAAATCCCCTTTCTCTAAATATCTCTTTCCCTCAGCATTCTGCCCTGAAATATAAATCTTGTACTGAGTTCTGCCACATCTATGAGAGATTCTAAGCATACTGAGAGTGACAGGAATGGTTCAGTGAAAAGAAAGCTAGGACTCCTATTTAGAGGAAATACACATGTCTATGCAACATTCTTTATGGATAGCAAAGGATTTCAAGTTGCACAAACTTTAGTTCTAAATTTCTGTTATGTAGCTATAACATAGAAATAGACTATTTAGTAGCCAACAGAAACTCTTTGAGCATTCAGTTATTTCCTAGAAAATTAAAGGTAACATCTACTAGCATAGCTTGCAAATATACTACATTTTATATAGAGCTGTGGATAAATACTATATTTAACATTTGCTGATTAGAATTATAATATATAGTCAATATGTCATACCATATGATATCACATCATCCAATGAAAAAATGTTTTATAGGATATACTTTAAATGAGTAAGTAATATACTACAATTGTCCTGATTTCCAGGTTGAAATAAGCCTAAGACACAACTTGCAGCTTTGATATAAACCATGACAGACTACCTAGCAGCAAACACTTCTCTACTCTCATGTGTATGCAGATGAGTAAGCTTATTTTTAGTATGTAGATTATAGTTAGCACACTTTTTGCTTTGAATATTTTGTTTAATTTTTTTTTCAGTTATGTAGTTGTCATTCTAGTTCTAGGAGCAGAGTTGGTGAGTTAGCAAAAGACATAATTAAGATGATTTTCCCAGCTCTAAACATAACAGAAAAACATAGAAACGAGAGCCCCGAGTTTCATTTGACCAGAGGTATAGGTAAAATGTTTATGGTTAAGGAATATCCACCAACTATTACTGATGACTGATATGAATTTTGAAAATATAAATCAATAATCTAGACTCTAGGTTATAATCATATTTATACAATATTTTAATATGGATTACAAAATGATTTGCAAGTAAAAGTATTAAAATAAACAACTTTGACTATTACATATATGTGTGTGTGTGTGTGTGTGTGTGTATGTGTGCATGTATATGTGTGTGCATGTGTGTATGTGTGAGTGAGTGTGTTTGTGTAGGAAAATAGATTGTTTAAATATTAAAGAAAAACAAATAAAGAAAATTAATTTGGAAGCAAGTGTAAGGTTGACACATGGGAGGGTTGGGAGGGAGGAAAAAGAAGAGGTAAATGTTGTCATAATATTAGGAAATCAAAATTTTAAAACTTTTGTTTAAAATCATTATATTTTAGTTTTATGAAATTGTAGCCAACTAAATAAATGAACTTTGTAACATCATGCAATTTATTAATCATGGATTTTGCTGGCGCCAAACCAATCACTTTTGGCCTGCATTACGATGGCTTTCTCAGTGTCTAGACTGAACATGACTGTGCCTTCTTTAGAGGTTTGTCATGGGGGATTCTTAGCTTGAGAATTACTGATGTTTTAGTTCTCCACTATGAAGGTCAATTATATTTTGGGAAATGTATCATTTTGTCTCTGACCATTTATTTCCACATTTCACTAACTATCATATCCTTGTCTTCACTGATTCTATTTCAACTTATGGCTGAATATCAAGCCCCAGATGTCACTTACAACACATATGTGTACTTTCCCACTAAGCTATACCCATTGTGTCTTAACAACTGAAAGAAACCCTGGGAATTTTAAGGTAGCATTTCCTTCGGTTATGCTGGTCTAATGAAACTATAAACTGTAACAAAATGGCTGATACAGAATAAGAATGTAATGATAGATTTGCATTATATAACCAACATTAATAGAATTTATACCATTATATTCTTATATAATAAAATTTTCTAGAAATTTTTAAATATTAAATATTTTGACTCTAAAATTAAGTTTACCTTTCTCTTTGAGTTTGAGAAAATTAAACTATTTTTCTTAATGATTATCATTCATTTGAGATAAATACTATACTAAATTTAATTATCAAAGTAAAGCAAAAACACATTAGTAATATTGACATAGTAATTAGCAAGTAATTACAAACAAGATATGTAACAATTACATCAAGTATACTAAGTGATATATCAGTGTTCTATTTCATGCTAACTTTAGAAATTCCAAAACAACTGATTACATGAACTTAAATTTAATTGCATAACAAATAGTAATTATAATTAGCTACCTATATCACCATTCAGTTCAAAGGCAAGTTATTCCTAATGATCAAGTATTTACATGGTCTTCAAGCTGAGGACTTACTCAGAGACTATGGTTAGATAATGGGGGTATTTAGCTCATGTTTTCTTTGTGGGAACCCAACTCTCTTAACCTACCAAGGCCAGGGCACAAGTCTCTATTACTTTCACCAAATTAATGACTCTTGTAGTAGTCACCATAACTACACAGCATAGTAAAGGATGAGCAACAGATTGTGTAACTTCATCAGAGTTCAGGTTCTCTGTCTCTCAATCCTTTGTAATCTGCATCTGAGAATTCCTTTTAAAAAGAAAGGAAGGAAAAAGAACATAAAGAAGACCAAGAAAAAAAGCTAGCACTCCTGTCTCAAAATTGGATTCCTGGAAACTCAGTCTACTTTGTTTTAGTAACTGAAAAGACGACTCAGAACTCATATTTTGAAGAAGGCAAAGGACTTGGAAATGAAATCCCCAATAGATAGCATCCAGGACACTGACAGCTCCTAGCAAGTTTTGAGAGTGAGATTAAGACTTTTATTCATAACAAACTTGGAACAGGAGCAGAATGGGTTATCCTGTATGCTCCTACAGAACTCTCCTGAGACAAAAAAGGAAGTGCTTCACTCGGAAGTCTCCTTACCAAAGCTGCAATGCTACATGGTGGAAGAAAGAATGAAGGAGATCACAGTAGTGTTGATGGTAGAAGGCCACTGCACACAACTGCCAACTAGGTAGCATGGAAGCAATTATAGGAGACACATTCCACTAATGCATTGGGAGGTATTAGCAAGAACAATTCTTTCATCATTAAACACAATTCCTGATAGCAGCAAATATGACGATTGGCAGGCATAGAGCTTAGCTACAGAAGAAAAAAAGGTTTTCTTCTCCAAATGTGAAAGCTTCACTCAAAGAAACATTGTAATACAACACAGAATTGGATCTAGATTCTATATCTAATCTATCTATCTCTATCTCTATATCTTTGTATCTATATCTGTATCTACATCATCTATATCATCTATCTCTATCTCTATCTTTATCTTTCAATATCTATATCTATATCTATATATCTATATCTAGTACATATCAGTATGACTTTGACATATCAGTAACAAGTAATGTTTGGACGGGACTGGAGGGATGATTTAACAGGTAAATTCTGGTCAAGCTTGACATTCTAAGTTCTATCTCTGGGATAAAATAATGAGAGGAGTGAAATGAGTACCTGAAAGTTGTCCTCTGAATTTCACCTGTGTCCATGTGAACACACACTCTCTTCACCCCTAAATAAAACACAGTCATTTCTTTAAAAATAGTGTATGTGGGAAAGGTTGGATGGAAGAATGGGCAAGTGGAAGGAATGTAACTATATTTTAAATATATATATATATATTGGACATACAATTACATATACATATACATATATGAATGCAATAACAATGAAAAAAAGAGCCCACAAACTTTAATGAGAGTAAGGAGGAATTATGGGTGGATTAAAATGGTAAGGTAAAATATAATTATATTCTAATCTCAAAGTTTTAAAAATTTAAAAAGAAAGAGTAATGTAAGTAGGCAGAAGAAATCAGGCAACCATTCAAATAAAGAGTCAAAATCCTGTGCCAGTTTCTGAATTTGTGCCAAAGGTCTTATGAGGAACACACTCATTATTAAATCTGTGGTATAACTTAAAACAATCCTTTATGAGGTTTAGACTCTATGCATTCCCTATGTATGGATTCCTTATATAGAAAACCATGTCACGTGAATACAGGTATATTTTTACTTCTTCCCTGACACTATTCATTGACTGAACTTTTTCTCCTGTTTTTATTCTATAGCAGAGTCAGTAGACAGGGCAAAGGCAGACCTGTAGTTCTACTCATATCTTACAGAAAATCTTCCATTCTTCAGTAGGTCTCACTTAGCTTGTGATATTTCTGCAGATGGCATTTTTCAGGCTGACTAGGCTTTCCTCTATACCTATTTTACCAGTTTTAAATCCTATAACTAAGGACAAAAAAGAAAAGATCTGTATTTGCTTATTAAAGAAAATTTTAATTAAAATACATGAAAGACTATTATAATCCAGAACTATGTCACTTCTAGAAAGAAAGATTTAGAGCCGGACAGTGGTGGTGCACACCTTTAATCCCAGCACTTGGGAGGCAGAGGCAGGCGGGTTTCTGAGTTCAAGGCCAGCCTGGTCTACGGAGTGAGTTCCAAGACAGTCAGAGCTATACAGAGAAACCCTGTCTCAAAAAAAAAAAAAAAAAAAAAATTTGTGGTCTGCTGGTCAATGTTCTCTGAACCTTAGGTGGTAACTCTTATTATTTCATGTAGTTCTTATTACTTACACTTAGTTACTAAACTAATATACAGGTGAGAGTTTATCTAAGAAATTCTTGCCTCTTTTGAATGAGTTTGTAGCACACATATGCATGCTTGAATGCATGCTTGAATGTGTGCAGGCAGAAGCCCAAGGTTGATTTTAGGTTTCTTCCTTCACGGTGTTCTAGTTCATGTGGTGAAGCCAAGTCTTTTGTTGATCTTGCAGTTTGCTCTTTATGCTAATCATCTCAGCCAGCTTTAATGAGGACTCTCTGCCTCCTGCTCCCATGAGCAGGGATGTCAGGTAGGTCCACATCCCCATCTGGCTTTTTATGTCATTTTCAGGATACTCATACTAGTGTGCCAAGCGCTTTACTTGCTTATTCAACTCAGCAGTCTAAGATTTGCTTTCTCTAGACAGATTCTAAGGATGAGTTGGGACCAGTAAGTGAAAAGACAGATTATAAATAAACCAAGGTGGAGAGTAAGTCATTAGTGCCTTTAAATATGACATTTTAATTTTTACTTTTTCAGTTAGTACTTACTCTTACTCTTTGTATCTATTGATCATATTTGTGAATCAACAGATCTGATTCATTGTAAATTTTATTTTTGTGCTACTTACTTAAATTTTCTTTATACTTTTGATATGTGTAGAGCATATACTGTGTGCACCTGAAAATTCATTTAAGTTTTTTTTTATAGTTTTGATGTAGGACTCCTCAAATTAACTTAAAGCTATAATTTTGTTATTCTTTTTCTCCATCTTCCCTGCTTTAATTTATATAGTAATCTATATATTATACCTATGGTTTCTATAGGACTTTTGATGCCAGAAAAATTAATCTTGCAAAACAATGAAGGAAAACATTCTTATTGTGTGTCTGTGTCTTGCCTGACTGCGAGTTGTTCATTTGCAGTTCATGTAATATATTGCTTTATTTCTCAATAAAGGAGCAATGTAGTATGCTTACTCTTAGTTTATAGGTGAGGAGATTGGAGCTCACAAAGTGTAACAGTTTTATCAATTACCTAGAGCTTATAAGAGGTCGGATAGAAATTTAGACCAGTTCTCTTTGACCTGAAGTGCATGTTATTTCAATTACAGCAGCATTCTGTAAGAAATAAGGAACATCTTAGACTTTTGAGTGGAAAAGAGACATGAAGAAAGTTGTATTGTTAGAAAATCGATGTAACAGCAGCTGACATGAGGATGAGTAATGAGAGCCGGAAGGTTGTTGAAAGAGCCCAGGTCAAGCACAGACAAAACCTAGATAAGAATGAAAGTATTAGCTGGAAATTGAAGAAGAAATAGAGGAGAAGATAATATGACTGAGAACTGACAGAGCTGTATAGGTCTTGGGGCAAGTAAGTTGATGGGTTCAAGATGATTAAGGACTTTCTGACAGTTCCACACAGTAGGGCACAGCAGTAGTTTTATGTGGTGAATGAAGCTTTCCTGAGGAAGATTATTTGCTGAATTTTGGACACTGAAGTGTTAGATATATATAGAGAGAACATGAGACGGCAATTTAACATGCCAGTATCCTGAGATGGAGGGAAAGGGTCTGTACTGAGAAATGAAGGATCATCTGTTGTAACTAAATTGAAATATTTGCTTGCCAGGGTAAAAGTTGTGAAAAATTATGAACAGATGTTTAAAAAATATTCACATTTTAGTCATGAGACATGGAATAAACCTAGAGAGCACATAAAAGATTAAAATTTGAGCTTTTATAGAAACCAAGTAATTATGTACTACAAACATTAAAAATTTAAAAGCAGTAGATGACATGAATTGTCAATGCTGTGCCCACATCTCCTCCCAGATTAGTTTATGGTTTCCAAATTTTAGCATCCTGTATCATTTGGACTGAAAAACAAAAACAAAGAAAGAGACCAAGAACAACAACAAAAAAAAAAAAAAAAAAAAAAAAAAACCCTCCTAATGGAGGGTAATCCACTGTGCTAGCTCATGCCACAGGCTACTTTAATAATGCTCTTACAACTCAGACCAACCACTAGTTGGAGCAATCTGGTGTATAAATACTTCAGCTCCCTTGTGCCTTGAACTGGATTACCTCAGAAGCAGCCATAAGAGCAATGCCAGATGCCAGTAATTTTCAGTGACTCTCAGGGGAGCTGAACTAATGAAAGCCTTGCTGGATAACTTTCTCCTCTATCCTACTGATGTTACCTTGACTCACTTACTAAGTAAACATTGCTTTGTAACATTAAACTGCCCCTGAGTTTGCTTCTCAGGCAACCCAAATAACCACGAAATTTACAGAACCACAGACCTTGTTAGAACCAGAAAACACTATACAGTTTAAGGGCAGTCCATGTAAGTCAGGGGAAGATTAAGTTGGGATAAAAAAGAAAAAACTTAGAAGAAGAATGCTTAGAAAGGACTAGTAACTAGATGTTATGGATAATGTGACTTTAGAAAGATCAGTCTTTCTGTAGTGACAAAATTATTCTGATTGGTTCTAGTTTACTGGTATAGACCAGTAATTCTAGACACTCAAGAAGCTGAGATAGGAAAATTTAAGGTCTGAAGACTATGCTAGACAATAGAGTGAGCTCAAGTTGAACCTGGGCAACTTAATGAAGTGATATTCTAAACTAAGAAGCAAAGAATACTGAAGATGTAGCTCAGAAGTGTAGGGTTTACCTAGAATGTGAGGTACAGGATTAAACTCCTATTACTCAAATTAGAAAGAAAAAAAGAAGGCAGAGAGGAAGGAAGAAAGAGAAGGAGGGAGGGAGGCAGGAAGGGAGGAAGAAAAGAAGGAAGGAAGAAGAAAGGAAGAAGGAAGGAAGGAAAGAAGGAAGGAAGGAAGGAAGGAAGGAAGGAAGGAAGGAAAGGAAGGAAGCAAGCTACTTTGCCTACAGTAAACTGAAGGAGAAGAGTGAATCATATTAGCTAAGGTATTGTAAACATAATAATTAGTTGAGTTGGGAATAAGTTATAGTACTTACATAAAATGAAGAGCAAAGGGAAAGAAGAAATTTTCCAGTTACACAGAACTTCATAGAAATTATGACTTCTTTCCGTTAATTTTGTGACCATGTACATGATGTTTAATATCTCTGGCTTCATTCCCTTTCTACAGCTGTGAATGGGGATAGGAAGATCTCTCAACCAAGGATCATAGATTAACTACGTCAGCATGTAGGGCTTATGATAAGTTATAAATAGGAGTTATCACCGTCTGTGGGAATTCAGATGAAATGTGATCACAGATACACAGTGGCGATATTCAGCTTGGTTCCATGTGATTAATGGTCCTGTCAGGATGCTCTTCTATATTACAGAAGCAGTGAGATAAGAAGCAGCTAATTGTTCTGTGTTCTTCCATTCCCATGGGCGCTAACATATTTATAGGTCTTATTTTTAATAATGATACATTTCTCTGGACATGCACTTAAAAAAACAACACAAAGTTATTTCACCTTCAGTTTAGAAGCTGTTTAACAAGGGTATTGTTTTCAAACAATGAATGATATCTGATTATTCTGGGAAAAATGAGACTCTCAAGTTTTTTACTTAACAGATCAAAACAATGTTCCAAATAACAAGGTGAGAAGAATGTTTTTAGCATTCAACACTATTATGTCTCCAAAATAAGTTTTAACCTCAAGGGAACTTTCTCTCTCTTAGTACATATGCCAACTGTTTTCAACAGGTTTTCCTTTGTATATAAGGCCATTTTAAAATTAGTGTTCATTAAGTGTGGTGTTTCAGAAAAAATAATATTCCATTATTCTGTCTACAGTTCAAAAACAAATGAAATAAACCTTGTAAGCTTTCTAGAAATGTTGATGTATCAATTCATTTAAAGTTCATGAAAGGCAATTAGAAAGGAGGAAAGATGAGAGTTTTGATGATTCTGGTACAGAAAATGGTCACTTGTGTCTCCTGTTTTTATAATGCAAGTTTTCTGACTTTACAGATCCACACTGAAACAAATTCTAATTTAAAGTTAAAAAGTTATCAGAGAGCATTTCAACTACTTGAATTGCATGGGGAATTAAATGAAAATTATGCAGCAAAAGCTTCTTTATTGGCAATCACAAAAAAATCTGTGCATTCAGACACTTATGTCATTTTTAAATTATTCATCGCTGATTTTGAAATTTAATATGACACATTTGTGTGTGTGTGTGTGTGTGTGTGTGTGTGTGTGTGTGTTGGACCAAAAGAAATGAATAAATGAATAACTCCTGATGCCCTCTCAAGAAACAATTGATGTCGACTTTCCTGTTAGGCATAAAATAATAAAAGTGGGTTTTCTTGGTAAGGAATTTAAATGCTGTGGAGTTTCTTCTTTAACTTTACCACATTTGAACATTACTCACCATTTATGATGTTTATCTTCGTTTTTAACTTGTCAGGGTCTAATCACAATGGAAACACATTTCTATGTGATTGTTTCCAGCAATGTTTAACACAAGAGAGAAAACCCAGCATGATTTGGGTAGCACCATTCAGAGCACTCAGATTGTGGACTGCATAAAATGGAGCAAGCTAGCTGAGCACCCACATTCACTTTGCTCCAATGGTGTAATATGAACAAAATGTGAGGAGTTGCCTCACACTTTTGCTGGCATATCTTTCCAGAGCCCTGCACTGAAACAACAACTTGGTTGTCTGCAATCCCCTGATGGCAACAGATACGGAATGTTTCTACTATGAATGCGTTCACCGTTTGTACTTTTTCTTTTTAAAAATGTCTCCTCAGTGGTCCTATGAAATTGCTGAGAGGGAAAGTGACCTAGCAGCCAAGCATGCTGACTCCAATTTGATCCTTGTAATCTATGAGTTGGAAGAAGAGAACTGACTACCAACAGGTTGTCTTTGACCTCTATGAATGTGCTATGATCCACACATGTGCATGCACAAACATATGTGTGCTAAATGTAAAAATAAATAACTAATATGTAAATATGTAAAGAAAAATGTCTGTTCACATTCCTTCTGAACTTATTAACTGAATTATTCCCTGTCTTTACCCGCAATTCTTTATATATTGTATCATATGAACATTTAGCAAAAAATGTTTTACATTCTGTAGACTGAGACTGTATTTTTACTCTGTTGATTGTTTCTTATGCCAGGCCACTCCTTGAAATTTGATACAAAACCATTTCTCTGATTTTCTAAGACATTAGAGTCCTCTTCAGAAAGTTTGCCTATGTCTGACTTTTTCATTTGTTATTCTCTATGATTTTTTAATGAAGCTTCATTATTTGTTTAGATCTTACATCAAGGTTATTGATCCATTTTGAGTTGATTTTTGTGTACAAAGTTACATGTAGGCATCTAGCTTTAGTCTGTTCATTTATTTAAATGAATAACTTGGTTCATTTCGGTTTAGACAAGTATACTATTTGATATAATGCAAATCTACTAATGAAAATATCTTTGTACTTGCTGATGTAGGAATGTATTTTTAAAAATAATTTTAGCAATATAAAATTCTTAGTTAATTATTTTTTTTTTATCTCTAACCTCTTCAAGTATGCATTTCAAGTGCTGTCTGGATTCTTTTTTTTTTTTTTTTTTTGTCTCTTACAATGTGCTTTTATTTATTTATTTATTTATTTTTATTTTCTAAGTTTTTTTATTTACATTCCAAATCATTTCCCCTTCCCCATTTCCTCCCTCCCAGAAAGTCCCATAAGCCCCCTTCCCTCCCTCTGTTCACCATTCAACCCCCTCTTGCTTCTCTGTCCTGGCATTCCCCTACATCCAGTCTTTCCAGGACCAGGGGTCTCTACTTCCATCTTCTTGGAAATCTATTGATATGCAGATTGTGTCTAGGGTATTCCGAGATTCTGGGTCAATATCCCCTTATCAGTGACTGCATACCATGTGTGTTCTTTTGTGATTGGGTTACCTCACTAAGGATGATATTTTCAAGTTCTGACCATTTGCCTAGGAATTTCGTGAGTTCATTGTTTTTAATTGCAGAGTAGTATTCCATTGTGTAAATATACCACATCTTCTGAATCCATTCCTCCGTTGAGGGACATCTGGGTTCTTTCCAGCTTCTGGCTATTATAAATAAGACTGCTATGAACATAGTGGAGCATGTGTCCTTATTTCATGCAGGTAAAGCCTCTGGGTATATGCCCAGGAGTGGTATAGCAGGATCCTCCGGGAGTGTCATGCCCAGTTTTCTGAGGAACAGCCAGAGTGCTTTCCAGAGTGGTTGTATCAGCTTGGATGTTTTGGGTTACATGTTTTTTGCATTTTCTTTGACTGTTGAGTTGATGCTTTCTATGGTATCTTCAGCACCTGAGATTCTTTCTTCCGTCTCTTGTATTCTATTGTTGATGTTTGCATCTATGACTCCTGATTTCTTCCCAAGGTTTTCTATCTCAAAAGTTGTCTCTCTTTGTGATTTCTTAGTTGTTTCTACTTCCTTTTTTAGTTCCTGGATGGATTTGCTGAGATCCTTCCCTTGTTTGTTTGTATTTTCCTGTATTTCTTTAAGATATTTTTGCATTTCCTCTTTCAGGATTTCTGCCTGTTGACCCAAGTTCTTCTGTATTTTTCTAAGCGATTTTTGTGTTTCCTCCTCATGGGCTTCCATATGTTGATCCATAGTCTCCTGCATTTCTTTAAGCAATTCTCATGTTTCCTTTGTAAGGGCATCTACCCGTTGATTCATTTCTTTAAGTGATTTTTGTGTTGCCTCCCTATGGGCCTCCATCTGTTGACCCATATTCTTCTGCATTTCTTTATGCAATTTTTGTGATTCCTTTGAAAGGGCATCTACCTGTTGATTCATTTCTTTAAGCGATTTTTGTGTTGCCTCCTTATGGGCCTCCATCTGTTGACCCATGTTCTTCTGCATTTCTCTAAGCGATTTTTGTGTTTCCTTTGTAAGGGCTTCTACCTGTTGATTCATGTTCTCTCCCAGAGCGGAGGGGGGGAGGTAGTGGGGGGGAGGGTCCCTCTGCAGGGCAGAAGTCCCACAGCAGAGCTGGTGCATAGGTTACCGCAGACCAGACCAGCTCTTGGGAGCAGGGAGCACAGAAGCTGGCTGAGACCCAAGTGATATTATGCTTGATTGTCTCTGTGTCTGGAGGTTCGAGTTGCCCTGTTGCTGGAGCAAAGATGGCGGAGTGCACTATGCACCCTCTCAGCGCAGATCACTCTGCAGGGCAGATGGCCCACAGCAGAGCTAGTGCCCAGACGACCACAGCGCTGCCCTGCTCTTGGGCGCAGATGGAATCCCAACAGGCTGTTGTCCCAAGCGATGTTATATTGGGGGATCCCTGGGTACCTGTCTCCTCAGTACAGTCGATCCTTGGAACAGAGGTCGCCAAATGGGTATTGGTTTTTGAGAAGACTCACTACTTAGTCTTGCTGGTTTCAAGAGCCTCTATTATCTATCTGCCTTTGCTCTAGAGTTTCGGTATCTGTATCTATCTGTTGATCTCTTCGAATTTATCCTACTTTGTGGTTGTTGATCACAGACCTGTTGTTAATAGGATTATTTTTCATTCTACTCTCTCTTGTTTTTCTGAAACTATAGTTATACATTATTAGGTGGCACCGATTTGTAATCAGTCATCGATTTTACTTTTATCTCTGCTATTCATCAGGATGAATAATTTTAATTGACTTAATATTGGGGGTTGTGAACAATTCCTTCTGCAAGCTCAGTCATAGTGTCATGACACTCAGTAAACTTTTCATGCAGCTATTGCTGTTCTGAGATACAATTCCCAAACATACAATTTTTTAAGCATATGTTCAGTTTTTCAGATATAATTTTGCTTACTTATCTGACTTATTACCATTGTGAAATTAAAGCTTTGCCTAAACTCAGCAAATGTGCATTCTCATGATTAGCTTCTATTTGCTTCTTTTTTTATTTCTTGCATACATTTTCTCCTTACAAAGTGTAGTTTTTTTTAGAAAACCGAACAAAATTATCATACCTCAACTCTGGTTATGTCATTATAAGTGTTACTTAGTGATCAACCCTCCTGTTGTTACTCTTCTTTCCTCTGTTCCTACTGATTGCCTTGTGAGCTCTCTAAATAAAGTACAATGTAGCTATTTATTGTTATAGGTAGCCATTGAAGTATTGGCTTAAGTCTGCTTCTCAGCTAATGACTAAAAATACATTTCCTTAAATGTTTTCAACTATTATGTCTCTACAGTTTTCCCAGTGTGCTGAGGTTGTGATGGACTCCTTTGTGACTGTCCAGGCAATCAATACAGAACTATGAACTGAAGCCTCTTATTTGCCCAGTGTCCCATAGGTAAACATGAGGATTGATGTCTTTACAGATCTTTTCTGGACATGTGGGCATTCCCATACTTGTGTGTGCCTTCTAGATTTCCTAAGATATATTTTTAGTTTTCCAAGTCACTTATGCAAAATTAAATCTTAGCTCCTTTTATAACTACTTATCAACCTGTTTGCTCCATGTTTTAACACTACCTCTTAAACAATACATTCTTAAACAATTGTTGAATTTTTTTTTCAAAAATGCACATAGAGAAAACAGCCATTCATCCTTGGAGACTTAAGAATCAACACAAAAGGAACCATATGGTATGGTGTCTTCCTGAAATGGCCTCCAGAAGGCTAACAAGATATCAGAAAGTGGTACAAACCTCAGGAAGTGGAGCCTGTTTGGAGGAAGTAGATTATCGAATGTATTATTAAAGCAGATATTAAGACCTGGGCCCTTACCATGTCCTCTTCTTCCTGACTATGATGAAATAAATTGTCTTGTTCTGCCATGCCGTTCCATCATGAAATTCTGCTTACTACAGTGCAAAAGCAGCAGAATGATGCCATTGTTGTCTGAAACTTTGAAACTCAGATCCAAATATACTTTAAAGTGATTAATTAAACAAATACCTTTTTGCATAACTACCCAGAAACCTACAGACTTGTTAAACAATGAGATCTCCATCACCTCTCATCTTGTAAGCCATCCTACATGTCCCTTTCCAACCTCAGACTGCCAAGTGTTTTTGAATGATTATATACAGAAAGGAGAACAATATCTCTGAAGGATTTATTTTAGAAGGGCACAACATTTTAAGAGGTAAACATTCAAAGACCTCCATTGTCTAATATCATAATATTAGAGGCTAAGATTTTTTCATATTAACAGGAGTAGACCAATTATTAGAAATGTCAAGTTTCTGAAATGGGGTTTTGAAGGAGGTCTAGTCTCATTGTGTACCATTTAGCTGATGCTAAAATGCTCCTTTTCACCAAGATGGTGTAACTGTGATTTATAAGAGTGAGTAAAAAGAATTTGGATAAGGAAAGCTACAAACATTGAATAGTTTGCTATTCTCAGGATTTACTCATTTGTCTTGAATTAAAAATTCCTGGCTGGCTAAAAACTTTAGTTTTCTTTGAGAGTCCAAAAAGGTTGATTTGGATAATCTTTATTTAGGATGTCTCCTAATCATACTAATTTTGTGTCAGTGGTAAAGAAATTATCTGTAAATTTAGGTTTTGTTTTCCTTTTTTTTTCAAATGAAAGAAATATGTAATGACCTTTATAAGTTTGTGATCATATAACCCACACATTTAGTCATTACCTGTATGTCTGAAAGCAAAGAAAGTAAATTTGTGTTTTATGGAAAGACCTAAATGAGAGACAATACATTTCATAATTAATGCTAATTAGCCTCAATGAAAGATGTAATGTACAGTCATAGATATTTTTTGTGGTAAAATATTATAATGACAGGTCAGAGTATTCTGTCAAAAGTCAGGTGGCCAATGACACAAGATTACTACAAGGATCCAAGATATATCGGACCCTCTCACTTGGAGCATTTTGTGTGATATTTGTGTAATAACTAAATCCAATTAAAATGAACTAGGATAAAAGTCAAGTAGACACAATTTATGTGTAAACATTTTTTACTTGGTACATAAAAACCACAAGCTTTAGAGAAAGCAGATCTTGATTCAAGTCCTGCTCTTTCATACAATGGTTCTGTGATGTACAGTCTTTGTAAACTTCAATTTTCCCATTTACCAAATGTAGCATTGTGTGAGAAAAATGCTGCATGTTGTGTATGAAGTTGCAAGTTCACTGCCTATAGGAGCTACACAAGTGCTAATTATACAGTTGTTATTAACATGAGTGTCAGCACTGATGCTATAAAATGCTTGTGCATGTACAGGGGAAAGTCTTCAAAGTCAGTCACTTTTAAAATTCAGATAATGACTAGGGTGGATGACAGCAGGAAATAAAGCTGTATAATCAATTAAGGGAAGCTCATGTGTCCTCATAGAGAATGAAGCAGCAAGCACAAGGTCTACATGTGTCTGCACTATGTATTCTACATATGTATTTACAACTTTTGGTTTAGATTTTTATGGAACACCAAAGAGTGTGAATGAGTGGGTCTTGGATATTCATGCTCATTGAGGATTTTTTTCCTTCTGTCTACATACCTTGTCTAACCTCCTCAATGCAATGGTTTCTGTTTTATCTGGCTATACTCTATTTAGTTATCATTTGTTATCTCTCAGAAACCTATTATTTTCTAACGGGAAACAGAAATGTGGTAGGTTCAGCTGAGAAGGGGGATAAGGAGGACCTGGGAGGAGCAGAGTGAGGGGAAACTATAATCAGGATACATTGTATCAGAAAAGAATCTATTTTTAATAAAGAGGGGAAATCTGATAATTTCAAGTATGACCCAATTCGTGTAAAAAAGGGAAAAATAGGAAATTTATTCAATGTCTTAAGTCCATAATAGTAGGTGTTTGGGGCTCAATTAACTAGTGAGCCTTCTGTAGGGCACCTCTGCAATCCCATCTTCTTTACAGTTCTAGAAAAACAGTCTAGACTTAGCATAAGAGACTGATTTACTCTGTTTATTACCTTCTCATTTTATTGCTATTTCTTTGTGCCATTTTATAAACTTGAATTGTTTTATTATTTGTCTAATTATTAAAAACATGCTTGATTTTGCTGACTGTTAGATCACATATGAAAGAGTCTTGCCCTCATGCAGTAAGATTTTAATTCAATTATATAATCTACATATGAAACATTGTTTTATTATATTTTTTATTTTGTTAATTCAAAAAATGCTGTAGTTTATCTGCCACAATTATATCTATTATCAGATATTACAGTTCCATTGTTTAATTTTTATTTCATTTCACTGTAATGCTGATTCAGTTTTCTGATTTATGTGGGGTACATATACAATAAAGTGTAAGAATATGTATAGGACTTTTTGAACTTGTTAGACAATGAGGTCCCATATACCCTCAAATATTAAAAGTTATAGGCATTGATCCTGATTATCCTGCAGAACTTAGTGGTAATGCCCTATGGCCACACATGTGATTGATCGAAAATGGGAAAATCAAGCTGGCATGACCTGGAAGATTCATGTCTACCAGCTTGCTTTTACGGTATTGAAAGATATTATGCATGCTACTAAAGGGAAAAATAATCACAGCTGTATTCAGCTGTAAAACTCTTTATTCTCAATAATTGCTAAGATACTCTATTCAGAAGATTTCCCTACCCCATATATTTTATAAAACTTTTATAAAATGGAAGCCTTGATTTTCAGGGTTAATATTTAAAATTAGCCAAAATAAGACTTGAGAATTAGTTCATTACACCAAGCAAGGGACGATAGAATGCAAACAGTGAGTGCCACCTCCAGTGTCTAACTAGTTTCCTACTGAAACGAGAACAAGTTTCGATGGTTAATGCATAGAGAAAATATGCCAGGATGAAAGGCAGCATAAGTAGCTAAAATGGTTTAATAAAAGAATAATAGGTATAATTAAATATAATTACAGTGTAATGTATGACTCACTTTCTTTAATACTTTTATAATATTCCATTGTGTAAATGTATCACATTTTTATTATACATCCATCAGTTGCAGAACATCTAGGCCATTTCTATTTCCTGTCTATTGTGAACAAAAACAATGAAGAAGGTTGACCAGATATCTCGACAGTAAAATATGGTGTCTTTTGAGGATAAACCTAATAGAGGCACTGCTTGATCATATAATAGACATATTTAGCATTTGGAGAACTTTCCACAATGATTTCTGTAGTGGCATCACCTGTTTGCATTCCTGCTAGCAATAAATAAGTGTGCTAGATGTGGTACCATTAGATGTGGTACTTCATGCCTGTAATGTTAGAGTGATGGAAGGTGATCTCAGATTATGAATTTGACGGCAGCATCTTACATAGCCACATGTTATCTTATTAACAACTAAGAAAGAATGAGGACAATACCAGAATGAAAAGATGAGGTTGAAATAACATGCACATTTCAACCAGGTTAGATGTTAAAAATTTGAATGGGGAAAAGAGAGAGGGAAGGGGGCTTATGGAACTTTCGGGGAGGGAGGAAATGGGAAAGGGGAAATGATTTTGAATGTAAATAAAAATATAAAAATTAAAAAAAATAAAGTATTTTAATCTTAAGTAATTAACATGGTGATCTGTGGGACATGTGTTCAGAATCAAGTCTGCTACAAACAATGATTCAGTTTTGAATAAGCTAGCTTTAAGGAGTAAGTACAAATATCAACATAAATATTTAACATGTAACTAGGTATACGTAATAAGCAGCATTTAACAGTTTAAGCAACAATTAGTTATTTGGCAGCTGTATATGCATTCATGCATTTTATAGTCATGTGCATAGACTTGTATTCTTATAATTATATTTATAGAAATTCATGCTTCTATATTTTCTATAAAATCAGACTCTTAGCAAGCAAAATTATTGATAAATAATCTCTTCTAAGGCAGCACTACAGAATTTAAATCTTGAAAAATTAAATAAGATACCAGTGGAAAAACATGTCATCTACCATTTGATTGAATGCCAATGTATTCTTAGCACATATTACTACAGTAATAGTTATGGTTCACAGACCATGACTTTGTGACAGCTGTATAATTTTAGTGAAATTATAAAGAACAAAGCATTGTGATGTAAAAAACACTTCAAAATTAGTCTTTGTACTTAAAGACCTTATGTAATAACAAAGTGTTACAGGAAAACATCTTTTGAGTTTCAATTTACAAAAGGAAGAAGGTAACTTGCATTTACATTCATATTAACTTCCAAATTCTTCATGCCAACACAAGTAATCAAACTTACTTTGCTACTTTACACATTTTTTCTTATAATAGTTTCATTGAAATTTATTTATTTATTTATTTATGTTTACATGTATATAATTATGTATTTGTGTGGAGGTCAGAAGACAACTATTTTCTTATTAGGTATTTGCTTTATTTACATTACAAACGTTATCTCCTTTCTGCCTTACCCCTCTGGAAACCCCCTATCCCATCCCCCCTCCCCCTGCTCACCCCCTCCCCCTGCAATTTGCTGACGTGCATTCCCCTATTCTGGGGAATCAAGCCTTCTCCTCTCATTGATGTCTGAAATGGTTATCTTCTGCTACATATGTAGCTGGAGCCATAAGTCCCTCCATGTGTACTCTCTGGTTGGTGGTTTAGTCCCTGGGTGCTCTGAGGGTACTGGATGGTACATATTATCATTCCTCCTTCAGGGCTGCAAACCTCTTCAGCTCCTTGGGTCCTTTCTCTATCTGCTCCATTGGGGACCCTCTGCTCATTCTATTGCTTGGCTGTGAGCCATGGGTATTTTGATCCACTTTCTAATAAGGATCAAAGTATCCACACTTTGGTATTCCTTCTTCTTGAGCTTCATGTGGTCTCTAAGTTGTATCTTGGATATTCCAAGCTTTTGGAATAATATCCACTTATCAGTGAGTGCATACCATGTGTGTTCTTTTGTGATTGGGTTACCTCACTCAGGATGATATTTTCTAGCTCCATCCATTTGCCTAAAATTTTATTAATTCATTATTTTTAATAGCTGAGTAGTACTCCATTGTGTAAATGTACCACATTTTGTGTATCCATTCCTCTGTTGAGGAACATCTGGGTTCTTACCATGTTCTGGCTATTATAAATAAGGCTGTTATGAACATAGTGGAGCATGTGTCTTTATTACATGTTCAAGCATCTTCTGGGTATATGCCCAGGAGTGGTATAGCTAGGTCTTCAGGCAGTGCTATGTCCAATTTTCTGAGGAACCACTGCAGTTTGTCTTCCTCACAGATGGAGAATCATGGGTAAGATAAGTATCACAGTAGTCACAATAAAATTTAGGTATGATGCTTCACAAGCCGTTGGCTAACAGAGTCCAGAGGACAACTTTGAGTATAATTACTAAAGCACTATTCACACTTCCTCTTGAGATGATGTCTCTAACTGGCCTCAATTTGCCAAGTAGCCTAACATGGCTCCGCAGCAAGCCTCATGGATCTGCTTATCCTGACTTCTCTACACTTGAACTACAGGGACAAACCATCACACTCAGGTTTAGTATAATATATAATAAAATTGATGTAGTTGTAAGAGAGCTAGAAAGAAAAATGCATAACATTCATCAGATATTTAAAAAAAAGATTTTAAATCTCTCTGTCTTTGTTTTTTATCAGGGAGATTTCTTTCTTCTTTTGCCCCTAGAGAAAAGATAGATTCAAAACACCAGGAGTAACTATGGTGAATTCCACCTATGGAAGTCAAATGGCTGCAACCAAAGTTTCAGCAAAGATGAGTCCTATTATGTTTAGAAGGTTGAAGAATCTTCTTCGAACTGTATTCTGCAGGATGAAATTCTACAGATTACATCTTCTTGCTTCTGATGAATTTTGGTTTTGGTTGCCTATTTGCTGGACTATGAGGAAGCCCTCATGTCCCAGAAGTCATCCCGAGATCCTCTGTGCTCTGTTTCTTACTTCAGGAACTCTCCAATGTGGTTTCAAGGAGAGTGGGCAATTTTGATTAGGATGCAATAGCATCATAAGCCAGGCACCACACCAAGCTTTGTTGTTATATAAACTTAATTGTAGAAGTAATACTCATCACTTTTACTCTGTACTCTACTGCTTGCTACTGACATAATATGAGGAAAAATAAAATTTAAGGGTAAATGGATGAAACTTGAAAAAGAAATCCACTAAGTAAGATAACCTTGATGCAAAGAAATAGACACTAAATTGTCTGTCTCATATGTGGATTTTTAACTTAGACCCTTTAGTTTATTCAATTAACTTGATAAAAACACTATGTAACCCAGGTAATGGCAAAAATTGTCAGGGGTGGTAATAGGGAGGACCAAGAAAAGTGGAGTAATATATAAAATGAAAGGAAAAAGAGAGTACCTAGAATAGAAAGTTTTTAATAGGGATAGGAGTAGGGAAATGTTGGGCAGGGCAGACTATGAAGCTGAGAGGCCCCAGACAACCCCAGATTATAAATGGCTCTTGCTATCTCACTTGGTTTACCATCAGAATTAGGTGTTAAGATTCTATTGCTGAAGACTCACCATAACAAATTTGCAAGGTGGAGAGAAATCCTGTTAGGATTAATTTTGAAATTTCCTTCCCTGAAGGCTAACTCTCAAGGCTACCTTCTGGAAGGTGCTACAGAGACTGCTAGAGAAGGAAGATGTCAACAGTCTGACCCATCTGTGAATGCTATGAACATCACTACCAGTTGACTAGACAACATGTACCACATGTGCAATTGTAGTGTAACAATTATGAGATAAATAATTTCTCTCTGATTGGACCTGTGGTACAAAAGGGAACTTATGCCTGGGACTATCTGGTCACAAACTCGGGTCCAGGAATGTCTGTAGTTGGAGGAGAGAAACCACTAGTCATGTTTAGCTTAATGTCAAATTGTCTTCTAAGTTTTTATGTCTATAACATACATGACACAGACAATATCATCTTAAATTCAGAATAGCCATGACTATCTATGCTGGATCTTTGTAAGACAGACTCTCTCAACACTCAGTTTCCCATTGGGAAGGTGCCCATGAATCTACCGTGGGCATGTCCAACCCACAATATGTCCCAATTCCACAATAATGGTTCAGAGCGTTATTTATGTGTTAATAAATGCCTAGACCATAAGCTTGGGCTTGTTCTCCTACTAACTCATAACTTATATTACGTGTTTGTTCTATTCTGTGTCTGCCACATGACTGGTTAATTACCGCTCCTAGTTTCATATGTCTGACTTCCTCAAAGTCGAGGTGGTAAACCTCCCCTGCCTTACTAACTCCCAGAGTTCCAATCTCTCTACTAGAACTCCCACCTTCTATTTCCTCCCATTTGCTAATATGCCATCAGCCTTTTATTGACCACAGCACACAAAAAATCTTACTACACCACTTATTGCAAAAATATTGGCTATTGATAGACTTATGGGTGTATTCAGCAAATTTCAATGGTTGGTTCCAATCCCATGACTACACAGATAGTGCTGGTCAAGACCAGAGGAACAGAAACAAAATGAAAAAAAAAAAATAAAAACAATACAAGATGTAAATTAGCAGAAAAGAGGGGCTGGCTGGGGAGAGAGTGCTAGAATATGTGAGGAAGGGAGCCTTCAGAATGTACTGTATGCATATATGCTGTTGTCAAAAACCAAAATTCATTAATCTTCAAGAAATAACTTATAACTACAGGTAGTCAGTTTGACGCATTACTAATATTTTTTTCAAATAGTCTTGAGTAAATTGAGATATAAAATCTGCTTCTGAATAGGAAGACAATATTAGAAGCTGACATCAACTTTCCACAACTCACACTTTTATCTAAAGATGGCGAGAGCTTGACAAAATGATTTTACATTTTGTCTGGAAGAATCAAGTGGCAAAATAAATTTTAAAAAATTGTGGTTGGATAGATGGCTCAGAGGTTAAATGCATTTATTAAAGGCAGTCAGTGACCTTCCAGATGGTCTGAGTTTGGTTGATAGCATTCATTTCAGATGGTTCCCAGACACCTCCAACTCAAGCTTTAGGACTCCTAATACCCTTTTCTAGTTTCTGTGGGTCCACACAAAACATGTACTATACACATTCTCCCCCACAGCCTCATTCCCTCAATCTCCCTTTCCCCTCTCTCTCCTTCTCTTTCTCTCTGACACACACACAGACACACACACACACACACACATCATAAATTAAAGTGAATTTTAGTCATTAAATAAAATGTTAAAATGTTTTCCCCATAAACATTGAAATAAATAATGAACTGTGTTTCATTAATGGAGCAAGAATGCAAAAACTGATCATCTACCACAGTATACTAGAATTACACATGGTCGCTGTTGTGTGACGAATCACCATGACCAGAGCAACTTGTGTGGTGGTGGGGAGAGAGGTATTTATTTGGTTTATTCTTCTACAACATTGTTTATCAATGAAGGAAATCAGGACAGGAACTCAAACAGGGCATTAACCTGGAATCAGGGGCTGATGCAGAGCCCATGATGGAGTACTGCTTACTGTACTGGTAAGATGGAGGTCTACTTTCAATGACTTGCTCTGCTTTCATTTTTATAGAACTCAGAACCATAAGGCCAGAGGTAGACCCACTCACAATGTACTAGTCCCTCTCTCATCAATCACTAATTAAGAAAATGCTCTAATACAGCCAGATCTTACAGAGGCATTTTTCTCATTTGAAACTCCCTCCTCTTTGATGACTCTAGCTTGGGGTCATGTTGACATAAAACTAGCAAGTACACCCAGTCAACATTTTCCCGTTTTCTCTCCTTGTAATCTGGTTATTGTTGTAACAGAGATATCAAGCTCATAAGATAGAAATTATTTGGGGTTATTTTGGTCTGCAGTTTAGAGATAAACTAAATGGTCTCACATTCATCAGCATCCTGGTGAGCTATTTCTAGGGCTAATACTCAGTCATCCTCAGTAGATATTCCCACATATTGACCACTAACATCTTATTTTATACTATCACCTTCATGCCTAAATTTCATCCTAGAAAAGAATAAAAGTTATACGATAGGGCTTAAATTAGCAACCTGATAGTATTTCATCATCTTGAAATAGTCACATGGTTAAACTCAGAAGAAAGGAGCCCACTGAAGCATTCTTTAGCTACGTAACAATAGGTAAAACCAAAAAATTATTTATTCCAAAGTGATCACTTTCCTGGAGTCTTTACTAAAGTCTATCCATTTAGATATCTAACCATTATATGTTTCCATTTTTCTTTGCCTTTTAAAGTCATTTTTTTCACTGTTGTGACAAAGTATGTAAGATAATCAAACTGGAAGGGGAAAAATTGTTTTGTCTCATTCATAGGATTCTGTCTATGGCAATTTTTTAAAATTGCTTTGAAGTCTATGGTTTGGTAGTGCCTCATGGAACACAGAATAGATTAACAGTGCTCAATTAATAACAACCTGGATATGACACTTCGAGGTAAAAGCCAGAGTCTCAATATTACCACTATGGGCTTCATACCAATGAACAAGCTACTTTCCCCTCAGCTATTCCCCTTAAAGTTTCACTCTTATTCCCCATTATGCAACAGCCAACAACAAATCCGTCAGAATATGGAATGGGATTATTTATATTGGCTTTAAATACTGATGCACTTATAAGGGAAGATACAGTTTCATGTATACCTGACGTAAATTTAAAATAATTTTAAAAAATTATGATCTTTCATTAAAGCCCTAAAATTTCACATTAACTCTTACTTGATATTATCTTCACTATTATATAACAGGTAGCATTTTATAATTTTATACAATATGATTAGGTAGTAATCCATATGTATGAAAATGATTAAATAATAAAACATATACTGACTGGAATATGATGTAGTGTTCCACACCATGTTGAAATTTATTTTCAGTGAATATGTTCATATGATATTGAAGTGTTGTTTCAGTTAGGTTTCTATGGCTGTAATAAGATATAATGGCCAAGCCAACTTATCAAAGGAATAGTTTAATTGGGCTTCCTATTCCAGAGAGTTGAAGTTGGTGATGCAGGTAGGAATGCACAGTGATAGGCAGTTGGAGTAGTGGTTGAGATTTCACATCTTGAATCACAAACAAGAGGTAGAGAGGGCACATTGGAATTGGGATTTTAGTTTTTTAAAACTACAAAAGTTGATCCCGGTGACACACCACTGACAATGACAAAGCTCCTCTTCCTTCCCAAACAATTTCACCACTTGGGAACCAAGTTTTCACATGATTGAACCAACAGGTACTGCTACCAGTCAAAACAGCCCAATGGGGGAAAAGAGGATAAAAGTATCTATGAATTAGTTTCCCTGCTTTACTGGAATGGAACATACATGTATATATGTACATATATACATGATATATATAATTAAATAGTCATTAAAATGTCATTGGAGTGTCTCAGTTTCATTGCAAGAAAGCACATAGTCTGCACAAACGATTTTCAATGCTTTTAAGAGTTTCTCAGAAGAACAGCCATGAGAGCAGATCTCACACTCTTCCAGATTTATTTGGTTCTCTGGCAGTGACTATTGGAAACTACACTTACTAGGTAAGTCATCTCTCTGTGAGACACAAATAACTTCATTTGACAATGTCACTGTTACTATCACTGTGACCTTGACAGGAACACTAATAGATTTTTCTGTTCCTTTCCTATGAAAACAGGCTCTTTATTTCCTTTTTAAGCTCAAAGACTTAAACAACTACTGTTCACTAAATCAAGACTTATTTATCCTCAACAGAAATACTCCACTTTGCTAAATTTTATAGTCAAGAATTAACTTTGAACTCCCCTTAAAGTGAGAACAGAGGATTTTTAAAATTCATTTTAATTTAAAATCGATACCATATATTAGTTAATGTTATTTGAATTAAATGTTCTCAGCAAATATACTGCAAGAAATCCTGATGGATTCAAGAGCAAATTTAGACTCGTTTAAGAAATTAAAAGGATGACATTGATATAAAATTATATTTAAAAAAAAAGAAAACCATATAATCTCACTTTATATTTTAGGGAAGATAATTTCTAAGCATCTTACCCTTTATATTTTAGACACTTACCATTGGTGCAAACATAATTCTGTGGGCATAAATTATTTAGGAGACCTTAGTATTCATATCAATTGAAAGAAAACTTTCTTTTTTTATTTTATTTTATTTTTTTTTATTTTCTAAGTTTTTTTTAATTTACATTCCAAATCATTTCCCCTTTCCCGTTTCCTCCCTTCCCGAAAGTTCCATAAGCCCCCTTCCCTCCCTCTTTTCTCCATTCAACCCCCTCTCGTTTCTCTGTCCTGGCGTTCCCCTACATCCAGTCTTTCCAGGACCAGGGGTCTCTCCTTCCATCTTCTTAGAAATCTATTGATATGCGAATTGGATCTGGGGTATTACGAGATTCTGGGTTAATATCCCCTTATCAGTGACTGCATACCATGTGTGTTCTTTTGTGATTGGGTTACCTCACTAAGGATGATATTTTCAAGTTCTGACCATTTGCCTAGGAATTTCGTGAATTCATTGTTTTTAATTGCAGAGTAGTATTCCATTGTGTAGATATACCACATCTTCTGAATCCATTCCTCCGTTGAGGGACATCTGGGTTCTTTCCAGCTTCTGGCTATTATAAATAAGGCTGCTATGAACATAGTGGAGCATGTGTCCTTATTGCATGCAGGTAAAGCCTCTGGGTATATGCCCAGGAGTGGTATAGCCGGATCCTCCGGGAGTGTCATGCCCAGTTTTCTGAGGAACCGCCAGACTGCTTTCCAGAGTGGTTGTACCAGCTTGCAATTCCACCAGCAGTGGAGGAGTGTTCCTCTTTCTCCACATCCTCGCCAACAACTGCTGTCTCCTGTGTTTTTGATCTTAGCCATCCTGACTGGTGTGAGATGGAATCTCAGGGTTGTTTTGATTTGCATTTCCCTAATGACTAAGGATGATGAACATCTCTTTAGGTGCTTCTCAGCCATTAGATATTCTTCAGGTGAACTCTTTGTTTAGCTCTGTACCCCATTTTTTAATACGGTTACTTGTCTCTCTGGAGTTTAACTTCTTGAGTTCATTGTATATATTAGATATTAGCCTTCTGTCGGATGTAGGGTTGGTAAAGATCATTTCCCAGTTAGTTGGTTGCCGCTTTGTCTTTTTGACAGTGTCTTTGCCTTGCAAAACTTTGTAATTTAGTGAGGTCCCATTTGTCTATTCTTGATCTTAGAGCATAAGCTATTGGAGTTCTGTTCAGGAAATTGTCCCCTGTGCCCATATGTGCAAGGTTCTTCCCTAGTTTCCTTTCTATTAGTTTCAGTGTGTCTGGTTTTATGTGGAGATCCTTGATCCACTTGGAATTGAGCTTAGTGCAAGGAGATAAGAATGGGTCAATTTGCATTCTTCTGTATGTTGACCTCCAGTTGAACCAACACCATTTGTTAGAAAGGCTATCTTTTTTCCACTGGATGGTTTTAACTCCTTTGTCAAAGATCAAGTGACCATAGGAGTGTGGATTCATTTCTGGGTCTTCAATTCTGTTCCATTGATCTACATGCCTGTCACTGTACCAATACCATGCGGTTTTTAACACTATTGCTCTGTAGTACAGCTTGAGGTTCGGGATACTGAAACCCCCCGAGGTTCTTTTACTCTTGAGAATAGTTTTAGCTATTCTGGGTTTTCTGTTATTCCAGATGAATTTTTGAATTGCTCTTTCTAACTCTATGAAGAATTGAGTTGGGATTTTGATGGGGATTGCATTGAATCTGTATATTACTTTTGGTAAGATGGTCATTTTTACTATATTAATCCTGCCAATCCATGAGCATGGCAGATTTTTCCATCTTCTGAGGTCTTCTTCAATTTCTTTCTTCAGAGACTTGAAGTTCTTGTCATACAGATCTTTCACTTGTTTGGTTAGAGTCACGCCAAGATACTTTATATGGTTTGTGGCTATCTTGAAGGGTATCATTTCTCTTACTTCTTTCTCAGCCTGCTTATCCTTTGAGTATAGGAAGGCTACTGACTTGCTTGAGTTGATTTTATATCTGGCCACTTTCTAACTATGCTTCAGTTAGTATTTTTTTTTCTGATGCTGTATTTTTACTGAAGAGATGTTTATGGCAATACAATTCATTATTGGTATTCTTTTGCTATTCACTCGGTGGAATCCATAGTGAGTTTGGTCATGTGTTAATGCAATACCATTATGTCCTATAATAAGTCTACTATCTTGGAAGATGAGAATTACTCCCACATCTTAGAAATGTTGAAAATGAGTCTGTGCATTGCAATAGTTTTGTGATCATGTCATTAGTGACACACAAAGCTGGGGTAAGTATGGAGAGTGCTCAGCAAATGTTGGGACTCAGCATGGGAAGACAAAGTAAAAGTTTAATATCAAATAGTGAATGTTTTTTGGAGGTAGAATAAGGATATCATGAGCAAATCTCAATATATTGAAATATATGTTTAATATTCATGTTTAAGAACTGAAATGAATAATAAAGAAAAATTATGTTAAAGGCGAGGATGTGGAGAAAGAGGAATACTCCTCCACTGCTGGTGGAATTGCAAGCTGGTACAACCACTCTGGAAAGCAGTCTGGTGGTTCCTCAGAAAACTGGGCATGACACTCCCGGAGGATCCGGCTATACCACTCCTGGGCATATACCCAGAGGCTTTACCTGCATGAAATAAGGACACATGCTCCACTATGTTCATAGCAGCCTTATTTATAATAGCCAGAAGCTGGAAAGAACCCAGATGTCCCTCAACGGAGGAATGGATTCAGAAGATGTGGTATATCTACACAATGGAATACTACTCTGCAATTAAAAACAATGAATTCACGAAATTCCTAGGCAAATGGTCAGAACTTGAAAATATCATCCTTAGTGAGGTAACCCAATCACAAAAGAACACACATGGTATGCAGTCACTGATAAGGGGATATTAACCCAGAATCTCGAAATACCCTATACACAATTCGCATATCAATAGATTTCTAAGAAGATGGAAGGAGAGACCCCTGGTCCTGGAAAGACTGGATGTAGGGGAACGCCAGGACAGAGAAACGAGAGGGGGTTGAATGGAGAAAAGAGGGAGGGAAGGGGGCTTATGGGACTTTCGGGAAGGGAGGAAACGGGAAAGGGGAAATGATTTGGAATGTAAATTAAAAAATAAATAAATAAGTAAATAAATAAAAAAAAGAAATGATGATGATAATGATGATGATGATGATGAACCAATAAACATGTTTTTAAATGTTAAAAAAAAAAGAAAAATTATGGTAGATTATGCTGAGAAATCTCATCCTGTTTTACTTCACAACTCATTTAATATGATTTCTGATCACTTTTCTTTCCATAAACTGAAACTGAAAATGTGCAATTTTATATGTTTTTATGTGTCATCCAAGTTCTCTCTCAGTACTGAATCTCTAAATTCTTTTTTTGCCCAGTTGCTATCCTCATCATTATTAAAGATTACATTCCTGTCAAAACAGGATATTCCATAGAAAATGACTAATGAAAAGGAAATCTTGAAATTAAGAATATAGTCACAAGAAAAAATGAATAAGTAGTATATATTAATGCTTATACTTATCATCACCATTAATTTTTTAGATAAAAATCCAAATTTTCAGACTGACATATCTAATAGATTCTGAAAGTGTATATTGAATGATAAAATATTAAATTGAGAAGAGAATATAAAGATCATATACAAAGGTATTTAAAAATGTTTTCTGATTTGCTGTGAATCAGTGAAATAAAATGATAAACATGATTTGTACAACTTCCTAAATAGACTGAGACTATACTAAAACATTCCCAAAAAGAAATATTAAAAATGAACTAAAATCTAAGTTTTAGGTATAGTTAAGTCATTTATACTTTTAATGTTAAAATGACTTTCTGAGAAAATTTGCATTTATATTTGCTTAATAACAAACTCTTATTTGTACAATATACTAAATTGTTACTTAATTGGAAAAATTAAATTAATGTTTGTCATCATCTTTTCTTCAAAGCAGAAATTAATTGTATCTCCCCTGGACAAATTCATTTGAGGTGCTTTGAAAAGGGTACAATCATGTTTTTTTTTTTTTTTTCCATCCTCAGTACTGAACACAGGGTTTCTTTTTTTTTTTTAATTATTTATTTATTTATTTATTTTAATTTACATTCCAAATCATTTCCCCTTTCCCGTTTCCTCCCTCCCCGAAAGTTCCATAAGCCCCCTTCCCTCCCTCTTTTCTCCATTCAACCCCCTCTCGTTTCTCTGTCCTGGCGTTCCCCTACATCCAGTCTTTCCAGGACCAGGGTTCTCTCCTTCCATCTTCTTAGAAATCTATTGATATGCGGATTGTGTCTAGGGTATTCCGAGATTCTGGGTCAATATCCCCTTATCAGTGACTGCATACCATGTGTGTTCTTTTGTGATTGGGTTACCTCACTAAGGATGATATTTTCAAGATCTGACCATTTGCCTAGGAATTTCGTGAATTCATTGTTTTTAATTGCAGAGTAGTATTCCATTGTGTAGATATACCACATCTTCTGAATCCATTCCTCCGTTGAGGGACATCTGGGTTCTTTCCAGCTTCTGGCTATTATAAATAAGGCTGCTATGAACATAGTGGAGCATGTGTCCTTATTGCATGCAGGTAAAGCCTCTGGGTATATGCCCAGGAGTGGTATAGCTGGATCCTCCGGGAGTGTCATGCCCAGTTTTCTGAGGAACCGCCAGACTGCTTTCCAGAGTGGTTGTACCAGCTTGCAATTCCACCAGCAGTGGAGGAGTGTTCCTCTTTCTCCACATCCTCGCCAACAACTGCTGTCTCCTGTGTTTTTGATCTTAGCCATCCTGACTGGTGTGAGATGGAATCTCAGGGTTGTTTTGATTTGCATTTCCCTAATGACTAAGGATGATGAACAACTCTTTAGGTGCTTCTCAGCCATTAGATATTCTTCAGGTGAGAACTCTTTGTTTAGCTCTGTACTAACAGTTTTTAATAGGGCTACTTGCCTCTCTGGAGCAAATTGACCCATTCTTATCTCCTTGCACTAAGCTCAATTCTAAGTGGATCAAAGATGTCCACATAAAACCAGATACACTGAAACTAATAGAAGGGAAACTAGGGAAGAACCTTGAACATATGGGCACAGGGGAGAATTTCCTGAACAGAACTCCAATAGTTTATGCTCTAAGATCAAGAATAGACACATGGGACCTCATTAAATTACAAAGTTTTTGCAAGGCAAAAGACACTGTCAAAAAGACAAAGCGGCAATAAACTAACTGGGAAATGATCTTTACCAACCTTACATCCGACAGAGGGCTAATATCCAATATATACAAAGAACTCAAGAGCACAGGGTTTCTAATCAGTTAGCAATACTGATACACAGTTCCTTAACTCAAAAAACTAATAAAGGCTTTGCGTAGCGACACCTAACAAGGTCTGAAAAAGACATTCGATGATACTTTTTTCCATTCCCAATTATGTGATTTTTCTTCCTTTACCTAAGAAAAGACTTCGATGTTTTACATTTCTAAACACTTAGAAAGCTGTTAAAGGTTGATGATACAGATCACAGATGAAGTAACTCCTGAGGGATCTCACTAAAGTTTGAGAGAACAAAGGATCCATCCAGAACCATTGTTCCAGGAGTATCACAGTAACACCTACATGTCAGCCACAGTGGACCACGTTTTAAGTTACTTGTGTTCTTGAAGTGGCGAAATACCTGAAAAAATATTTAAAGAAAGACGAAAGATGTAGTTTGGATAATAGTTCACCATTACTGTCCATAAGACCAGAAAAGTCATAGCAGCCTGAGATTAAACCTCAGCTTACATTGCATCTACAACCAGGAAGCTGAGAACAGTGAAGACAACTGTGAAACTTCTCTTATTCAGTCCAGGGAAAAAAGTCTATGCTGTGGCGTCACCCTTATGACGTCTGGATGACCCCATGTCAATTAGCCTAGCCTAAAAATGCCCTCTTTGTTGTTGCAAGATTATGAAAATATCTCTTACATTCTAAGAGAGTAAAATTTTAATGGACTTCCGAGTCAAAGTAATATTCCTTGAAGTTACTTTAAGACTTAAAACTGCTTGCATGTTGTGTACTAATCTTTGTTGTGGTTTGACCTACCTTTTTTTTTTCTTTTTCTTTTTCTTTTTTACTGGTAAAACAGAGTGGCTTGTTTTGATTTTTTTTGTTTGTTTTGTTTTTTTTTTTCTTTTTGGTTTTTTGGTTACTTTTTCCCAGCTGGTCCCTAAATTCATTTTTTCCCATTTTTTTGAATTAATTATTTTTATACACCCAATTCCTGTCCACCCTCTGATTTTTCCACATCCCATACCTCCTCCCCTCCCCCCTGTCTCCACGTGGATGTCTCCACACAAAACCCCACCTGACCTCTAAACTCCCTGGGCCCTCCAGTCTCTTGAGGGTTAGGTGCATCATCTCTGAATGAACAACAGACCCATCAGTCTTCTACTGTATGTGTGTTAGGGGAGTTATATCAGCTGGTGTACGCTACCTGTTTGGTGGTTTGAGAGATCCCGGGGGTCCAGGTTAACTGAGACTATGGTCCTCCTACAGGGTTGCCCTCCTCTTCAGCTTCTTTCAGCATTTCCCTATTTCAACAACAGTGGTCAGATGCTTCTGTCCAATGATTGGGTGGAAATATCTGCATCTGACTCTTTGAGCTGCTTGTTGGGGCTTGTTGAGTGCTGTTATGCTAGGTCCCTTTCTGTGAGCCCTCCATAGCATCAGCAATAGTGTCAGGCCCTGAGCCTCCCCGAGAACTGGATCTCACTTTGGGCCTGTCGCTGGACCGTCTTTAAGAGAACAATGTACCAATCTAACTTGACTTGGTTCCACATGTAATCAACTTTTGTTACTGAACTATTGCAGAGCTCTAATCTCAAAGAATTTAATCATCTATGTCTCTGACCCAGAGTAACACGTGCAAATTATAATAAACATTTCCTGAAAGCAACAAATAGAGGTCAAAAGTAATCTTACAAAATGAATGTCCACCATAAATGTTGCATACAGTATTTGGACATTACTTGATAAGCACTGACGTTTGTACCACTGTTTGTTATCCAGATCATTTGGGGTCTGTTGGAGTTAGTGACCTAATCCTTCATAAAACTCTGCTCTATAAAATGTCCTTATTTCATCTCCACGTGATGTTTGTATACTGTTCAAAAAAGACAATGAAAAGCATTTTGTTAGTGACCGATAGGCACAGTCAGCAACTGACAGATACAGATACATGCAGCAGACAGAGTTACCCAGCAGACAGACAGACAGACAGAGATTCAAAAAGACAGCATTCACAGAGGCACAGAATTAGACTCACAAAGTAGAAAGAGAGTAGATAGAAGACAGGGGATCATGAATTAGAGAATTCAAGTCTGGGCTTGCCTTTGGTTAAATGACAACAAGGGGACACTTTTGACTTCTTTCCTTATTAGTGCCTTTAATCTGACTGCATGCCTAGACAAGCAGAGACGTTTCTATCCATGGAGATACTAAATCTCATTAAGCCGATCATCAGTACTGAAAAATACAACAACCAGTCAGAAGAAACATTTTGAAAAAACAATCTATATATAAGAAATGCTCATTAGGGCAAATGAAAATCATGTACATATTTTTGACATTTTGTTATATCTAGAAAGAAATAACAAGATATACAGAAAACACGATACATACATTATATATTGCTATCAAGATATCCAACAGTAGATATACAACGTTAAAGATAGTAGTTCGAGAACTAGAAACTCTATGCACATATCCAAATGGATTAAGTGCTTATTAATTTAATATACATTTTGATATCACTAGGTAAGGTTCACAGTTAATGGGAAGACATTCTTTAATATGATAATGAATTAATGATTGTGAATGTCTATGTTAGATTAGGAAGTAAATCATTAAGAATTCTAATCTATTTTTTTTTTATTTTGAATGAACAAAAAATAAGCAAAACATGCAAAAATTGTGGTCTCTGAAAAAAATGTCTTTGATAAATAAAGCTAAAAAGTGTGATTTTAATTTTTATTTTAAGTCAACTTTGATTATGAACTGTTGCATTTATAATAGTTAAAAAACAAAAATAATTTTAAGCAAAATGGGAAAAAATGTAAATATATAACATATGCCCGGTTACTATATGTAGAAAAGGTGGGGAATTTGTTCCAGTTGAGATCAGATTTGGTTTTATGTCTATAATGAATTTCATATTTTCCTTGATTGAAAGAGAGACATTGGGGTCAGTGAGACAGCTTAGCAAGAAAAGGTGCTTTTCATCCAGCCTGGAGACCTAAGTTTGATCCCTAAACTCTGTGAAGTAGAAAAATAGAGCTGACTGCCTGCCACAATTTATCCTCTAACCTACAAGTTCACCTTGGCATGAACAACCCTCCTATAGACACACACACACACACACACACACACACACACACACACATCACACGAACGCACAAGCCAACACAAACATACAAATTAAAAGCTAAATAAAAAAAAAATATGTAAACGTTTTTCAGGAAGCATTGTATGGAGTTGATCTCTCCTAGTCAAAGAAGTAGGGGATATAATTGAGTTGTCTCTAGAATCTTCTAGTTAAAGCTCACTGACATGTCCAGACTACTTACATAAAATGTAAGTGTGTATGTGATGGAATGGATAAGGATTTCATCAACTTAATTCCTTACATCTTGCCTCACGCAGTGCAACACAGATTTATAGGACTGCTTCTCTCATGTTCTTTATGATTTAACTTTCAAACCCCAGAAAAGACCAAAAGGAGATGAAGGATGAGCTGCCTGTGGAAGGACATAAAGAAGTCAGATTCTTGTATGGAAGGCAAGTCTTTAATATATGCAGGCATGTATTTTCTTACAAGCAGATGCTGACATTACAAAATAGCAAGCGATTGAGCACAGATGGTGCTTGGCATATGGAAATGGCTACAGGAGAGTCAGTGCTCAGCAGAATACTGCTTTTCTTTTCTCTTGGGGTTCTTCGAGCTTTAAATATCATAGACTTCTTTCTTACTTAATGCTACTCTGAAAGAGGAGCATTCTGAGCCAATATAAAACAGTGATTTATCAAATATTCATAAGATAACAGAATACCTTCTTAACCATCCTTAGCAGTTGTGCTACATGTCTAAAGGTAATGATAATGTTAGTGTTCCGCATGAAGTACATGTATAGCTTTTATATAATTTGTATTCATTTTAATTTTTATTCTCGACATGATTATTACATCCATTTCTGTTAGTAACTGAGTCAATTAAGCTTAGCCTTGATGCTATGTTATCTTTGTGTTTCTGATAATTGCAAGGAGTCAGAATAGCAACAGGATAAAATGTCTTACTCTCTCTTATTCACGTTTCTCACTGAAAGTGTGTCTGGGTACTTAACGAAATTACTCATGATGACAATTGAAGGTGGAAATGAAAAAAAAAAAGTAAATGCTTAAATCTAGCTGTGAAATACATAATTGTTTCAAATTACCATTTGTATAGCAAAATAATGTCATATTTTATTTTTAAACAAAAACCAAGACAGCTTCATCATGCTCACAGCCTTGGCTAGATTTGCTAAAAAATACATTTAAAACTATTATTTTTTCATTATAAAAGAAAAGAAGGGACAACTACCAAAATTCCTTAAAGTACTCAAATTGATTTACATTCACTTGAAAAGGAACCACAGTGATTTTATCCCCTGAAGGCATCTTCCACACAAAAGTTTTCCCATTGACTTCAAAGTGGGAACCACAGTGGTGCACATTAACATTGAAATGAATGAAAAACAGATTGAAATTTTTGAATGAGCATAGTCAATTGAAAAGCAGCCCGTAAAAATGATCAGAGCTTCTGCTTGTGCTAGCTGACCATTTTAATCTTTATTGTATTAAATTCAACCAAAAGGATGTACATATTTTTGCTGGGAATATGAAAAAATTCCCCTGAATGATAAGTTACAAGACAGTCAAAAGGAAAAGTTCAACTCTTTTGGTGTAATAAAGCATTATTTTTGACTTAATGAATGAGTTACACCATGAACCCTTGCTTATCAAATTTTTCATCATTTGCTGACTTTGAAGATACATGATATTAATCAAAGAAACTCATCATAGGGTAGGTGAGATTTAACTGAGAGGTTCTTTCTATAGAGTAGCTGGTATTTCTCCCAGAAAGTGCTTTTCTCAAAATGCATTTTAGTCGGAGCACTGGGAGTCATCATTCATCAGTAGGCTGCTATGTTATCATCTAGGAAACAAAAAGTTGGTGTTCCTTAGTTACTTATTTCTTAACCATGAATTTCCCCTTCTTCATTAGTTCTGAAAGATTCCCAAATAGGTGTGCTAGCAGTGTGTGTTGTTGTTGTTGTTGTGGCGGGGGGCAATGTGGGGCAGTGTACCCATCAAGGTTCTCAAGAACAGAATGGCTAATATGAATATATCTCACTAAGCTGGTCTACTATATTGGCTTATATAACACTGTCCGGGTAGTCTAATAATGTCTGTCTTCACAGTGAAGAGGCTTAGAACTAAAAATATGTTCAGTCCACAAGGGTAGGAACCTTAGTAGTTCCAATATGATAATGAAGGCCTGAATGATACCTGAAGAGCCACTTGTATTCAGTTCATTTTGGAAGGATGAAGATGTGCTTGGATGTCAGTAAAAGATGATAGCATCAGGGTGAGCACAGAAACAGAATAAATGAACATTACAGCAAGGTACTAACAAAGATAAACTTGCTTGAATAATATATATATAGAAAAATAAAAACTAAGGTTTATTTCCTTCTTAAATCTCCCAGATGTGTGCTGCCCACATTTATGATGAGTCTACACATTTCAAATAATCTGATGAGGAACTACTTAATAGTGTGTCTACTGGCTTATTTTTTCATTGAATCTATATCTAGTCCAATTGACAACCAAGATCAAAGGAGAATATTTTATGTAAAACCCTTAGAAGAGATAGCTGACTCTAGGGTTAACTTCTTTGGTACTAGTTATGTATTAAAGGATATGTCTCATAATAAACCACTTGGAAGGCTGCAGGACAGAAGGAAGGATTTGAGAAATGTTTGATAAAAAAATCTTTCTACACATTGCAACTTTCTCTGTTTACTCTGATATATAGGATTATGGATTGTACATTCATTACCAAGTTAAAATAATTCACTGTCTTGCAGAAGGCCTGATGGCAAGGTTTCATTCTGCAATCACTAAGGCCATCATAATAAGGAAAGTTGCAAAGAAGGATGCTGAGAGGGCAAACATTTTGAAACTGTCATTTGATAAAATGGACAAATATGTACACACCAAGAGAAATTTGTCACTGCAGATAAAAAAGTAAGCAAGACTTGACCAGGGAAGTTTCAAATAAACCATGTCTACTTAACATTGCTGTCGCTGTAGTAAAATAAAAACATCCAGACTAGAGCAATATAAAGGGGAAAAGGCTTTACATAGTCTGAGAATGATAGCCCATCTAGTCACAGAGTCCAAGCATAAGGACTCTGAGACAGTTATTCAGATGCCATCCATAATCAAGGAGTAGAGACTGACTAAATGCTTGTTCTCAGCTTACTTACTCCTTAAAAATATAGGATTCAAATCCAGGAAATCTTGGCAACTCCTGTGAATGGCTCTTCCATTTCTAAACTAATCAAGATAACTATCAATAAGAATACCCAGAGTCCCATCTCCCCAGTAATTCTAGATTTCATCAATCTCCATTGGGATTAACATTTATATGAATTTTTCCAATGGTCCTTACTGTTATTTATGCCTTCCAATATTAGTAAACTTTTCTTTCCCATTCACACACCAGTTTAACTCTCTCCATTCCATTAAACCACTTTAAACTTTTATACTGCTGTTTTATGTATACCCTACCTAGATAGCCAATCACCTCAGTGGCCCATTACTAATTCCTGAGTTCAGTGGGTATTACAAATAAAACAGAGGTATCTGAAGATTCAAAGCTAGCATCTTTCAAAATGAGCAAAAACTTGTGACATTTGTCTTTCTGGGTCTGGTTTACCTTGCTCAGAATGTTTGACCTGACTACATGTATGTAGTATGAAGGCACAAATTTCAAAATTTAATTTTTCGTAAGAGTTGAATAATATTCCATTGTGTATCATCCATTGATGGACAATTATATGGTTTCCATTTTCTGGCTATTGTGAATAAAGCATCCATGTACATGGAGGAACAGATTATATCTATAGTAGACTACAGAATCCTTTAAATATATACCCAAAAGTAAAGGAATGTAGGAGATCTATTTCTAGCTTTCTGGGGTATCTCAACACCAATTTTCATAGCAACTACAGTAGTTTTCACTTCCACCAACAGTGAACTAACTTCCCATTTCCTCTCATCCATGGCAGCAATTGTCATCATGATTTTTGGATCTTAGTCATTCTCATTGGGATGAAATGGATATTTTGATCATATTCATCCGTCTCCGAATTCTTCCCAGATCCATCTCTCCTTACCTTTCTTACATACTGAGCTTTAGGTCTACATTCTTTATTCAATTTGTACTGCCTGTATATTCTCGTATATGCTGACTTCTGCTATAGAATAGTCAACCTACTTTGATAATACTCTTAAAGAAAACTAACCTCCCCATTCTCTGGGCAAATATCAGTGACCAACTCTTCTCTATTAGAGATAGGATTTATGTCTACCTCCTATCTCCGTGCTGGGATTTGGTCTGAATTGAGCTTGTATGGGGTGTGTGCATACTATTAAGCTTGCTGTGAGTCCACATGTGTAACTGCACACCTGTGTCAGGAAGACAGTTTCCTTTGGCTCTTACAGTATCTTACAGTGCTCTCTGAGCTTTACTAAGAGGGCTTGTGATATGGATATAGGTGTGCAAAATTCTCATAGAACTAATAAAAAAATAAATAAATATTAAAGAAAAGAACACACAAAGAAAGATTACCCACCACAGGCGGCCAGTCAGCATCAACAAATATGAAGGCAATTTCCTGTATTGACTACTTGTCCCATCGCTTTAACAAAATGCATGATAGTAGCAAGTGAAAAAGGGAAAACCTTATTCGGCTCACCCTTGCAGGGCACAAGGCATCTTGGTGGGAATGCCAAGCAAGTAAGAGTTTGAGGCAACTGCCCACACTGCTTCTTACACCAGGAAGCTGAGAGCAAGGAATGCTTTTCCTCTGATTACTTTAAAAATCAATCGTTTATAGGCAGTGTGACACTCTAACTCCTAGAACAGTATCAAACTCATTTGGGTGGGTCTTCCTGCCTTAATTAATCTAATGAGATAATCTCTCCTTGCCTTTCCTTGAGACTTGTTTCCATGGTGTCGCTAAATCCCACATGATAATTAAGATTAAACAACACAGAAGTATTGGTGACTTTTCCTGAGAAGAGAAGTAGACTGAGACTCTCTCTATTCAGAGGTATTTTTTCTATTCAGATAGGCTATTGGCAACACATCAAAGAAACAGTTCTATTCAAATCTAGATTGGGAAAATTACTTTATTGTGGTTTTTAATCAGGATCAAGTGTGGGTAGGGACAGGAGAGATGGCCAGAGGGCCATGAGAATTAATGGAAATCTTCAGCTTACAGTAGTGGGGAGCTGGGAGTCATCTCCAGAATGAGACAGAGACCTAGGATAAGGGAAGTGCCCAAGAATTAATGGAGGTGACCTTTGCTGTAACTCATAACACTCTACCTCCTGTAACTAAGCAGGAAACCCAGTGGAGCCATAGTGAACCCAACCCACCCACAAAATTTCAACACAAAATGTATCCTGTCTACAAGAAATGTTGGGACAAAGATGAAACAGAGACTGAAAGAATGGCCAAACAATAACCAGTCCAACTTGAGACCCAATGCATAGGCATGCACCTATCCCTGACATTATTAATAATGTTCTGTTATGCTTACAGACAGGAGTCCAGCATGGCTGCCCTCTGAGAGACTCTAACCAGCAGCTGATTCAGACACATGCAGACATCCACAGCCAAACAGTTGAAGCTTGGGGACTCTTAGGGAAGAATAGAAGGAAGGACTGTGGACCTGAAGGGGATTGGCACTCAACAGGAAGATCAACAGAGTCAACTAACCTGGAAACTTGGGGCTCTCAGAGACTGACCCACCAACCAAAGAACATGCACAGACTGGATCTAGGCCTCCCGACACATATGTAACTTGGTCTTCATGTGGATTTTGAACAACTGGAGTAGGGATATCTCAAAAGCTGTTGTCTGTCTGGGGAATACGTTCTACTAGTGGGCCACCTAGTCTGTCCTCATTGGAAGAGGAAGCAGCTAGTCTCTCACACACTTTAAGTGTCAGGGTTGGGGGAGGGGAGATACCTTGGGGGCCCCTACCTGTTCAGAAGAGAAGAGAAGGGAGGACAGAGGAAGGATGGAAGGATTGTGGGAGGGGGTAACCAAGAGGGAACAGTGAACAGGATATAAAGTGAATAAATAAAAATTTAAATTAAATCAAGAAAAGAGAAAAGAACATGAGCAACACAGGCTGTGGCATTACCACCACCACCACCACCAACAACAACAATGGCAACAACAACAACAACACCATCTAGCAGGCAGCTACTTTCCTAAGGGTCTTTTCTCTACCAACCACTGTTCAATGTTTCTATCTCTTTTACAGTAGACCTCTTGAGTAGTTCAAATTTTCTGAGATTTTGTACACTTGGCTTCATAGCATTCATTTTACTAGCCACCTGAGCTGCTCTCTATGAAGGAGTTCTTAAAATTCAGAGTAACTACCTGTATAATCAGTAGGTGTGGGAGTTGAAGCCAGCAGGTATCTAAAATGGGGGGGGGGGGGGTTCTGATGGAGTTATGCCCTGATCTTGACTGGTGGAATCTTCACCAATCCAGGGTGATGTTAAAGACTCACTGAGCCTGCCAAACATATTTTGGTATAAGAAGATGTAGAAAATTGGATGTTGGTGTTAGAAATCATGATAATAAATAATAACATAACTTTAAAGCAATAAATGAGACTATGGTTGGGGCAGGGCCATAGTGTAGGAAAGGTAAATATAATAGCATCACACAGCAGGGATTTACTGTGCACAGATTACAGTTGGTTTTATAGAAAATAAAAAAAAATTGAAAATCATAAAACACAACACAGAGAATGAAAATGCTAAAATAAAGTAATCAAAAGCTAAAATTGCTGCTTTCAAAATTATGGGTTACAGGTAATGCAAAAATGTCATGTTGAACAAGGTGTTCAGTTCAGTCACTCCAGCATTTATGAGACCTGAGGACATATCTCCAAATTAAAAGATCATCTTAGGTTACACAGCAAGACTCTTTCTCAATATATACATATAAACATACACATACAGACATTGTACATGCACACACAAATATATATGTATAAATTCATACATGTGTATACATATTTACATATATATTACATATTATATATAATTCAATGTTATGTTACAGTACCATGCTTTTATTACGTCAAAGAAATTATCATCAAATAAAGTAAATTTGGTTAAATCTTTTTATACCCTGTTGTAATTTCTCATATATAACTTCTATTATTTAAATATACTATTTAAAATATACTTTAAACTACAAAAGAATACACGATTTTTTGTAATGACAGCCAATTCAGAGAAACATCTAATTTCTAAGTTTTTAAGATTACATTTTTTTTAAAAAGAAGCAGCCCATATTTGATAACAAAACAACCCTGTGTGGGTGTCAATTTCTTCTTCATTTACACTGTAGCTAGAGCACATATTTATCTCTTACCTATTATGAAGTTCTTTACTTTTTAAATATACATCTCCACTTCAGACTTAAGGGTTATTGCTTTCATTGTCTTTTGCAAATATGTTAGAGCAAGTAAAAAAATAAGTTCTTTCTTTGAAATTGTGTTCTAATAGTTATATCTCCACTCCAAAAAATAAATGAATTAATAAGTAAAATAACAGGCTGTCAAATGTAAATGTTGTCTGAACATATATAGGATTATTTGTGACATAGTTTACAAGATATTGCTGTCAATATGCCTGAAGTATTTGGGTGCTGTTCCTGTCTGTATGTTATGTTCTGCATTTAAGCAGGGTTATTTTATATTGTGAATATTCTAAAAGACAGCTTTATTAAAAAATTATATAAAAGCTACATGGTGTGTAATTAAATTAATCAAGGGCCATCAGTGTGGTACCATGAGTTCCTCAGTAAAAGAGAGCTAGCAACTTGAACTTGATTAATTTTGATTTATAATGCATCTCTATCAAATAGAGTAGTTTAAGCATTAACTGTCATGACTAAAACATAAGGAAGGAAACGCTTAGTGGAATGCAGTTAAAGAGTTCATTGTCAATGCAAATTGTTCTCATTAGTTTTTGCACATTCATATTTGAATGTGTCTTCGTGATATTATTGAGTGTTACCCATGAAGGTACTTACACTCAGAATGTACTTTCTACTTCTGTGAGTTTCTATGTCTCGGTAGCTGGTCATACAGAGATTCATTGCCAAATTAGTTGTGTAATACAGTTCTACCCAATCTCAAAATTTGTTCTTTTGCAAAAAGAAATATATTTTTCCTCACAAAAAGTCATTGAAAAATGACTAACATGATTGGAAAAAAATCAATTTATATTTATACATTAGTGATATAAGAACTTATTATACATACAAATGGCCAGAATGGGTTTACATGTCTGCTCCATTATAGCTCAGTGGTATAATAACCAGGGGTGTCTGTGTGTTTATGGTTTCCAAATGGGTAGTTTTGTTTGGTAATTTGGAGAGGTCTATGGGAAGTCATCAGCACCATGTATGATGTAACTTAAAGATGCTGTTCACTGTGGCAGTCCTACTAATGGATGCTTTAGTAGAAACTACACAGTGCCCTTTTCTTTTATTTCACAGGTGAATTTCTGGGTGCATTGTGACCATTTGTTTATTTTTTCTGTAGGTTGCATTCACTTACAAATAGACTTTTATTTTTGTTAAGTTTATACTGTCTTCTATATGTATGTGTATGTGTATGATGTAGGTGTATGTGTATATGTATGTGTGTATGTATATGTGTGTGTAGTATGTGTATGAGTAAATGTGTGTATATGTATATGTATGTGTGTATATGTATGTGTGTGTATGTGTATGTGTTTGTGTATGTATATGTATATTCTATCTGACCTTTATTTTCTAGGACTAGACAATTGCTTCAATTCCTGCTTTAATTTTTGTCTAATTTCAGACTCCATTCTTCAGAGGTTTTGCTTCCTTCCCATGAGATATCCTGTATGTAAAGGGCTGCCCTGTCAGCAGATGGTCACAAATGATCTCACTGCCATCAATGAACACTGTACAAACATCCCTCCAAGCTGTTTCCTGGCACCCTTTCCTTAAATTCCCCATTAACAAAGCTCAAAAGTAGGTGTTTTGAAACTGGCAACCTTCCCCTGGTGGGAAAAAACCTTTGGAATTTTTGTGTCCATATCTGAACTGCATTCCTTTATATAATCTGGTTTTGAAGATGGAAGTTACATTTTTCTCCCAACACTTCGGACTCCTAATCCACCAAAAGGGGCATAAATAGTATTTACTATGATACTATATTTTAAGAATTGAAGGCAATGGGCATATTTTAAAAACTCCTAGTACCCAGGGCTTGATGTGGCAAGTGAATGAACTAATTCCTTCTGATGACTTGTTTTGAAAACCACTGACAAATATGTGTTTATCAAAATGTCCTTAGTTTTAATTTTATAAATGGGGATATGAGAACTGAAAGGTTTTGGACCCTTTGAAAGTTGTTATTTATTAAAATTGACATAGGGTGATGTGTAATAGACCACTAGACTGTAAATTTTAGAAAGATAAATATTATAAACAATTCTAATTTTTATTAGTGATCGTGGTTGGTCAAATATAGGCCAAAATGACCTAAATATGATCTGATCTGTGATTTCAATACTGGAGTTATCTGTATCAGTTTTGGGTGACTCCCTCTCAATCCCAATATAGATTTCATAGGTATATGTATTTGTTTGTAATTTTCCAGATTGGCAAGTACACACAAAGAAATTTCATAAGAAATAAATTCAAACAACATTCTATTTTAACTTATGGAAAAGTTCTTGAACTATATTAAATCCAGTTGTTTTATTTTTCAATAATATAGAATGAACTTAATACAGATATCAAACAGCAGTACGAAAGGAATTAAGTGGAGAAGTGGGATTAAACTACTTTGAAGTATATATACTTTGAAAGAAGAAATTAAATACTACCATAAATTAGATTGCCAAAAATTAAAACTTAACTACAAAATTGTATGCAAACGTTTAAATGACAACAACAAAAACCCAACAAATTGTAGCTAATATCAAGGATAATGAATGTTAACAAGATTGAGGGGAAAAAAAAACTAAAGCAGAAAATTAAATAGAGAACCCCAAAGAAAAGAAAAAAGAAAAACTGCAACATATTCTAAGATGAAAGGATAACCACACTACTAAGAGCTAAATGTATATATAAATGTAAATATTCTAGGAAAAATAGAATTTTTATATTTATTTGCATATTCATCCATCTCTATCTATATTTTGATCTATTAAATTGTTTGGAGAAAACAGATGAAGATTTTATTGAGTGGGGCTAAGACCAGTATGTTCATAAATCTTCTCCATGACAGGCTAAAATATGCAGCTGAAAGAAACAGTTTTTAGAAAAAGAGAAATCCGGAAAACAGGATATTGAATAGAAAATAGCTGATATATATATATTGGATATTAGCCCTCTGTCTGATATAGGGTCGGTAAAGATCTTATCCCAATTTGTTGGCTGACACTTTGTACTTTTGACAGTGTCCTTTGCCTTACAGACTTTGTCATGTTATGAGGTCCCATTTGTCAATTCTTGATCTTAGAGCATAAGCTATTGGTGTTCTGTTCAGGAAATTTTCCCCTGTGCCCATGTGCTCGAGGCTCTTCCCTAGTTTCTTTTCTATTAGTTTCAGTGTATCTGGTTTTATGTGGAGGTCCTTGATCTACTTGGAGTTGAACTTAGTACAAGGAGATAAAAATGGATCGATTTGTATTCTTTTGCATGCTGACCTCCAGTTGAACCAGCACCATTTGTTGAAAAAGGCTATCTTTTTTCCACTGGATGGTTTTAGCTCCTTTGCCAAAGATCAAGTGACCATAGGAGTCTGGATTCATTTCTGGGTCTTCAATTCTGTTCCATTGATCTACATGCCTGTAACTGTACCAATACCATGCAGTTTTTAACACTAGAACTCAAGAAGTTAGAGTCCAGAGAGTCAAATAACTTTATTAAAAATTGGGATACAGAGCTAAACAAAGAATTTTCACCTGAAGAATATGGAATGGCTGAGAAGCACCTAAAGAAATGTTCAACATCATTAGTCATTAGGGAAATGCAAATCAAAACAACCCTGAGATTCCACCTCACACCAGTCAGAATGGTTAAGATCTCAGCCATTAGATATTCTTCAGGGGAGAACTCTTTGTTTAGCTCTGTACCCCATTTTTAATAGGGTTACTTGCCTCTCTGGAGTTTAACTTCTTGAGTTCTTTGTATATATTGGATATTAGCCCTCTGTCGGAAGTAGGGTTGGTAAAGATCATTTCCCAGTTAGTTGGTTGCCGCTTTGTCTTTTTGACAGTGTCTTTTGCCTTGCAAAAACTTTGTAATTTAATGAGGTCCCATTTGTCTATTCTTGATCTTAGAGCATAAGCTATTGGAGTTCTGTTCAGGAAATGCTCCCCTGTGCCCATATGTTCAAGGTTCTTCCCTAGTTTCCTTTCTATTAGTTTCAGTGTGTCTGGTTTTATGTGGAGATCCTTGATCCACTTGGAATTGAGCTTAGTCCAAGGAGATAAGAGTGGGTCAATTTGCATTCTTCTGCATGTTGACCTCCAGTTGAGCCAGCACCATTTGTTGAAAAGGCTATCTTTTTTCCACTGGATGGTTTTAGCTCCTTTGTCAAAGATCAAGTGACCATAGGAGTGTGGATTCATTTCTGGGTCTTCAATTCTGTTCCATTGATCTACATGCCTGTCACTGTACCAATACCATGCGGTTTTTAACACTATTGCTCTGTAGTACAGCTTGAGGTCCGGGATACTGATTCCCCCAGAGGTTCTTTTACTCTTGAGAATAGTTTTAGCTATTCTGGGTTTTCTGTTATTCCAGATGAATTTTTGAATTGCTCTTTCTAACTCTATGAAGAATTGAGTTGGTATTTTGATGGGGATTGCATTGAATCTGTATATTACTTTTGGTAAGTTGGTCATTTTTACTATATTAATCCTGCCAATCCATGAGCATGGCAGATTATCTAATGATAATAATGATAAATGAGCATGGAAGAATATCTAATGGCTGAGAAGCACCTAAAGAGATGTTCATCATCCTTAGTCATTAGGGAAATGCAAATCAAAACAACCCTGAGATTCCATCTCACACCAGTCAGAATGGCTAAGATCAAAAACACAGGAGACAGCAGTTGTTGGCGAGGATGTGGAGAAAGAGGAACACTCCTCCACTGCTGGTGGAATTGCAAGCTGGTACAACCACTCTGGAAAGCAGTCTGGCGGTTCCTCAGAAAACTGGGCATGACACTCCCGGAGGATCCGGCTATACCACTCCTGGGAATATACCCAGAGGCTTTACCTGCATGTAATAAGGACACATGCTCCACTATGTTCATAGCAGCCTTATTTATAATAGCCAGAAGCTGGAAAGAACCCAGATGTCCCTCAACGGAAGAATGGATTCAGAAGATGTGGTATATCTACACAATGGAATACTACTCTGCAATTAAAAACAATGAATTCACGAAATTCCTAGGCAAATGGTCAGAACTTGAAAATATCATCCTTAGTGAGGTAACCCAATCACAAAAGAACACACATGGTATGCAGTCACTGATAAGGGGATATTAACCCAGATTCTCGGAATACCCCAGACACAATTCGCATATCAATAGATTTCTAAGAAGATGGAAGGAGAGACCCCTGGTCCTGGAAAGACTGGATGTAGGGGAACGCCAGGACAGAGAAATGAGAGGGGGTTGAATGGAGAAAAGAGGGAGGGAAGGGGGCTTATGGGACATTTGGGGAGGGAGGAAACAGGAAAGGGGAAATGATTTGAAATGTAAATAAAAAAAACCTTAGAAAATAAAAAAAATAAAATAAAAAATAAAAAAAAAAGAATGGCTAAGATCAAAAACTCAGGAGACAGCAGATGTTGGCAAGGAGAAAGAGGAACCCTCCTCCACTGCTGGTGGGATTGCAAACTGGTACAACCACTCTGGAAAGCAGTCTGGCGGTTCTTCAGAAAACTGGACATGACACTCCAGGAAGACCCTGTTATACTACTCCTGGACATGTACCCAGAGGCCTCCCCGGCATGCAATAAGGACACATGCTCCACTATGTTCATAGCAGCCTTATTTATAATAGCCAGAAGCTGGAAAGAACCCAGATGTCCCTCAACAGAGGAATGGATACAGAAAATGTGGTATATTTTACACAATGGAATACTACTCTGCAATTAAAAACAATGAGTTCATGAAATTCTTAGGCAAATGGTCAGAACTGGAAAATATCATCCTTAGTGAAGTAACCCAATCACAAAAGAACACACATGGTATGCAGTCACTGATAGAGGGATATTAACTCAGAAGCTTGGAATACCCAAGACAACAATTCACATATCAATTGATTTCCAAGAAGAAGGAAGGAGAGACCCATGGTCCTGGAAAGACTGGATGTAGGGGAATACCAGGACAGAAAAGCACAAGGGGGTTGAAGGGGAACAGGGGGAGGGAAGAGGGCTTATGGGACTTTTAGGGAGGGGGGAACCGGGAAAGGCAAAATCATTGGGAATGTAAATAAAAAATATAGAAAATAAAAAAACAAACAGCAAAAAGACACACAAAAAAAATAAAGAAAGAAAAGAGCTGATAGAAAAGAGAACAAGAGATTTGTTACTCTGCATGATGCCACCTTAGTCTCTGCCCCCTGGATTTCCATGCTTTATATTCTCTCACTTTCCCAGGACTGAGAAGAATGTATTTTTGGACTAGTTTAAGTCAGTGAGTTAGCACATTCTTCATATAGGTCTTGTCGTTTGACTTAGATGAGTCAACACAGTGGGTGTGGTTGTACTTTTAGCATTCATTCTGGGCAAAACCCAAGTTAGTATTACCCTTTATAGAAAATGTCTAAATGATATATTTTATGTAAATAAATGATGTACTCTATTTTGGTTAGGAATGTTGCACATACATTATTGTGCCAAAAAAAAAAATGTTTCACAAAGTCTCTCATGCATTTTGCAATCAAAGTAATTTATTACATACTTGCTTTTTTTTTAATTTTTTTAATTTACATTCCAAATCACTTACCCTTTCCCGTTTCCTCCCTCCCCAAAAGTCCCATAAGCCCCCTTCCCTCCCTCTTTTCTCCATTCAACCCCCTCTCGTTACATACTTGCTTTTTAACCCAGAAGATTTTACTTCTAACTAAAAGTGTATTTTGCAACCTTCATTTTAATCATCTTGAAATTTTACTAAAAATCTATCTTTATAATCATATTATTAATTTAAATAGAAAGCAATATTACTTGTTATACTCCTATATGCTCCCATATATCTTATTTCTAAAACAAAAGACAGTGGTAGCATATATTAGAAATAAAATCGTATAAAGCAGTGTTAGAAATTTAAACTACAATAAGGTATAAAGTAAGTAACAAACTTGAAATTCAAAATAGTAGCATCCAGTTTTATATTTAAATATTTCTATCGATCTACAGGCATCTGTCTTTAATTTTAAACTTATATCACTGGATGACTTTAAAAACACTTTTTGTTCATTTTATTACCATTCACTGAAGTGACTTTTAACTTATATCTTAATCAGGGTTTCTATTCCTGCAAAAACATCATTACCAAGAAAACAAGTTGGGGAGGAAAAGGTTTATTCAGGTTATACTTTCAAATTGCTGTTCATTACCCAAGGAGGTCAGGACTGGAACTCAAACAGTCAGGATACAGGAGCTGATGCAGAGGCCATGGAGGGATGTTTCTTACTGGCTTGCTTCCCCTGGCTTGCTCAGTGTGCTTTTTTTAAAGAACCCAAGATCACCAGCCCCGGGATGGCACCTCCCAAAGTGGGTCCTCCCCCCTTGATCACTAATTGAGAAAATGCCTTACAGCTGGATCTCATGGAGGCATTTTCTCACCTGAAGCTCCTTTCTGTGTAATAACGCCAGCTTGTGTCAATTTGACACACAAAACCTTCCAGTACAATTTATTATAGAAAATTCTTACAGTTGATATTCCAATCAATGATAACAGTTAACTCATTGAGGTAGTTATTATTTCAAGAAGAAATATTTGAATGTGTCACAATTACTTAGATTTTTAGTAACTGTTAAGTGATCACTGTCCCTGTCTCTAGTACAAATATTTAAGATCTTTGTCATGTGTTGGCAGTGATAACTTTTCTACTTAACAAGCCTATTGTCAGGTCTTCTGTAGTTACTTTCTTAGACAGAAAGGCCCGGAAATCCAATCAATTGGTTGGAGAATTTCTGGCCCTCTGGGTGACATTGTCCCACCAAATACTTGGACCAAATTGAGAAGTAAATAAGGTTATAGAAGTAGAGACCTTGGCAGTGCCTTCATACCTGAGTCAGAGTCTAATAGTCAACCCTTACTGCATCGATCAAGGTGAATTTGTGAACATTAGATATTCCACATGGAAAAATCAAAGTCTAAATACCAATTTATCCCAACGACAAACCAGAAAGAGAAATAGATGACTACTTGTATGCTGGGGACAGAATTTCTGAGAAATGTATAAGAAGTAGGAAAGGGCAAAATCAATACAAACAAACAAAAGACTAAAACAGAACCCATACAACAATACTCTATGACACATACAGAGTTCCCAGTACAGGCAGAGCAACTCCAGTTTGTATTGCTCGTGTAATTCTAGCTGTGGGTTTACCCCTGGCATGTGATCATCCTACATCTTAAAGAAAAGTGACTCATCAACTAGCAGAAACCACCTTCTGTACGTAGCTCCTGAGTTGGAGTTGCAGTTCATGAACTTCTCCTTCCTGTTTCATGCTAGAATGTTGGTGGGTATGAGCTTCAGATCTTGTGCAGGTAACCATGATAACTGTCAGTTCATGGCTTCAGTCTCCTCTCATGTTTAACAGTTAATGCTTTACATCAGCTTCCCTGACCTCTTGTTCTTTATGATCCCTTCTCCCATCTTCCATGGTGGTCCCTGAGACATAGGGAGGGAGTGTGGTATAGATGTCCAATTCATGCCTAAAAAAATCTACTGATATTCTTTGCTCTATTATCTTTTGAGTTTCTTAGTTATCTATTTTCCACTACAAAGAAAAATTTCTCTGCTATCCTGACATGTAGTTGTTATTGCTGTTCACCTGGGTCCCAGCTGGGTAAGACTGTTGGTGTGACATATTTTCCCCAGAAGCCTTCACAACACCTTCCAGTATTATAAAAGCTAACCAGCAGTGAGGACATTTTCTGGCCACTAACAATTTGAATTTTCCATTACCTGTGATCAATGTGTATTACTGCATTACTACCATTAAGTTCTATCAGGCAATCAAAATCAATGATAATGGCCTGTATTGTTTGGGCAAGACCTCTGACCACTAAGTCAAGGGGAGCTACCCCTCCTCTGGTGTTATTTTATTAATCAACCTATGGCTTCTGAGATGAGTACAATTCCTCTGTCATGTAACTCTAATTAAAATCATATATATTAATAATAGCAAATAAATCATAATAAAGTCATTAACATTTTTAAATCATCCTTACTGTTAACTATCCCTTCCCCAATCTCTTCTGCTTTACTTTCCATTCCCTCTCTCTACACTTGAAATGCTAAATGCAGCAGCCCTCAGTATAAAAGTGACCACCAGGCATTCTGTCTTCTAGGTGGCAATCTCTAACAAAATTTTGCCAAATAATTTTCTCTTTTTATGTTTGTGTTCTGTTTATAAAGAAGCATATAACTATCTAGCAAATAATCAAATGTCTGGGCTGAGTGACTAATAAATATCAAGTGGTCAATGTAATATGATGTTATGACTGCTGCTTTACATTAGTATTAAAATTATGTTAGTTATAAAATTTATATATGTTTTAAAATATAAGATTTTAACACTTAATGTAATAAATACATGTAAATTAAATTTCTTATTCTATCAGTTAATATAATTAAATTTATTTTGATAGGTCATGTTTGTATTTATCTCTTTTTTTTGTATTTCTCTCAGCTTACTTTATAGGAGACACGTTTTGAAATTGTCTATTTCTTAATTTTAGAGAAATATGCATCTTTAGAGTTGCATTTATTTAGCATTACACTTGAGGGGTATGTAAGATTTAGTACATTCTTCTATCTTTTTGCTTTTGGTCTTTTCCATATGAGTTCATAGATATTAAAATAAAAACATGAAAGCATTGTGCATATGATAGTATAAACTTATTGTGTAAAAGGTTTGTTTGTCTCATCTTTACTACGACAGCATTAGTACAAGTCAATTTAAATGTTTTAGACTTTTCAGTCAGTAAACTAAATTATTGCATGGTAAAAGGCAAAGTTTAAATCTTCATATTTGTGTAACTGCAGTTGTAAATAAAACCATAAATTTTTCTTTAGTTTTTCTATCGTTAGATGAAATATGATCCAACAAAAGTTATCCTTATATATAAGAAATGTAGGATAGATCTGCCTTTTATTTCAAAAGTCAAAATTGCAATTGTGTGGGAACAGGATTCGTGAAGGAAGCTGTGTGGAGAGATTTCTGAGAGCTTGTGAGAAAAAAATCTCAAGTAAATAAAACAAGAGTAACTTCTGTTTTACAAGTGACCTTGTGACCTCTTTTCCTCTGTAACATGGGTTGTTCTTGGAATGTGCTTCTGTGTCCAGCCTAGGAGTCGTCAAGAGGAGAGAGGTTTCTTCAGATTAACCATTTTACTATTGTTATTCAAAAATGTCTCCAAGCACAGGCTGTCTTGGTGCTCACACTCAGGATAAGCTCATGTGAACTTGGATCATATGACCTTCCTTAACCCTCAAAATACCCTCAAACTCTAAATTATTTGATGCTTTGAATGAAGATGACTGTAGCATTAGATTTTCATCCTCCTAGATTTTAAGCTCTGATCTTCCAGGTTCATGCTGCCAACTAGTGCAGCAATACACTGCAGTTAAAATAACAGTGTTTTGTAAAATAATTTCTATCTGGGGCAGTTTTATATTCGTAGGTATTATGAAACTGACAAGGGAGTTTTCTGGGAGCTTCATCCCTCATTCTCCAAACAGAAAATGATAACACATTTATTCATTAGATTTCTCTCTTGAAGGTTCATAACACGCTAATTTGGCAAAGACAACTGTACTAGGAGCTCTTTTGTTAGAGAATTTTACCCTCATAAAATTAATATACTACATTTATCTTGCAGTGAATGAAAATTAATTTTATCTGATTGTTTATTTTCAAGGGCACTTATAATTTTAAATAACTAAATTACATAAAGTGCTTTCTTAATAAAAATGAATCACTTTCTCATCACCAAGAAGATGGAGAGTTCTTGCTCCCATTGTTCCGTGCATTATGATAAGGGCCTTGCTGCTTTGTGACTAATTCAAGTGGGCTCTCCATTCTTTTCAAAATTAAAATCTAAAACTTGCATATGCCATCTTGGAAAGTGAAGATTCTAAATACCCGCCATTCTCATGGTAGACAATTTTTTTGTTTGATAATTTAAGTCAATCATTAGGCTTTTAACAGTATTTTCTAACTCATTGAAAATTTCATAGGCATATGTAATTAGACATGATCATTTCTATCCCTGTCTTTCCACAGAACTCACCCTCCATGACCACCTCCTAAATTCATGTTCTCTTTTCCTCCTTTTATTTGATATGTCAATCATTAAAGTCATTTACTGCTGCTAATACAGACATGGGTGTGAGGCCATCTATTGAAACATCCATGATGTCCCAACTCCTATGCCCAGAAAAAGTGATTCTCCATCCACCAGCCAATAGCTCCTAAGCTAGGGGTAGAGATTCATGAGTTCCTTCTCTATCTATACTAGACTCTTTCTTGACTTGATCTTATGTGGGTTATCACAGCTGTGATGGGTTCATAGGTACTACAACTACATCATGGCCGCAAGACAACATTTTACAGCATGCCACATCACTAGCAATTACATTCTTTCGTCCTCCTCTTCTTTGATGTTTCCTGAGCCTTTGGGAGACTGTCCCAGTCATTAATTCTCAGCATTTTGATCAGTTATGACTGTGGCCACTATAAAAAGAAGTTTTTCTGATTACTATTGAGAATAGCCAGGTTCTAGAGGTATAAATATAAATATGTAGAAGATAGTTTGACAGCATTGCCATTTAGTAAAGAAAGATTAGACTTAGAGCACACAAGATTTTTCAACATACTAAATTATCCCTGTCTGTCCAGGTGTCGGCACTAAGAAAAATCTAAGAAACTTCAAAAACTAATTGGCAGCAACAAGGCCAACTCAGAAAATGGTCACTAGATATAAATAACTCTCAAAAGAAAAGTTACAATGGCCATGAGGCCACATATAAGGTATGTGAGGAATTATTCAACACTACTGATCATCAGGTAAGTCTGAATTAAAACTAGAATTCAAAGTCCTGTCACCCTATAAGAACAGACAGCATAGAAAATACTTTAAAGTTGAAATAGGTTGGTGAGATCTAATTAATTCAGCCTTCAAGGAAAAGTTTTAAAGGACTCTTTTTAAATGGAAGCACTGTGTCATTCATAAACATGCCTTGCTTCTCTTTGCTCCATCCTATCCTGCAGGTCTTCATCAACACTCACCTTTCACTTGATTGCTGCCTTGTTAGCCCATGTGGCCTAAAAACACTTCCAGCCTCCATTTTTGTATTCTCTGCTGCACACCTTTAATCTCCAAATCATTAGCAGCTTTTGATACTATTCACTTTGCAAATTTTTCAAATAAAAGATTATCTCATTGGGATAAAAATTCACTATCCCACCTTTGCACATTGTTACTAATATTATATTGCTTTTAAAAATTTCATGCAGCAATAATGCACAATGAAGAAGCATCTAACCAGTGTATTTTATGTCACTTGAGTAAAACAGTGGACTCACAGAATTGTATGTGCAGAATGAATGAGACAGGTTGAAAAACTGAAATAAAACCTACAGATTTAGAGATGAAGGTGAAAGAAGCAATGTGTGTGAATTGTCAGAAACATGAAGAAGAGAAACAATAGGTTAATAGGGAATAGAATGAGGGTGATTGTTATTTTCCTAAACTTCATGACAGGTGGTAATGAGTAAGAGTGGCCGGAAGTACAGTCATATCAGCAGGAGGGGGCGTGATGAAATATGAGGTAAGACTATGTGTTTGAAGCTAAGTGAAAGAAATCCACTGGGGGATGTGCAGAAGGAAGGCACAGAGGTTAATTAGCCAAGGTTCTCTGTGGAAACATAATAAGGATATATTAGAATGGCATCTACAATATGGGTTGTGTATTACAACAATGGCTGGCTTCATGCTAGAGAGGTTAATAACATCATAGATGCTTCTTTTACAATGCTGGGTGTTTCCGCACTCCCTGAATGTCCTTTAAAGATTTCTATAAAGCTTTTGATCTGAAAGTTGGGAGGCAAAATGAGCTGACCTCCATTGTCAGGGAGGAATGGGAGCCACCATGGCAGAGGCCATAGCCTCACTTCCAGCTAAAGCTGCCAACATGGACAACACTCCTTTTACATTTCAGTTACCTGATGGGAGAGTCTGGAAGGAACTTTTCCCCTTAGCATATTCTTTTAGGAAGCAACTTGTCCTAATATCTGAGATGTGTCTTTTGGTTGATTCCAGGTCCAAGAAAACCACCAGGAGGAGGGAAAGAGGGAGAAAGGAGAGGTGAGCAAAGAAAATAGTTGTGGAGGCACAGAATAAGGAACTTTATTGAATCACCTTATGTAAAATAATATGTATATATAATTTTTCAACAGAATCTCAATCTCAGAATTTCTATCCAACAGTACAGAGAAGTATTTCAGAATTGTAATGGCTCACTGTAAAAATCAAACTCTTCCTAGAACAATTGCCAGTGATCCAGCTCCAAGAAAATGTAAAGTAAGGTTTCAAGGACTTCAATTAAGGAAGAGTGTTGGGGAAAAGATAAGAAAGTCAGTCAATAATAATCTCAGAAAATTGAGTGTTCAAATAGTTGTCATAGAAATTGAGATTCGTTTACAGGGCTAAGAATCTAAGAAATGTGACACAGAAACTCACCAGGTTTGTGGTTTGTGCTCCTGTCTGCTTTGTCTGTCCTCCTTTTTGCATAGAAGGGCCTGCTTTTCAGGCAGAGGTGGGCATAGGTAAGTGTGTGGTGGCCAGTTTAATGAAGGAGTGAAACTGCTTACCCACTGAGACCTTAAAAATATGTCCACTAAAAGATGACTTGTAATACTCGAGACACTACTTCTGTAGATTCCCCAATCATATTAGCCACACTTCCTTCATGTGCAGAAGTGAGGCGCAGTTTACAACTCTGGGGACGTAAAACATCTAACCATAAAGCAGAATCCTCTGACAGGAATATGTAAGGATCAGACTCTCTTCAGGCAGGAGATTCTGCTAAAGATAATGAGAATTCTATCCTTTCTCTGTGTGTCCCTTTGAAAAATGTCTTCTGCCCTCTCCTCCTTTCACCTCTAGCATGAAGTCTGAAGTGAACAGATACATTTTTTCTTATTTCTGGTAAAGCCGTCTTTCCAGACTTTCAGAATATAGTTGCAATGCTTAATATAACATCTGAAAAAAAATATCTTTCCATGAGAAAAATGCTAAATCAACTCATTAACCATTTAAAACTATTTTTAAAGGAGACTCCAGTGTGTCATTGCTATTGTTGATAGAACCTTGCTTAAGCCCATTCCTCCATGTTTGAACTTTTTATAACTTATATTCCTCAATTTCCTTCACCAGTCTTCTCAGTTGTACTAGAAACTTCACACAAGCACACTCATACACACACTCATACACATCTTTTTTTTTATGGGGGGGCAGGGGGAGGTGTCAAGACAGGGTTTCTCTGTATAGCCCTGGCTGTCCTGGAACTCACTCTGTAGACCAGGCTGGCTTCGAACTCAGAAACCTGCCTGCCAAGTGCTGGGATTAAAGGCATGTGCCACCACTGCCTGGCTCACACACACACATCCCTTAAAAGATATTTTGAAAACTAAACTTAATAGATTGCATTCCAGTGCTTGAGACCTAGTTAGTTGTCAATCCATTTGTTTATTTTAGTGTGTATATGCACAGGTGTATTTCAGTGTGTGTGTGTGTGTTTGTGTGTATGTGGGTGTCTGTGCTTGTGTGTGTGCATGTTTATATTGGGTCCAGAGGACAATTTGACTTGTACTTCCTGGGACACCATCCATTTTTATGCATAAACATATATGCATGATATATATTTGAATAGATATGTAAATACACACAAACACATGCAAAACATATATATAAACATATATATATATAAAGACATATATATATACAAAACATATATATATACAAAACATATATACACACAAAACATATATGTATATACAAAAATATATATGTTTGTATATATTTGTATTTTGTATATATATATACAGATATATATATATATATATATATATACATATTATATTGACTTTTCTTTTCATGGAATTCAACATTCACTATGTAACCTCTTTCTGTTCAACATACGACAGAACACCTAACTCTGTGCTGAGATTATAAGTACCCTCCATCATCTCTGACTTTTTCACATAGGATCTGGGGATCCTTAAATATGTAACACATACATTTTACCAACTGAGCTATGTCTTCAGCCTTGTACTACTTATTTTTAACTTTTACATGTAACAGCATCTGAGAAATTAGATAAATCATTACTAATTTATGAGCTTTTTTTTCCAGCACTAGCAAAATACGACTGTTTTGTTGTACTTAAGTCTTTAACATTTTCAAAAGTGATACCTATTTTTTCAGTCCTAACAAAATATTCTCTTTGGCAAGTCTATTTGTCTTTAAGGAAGATTTTTCTCATAACCTTTAAAAATATAGCTTGCCTGGTATGCTTTGTAATAACTTCAAATCAATCACCACCATCATATCAAGACAAAAAGATACGTTTTTTAAAGTGTCCTTTTATTGTAGTTTTTGAAAAGGTTCAAAATTAATGAGAAAATTATCAAGCGTTTATCATTTTACAATCTAATAGCTGTACAAAAGAAAATAATGAAAGTAAAACTTACAAGCTAATTTGTAAAGAATTAAGCAAAGTAAAATGAAAATACATAAACTAGATTATATAGAAACATATTCCCTTCTCAAATGTTGAGAGTAATTAAAATCCATTTAGTTTTTGTCCAGCTCAATGTCTCATTTAACGACTTGGTTTGATATTCATAGTTTATCAAGATTAAAAAGTTTGTATATCTGACCCATTCAAAAATGTTACCTTTTCAGGTAACGAGTCAGGAAGTTTGTAAATGGCATCTGCACACTGCTTTGAGAAATGCTCACCTAATTACTCAGCCTTCCAGCACTGCCCACCACCCAACTGGTATCATTGCTTATTTTTCCTATTGTTGTGTTTGAAATGCTCAAACAAAGGACATAAGAGACAGAAGGTTTATTCTGGTTTACACGTCATGACTTCACTCCATCACAACAAGGAACTCAAGATCACAGGAGCGTACAGCAGCTAGTCCCATCCTGCCCAAACTCAGGAAGTTGATGGAGGAACTCCACACTAGTGTTGAATTACCATCTTCATTTATACATTTCTGGATCCCAACAAAGGGAATATTTCTTCCCATTAATGTCTATGACTTCCTACTTCAAGCAAGTAGATAAACACAATCGCCTACCCGCATGCTGGGAAAACAAGCAAACATAATTTTTCAGAAATACGACCAAAGTCTTTTCTCCAAGGTGATTCTAGAGGCGGCAATTAATGATAATTACACTGTGTGATCATGGTCTCTACCCCACTTTTAGAAAACATAACAAGACTTTAGCTTGGAGAAGGACAAAAGCACATTCAGATGTCACCACAAAACGGTAAGCTATATTAAAAGTTCTAAGCTTTAGAAAGGTTGAGAGCCATTAGTTTAGAACATGGCAGCCCTCAGGGTGATTATTTCAAACTGTGAGTTGTAACCAAATATAACTAAAGCTATTTTCTGAGGAAGTTATATTTCTACTGTCATTGCTGCTTTTCTGTAGAAATTATTAAAATCCCAATACATTTCAGTGATTGCAGTAGCTTTTGGAATTCAGCGAACATATGTTTCACATATGAAATTTATCAAAGAGACATGTTTTAAATATCCAAATGCAAAATCTCTTAGGAATACGGTTCTGGTTTTTTAGTATAGGAAAACACAATTTTACTATAAGAAGTTAATTGATGAACCACATTTTGAGAAATATCGGTAAACTATAGGAAAGTTCACTCAAGATATTTTTTAATATAATGGGTGTAGCACAAAGGTAATTGATGTTTCAATTTACTTGAACATCTTTCTTCAGCTTCTTATAAGTTGATTCTTCAACTCTCCTTTGAAAATTTTTCTTCTCTTTTTCATCATTTTTATGGCATGCAAATCCCTTATTTGTCACTTTCAAACAAAAGAATATTTAAGTAACTTTGACAATTATGTTTATATTGACAGGTGTTAAGTGATACCAATCTGAAACCTATTGTTTAGAGAAAATAAGTCTATGTCCACAGCAAAATTTAATTACTTCAAATTATTTTTCTTTTTTTTAATGTAAAAAGCAGTTTTTTGTAATTTATTTATTTATATGAGTACACTGTAGATGTCTTCAGACACACCAGAAGAGGGCATCAAGTCACATTACAGATGGTTGTGAGCCACCATTTGGTCGCTGGGAATGGAACTCAGGACATCTGGAAGAGCAGTTAGTGCTTTTAACCACTGAGCCATTTCTCCAGTCCTCAAATTTCTAACCAGTAAATTTATGTTATGTTCTTTTAAGCTTGAGAGCCTACAGGTATCAAGCCATAGTTTCTAATATAAGAAAATCCTTTCCCCCACCTCCATTTCTTTCTTCTAATATTGTTATAAGTTATATTCAAAAATTATTTTTCTAATTTTCCATTGTCCAAAGACACATGAAGTATAATCTGCAAACAAAAAAGAAGTAACTATATAACATTGAGTGGTTGAACGATTAGAGCACAATATGACTCCTTCCATTCCCGACCCATCTGATGTTTTGAGGCTTAGCTGGTTACAGACAATTGATAAAATATGTACTAGCTTTCTTTTTGTTTTACGTTTAGTTTTTCTCAATCTAGGGACAAAATGACCAACAGAAGGTGTCTAAAAGACGAAATATATATTTTGGCTCATGATTTTAGCTTATCATAGTGATAAAGTCATGGTAGAGTTCATGGCTAAAGGAACATGTGGCAAACAAAGATGACAAAGGAATCAAAAGACCTGGGAAGTCGAGGTATTTGTATTCTCAGGGCCATGCCTATGACACTCCACGGCCTCCCAGCGCACTATCAGCTAGGAAGGTTTTCAAACACATGAGCCTATGAGGGGGCACACTTTATTTTGAAACCGTAGCAGCAGTTATATCAATTCAAAGTTCAATAACATTGTACTGATGCTTATAAGTTGTACATGGTGAATGAACTTAGTATTACATGCACAATAGAATGCTCTAAATGAAGCTTTTCTTTCTTTCTTTCTTTCTTTCTCTCTTTCTTTCTTTTTACTGTCACATCACTTTCTAACATGATCTGTATTAACTTGTTAATATTTAAGCAGATAATTTTGTAGTTAATTTCTCTTCTTTCCTTACTTACATTTTAGAAACTTAGGTGTTGTTTTACCAGACTCTAGGAAGAATACAGTTTTTTTTTTCTTTTTGGTAATTATAACTCCTGGATGTGTAATACCTAAAGAAAAAATAAAGGAAAAGGTTGACTTTAAGTTCACCTAACGACCCAGCACCAGAATTCACATTAGCTTAGGGTCACAATTATTGCCAAAAATCAGACTAATAAAGGTGTAGAAAAGGAAAAGGGAAAGAACAAAAAAAAAAGGGAGGAATTATATGAATTCAATAAAAAACTATTCATAACTTATTTGCAGTTCATTTAAAAGTTTGGAACAAAGAGAAAATAACATAAATTAAATTCTGAACATCTGAATAAGAATCTTTCTTAAAAAAACATTTTCTTAAAATTTTGTTTTAATGTAATAGCTAGTTTTTAGTAAGCAAAACAATATTCAAAGGATCAAATTGTTTTACAAATTCCCTAATTTGTGTACTCATGTGTTTGTGAGGGACAGGATGCTTACATGGAAGAAAGGTGTGGAAGTGTCCCAGAACAAATGACTCACATAAATGATGTACTGTGCTCTGGAGGGTATAGATAATAGGTTGTTGAGATCATCACAATGGAAAATATTGATTTGCTTACAAGAAAGTACAAAGTCAGAAGTTAGTCAAGCCTCAAAAACCACTACCAAATGATGCCCTATAAAATCCTGCAATGACAAGCTTCATTGTTAATCAGCCTCCACACAGCCTGGTTTTGCAAGGTGTCCTTGGCCGATGCCCAGAGTCTGTTATCCTTAAGTCAACATGGTAGGTTAACTGTGAAGAAACATGTTTGTAATTTCTTTTGTGGGTTGTGAGTTCTACAGAGTTCCAAGCAGAATGTGTACTGTGAAGTGGATGAACCACTCACTCTATTAGTACTCCAAAGACAATAGTCACATTTATAAATCACACACATATTCTGCTTAAAAGTATTTTATGCCAATTAAGATAAATATAAAATGACATATAATAGATTTTTAAAGAGGTTTTTACCAGTGACATTGTTAGGGAAGGTAAAAATACTAAGCCAAAACTGTAAAGAATGTTGTCAAAATGCCTCCTAAACTATCCTGACATTATTTAGGGTGATTTTTACCAAGAATCCTCAAGTGGACTTGGTTATAAATTAATTGATAATTGAAAATAATAAAAACAACTAAAACAACTCATGGAGCTGAAGGGGTTCGCAACCCCATAGGAAGAAAAACAATATCAACAAGTCAGACCCCCCAGAGTCCCAGGGTCTTAACCACCAACCAAAGTGTACAAAAAAGTCTACTAGTGATGCATTGGGAAGTTACCCTATTTTTGTGGTAGTTTTGTGTAACTCTTTCTCAATATGTCTGAAGCCTGTTTGTAACATGTAAAACAACATGCAGTTGGTGTCAACAGTATCTTCAGCATCATTAAATGTGCTTCTGAAGAGTATATACTGCATAACAGAAATTTAGCATAGATTTAAATCTGTGCAATTTAATAACCTAATTTTTAGACGAATAAAAATACAAACTTCTATCGCAGCAATGAAGTGAACATGTTCTGAGGATTTAGGCATAAGACTGGAGCTGATGCTCTCTATCCCCCCCTTTTTTTTTTAATTTTATTTTCTAAGTTTTTTTTTTTATTTACATTCAAAATCATTTCCCCTTTCCCGTTTCCTCCCTCCCCGAAAGTCCCATAAGCCCCTTTCCCTCCCTCTTTTCCCCATTCAACCCCCTCTCTCTTCTCTGTCCTGGCGTTCCCCTACATCCAGTCTTTCCAGGACCAGGGGTCTCTCCTTCCATCTTCTTAGAAATCTATTGATATGCAAATTGTGTCTTTTAAATGTCATTCTTACTTGCCATGGGTTTGGTCATAGTTTCTGTTATTAATTTTTTTTCTCTAATCTTAAAATAAAATGGGCCCTGATAGAAATCAGATAACATTTTTATTCACATATTGAACATCTAGAAAGAAGAGAGTAACTTTAAAATATCTAGAACATTTAATTTATTTATTTATTTATCTTATGTGTGCATATACTTTGATACAAAGTGCAAAGAATAACTTGTAGAAGTCAATTCACTTCATCTACTATGTGGGTTCCAGGTATAAACCCACACCATCAGTCCTCTACCCTAAACTTAAGGACTTTTAAGGGCTGATCCATCTCACCAGCTCTAAGAATAATCTAATCATGACAGAAAATAAGGATTTGATGTAGTTTACATCATCTCCTTATGTTTAAACCCAGATAGAGGACAAGACATGAGTGGCAGGGTCTCAATCCTATCCCATCTTCTGGTCTCAGAGTGGTATGTGTCATATATATTCACATATCATATATATGTGATATAAATATGTATATATATCACATATCATATATATAGATAGTAACATAAAATAGTATGTGAAGTACAGTCTCATTCTCCCTTATTTTTTGTAAAATTGTCTAGATTGCATCTGAATGATGATGCTTCATTAATATTAATATTATTTTAAAATTGATCATAAACAGTACTTCAGAAAATGTTCACATGACCAGTGACTGATTTAGGTTATATATATATATATATATACATATACATATATATATATATGTGTATTGTTTTTTACTATGGAGGGTCCATGCTTGGTTATATAGAAATTTACATAGTGATACATGGGATGAACAGTGAGGCACCAATATTATTTTAAAATTGATCACATACAGTACTTCAGAAAATGTTCACATGACCAGTGATTCACATTGCAAATGTGAGGACACACTTGTGCTGATCCCGACTCTAGGTCCAACTACATTAATGGAGGGCATTAAGCACACTCAATCCCACCATTATCAAGTCTGCTTCTGCTTCTCACCTCACTCCCTGCCTTCTTATCTCCTACCCCCAAGGACTATGCTAAGGGGCGAAGGGCTAGGGCAACAATTATTCTCAGTTAATCTTCAAGCAAATTCTTAGAAAAATCTCTCATTTATAAATGATAACTTTAGTTATTTTATAGATATATAGCTCAAATGAAAATTGTTTATTTTCCTTAGGCTACCCAAGTAATCATTAGAGGGTAATTTATATTGGTTCCAATGGGTATTTCTGTATGTTATTACTCATGTCACTTGAGAGACTTCTATTTGTCATTCCATAGCATCACAGCAATCAAGGATTATTACTGTGCAAAATAATAAAATTTTTATGGCACAAAAAAGTGACAGTTACTACTGCCACGCTTTACTTACCATGCTGTCTAGGTAGAATTCATGTATAAGGATATAAGTGTGCGTGTGTGTGTGTGGGGGGGAGTATTACATGCTGTTTAGGTAGAAGTCATAGTACAAGTATGTAATTTAATTATAAATAAATAAATTAATTAATTAAATATCAGTGGTTCTCAACCTTCCTAATGCTCCAATCCTTTAATAAAGTGCTTCATATAATGGTGAACCAAAAGCAAAAAATTCTTTTGTTGCTACTTCACAACTGTAATTTTGCTGCATAATGTCAACGTCTGATAAATGGGATATCAGATATGCAGCACTCCTAAAGTGTGTCACAACCCACATGTTGAGAACCACTGATCTAGGTGAATCCATTTAAAAGACTGTCCTTAGGGGTGGGGGATGGGGCAGTAGTATCAGAATGTGGAGGAGAACTGGCCTAGTAGGTGCCACTTGGTGTCTGTCTGCAATGCTGCAGGTGTTTTAGAGTACGTTACTCTGTGATGGATTGTTGCTTTTATGCCAGTTAGCATTTTTTCTCTTGAGTTCTTTCACAACTGTCAGCACTTTTTTTTTTTCCTCAAAGGTAACGTCCATCGAAAACACACCATGGACTTGGCTTCCTCTCATTTCTCAAGCCCTTTGCAGAAGTTCAATGTATTATTCAGACTCACTCATTATCTCTTCTCCAGCTCCTCCCAGTCCTTGGTTCTCATTTAGCGTAAGATTTCATCAGCTGTGTGATCAGCAACTCACAGCATCCTTTGTCATTGATCTACCCAAGGCAAGTAATTTCTAAACTGTAGCACAATGCATAAAGGTTCTATATAATGTGACTCAACACATGTTTGCGTCTTTATTTTTTTTTTTTTTTACTATCTCCCACCTTCCCTGCAGCCTATAAAATTCTTCCCCTGTAATTTAAGATTGCTAATATGTCTCATGCCTATGGATTTGTGTAGTGTTCTTGCTTTGGCTTAAAATGCCTTCTTCATGTTCATAGTCATGAGATTAGTTTCAATAGTTCCCTTTCTAAATTCTTTTCTTCTGGCATAGCTTCTGGGTCCTATTGTCTTAATACTATCACTCTCAGCTTTGTCATTTCTCCCAAGAAGTGTGAGAACAAATAATCCATGCTGGGCCAGTCCCAGTATCTCTGCTTCCCTGGCAGTCATCATTAGACACTGACACAGAGTTAGGTTTCAGTGTCCCTGTGTGACACTTTTCTCACTGCAGGAATAAAGGAATTCTCTCATTTCTTCACACAGAACAAGATACATGCAAACTTGGGTGAGCTAGGAAATATATTCTCTATCATATAAAGAATCCTGTTTGTGAGCTAGAATGCTGCCAAACCTATAGGAAGAATAGGTAAAAGGATAATGCTTGAAGAGTTAAATGTCTTTTACAAACATGGACAGATTCAGAGATGCTAGAGTTGTGGAAGCCTCTTCCATTCTGAAAGTTTACTTGATATCTTTTCCATAAGTTTTTCCTTCCTTCCTTGCTTCCTTCCCTCCCTCTTTCTCTCCTTGCTTCCTTCCCTCCCTCTCTCTCTCTTTCCTTCTTTCCTTTCTTCCTTCCTTCCTTCCTCTTTCTTTCTTTCTTTCTTTCTCTCTCTCTCTCTTTCTTTCTTAATTACTTCTCTTCCTCTTCCTCTTTCCCCTTTCCTTTCCTTTCTTCTTCTCCTCCACCTTCTTCTTGTATAATCAAGTTAGTTGGGTTTCATACACTTGCTCTTATTTGCATGGAGTCCTGGATAATGAAAATACTGATTTCTTGGTAAGAACCTATCTTTTAACACATCATGCATTTGAAGAACAGGCCATTGTAGAAATCAGTTTGGTATGTGAACCAGCAAGCTTCCATCCTGCTGGATAACTTTCATGGTCCTGGAAGGTACTGTGGAGATGGCTGAGGGAAGTTATCAACTGTCTTATAATAATGGCATACACTGAAAATTATTTCCAGGTGTGAACAATGACTTGATTACTTGACATGAGTTTTTGTGTTTGTCTAACAGAAAGCACATCAATAGTAAGATTTGAAAGGCCATCTTTCAAATTCTTTTTGACTATAAATGATAATCTTCATTTTAAGCAACATCGATCTAAACCTGTTCAGATGAAAATTCTCCCAAACGAAATTAAGGATTCAGGTCAAGTATTTAATTTAGTGGCTGTGGAAATCTGTTTTATATAACTCACAGTGAACATCTAAACTTTCCAGGAAAAAAAAACCCATTCACCTGGATATTGAAGTGAATTTCAAATCTGTCACTTCTCATGTTCTTCACTTCTGTTCCCTTTACTCAAGTCTTAATCATCATACACCTGAATGATTTTGGAAAACAACTCAATAGACTCTTGACCAGTAAAACCCCTTCCTCTTCAGACACCTACACTCTGCTTCTATTTCACATACCTTATGCAGATGGGTCTTGCTGAAACTTGTATTTTGGCTTTCATGATCATTAAATGCCTAACCTTTCTATGTCATACTAACATCATTCCTACAACTCCAATAACACAGTTTCTCTTCTTAAAATGCTCTGCATCCAGTTGCTTCCACTTTTTGGTTATTTCTTTCTTTCAGATATCTCCAAAATTGTTGACTGTTTAGAGAGTATAGAGCACTTTTTTCCCCCAAACATAAAATTAGTGATCTTCCCATAATGATGTTTTGTTTTCTTATAGAAAATTGTCCTTTCTAACATTGCAAATATTTATTGGTTTGTGTTCTGTCTCCACTCACCACAGTATAAGATACATGAGTACAGGTACATTGTTTTGACCACTGCTGTAATAGCTTTATGTCTGTTGCTGGGATACAATTCCCTGAGAAAAAGCAACTTAGAGGAGAGAGACTTTATTTGTCATACCATTTCAGATTATAGTCCATCACAACAGGAAAGTACAGGTGACCAGAACTTGAAAGCGCAAGTCACATTACAACCATTGTTGGGAGCAGAGTGCAACAAATAAGCTTGTCTGTGCTCAGCCCTTTCTCTTCACATACTCTGTCCAGAGCCCATATACAAAATGGCACCCACAATAAAGTTCTCACATCAATTAACTTAACTAAGACACTCTCCTACAGGCCAATCTGATGATCACCCATCACTTAGATCCTTTCCCTAAGTGGTTCTAGAATATGTCAGAGCTCAGAAATATTTATCAAAATGAATGACTATATTACTGGTTTTCAACATGTCTAATGTTGTGACCTTTTATAGCAGTTCCTCATGTTGTGGTGACACCCAACTATAAATTTTTTGTTGCTACTTCATAACTGTAATTTTGTTACTGTTTTGAATTATGATGTAAATATCTGATATGCAGGGTATCAGGTATATGACCCTGAAAGTGGTCATGATTTAAGGGGTTAAGAACTACTGGACTAAATAAATAAGACAAAAATAGATGGACTCACAGCATTTATAATATTTTGGTGAAGTAATCAAATATTTATATATGTTTCAAACTATTACTACTTTGAGTATTTTTACTTTCCTTTCAAAGATCTTAGGTTTTAGTCTAAATAAACTTTGTATATTCTACGATTGGCACTTTAAAGGCAATTAAGTTTTTTTTTTCTTTGTAAGTTAGTGGGCTTGAGTAGAATCCTCCACAAATTAAGAATTGAAGTAGGACTGACTTCTTAGTTAAGACCTTGAATTACCATCTTGAGATATCTTCTGATGATAATCCAAATGGATTGTTTCTAGGTTCCTCACCTACTGAAGCTGTAGAATCATAAGTTTATATATTTAGGCATCCGTGCTTGATGGTAACTTGCTATGTATAAACCAATAACTAAAATGAATTATGTAATTTTATGTAAATTTATCCATGCATATAACTTGAGTACTGCATTTTATGCTCCCTACATTTATCTATTAATTTATATTTTTCCCACACAAAGCTGTGTCCTAAGCATTGAAATAACCAATCAGCTCAAAACTGATAAATCATTTTCATTTGTATAACATAAGGAGAAATTGTTAGAGTATCTCCATGACATCATCTTATATGTAAAGGTTAAAAGCACTTTGATTTGTTTATTGTGTTTGATTGCTTTCCAAATACTCTCCCCCATTGTTTCTAAAAGCAGCTGTTTATCTGTGGAAAATTTCCACTTCCTCTCAGAGAGACTTATTTTTATAGTGTATTCTGTTTGCTTTCAGTTTGGCACATCAGTGAGATTATTCTTTGTCTACACAGTCTCTCATCTAATGTTACAACCTTTCTGTGAATCAATATTGGTTTTTTTGATGTGCTGAAAACTTTCTCCCCACTGTGGCAGATTACTGTTTACTTCTTTGCTGTACTTTAACTATGGTCCTATTCCAAGAAACAACACCAATCATTACCAAGTCTCTTGGGGTTGCTCTTATACTCAGCACAATTAACTTAACATGTTTGTACTTAAAACAGTTAAGTATGTTGTTTATGGAACAAGTAACTCAGAAGAGTTTAGCATGTGTAACAAGTTGGCATCGTCTAAACCTAATTTACTTTCGAGGTTAATCTACAAATTCTAATTAAATTCTTCTTGAGATGAAGTGTTCTTTCTACCAATCAATAGGAAGAGAACTATTGGATTACATAAAGTCTATTCAATATTTAAAATGAAGATTGAACTCTCTGTCCCTCTGTTTTAAAAAGTTTTGTAGAAGAGGCAAAATGGTATTTGGGCTTTTTTTTTCTTTTCTTTCTTTTATATTTATATTTTTCTTATTGGGGACACACATTAAATCAATGTGTAATTCACAGTTCAGGCAACTGAGTCCAAACCTTTCATTTTGTTAGATGCTAAGAGGAAAACCACTGTATGTCTCACCTCCCAATACTTAGGAACATAAGTCCTCATCTATAAATGCAGCCCATTGCTTAATTACATGTCTTCGATTCACTGCCGTTCAAGTTATGAGTTATTTACTTGTGGAATTCCTCACCTTTAAATATGAGGATATTTTGTTCCCCCTTATAAGAAGGGCCTGAGTATCCATAGTTTGTTCTTCCTTCTTCTTCAACTTCATTTGATATGTGAATTGTTTCTTGGATATTCCAAGCTTCTGGACTAATATCCACTTATCAGTGAGTGCATAACATGTATATTCTTTTGTGATTGGGTTACCTCACTCAGGATATTTTCCAGATCCATCCATTTGCCTAAGAATTTCATGAATTCATTGTTTTTCATAGCTGAGTAGTATTCCATTGTGTAAATATACCACATTTTCTGTATCCATTTCTCCATTGAGGGACATCTGGGTTCTTTCCAGCTTCTGGCTATTATAAATAGGGCTGCTATGAACATAGTGGAGCAAGTGTCCTTATTACAGATATAAGCCCAGGAGTGGTATAGCAGGGTCCTCCGGTAGTACTATGCCCAATTTTCTGAGGAACCGCCAAACTGATTTCCAGAGTGATTGTACCAACTTGCAATCCCACCAGCAGTGGAGGAGTTTTCCTCTTTCTCCACATCCTCTCTAGCACTTGCTGTCCCCTGAGTTTTTGATCTTGGCCATTCTTACTGGTGTGAGGTGAAATCAGAGGGCATGGAGGCAGGAGTGGGTGGGTGGGTAGGGTAACACCCTAATAGAAGCAGGGAGAGGTGGGATGGGATAAGGGGGTTCTGGGAGGGACCTGGAAAGGTGATAACATTTGAAATGTAAATAAAGAAAATACACAATATAAAAAGAATTATGTGGGCATAAAAATTAAATAAATATAAGGAACTAGAAAAGGGGAAAATGACAGAATAACTTATGTGATCCTAAACAATGAAACATTGTTTTCTTCCTTCATATGGTTTTCAACCCAGGAATAAAGTTTCAATTAAGAAGATGCTCCTCTGGTAAAAAAGATGTGGGTTGGTTTTAGGTAAGATTAAACGTCCTCTTGACTGAAGTGAAGCTGTTACTCTTTACATTAAAACATCATGTAATTGCTCAACTTAAAAGGCTTCCTGACTCACCTATGTGTATATATAATATAATATGTATATGATGAATGTATATATAATACTGCATAGTAAGAAGAAAAATATATGTTCAAGTTGCCTATTTGTGTTTTCCTTTGCTGTATTCTTACTACTGTTCTATTCTTTATAAGGATGTATCTATCGATTTATCTATCTATCTATCTATCTATCTATCTATCTATCTATCTATCTATCTATATTCAAGATAAGTCAAACAGGAAATTATTATCTCTTTTGTAATCATTGAATATTAATTTCAAAATTTTAGTCAATATTCATTGATGGCAAGAAACAAATATTCATGAGCACATATAACATCATACATGTTGTCATAGAAACTTAGTCTACTGAGTAAAGAGTAAAATAGAAATTAGCTGCCACTTCACAAGATTAAAGTTAGTGAAGTTTTCTACATTAATTTCATCACTACTTAATTAATCTGAGAAAATAATAATGGTGATATAAATTCATTTGAACTGAAACATTTTGCTAGAATTTTCATATAGCAGAGGAGAAAGTATTTGGTAAGTAATGAAGTTTGGGATATTGTTATCTTAAGTGAGGTAAGTATTGATGTTTTGATATAGTTTGTGTGTGTGTTTGTGTGTGTGTATTATTCAGGTTTCTGTCACTGTAAAATATATACGTAAATAATATACTTAAAAACATTCATCTTGGCTCTAGAGTTTGAAAGCTTTAGTCTATAATGAGTCTTTTGCTTTTCAAACCTGCAGCAAGGGAATTCACTGCAGCAAGATGAGATAGTAAAGAAGGTTGTTTTCATCATGGTAGCCAGAAAGTATACCATAGAGGATAGGCTACAGTCCTAATATCCCTTTCTCACAATGTCTATCTTCTTTCACTAGATTATACATGTTAAAGTTTATCCTGTCTCCAAGTACCCATAGTCTAATATCTGAGTATTCAGTTTACATCTGGACCTTTTAAGGGACACAAAAGATACTGATTCTGCAGTATAATGTGTCACACTTTATCATTAGTTTATCATTTAAATTTATATTTAAATAATGATAATTTATTATTATCAATTAGTTTGATAATAAGATTTGGAACTGTCAGAAACTAAAAAGCATACAACAGTTGGGAGACTCTTTGACCAGACAGATATTCCACTTGTTTTATTTGAAAGATAGAATAGTCATTTTTTTTAATTTTTTATAATTTATTTATTAATTTTTTATACTCCATATTTTATCCCCCCCATCTACCCTCAGACTGTTCCACATCCCATACCTCCTCCCCACCCTGCTGTCTCCATGTGTATATCCCCACCCACCACCCCACCTGACCTCTAAACTCTCTGGGGCCTCCAGTCTCTTGAGGGTTAAGTGCATTATCTCAGAATGAACAGAGACCTGGCAGTCCTCTACCCTATGTGTATTGGTGGCCTCATATCAGCAGGTGTATGCTGCCTGTTTGGGGTTCCAGTGTTTGAAGGATCTCATGGGTCCGGCTTAATTGATAGTGCTGGTCCTTCCACAGGGTCGCCCTTCTCTTCAGCTTCTTTCAGCCTTCCTTAATTCAGCAACAGGGGTCAGCTGTTTCTGTCTGTTGGTTGGGTAGAAATATCTGCATCTGACTCTTTCAGCTGCTTGTTGGGTCTTCTAGAGTACAGACATGCTAGTTTCCTTTTTGTGAGCTCTCCATAGCCTCAGTAATAGTGTCAGGCTTTGGGACCTCAAATAGTCATTTATAGAAAATTTCCTGGAAAGTACTCACAAAAATAGATGTGAAAATATTTCCTTGAATATTTAGTGTATTATGTCGCTTAGTGTATTCTATTTAGTTCTCTATGCAAATAAAACCACAAATATTTTGTCAGTTTTCAAACTTTGCAGCTTAGCATGTATTTAAACACTTGAAATTCAATGTCTTTCCAATTACTCCAGTCTCTGTGGCATTGTGTCTTTCATAGCTTATTCATAATATATGAAAATGGTCTCTTTTTTTTTGTTTTTTCTTTAATTTTATTTTATTTTCTAATTTTTTTATATACTTTCAAAATCATTTCCCCTTTCCCATTTCTTCCCTCCCTGAAAGTCCCATAAGCCCCCTTCCCTCCCTCTTTTCCCCATTCAACCCCCTCTCCTTCTCTGTCCTGGCATTCCCCTACATCCAGTCTTTCCAGGACCAGGGGTCTCTCCTTCCATCTTCTTGGAAATCTATTGATATGCGAATTGTGTCTAGGGTATTCTGAGATTCTGGGTTAATATCCCCTTATCAGTGACTGTATACCATGTGTGTTCTTTTGTGATTGGATTTCCTCACTAAGGATGATATTTTCAAGTTCTGACCATTTGCCTAGGAATTTCGTGAATTCATTGTTTTTAATTGCAGAGTAGCCAGAAGCTGGAAAGAACCCAGATGTCCCTCAACGGAGGAATGGATTCAGAAGATGTGGTATATTTACACAATGGAAAATGGTCTCTTTTATCATCTCTTGGTTTTTTTTTTTTTTTTTTTTTTTTTTTACATTTTGTTTTTATCCAACAAGTTGCCCAGTACAGCACAGCTTGGATTTCATGTACTTCTTTCTACAGATCACCACTTAGACCTTATTTAAATTAACTTCTAGGCATGACTAGGTACAACATAAAAAAGTTCTTTGGAATCTATGGACTTCCTGCTTTTTCTCCTAGCCAAAATTCCCCCATAGTCACAATATTGCCCTTTCGGTATACGTAGAACTTGTTGAAATATCTCTTAAAAGCTGTGCTAAGATTCAAAATAACTTTCTACCTTGTTCTCAGTGGCATCAGATACTCTAAGGACTCTCTCTCTCTCTCCCCTCTCTGTCTGTGTGAGACAGACAGACACACACACACACACACACACACACACACACAGACAGAGAGAGAGAGAGAGAGAGAGAAAACATTTCCAAAGTTTTCACAAAACTGTGCTATATGGTTTTGCATTACATAAAGGTATTTAACACACTTTGAATATGACCTTGTCTTCTAATTTTCAGTGAATTCTAGTTTGGTATTCCTTCTTAATTTTATTGTCCAAGAATAAAGCTGCTTTTGTCCAATCGAATCGTGTTCCCACAACTTGGATCTTGTTGTTTTTGCTTGTGTGCTTCACCAACCTCTCCTTTTGTGTGCATGCTGAACCTTCTCTGTACTCTACCCTCCTTTCTTCAGCTTAAAAGTTCACAGGGCTGCCATCGTGTAAAAGATTAAATTCCTTCATCTGCCTGCATTCTTTCTCCGATTCCAGACTACTTCTTTTCTAAAGACTGTTTCACTTGGACAAATTCCCCTTCAGCATCCATTCCCTTAATCAGTTGTAACATTATCTTGACCACATTCTTGAAAGTAATTCTTCAGTCAGCAGGTATACCTATCAGTCTATCTGAAACTTCCTTTCAGTCTATATTCTAATTGTGTCGGAACAGTTGGGCCATTGAGGGTCCTTTCTATTTAGTTTTATTCTTTCTGTGCTTTTCAGATCTTGGGGTGTCTACTTTTTCTTCCCATATGGGGCCTATTCACTCCACAGTGCTGACTTCACATTGTCCTGGAAGGAATTTTCTTACTGCGCCAAGTGATGATCTCACCCATGCCCATAACTGAAAACATAATCCTTTCTTGTCATTTCTACTCCCTGGAAAGGTTTTTAAATTATAGATTAGCTCCTCTCCTGAATCCATTTGTTTAAGTAAAGCTGGGGTTTTCTTCTTGTTGTTGTTTTAAGGCAAAATCTCACAAAATAGCCAATAGAGGCTTGGAACTCCTGTTCCGCCTCTGCTCTCAGACTGCTAACAGGCCGGTAGGATGAAACATTCCTCTAACATTCCTAAAGGCACTAGATTGAACAGGCAAAGTTTAAAGTCACTGCCCTACAGAGTTTCTTAATTACAAAAATTGATTTTTAAATCAGCAGATCAAAAATATTTTTTTCTCGGGGGTGGTGAGATGACTCAGCAGTTAAGAACACTGACTGCTCTACCGAAGGTCCTGAGCTCAAATCCCAGCAACCACATGGTGGCTCACAACCATCCTTAACGAGATCAAATGCCCTCTTCTGGGATGTCTGAAGAAACCTACAGTGTACTTGCATATAATAATAAATATATCTTTAAAAACATTTTTTCTTATGTTCTCGACTTTCAGTTTAAATTATTGTTTTGTTTTTTTTTTCTTTTTTGGGGATTGAATATTTTCTTTATTGACATTTCAAATATTTTTCCCTTCCCAGGTCTCCCCTTCAGGAATCCCCTATCCATCCCCTCTCCTTCTGCCTCTATAAGCGTCCCACCCACCCACTACTCTCCTCCCACCTTGGCATTCCCCTACACAGGAGTATCTAATATCCTCACTCCCAAGGGCATCTCCTCCCACTGATGTCTAACAAGGCCATCCTCTGCCACATATGTGGCCAGCACCATGGGTCGTTCCATGTGTATTCTTTGGTTGGTGGTCCAGTCCCCGGGAACTCCGGGGAGTTGGGGGTCTGCTTTGTTGACACTGTTGTTCACTCCATGGGGCTGCAAACCCCCTCAGCTCATTCAGTCCCTTCTCTAACTCCTCCATCGGGAACTCCCGAGCTCAGTCTAATAGTTGGCAGCAGCCTTCTGCCTCTGTCTTTGTCAAGATCTAGCAGAGCCTCTCAGGAGACAGCCATATTAGGCTTTCATTAGCAAGCACTTCCCAGCATCTACAATAACGTCCAGGTTTGGGGGCTGTTTATGGGATGGATCTCCCAGGTGGGGCAGTCTCTGGATGGCCTTTCTTTCAGTCTCTGCTCTACACTTTGTCTCCATATTTCCTTCTGTGAGTATTTTGTTTACCCTTCTAAAAAGCACAAAAACATCCACATTTTGGTCTTCCTTCCTCTTAAGCTTCATATAGTATATGAATTGAATCTTGGGTATTCCAAACTTTTGGGCTAATATCTTTTGGGCTAATAACTTTTCAGTGAGTACAAACCATGTTTATTCTTTTGAGACTTAATTACTTCACTCAGGATATTTTCAAGTTCCATCCATTTGCCTAAGAATTTCATGAAGTAGTTGTTTTTAATAGCTGTATTATTCCATTTTGTAAATATACCACATTTTCTGTATCCATTCCTCCATTGAGGGACATCTGGGTTCTTTCCAGCCTCTGGCTGTTATAAATAAGCCTGCTATTAACATAATGGAGCATGTGTTCTTATTACATGCTGGAGCTTCTTCTGGGTATATGCCCAGGAGTGATATAGCTGGGTTTTCAGGTAATAATATGTCCAATTATCTGAGGAGCCACCAGTCTGATTTCCAGAGTGTTTGTACCAGTTTGCAATTCCACCAGCAATGGAGGAGTGTTCCTATATCTCCACATCCTCGTCAGTATCTGTTGTCATCTGAGTTTTTCATCTTAGCCATTCTGACTGGTGTGAGGTGGAATCTCAGGATTGTTTTGATTTGCATTTCCCTGATGACTAAGGATGTTGAACATTTATTTAGGTGCTTCACAGCCCTTCGAGCTTCCTCAGTTGAGAATTGTGTTTAGTTCTAGTCTCCATTTTTAATAGGGTTATTTGGTTCTCTAGAGTCTAATTTCTTGAGTTCTTTGTATATATTGGATATAGCCATCTATCAGATGTAGGATTGGTAAAGATCTTTTCCCAGTCTGTTGGTTTCTGTTTTAAAATTTGAAATTCATTCTTGTCTTTTCATCCTGTTTTCTTTCATATAGCATTGTTGAGCATCCTAGTAATGTTTTCTTCTCTAATCTCAGGACATCCACACTTAAACATCTCATTTCTTCCTGTCTAGATTTTGAAACATCATTTAAGCTTCTTGGATCTTTTGCTCAGGCATTCATTTTAATATTACTTCATACTCATCTTTTTTCCCCTCTCAGTATAACTTTCCAAGTCCCTCCAGATCCAACATATATCTTTGATGTGAGGTGCTTAGTTTAATAATTAGTGTTATCAAGGGTAATACACTTCTTCTTTGGCCTCAGTTTGTTTTCATCTGCAAAGTAGAGATGATGCTATCATTTTATCTCAAATGTGTGAATTAAATTTGAAATTAGATAATGAGGGTAGAGTCCTGAACCAAGTGATATTAAAATTCTTCCCTAATTAATATTTCTTTTCATATATGCCAACTCTCTTAAATTTTCTGTCTTGTTGCTTTTCATCATTATAAGTGCACACTTTGCCGCTTGAATAATTTCTTAGAGAAGGCACTCCTTTTTTGAATCATGTTTCCTTTGTATCCATCATGGTACATTCTGTTTGTTATAGGAACCATCATATACTTATTGAAACTATCTTTCTGAATAAATAAATTTGAACTTACTTTATTGAAGGACAAACAAAACCTTTAAAGTAAAATTATGAACAGTTCCCCTGAAGATACTGAATTGTGTCTGAAGAAAATTTTGATAATTAAACTAAAATAGCAAGAATTGGTATGAATCAATTAGTAGAATTTTTGCCTATTGTATACAAAGCTTGATGCCATCTCCAGCATTGCGTATATTGAGTATGGAAGTACATGCCTTCAGTACCAATCCTCTAGAGTAAAGTAAGTTCAGGATCATCCTTGACTGCAGAGTAAATTCTAGGCCAGCTTGGGCTATGTGAGACCCTGTCTCAAAAATATGTAAGTAGAGAACAGTAAATACTTTGCCTAGAGTTAGAGGTCAGAGGTGAAGTACTGGATCATAATACTTGAGGGCTAGGTTCAAGTACTGCCAAAGAGGGAAAGAAATTGTAAGACTGACTTGTAATCTAAATCCATATATATATATATATATATATATATATATATATATATATGGATTTATGTATATGTATATGTATATATATGTATTTTTTAAGAAAGATTTGTGTTACTATGGAGAGAAAATATTGTCTTCTCTGTCCATAATATTTATCTTCTACAACATTCCAAGGTGCTCAGGATATGGGCAAGGAACTTCTCAGATATACTTTTATTTTAAATATATTTCTTATGCATCTTGGTTGACTGAGATCATATATAGAATCATTTTGATGTAGAGTCTCATATAATTAAACACATGAAGTGACATTACAAGACTAAAGAGAGAAATGTGGCTTAGAGAAGAGCCTGTGCCTAGCAGTAGGCACTGCTTGGAGTCCCAACACTCCAAAGAACAAACACCAGTAATAAAGTGGGATCATCTCGGTATATACTGTAAATATTTATACATGTGTTTCTTCCTAGACTTAGAGGATTCAATCTATTCTTATTATTTCACTCCCAGTGTTTACATGTATTATACCATCATTAAAGTTATAGTTTAGATGTGATATATTGAAAACATATACCTATACTTCAATACCACTGGAGAAAAGACTCTTTCAAACTTCTTTGGAATGTATAATCACAGAGAAGTGTACAGAATAAACACTTTCTAGTCCGACATACCCAGTTCCATTTAGCCAGGTACCATTTACTACACATTTGCACAGGACACCCTTGCATGCATCTTACAGTGGAGACTTCACTACTAGTTCACATAGAGTCAATCTACTGTAAATAAACTAAATTTCATGGTTTTCTTTATTGTAATAATCCCCGCGAAGGGATTCTGTGTTAAGCTTGAATGAGAAGTGAACAAGTACAGCCTTCATTCCAATTGAAGTTGAATAATTTGCTGAAATGTATTTGTTAAGTGTGATCCTACATTACAGAGTATACGTCTGGCAGCAGACAACTGCACAGCACAAAATATCTCATATTGCTGGCAAAACCAGAAATGTAGAGGATATTAATCCAGCAACATGACTGCTCTGGCAAAGGGTCACATCCAAAGATCTTCTAGGTGTGATCCAGCTGGGATACAGATATACCTTTAATCCCAGAAGAGAAAGGCAAGTCAGTCTCTGAGTTCAAGACCACCCTGATATAGAGCAAACTTCAGATAAAGAAAAGCTTAGGTCTAGGTATGGTGGTGTGTGCCTTACATCCCAGCAAGATCCCCCTCTTACTCAAGAGACAGAGGCTTGCATATATCTGAGTTCTAGTATGTCAGTTGAGTTTAAATCAGTAAATTTGGTGCAGTTCAGAATTAAGGAGTTGGAAGTCAGTGCAGTTGAGTGCAGGCAGTTGACATGAGTTCAGTTCAGTTCAGTAAGTTGAGACAGTTGAGTTCAGTGAGTCAGTACTGTGGAGTTGAGTGGGGGGCAGTTCAGGGCAGGTCAGCAGAGTCAGCTGAAGCCAGAGACTAAGAAGGAACCGTAAGAATAGAACAGATTCCACCAGCAGTGGAGGAGTGTTCCTCTTTCTCCACATCCTCGCCAACAACTGCTGTCTCCTGTGTTTTTGATCTTAGCCATCCTGACTGGTGTGAGATGGAATCTCAGGGTTGTTTTGATTTGCATTTCCCTAATGACTAAGGATGATGAACATCTCTTTAGGTGCTTCTCAGCCATTAGATATTCTTCAGGTGAGAACTCTTTGTGGAGCTCTGTACCCCATTTTTTAATAGGGTTACTTGCCTCTCTGGAGTTTAACTTCTTGAGTTCTTTGTATATCTTGGATATTAGCCCTCTGTCGGATGTAAGGTTGGTAAAGATCATTTCCCAGTTAGTTGGTTGCCGCTTTGTCTTTTTGACGGTGTCTTTTGCCTTGCAAAAACTTTGTAATTTAATGAGGTCCCATTTGTCTATTCTTGATCTTAGAGTATAAGCTATTGGAGTTCTGTTCAGGAAATTCTCCCCTGTGCCCATATGTTCAAGGTTCTTCCCTAGTCTTGGTACAACCACTCTGGAAAGCAGTCTGGCGGCTCCTCAGAAAACTGGGCATGACACTTCCGGAGGATCCGGCTATACCACTCCTGGGCATATACCCAGAGACTTTACCTGCATGCAATAAGGACACATGCTCCACTATATTCATAGCAGCCTTATTTATAATAGCCAGAAGCTGGAAAGAACCCAGATGTCCCTCAACGGAGGAATGGATTCAGAAGATGTGGTATATTTACACAATGGAATACTACTCTGCAATTAAAAACAATGAATTCACGAAATTCCTAGGCAAATGGTCAGAACTTGAAAATATCATCCTTAGTGAGGTAACCCAATCACAAAAGATCACACATGGTATGAAGTCACTGATAAGGGGATATTGACCCAGAATCTCAGAATACCCTAGACACAATCAGCATATCAATAGATTTCTAAAAAGATGGAAGGAGAGACCCCTGATCCTGGAAAGACTGGATGTAGGGGAACGCCAGGACAGAGTAATGAGAGGGGGTTGAACGGAGAAAAGAGGGAGGGAAGGGGGCTTATGGGACTTTCGGGGAGGGAGGAAACGGGAAAGGGGAAGTGATTTGGAATGTAAATTAAAAAAATAAAATAAAATTAAATTAAAAAAAAAAAGAATAGAACAGATTACTAGTTAGCTTGATGTCAAACAGAGCAAAACAGTCAGAAGCTGAGAGAAACCCAATTTGACTCAGTGAGCTGGAGAAGAGTTTGAGCCCAAACGGTCTAGTCTGAACCAGTCAGTAAGAATTTAGAAAGAGCCAGAAAGAGTAAGCTTATTCAGCAGTAAGCCCCATTAATGACAATTACTTCAGGTGAATAAAAAGTTACTTTTCCACAGAAAACTCATAATTTGTTTCTAGAATCTTACAGTAAAGTTTGTATGTCATATTAATTATAAAGTCTTTTGAGTTTTGAACTATTCTTGATCAATAGGGGATGACAGGGAATTTACTGACCAGATGAAGAAACAGGTTCACCATACATGTAAAATATTTGTCCTGTAGTCTAAAGTCTGTTCAAAGCCTGAACTACATGAATTAATGCTTGGCTATTTTATCCTGTGAGGCGAGGGCTAGTTAGACTCATGTGCAACAGGATATCCTGATATACAAGTAAGAGCAGTGGGATAAATAAGCAATGGTTGCACATAGCCAGTACGTGGCTGATGTCCAAGCTTTCTATTAGTCACACATTTCTCCTGGTATCATTTAATATGTGTGTGATTAAGTATTCACAACTCCCTTACCTTACTTGTCTGGCAATGAGATACCTGATATTCAGGCTTATCCAAGTTCATCTTCCTTACCCATCCCTAAAGTTTCTGATGATGAGTTACTGGAATAGGTTAAGAAAACAAATTTGTTCAGAGATGTGTTACCTTGCATGAACTATTCCACGCTATCGCTTGGGGATGGTGGGAAGGATAGAATAAGAGAAGCAAACAGAGTGACTCCACACAATGACTCATACTCCAGAGGGAGCTTCCTTGAGGGCCTCTGAAATAAAGGCCCTATATCACTACCCTCTAGAACATGTAGGAACTGGAAAATGTAAGAGCCTTTGGCTACAAATATTTGTTGATCCAGTGAATGAGAGATAAATTATTTACCATGTTTCTAGATGGGAAATATTTTATTTTACTCTCTTCATGATGCTGAGAATCAATAAATCAGGAAAGAGTTGCAGTGTGAAGTCTTTTTGAAGAAACCACACATTTAAAATAGAGACATTTCTGTCAAGTGCTTAAATGTTATGAAGAGACAAGAGTGATGTATTTTAAATCAATTCTGTGCGAGAAATAATGCTTCTTTAAGCTTACTCATATGTGTCACGTTCAGAATCCATTCCTTTTATAATTCTTTAGAATTATTTAATTAATAATTTTTATGTGGTAGATATGGAGCCATTTAGTTAGAAGATACATGCATTTTAATGGGGCTGGTTGCCAAATGAGTGACCTCATTTGAGCCCTAATCAATATTTATTAAATACATTTTTAGTTATTTGCAACTATCTAGCTGAATTCCGAAATGTAAAGTTAAGCAAGATACAATACATATGTATTTATTTTCTTTGTGGGTAGTGGTGTGCATTACAGAAGACGTGATCAAATTCAAGTTTTTTTTAGGGCTATGTGACTTCACATACATTCTACTTTATCTGTACTCCATGGAAAGCTTAGACCACAAGTAATCTATAAGAATAACCATAAGGGGTTAGGCTTAAAGTTAGAGTTAGGGTAAGATTTATAATGCAGTTTGATGCAATGTCCACTTGACAAAATGATTGTAATAAGTTGCTTCTAGAAATTGTAATCTCCTTAACTGTTGACCAGATGTATGATCCCAGCTTGATGCCTCTTCAGTAGCACAGGCCACAATTCCAGCCAGAAAGTAGTTAAACCTGTAACTGTCTTGGCACTACTGCATCGGTGTTAATATCTGGCCTGTGTTGTAGTCCACAGCTATTTAGCACCATTGATGACATTTCCTCCCAGCAACTTACATAGCATTTTATGACAGTATGAGTCCTAGATACATTAATATAAAATAAGAGTAAGGGATCTACATTCCTAGAAATGACATGGAGAACAAGAAAAATGGACACTTTATTGGGATACAGATTTCTACATTTCAATAATAATTCTAGGATGTATTTCTAAAATGTAAACTCTGTGGGAATCTCTGTTCTTAATCACTTGAGTATGTTGTAGTACATGGCATCTATAATTTTCCTGAGACTCAACTAGTAAGAAAGAATGGTAAAAGGTGGGTTACATTTGAGAAATTCACAAACAGCAAAGATTAATGAATGATTCCTACGAACATTAAATGTAACATGAAGGCGGCGAGGAGAATCTGAGGAGCCAACATTAGATGACTCACGTCCGATTAAAAGTTATAGAAAAGTTCACTGCTAACTCAACCAAAATGATGGTAAAAGGAGAGCAAAGTATAATGCACACACTTGTTGACAACTCTGTGCTGATTAACTGGGGTAGCTCTAACTGACTTTTTTTTTCCTTCCTTGACTTGTATATTCTTGTACGAACCATCAAGAAAAATCCCCTTGCATTATGTTTAAGAACTCATTACTCAGCATGGAGAGAGCATATACTCTTCAAGCCTCATTTAATTTGTATCTTCAAGGAATGATGACTACTAAGCTGGGCCTCTAATTATGAACTTAGGATAGCAGGATGAAGCGTAACGCAATGACCACCCATGAGCCTAGCTAATGGTTGTGTTAAGTGCATTTAGGTGGAGACAGACTTACAAAGCCAGTTTCGGCTGTGCTACCATGGTAACAGAGGCCTGTTTTAAAAAAAAATGCAGCATGTGTCTATTTCAAATGATATGCCACAGAAACAAGGTTTTGAGAACCTAAGTCATACCACATATTCTAGTTCTAATACAATGTGTGATACACGGATTTCATATTTAATTTTATATGCATAAGAAAGGTGATGCCCTCAAGGGTGAGGCTGTGTAGATAATTTTATCATTTTGTAGCATTTTCAACCATCATGAGTTATAATGTGCTACAGAAAAACATGCAGTGTTCTTCCCACTGTTGTTAAATTTGGCATAAATGTGCATTTATGCATAGAAATATGTACCTGAATTTAATCGTAAATATATTTCAATGCCAGATAGAATTTTGTAACAAGTAACTGAGATTTGGGCAGTCAGAATTCAGGTTTACAGCCAACCACAAGCTGAAAATTGCAAAGAACTATCCAGTTAGGCAAATGTGCTATAAGTAATAGGAGTATTTTTGTATGTTACGTCCTTTCTCTATATACACTTAACTACTCATTTTGCTGAAGAGAGGTAAAATTTTCAACATTTCCTTATCTAGGGCAATGTTATTTAGTCTCGGAATCTCTAAATATATCTGCTGAAATTATCTACATACTTTTATTTTAACCCTGAGTGTGGTATTTTTTAATAAGTGGTATTTTTATCTACTTTGCCTCCCATGTGTTGATTGCCAAAATAATCTTTGGCAACTAGAACAATAAGATAAAGGTCAGACCTGTTTTCTTTAAAACTCTACCATACTGAAAATGTCAGCACTTATATACCAAAGTGTAATCACACAAATTACTCCATCTCCAGCCCAGCTGAAATACCATTAGAGCTGGTGATAGAATGTCTGTGATAACTCTTTGTGGATACTCTGAAATTTTTCAAAACAAAACTCTAACAATGTTAGCCTTACCATATATTAGGTCCAAATCAATTTCTTTTTTTCCCTGGGTTCTATTTTTTAATTAAATTTTTTATTAAAATTGATTCCCATTTTCAAAGCTAACATCCACAAACGAAAGGAGACATGCCAGGCTTGTCTTTATGGGTCTGGGTTACCTCACTCAGGATGATTGTTTCCAGATTCATCCATTTACCTGGGCATTTCATTATTCTTAATGACTGTCCTTTGAGCATATGCCTAATAATGCTCTAGCTGGATTTTTGAATGTTCACAACATGGATTTCAGCGATTTTCATCCCCTTCAGCAGTAACAGGGTTTCCCTTCTGCACAGCCATTTGTTGTATTTGTTTTATCTTAGCTGATGTGACATGGGTAAGATGAAATTTCAGAATACTTTTAATTTGCATTTCCCTGATGACTAAGTATGTAGGCACAAAGACACTGACCTCTCACATATCCTGTTAGTACCTAGGGGGTAAGATATCCTTAACCAGAGCTCCCACCTAGTCCATTCAGTGTCTCTCACATCCAAGACAATTTTAAAACTCTTCAATATGGCAGTCCTTCCAAAAGCCAGTATGCCCTCCTCATCCAAACAAGATGAAGAATTCTCTTCTGACTAAGCTTCTTCAAGTGTGAATTCAGAAACACAAAAGGGATGAGAAACAGCTGTCTTTGTATCAGAACTCAGAATGTTAGCAATTAAATAAGAGAGATGAAGACTTATGTGGTTGTTTTTGTTTTTGTTGTTGTTGTTGTTGAAGGAAAGGGAGTAAGTGGTGGATTTTTCCAACATAGGGTCTCACTCTTTACATAGCCCAGCAGCACTAAATTCACTCTTCTGCTTCAGGTTCTCTGGTTGCTAAGATCAGAGGCAAGAGGACATTTTCTTTTATTATTTTTTCTTTCATATAGTGATTTTTGTCTCTTTTCTTTTTTTATTAGATACTTGCTTTATTTACATTTTAAATGGTATTCCCTTTCCTCATTACCCCTCTTAAAATTGCCTATCTCACCCCTTCCTCCTGCTAAATCCCCCCCCAATTTCCTGACTTATATTCCCCTGTTCTGGGGAAACAAACCTTCACAGGACCAATGGCCTCTCTTCTCATTGATGTCTGAAATGGTCATCTTCTGCTACATATGTAGCTGGAGCCATGGGTCCCTCCATGTGTACTCTTTGGCTGGTGGTTTAGTCCCTGGGAGCTCTGGGGGTACTGGTTGGTATATATTATAGTTCCTCCTGCAGGGCTGCAAACCTCTTCAGTTCCTTGGATCCTTTCTCTAGCTGCTCCATTGGAGACCCTATGCTCAGTCTATTGGTTGGCTGTGAGCCATGGGTATTTTGATCCACCTTCCAATAAGGATCAAAGTATCCACACCTTGGTCTTCCTTCTTCTTGAGCTTCATGTGAACTGTGAGTTGTATCTTGGGTATTCCGAGATTTGGGGCTAATATTCACTAATCAATGATTGTATACCATGTGTTCTTTTGTGATTCAGTTACCTCACTCACAATGATATTTTCTAGCTCTATCCATTTGCCTAAGGATTTCATGAATTCATTGATTTTAATAGCTAAGTAGTACTCCATTGTGTAAATGTACCACATTTTGTGTATCTATACCTCTGTTGAGGGACATATGTGTTCTTTCCATCTTCTCACTATTATAAATAAGGCTGCTATGAACAGAGTGGAGCATCTGTCTATTACATGTTGAAGCATCTTCTGGGTATATGCCCAGGAGTGGTACACCTCGGTTCTCAGGTGGTGCTATGTCCAACTTTCTGAGGAATCACCAAACTGATTTCCAGAGTGGTTTTACCAGCTTGCTATCCCACTAGCAGTGGAGAAGTGTTCCTCTTTCTCCACATCCTCTCCAGCATTTACTGTCCCCTGAGTTTTTGATGTTGGCCATTCTGACTGGTGTGAGATGGAATCTGAGGGTTGTTTTGATTTGCATTTCCCTCATGATTAATGATGTTGAACATTTCTTTAGGTGTTTCTCAGTGATCCAGTATTCCTCAGTTGAGAATTCTTTGTTCAGCTCTGTACCCCATGTTTTCATAGGATTATTTGGTTCTTTGGAGTTTAACTTCTTGAGTTCTTTGTATATATTGGCTATTAGCCCTCTATTGGATATAGGATTGGTAAAGATCTTTTCCCAATCTGTTGGTTGCTATTTTGTCCTATTGACAGTGACTTTTGCCTTACAGAAGCTTTGCAATTTTATGAGGTTCAATTTGTCAGTTCTTGATCTTAGAGCATAAGATATTGGTGTTCTGTTCAGGAAAATTTCCCCTGTGCCCATGTGCTCTTGGTTCATCCCCTTTTCTCTTTTATTAGATTCAGTGTACCTGGTTTTATGTGGAGGTCCTTGATCTACTTGGACTTGAGCTTTGTACAGAGAGATAAGAATGCTTCAATTTTCATCCTTCTACATGCTGTCCACCAGTTGAACCAGTATCAGTTGTGTTGAGAATGCTATCTTTTTTCCACTCAAGTGACCATAGGTGTGAGGGTTCATATCTGGGTCTTCAATTCTATTCCATTGATCTACCTGCCTGTCACTGTACCAATACCACACAGTTTTTATGACTATTGCTCTGTAGTATAGCTTGAGTACAGGGATGGTGATTCGGCCAGAAGTTCTTTTATTGTTGAGAATAGTTTTCATTATCCTGGGTTTTTTTGGTTTTTTTCTTTTGTTTTGTTTTGTTTTTGTTATTCCAGATAAATTTGAAAATTGCTCTTTCTAACTCTATGAAGAATTGAGGTGGAATTTTGATGGGGACTGCATTGAATCTATAAATTGCTTTAGGCAAGATGGCCATTTTTACTGTATTAACCCTGACAATCCATGATCATGGGAGATCTTTCCATCTTCTGAGATCTTCAATTTCTTTCTTCAGAGATTTGAAGTTCTTGCCATACAGATCTTTCACTTGCTTGGTTAGAGTCATGCCAAGGTATTTTATATTATTTGTGACTGTTGTGAAGGGTGTCTTTTCCCTAATTTCTTTCTCAGCCTCTTTATCCTTTGAGTATAGAAAGGCTACTCATTTGTTTGAGTTAATTTTATATCCGTCCACTTTGCTGAAGTTGTTTATCAGGTTTGGGAGTTCTCTGGTGGAATTTTGGGGGTCACTTATGTATACTATCTTATCATCTGCAAATAGTGATACTTCGACTTCTTCCTTTCCAATTTGTATATGGCAGTCTCACCTCCAAACGTGGGAGTCAAAGCACTTCCTGCAGACCAGTTCTTCCCTGGCAGGATTGGTGCACAGAGTCCTGTAGCTCAGCCCAGCTCCTGGGTGCAGGTGGAGCCCAGATGGATCCTGTCCCAGCTGCTCTGCCACTCCTGTGTTCCCTGTGCTCCTGGTTGTACCTACCTGCTCAGTCTCCATTGAGAAAATGGTGGACTGAACTCTAAACCCGGGAGTCAAATCCCAAATCAGTTTCTAAGTAGAATTTTGACTTTCATTTTCTTCCTATTTATTTATTTAGATTCAAATCAAGGTCTGACTTTATATTCAAGCTGGCCTTGATCTCAGTATACCTTGTCTGGACCACTGTGTCCTCCTGCTTTAGTCTCCCAAATGCTGATATTTCTGTAGAGCTGGTCCCACACCTCACTTCCTTCTTACTTTCCTTACTTTTTCCTTTCTGCGTTCCTTCGTTCCTTTGTTCCTTCCTTCTCTCCTTCCCTCCTTCCATCCTTCTCCCTCCTCCTTTTCCCCCACCTTCTTCTTTTATTTCCTTATTTATTTATTTAGACACTGTCTCATTATACATCCTTGACTGGCCTCTAATCACTCTGTAGATTATGCTGGTCTGAAATTCATAGAGATATGTCTGCCTGTTTCCCAAGTGAGAATTCAGGGATTATTAAGGTGTTACCTACATGATTCACTGCATATATATATATGATATAATATCTGTTTTTCCTGACTACTTCTATTGTTCCAGTGGTCTTGAATATATTTCCTTTCATTTTCCAAATAAAACTACTTGAAACATTCAAATATTATGAGGCCATAAATATTTTCCTAGGGTTACCAAATGACCTGCGTTACTTTCCCCTTCAAATTTAATTTCCCTTATGTCTTTATTTTTGTTTTATCTATAAATAATGGCCTATATTCTTATTTTTGTTTTTCAAGTCCTTAGTGAAGATTCTAATTATTAATATCAAATAATCAGGAAAACTATAATTTTCAGTATTTTATACTGGTTAAGTCAATGTTTAAAGCACTTAACAGAACTTTGGAAATATTTGTTAGTGACATGTTTTATGTTTAAAACAAATATCTTTTAGAAAGCAATATATATTATCATATTTTAAATCAATCTAATTATTAGATATATTCAACACTAAATGCTAAAGCTTTATCTTCCTGTTTATATTTCATGCAACAAACAAAATCAGGTAACTATGTTTTGCTATTATTGTGGCTTATATTTGTTTGTTTGTTTGCAGCACAAATAGCATTCTGAATACTGGAATTAATTTAATGAAGCATGTAGGTAAAACCTTTAATTCCAGCACTAGCACTAGGGAAACAGGAAGACATATCTCTATGTATTTGTGGTCAGCATAAACTACAGAGTGATTTGTGGTCAGTCCCGATGCATAGTGAGACTCTGTCTACATAAATAAATAAGGAAATAAAAGAAAGAACAGCAAAAAAGGTAGGAGGAAGAGGAAGAAGTGGAGAAAGGATGGATGGAAGGAGGAAGGGAGGGAGGAAGGAATGAAGGGATGGAGGAAGGGAAGAAGGAAGGAAGAAAGAAGAAGGAAGGAAGGTAAGCAGGAATTAAGTGAGGCTCAAGAATAACTACAGAAATGATAGCATTTGGGAATTTTTGTTTTTGTGTTGGGTTTCTTGATAGCTAGTATAAATCTGAATATAATAAAGGAACATTACACAGTACTATACATTCTCTTACAGACTGTCTGATCCACCAATATTACTTCATTTTCCTTAGTTTCTTTCCTAACTCTTATTTGTCCAGTTGTAAACAGTCCTCTTCATTGGGAGATTATAATGAGAAAGTCACATTTGCATTCTTGAAGTAAAGATGAGATCCCATGGGAGACTAACATAATGTACAAAACCCAGCAAAGAAAATATTCAATTCAAACATGAGACCTGAGGATTGTTTGATAATTCCTCTGAAGAAATCACCTGCTTAAGGTTTCCTCAAGAAGCTAATACCCATATTGCAAGATTACTGTTTCATTTCTGATGCCTTTTTATTCCCACTTCCCTTTGCTAAAATTCTGATTACTTATTCTACTGTTCATTCCTAACTGATGTTTTATATAAAGAAAAAAAAATAAACTTTTAACCCTGCAACATGTCTGGTCTCAGCAGCTCTCTGAAACCATAAAGGTATGTTCCATAGCTCTATCCTTTGTGCATCCTACAGGAAACCATGGTCAATACTATGTGAACAACAGTTCTGAGTTTGGCTGCTAGCAGGAGGCAGATTATGACTCCCTGGAACCATTTTTGCAGCAGCTTTTGTTTGTGGCTCCTTTCCAGGATCAAACACTTCTTAGGCATTTTCTTTCCAAAAGGAGAAAAACTTAGCTGTGTAAAGTCTTGCCTGAGGGCACCCTTTCCATTATTTTAGCAAACACTAGGCTACTCCTTAATCTCTTTAATCTTTTTAATCTGTTCTTCTTCACTTCATACTATTTTGTATTTCTTTCTGCCTCATTTGTGCTTTTCCATTATAGATCTGCTTAAGAGTAGTTACTGGTAGCCACAGAAGAGTCAACATGGGGCTGTTTTGAACTCTACTCTAAAAGTAATTAGTCCATTACTTTTAAACTTAGCCACAGACAAATGCTTAGGATAAAGTCAGAAAGCAGCCACATTCTTTGTTAAAATACGGCAAGAAAAGTCTCTACAGTCCATTATTAGTATTGTTCACTCTGAAATCACTTAAGACCTCTATAACTCTCAGAACTACAATTTTACAGCTCCCACTAGGCTGTTATATCAATCTCTCTATACTGCATGCAGTCACCTTTCTAATCCAGAGTTTTAACGTCTTCCATACTCCTCTAAAACCCAGCGTGATGTGGTGTGTTACAACCACAACATATTTCCAGGGACCAACTTTTGTCCTAGTTACTTTACTATTGCTGTGACAAAACATCATGATCATGACAACTTATGGAAAAGATTTGAAGACTTATAGTCCTAGAAAGAATAGTCTATTGGCATCATGGTGAGGAAGCATGGCAGCAGGGAACCATGGCAACTGCACAACTGAAGATTTGACATCTGGAGATACAGCAAGTTAAGACCTCCTATCTCGAACTCTGCACAGAAGGCAGAAAAGATTGAACTGGGAATGGAATGTGGGTTTTAGATCTCAAATATTGCCCACAATTGACATTCTTCCTCTAGCAAGGCAATACTTACTAAACAGTCTCAAGTGTGCTAACAGTTGGGGACCAAATATTAAAATTCCTGAGACTCTGGAGTATGTCTCATCAAATGACATATATTTGGTATATGTTATTTTTAGCCCATGTTTGATATGACTCTGTGGGCCTTTTTAAATAAGACCCATTTTAAGTACTATGTAAAATAAACTGCACTTAATTTGAGCCAAGAAAAACATCATTTTTGGAGAGGTTATGCACATTTTTAATATGTAATATTCAATGGCCAAATTTGATAGAGAATGTAGAGTATATAAAATTCACATCAACCACTTATATGACAGTAGGAATTCCTCCAAATGCATAGTCTACTCTATTATTTCTGCTGTGAACTAAACACTGTCTCAGGAATAGACATACTGAGTTTCTGTTTTCTGTCCGTCTTTGGCTTAGAACTTTAGAGAGTTTTGTGCTTTTCCTAGTTAATGAGTTCTCAGTTACCATGGTTATACTGACCTTCCACATTCCTTCACTGCTGCTCAGTGAAGCCTTTGATTACCTGCTCTGCCAAAATTAACAAACCATACTTTTAATACTCTGGCTTTAGAATGATGTGGACAGTGTTTCAACTATGACAAGTTTCAATCTGCACCCCCACATTCAAATTCTCCAAGGTGAAATCTAGGAATCCAGGCTTTACACAGGCACTCTTTGTCAGTGTGTTGTGGAAACAGCTTTGGGAATGATCTCAGATAGACTCATGACTCTGGATGACCTAGAAATTTAATCATAGAGCCCTGTCCTCCAGAGTCTGCCCTATCTTTGATTTATAAATTGCAGTTATGATGAATGGTAGCTCCTTCCAAAGTCACATTGCAATTCCTCATGAATTTTAGTATTTATGCATTTATTATCTTTTGGAAGATAACCTAAATTATTATGGATAGATTATAGAAAGGAATTGTGTAGTTCTGTTAGTCTTTGAGTTTATTCTACTAAAGAAAATGTAATTTTTATTGTGAAAGATCTATACTATACTCACAACACTGGGAAAAAATTAGCAATCCCATGTTCCATTTCTGTACCCTACAGAAGCATGACTCATGGCAAGTTTACGTCTGTAAAAGGTGATGTTCACAAAACTCTCAAAAGATCTTTCAGTTCTGAAAGTTATAAAGCTCTTTTGCTTTCTTATACAAAATAAAACAAATGTTACTCAAAATGGAAAAAATAACTTTAAAATTAAGATTAAAATGAATAATCTTCCAGTTGAATATATATGAATATATATATATGAATATATATGAATATATATGCATATAATATATATGAATATATATGCATATAAATACCATTTCTCATGTAATAAAAAGGTGTTCATTATGTACATCATGGCAAATAGCATTTCATCAATGGGTAGAAATAGGTTTAAATGTGTCTTACGTTCTGGGAACTCTGTTAGCCCTCCAATTTTGCATCACATTTAATGATATAGTGGTCATGATCAACTACTAATATTGATTGACATTAGAAAGATAAAAATAAAACAAAAAGAAATCATGTCTTCACCTTTTTCCCAGAGTGTGTTCTTATGTTACAGAAACATATGAATTATTTTCATGGCCATATATTGTTCAGATATCATGGTCATAACTTGCCAATTAAGGTTAATGATAAAGGTCTTACCTGACCAATGTGGAAATAAATGAGAGTCAGAAGTGGAAATAGTAGGAGAGACACATTTTGAGTTTCATTTCTGTTAGTTAAAAGTCTACCTGATATTCATTTTGTTGGCTCTACAAAAGTAGAATATGGAATGAGAAATGTGAAAAATGTGAAAGTAGCTAATATTTGTGGTACCTCAACCAAATTCATGCAGCTCCCATAATGTGCATAAACCAATTCTGCATTTTAGTGTTTTCTCTCCTATTTTCATATTCTTTTATGGGTTCTGGAAGTGAAGGCCATTAAGTGCTCAGGTTTCCAGCTCCTGGCATTTGAATTGTCATTATTCATCTACCTGTGCTTGGATTGCTATTTGTGAAAGCCTCAAAAGGCATAGCAAATAGTCAGAAATATGTCTCACACAGAAGTCTTAATTATATTACTTATAAAGATTCTTTATTTGTAAGTAGATTTCCAGAGAAAATGTAAGTGCATTGAGTCTCAAATATATCACTATAAAATGAAAACAGCAATACCTACACATTTCCATTTTTATATGGATTTGCAACTTGGCATACATCATTTAAGTTTTATAATATATTTAGAGTATACTGAAATTCACTTATTACCAGATATATTTCAGGCTTGCATGGTCTTTTAGTTATAAGGAGCTATCATTAACAATATCCTCAATATCCTTTAATTGTTCCTTTTGGTTCCTTTTGGACAAAAACAAAAAAATTGGACAGTGTAACTTTCAGCAATGCTCAAATCAAGAACAAATATTTACATATATTTTAAAGACTTTGTAATTAAGTTTTGCTGTGTTTTTAAATATAAGAGTACTGATTGAACTCTGTAAATGTGTGAGGGTTGTTGAACAGCACCATTGTTTCAAAATTACTTTATCTTACCGAGTTGAACTCACTCCTATAAACAAAACTAGGATTTATTCATTATAGAATGCCATCAGATTAGCTTTATTCTTAGGTAATATTGATATACACTGTATATGTGAGAAAGGCGTACACTCTGATAATGTTCTGGATGTGAGAATTGAAAATAGAGTCATCCTAGAGGGTGTAGCTAGAACATTTAGTTTTCTTAGTCTCTTTCTCTTTGATGTTATCATTGAACATCATATGAATTCCTAAGTGGTTACTTTTCTGAGCAGTTTTTCTTATCTCAAAAAATAATTAGTGTTGTAATTTATAGTACATAATATAAACACATAGTTCAATCGCAGCAAGAAAATTATATAAAGTACCCCACAATGGATTCAACATATTAACCATAATTTGGTTCACACACAACCAGTAATAGATGCCACTCTACTGTAGAGGGACAATGTTCTGTGTCAAATAACATTAAATAATTTTTTAACATCTGATTTTAAACAGATTTTAACAGCTGATTTTAAAATCAGTTGTCTGCATATTTTCAAAAATTAAAAAAATATCTACAAGTCTAGATTGCTCCAAAGTTTAAAAGTAAAATATAGATGCATATATTTAAAAGGTATAAAATATTTTTTTAAATTAGTTATCATGCAATATGACAACTTGTAGGGATTTAAATGAGAGTGTGCACCATAGGGCCAGATATTGGAGGTGCCATTTAAGTAGGATTAGGATCTATGGCTAGAGGAATTACATCACTGGTGGTAGGCCTTGAGGTTTAACATCTCAGCACCATCGCCATTTCAGTATTTTTTTTTTCTGATTCTTGCATGCTATTAGTGTGCTGAGCTCTCAGCTGTTTCTGTCACAATGCCATAACTGACTCTTATCCTTCTGTAACTGTATGCACAAATGAACCATTCCTTCTGTAAGGAATTTTATCCAGTAATAGAAAAGTAACTAATGAACAGATAAATAATAATGCCAAAAAGCATATTATCAAATACTAATCCATACAATCAACTATATAATTCTAATTTGTTTATTTAGATTACATTTTAAATGCACAAATAAAAAAAAAAAACATAGTCTCAGGTTTTTTCAAGAGGGTTCCACCACCTCCTACCTCCCAAGGGTTAGAATGTACCAAAGACCTGGGAGGTTAGAGTACTCTCAGGACTCCATGGGAGAGGTCTGGGATGAAGAGCTCTATAGTGGGGAGAGAGAACTTGTAGAGTCCACCTCCAGTGGAGAAATAGGACATCAAGTGGAGGGATGGGTTGCCATCCCACCATCAACATCTCTGATCCAGAATTGTTCCTATCTGAAGGAACTGCAGAGACAAAAATGGAGAACATGAAAAAAAGGAGGTCTAGTGACAGGCCCAAATTGAGATCCAGATTAAGGGGAGGCCCAGGGCTCTGGCACACTGATGCTGTGGTGTGCTTGTTTATAGGAACCTAGCATGGCTGCCCTGTGAGAGGCCCAACAAAGAGCTGTCAGATGCAGATAATAGCACCCAACCAATGGACAGAAGCCAGGGGCCTCTGTGGCTGAATTGGGGAAAAGCTGGAAGAAGCTGAGGAGGAGGGCAGTTCCATGGGAAGACCAGCAATATCAACTGACCTGGACCTTTAAGATCTCTCAGACACTGAGCCTCCAACCAGGCAACATACACCAGCTGATATGAGGCCTTTGACTCATAAACAGCAAAAGGACTGCCTGGTCTGGCCTCAGTGAGAGAAAATACACCTAACTGTCCAGAGATTCGAGGCCTCAGAAAGTGGGGAGGTCTAGTGGGGCGGGTGGTGTGTGGTGACATCTCATAGAGACCAGTATTGGGGAGGTATGGAATGGGGAGTGGTCAAGTGACAGACTGGGACGGGGATGAAGCCTGGATTGTAAAAAGGAATAAAAAATAATATATTTTTTAAAGAACATTGTCTGTGAATAACATATTTTCAATTCAGATTATAAAATACTAATTTCTATGTATGTGAATTATAGATGCTCTTAAAATTCAAAACACATTAAGCATCATTTAGCCAATATTTCTACATCTTGTCTCACAGAAATTTTTGGAAAGATGCCATAATAATGTAGTGAATGATTGGACACCATCTAAATGGTCTCCAAAACAGAATCATTATGGAATTGTTGAGTTAGTAGAATACTCTAATATATACAGGAAGAAATGTCTTCATATGAACTATGTTGGACCCTTTTCAGAGTAGTCACTTTCCTGAGTAAGAATAATGTATGTGTGAAAGCAAAGTAACAGATTATCTATATGTTCTGGGTGTGTTATGTATGTTATCTATGTTTGAATATGTAACTAAATATACCCTTATTTATTCATGTTACTTACAAATTTGTACATTATAGTTAATATCTTAAATGTCAGAACAAACTCCCTTGGCCTGCTAGTTCACAGCAATAGAAGTAAGATTTCATAGTGCCCATTTTCTTAACTAATTGAGATTTATATAATCTTTCTTACAAAAAAGTAAACATCCAATCATATTATATGCCTATGAAGAGTTGTATCTCATTAGCCTACTATACTTGCATCTTCTATACAGTGGGATTTTCAGATATGAATTTATTAATAATAGCATTAAATTTTTCAGTTCTCAATTTCAACAGTTATCAAAACCATGAATTCAGCCTAAATTTAAAATAAAAATATTCTCTCTGTTCTTTGTCTATTGTGGCATAGGCAAAGAAAGTATTGCAAACTTATTCCTAGGAACTTGGCTAGAAATTATATACTGTCTTTTAATAAGGTTTTTATGATATAATAGCATGAGGTAGAAAATATTATTATGACTTTAGTGATGAACTATTTAAATAGTCAAAAGTGAATTATTTGGGGAGAGCAGCAGCAGAATAAATTCTTGTAGAAAGAGCCAATAAGGTCTTGAGCTGTCTTACATGCAATAACTTCACTTTAAATGAAAGAAGTCATGCATAAATCAGCATACAAGTTAGGGCAAACTTCTATAACAAATTGGAACAAGTATATGTGAGGCCTGTGGTCCTGGAAAGACTGGATGTAGGGGAATGCCAGGACAGAGTAACGAGAGGGGGTTGAATGGAGAAAAGAGGGAGGGAAGGGGGCTTATGGGACTTTCGGGGAGGGAGGAAACGGGAAAGGGGAAATGATTTGGAATGTAAATTAAAAAAAAATAAAATAAATAATTAAAAAAAAAGAAGTTTTCTTAGATATTATTTGCTACACATTTGTTTTGTCAAGAAATACTAACCAATCTTAAAATAAATTGTATGAGCTTGCTTAGCAATTATAAAATTCTAAATGATATGTGCTTTGTTTTAAATAGAACTATTTAAATAAAGAAAATACAACAGATGTGATACAATAGTCTTTTTATTTTTGTGTATCAGTTATAACTTGAAGAAATGATACTTTATATTTATCACATGAAGTTTGTCAGACCAGTAAGGCAGCATAAAAAGAAATAGTTCAATGCTATCTTAAAAACTACCTCAGGGCTAATATGTATTCTTCTTTCACTAGAAAAATAGGTTTTAATTATAACAATAACTATACTCTGAAAATTTATAAAATGCAGCCACAGATTTATATTTTGTCACATACAGTGAAGGTTTAAATAAATACAAAAATAAAAATATAATGGGTTACAAAAGCTTTGATGTATGAATAAAACATCACAACTTTGCAATTAAGAAAACTGATGCAGATATTTAATTTAGGTATTTAAAAGATCTTGTGTACCTACCTCTTCAAACTCAGTATTACATAATATTTTTCTTAAATATACACAATACTTAGATATTAGATATTATAATGTTGCCATTAAATTAAAAGTCATTTGAGTTGTTTTAAGTTAGAAACTCTGCTAATTGAAAAAAAAGCACACATATGTGTGTATGTGTGTGTGTGTGTGTGTGTGTGTGTGTGTGTACTGAAATACCACATAGTGCCCCCAATAATATACACTTTTTCATGTTAATTAAAAATGATTTCATATTGATAAAATTCTTAGCAATGTAAAGATCTAGTAGTCACTCTCAATTTATAAGTAGAATTCTTGCTAATATTTTTAAGCCTGATAATGTGCATGTTTATCTAAAAATTGCGCAACTAATTATACTATAAACATTTCACAAAAATATGTTAAAACCCTTTACAGTTTAGCAGTTCAATTGACAAATAGAACAAGAGGCTAAGAAGTTGGTAATAACCTGTCAAGTTAGAAAGCCAGATAATAACACATTAAGATAAAACTCTACTGAGCGGAGTTAGATGGATATATAAATACAGGAAGCCTCCTGTATAAGAGAAGCACAAGAGAAGTATATATAGAATATTGTAAGTTCAGAGATAAAAGATTAGAACTGCCTAGATGGAGCACACTTGTCTGAAAGAAAGGAGCACTTCTAAGCATACTGGATGTAGTTGCTGGGCATGTTGGTGCAGGCCTTTAATACCTGTAATCAGGAGGCAGAGCTCTGCAGGGAGAGAGGGTTCCAGGACAGCCAGGGTTACACAGGGAAACTCTGTCTTCTAAAACAAAACAAAACAAAACAAAGAAACAAACAAAAACAGAAACAGAAAGAAAGTAAGTAGGTAGTGTTTCAGCTATAGTAAGAGGAGAGGGCAATGGGCCCCCCAGGCAGAAGGAAGCACATACACCAGGCACACTCTGAGAAACCAGTCCTGGGAAAAAAACAAGAATCACCAACCATGGCTGACTTTTTCTAGCTGCACATGGCCATTTCATGATTAATCTGCCAGGCTACTTAAAGGGCTTGTAATTCACTAAGTTTCTAAAGATAATTAAAGCATTAAACCTTCAAGTCCTGTATTTATAAGCTTAACCATCAATTTAGCAATAAATAGAGTAGTATTTATGAGATCACTCATTATTTCTATGTGTATAAATATGCTCATACTTAACTATATTAGAGTCTCACCATGGAAACTAATTGCCATGTGTTTCAATGTAATGAGCAAGGGCACAGATGCATTTTAATAATCAAGGGACAATGTAAACTCTACAATGAGTTTAAAAACACTGAATTCTTACAGAAGTTTTAAACACTCTATACAAGAACATGCAGAATTGCACCTTAGTGTCCATACTTCTAAGTCTGTGGACACAGAATTTAACTCAAAAGTTTCCAAAGCAAAACTCTATGTCTAATTCTTACCACAACTCTTTATGAAGCTAGATAAAGTGGTCAATTTGCATAGTAAGATAAGCAACACTTGATTTTTTATGAAACATATAATCCAAAGAGATATCTTTCATTTTAAAAAACAAAGTATCAGTTCACTTATCATTTATGATAATCTTATGAATTTAACCTCTTTTAGTAGCAATAAATTTGTCAACAATTTAGCATGCACTTTAGTGATCTAATGGGTTGTTTTCCAGGAGAGCTTTCCTTTCACAAAAGACTATTTGGTTCTTCCTTTAAAAATATAATTTATGTGAGCCTAATTACTTACTGATTATCCCAGTATTTCCATGGAAAGGAAATTCTAATTGTATCACCTTAAAATATTTTGGTTTTTAAAAAAGTGGTAACATGGGTACTTTCCAGATATTAAATGCCATAGAAATACAAGGGTCTTTCCAAAGATATATGAAGAAGGTAAAGGAAGAAGGAAGAAAGAACTGCTGAAAAGAACAGTTAAAGACATTGAATCCGGAAAAAGCTGGTAATAATCTTAAAACTTCTAAGCTTTAAAAGGGAGAACAGTTAAAAGTTGAAACAATTTGTATCAAAAAGAAACATTCTAGGAATAATAGCTAATGTCTACATACTATGAATATATCAAACAACATTTCTACTTCTTATATCCTGACATGTGTGAAATGTGCCAACTAAAGAAAATTAGAGTATACCAATATTCAGTTAACAATAAAATGATAAAATGAGTGTTTTTGGTTGTGATGTAATCCTGGTCAATCTTACTTTGAGGAAGGGAGAAAGAGAAGGAAAATGGGAGGAGAAAGTAAGCTAGCAAGAAGACAGGAGAGAGAGGAAATGCTGCAAAAGTCCAACACAAACATTGTCATGTCAGTGAAGACAGAACCCAAATAATCCACTCCCAAGATAATGAACTTGCAACCAGCATTGGCTTGATCAGAGGATCTAATGAGCTTGTGCATAGCTCATGATCATATTAGAATTGCTCAGGAAAAAAAATTGCCGATTGTGTATAGCACTTGGCTTTGCCTCATCTGTACCCAAAGTAATCCACTGTCAGGAACTATACATTTCCCAACAGCTTCCTGTCCCAAGATTTAAACAGACAGCAGTCAGGAAGAGACTCACACAGTAAGTACATTTTGCAGTCCAACTATTGAAAAACAGCAACAACACCACCAAAAAAAAAGACCAACAAGACTTGAAGTAATCCACATATGATACATATGATGTAGGAGCATAACTGCACTTTACAAACTTAAACATTCTAATGATAAAATGTCAAAAATGAGAAACATGTTGATTTTACTTCATGCTTGCAGTATGAATATTTTGATGAACAGTGTTGAGAACTATTTTTAAATTCATATCATTCATGTCTCACATATGTGGGGGATAGCATCAATCAATTCTCATCAGATTATGTCTGAGCTATGCAACCATAAGCTAAATTTACTTCATCCCTAATACACAGTCCTTCGTTTGAACCTATAATAAAGTCAGGTTGGAAATACTCTATGAAAAGAAGCAGTAGTGACCACTAGCTTTTATTAACTACTGAATACTTTAGCATGGCTTACATTTTGACAAAGTTATAAACGGAATAGATTCATTGTTAAACCACACAAAACATCATTACAGGTCAGAAAGAAGCCATCAGAGTTAAGTTGCTAGCAGTAGCACATCTCCCAGAGTCGTTTCAGAGTCCTGACTGTGGTTTGAACTGATGCCAGTGTCTGAATCGGTGTCATTTGTATATGTGTTAAACACCCTTTGAGTTAGTGGAGGGATCTCCCCATTGCTGCTGGGAGTCTCAGCTTCCTTTCCCCTGTTTTCTTTTCCCTGACATCCATCTTTGTTGCTGATGTGAAGTGAACTGAACTCCTTGGCTAGGAGTTCATACTCCCTTGCTTTCATCTGAAGCAGTGAGTCACTGTATTTAATCTCTCTCTGGATGCCACTCAAGTGAGAGTGGATTTTCAAACCAGCTTTCATACTTTTCTCCAAATCGCACTTAAGGCTTTCCAAATCGGAGTTTTCCAGCTCACAGGCAGCTGCCCCCTCCGTGTCTTCACTCCCATCCACGCCTGCGCCCTTCACCTCTCTCTCAATCTCAGCAGAGAGTTTATCAATGAGCACTCTGTAGTATTGCAGTTGTTCCTCCAACTGCGCCATCCCCTCGCTGTCGTTCAGGTCCTCTAGAGTCTGGTTCTCCTCAGATTGAATGTCCAGCTTCTGCTCTTCATCACTGAACCTGGGCATTGAATAGGCCTCCTGAACATAATTGGCCCCGTCATTCCCTACCCGGTCCAAGTGGATCTTAGCTTCACATTTTTCAATTTCCATATCTAACTCTTTCATTCTTTGCACTTGCTGGTGAATCGTGTGGTCCTGAGAAATGATCAGATGAACTAAACACTCCATATTGTCTCGATCATGAGAACCTGTGTCCTGCCTAATTTTAGCCAGTTTCCGGAAGGTTTTCCTGACGATGCGTTTTTGTTTATCTGGTGGTAAAGTTTTCATGTAATTCGCTGGGCTGAGCTCCCAAGGCCTTTCGTTATTTTGCACTTGTTTGGTTTCAGCTGTCCGCCACAGTGGAGCTGGGAGAAAGGCATCTGTTTTAACCAAAACAAACTGCATGTTGGGCTGTTCATCTCCCCAAGCCTTCCACAACTTCAGGATCCTCGTCAGGGGAGGGAGGGCTCGCTCTGAGCCCCTCCACTTTTCTACAATGCAGTAGTCACTGGCCTTGCCCAACAGAAATCGCTTTTCTCCAAATGTAGCTTCATGCTCCTCAAGCAGAGCCTGGATGACGTCGACGGAGGTGGTGCGTTTAGTTAATCCGCAGACAATCTTCTCATCCTGGCAAACCCAAACCACAATTTCCTTCTCTTCAGGATCCATGTCTTTAGTTGGAGATCTAAAAGGAAAACAAAGTGCATTTCTGTCATTACCTGTGTAAACTCAGAAAGATGGTTTAGCATTAATGCCTTTTCTTGCCTCTACACACTCTTAGGTTGTACCTAAGAAGAACAGGAAGATGTGCTTCAGGAAATGAAGACAAAACTTTTGGGTTTCTGTTCAGACTCCTTTTGGAGCCAGTGGTGGGAGGGACACAATGTCACTGAAAAACACTTGAAGTGCTTATTAATTAATATTTCAAAGTTAGTCTTGACATGTTTGCAGAACTGAGGCACTGACAGTAATTACAGACAAGATACAAAGAAGATATAGAATGAGGGTCTTGCCCTTCTCGCTGATGTCTTAAAACTAAAGGGGAAACGTGGGAATTTAGAGTGAAATGATCAGCTTAGTTATTACACTTATAGTGTCAAGAACAGTTGACTCTACAGTTCTACGGTCAAAGCAGCCATTCTTTCACTGAAGAAGTGCTTTTGCTACATTGACTCTGAGACAACCATGTCTGACATTACTGCAGAAGGAGGTGATTACACAGGAATCTGTAACAGATAACAGTATCAGGTTTTAGATATCTGTGACAAAATACTTGACAGACTATTTAAGGGAGAAACGATCTATCCACAGTTTCAGAGGGTTCATTCGAGCTCTTGAGAAATCCAAATATCATATTAGGGAAGGGGGGCATATGGAGTATGGAGCATGGTAGACGGGAAGGATTAAGACGGCTTATACCTTTGTAAACAGGAAGTAAAACCGACTCCTAATAGGAAGGAATCATGGTCGTAAGGACATGTGTAAAATGACCAACTTTCTTAATCAGGACAACCTGTCACTAAACTATAGAACTTTGATAGGAAATAATGAAAAGATGATGCTTTACAGGGCTATTGTGTTAAATGCAGAGATATTAGGAAGTGGATCAATTTGGAATATACATGAATATAGATTTGATGTATTTCCTCTTTTTTTTTTTTTTGCTATTAGGGGAACTGGAGTATTGGTTTGGTTTTTGTTACTATCTAAAAAACTGCTGAAAAAAAAGACTGCTTTTTAAAGAAACAGCAAGGTTCATTGTGGCTCACAGTTCTAAATCACAAAACCTAGAGACTTCATCTCATGAAGACTTCTTGCTGATTAAAAAAAAAAAAAAATTCCAGGATAGCACAGAACATCCTATGGCAAGAGACAGAGAAGGCACATGCTTATGTAAAGTCACTCCCCATAATTGTAAACTCCAATTACTTCCTCCTAATCACATTTTTGAACACAATAACCATAGAAAGTGTTCATCCCTTTACTATTGTAAATATATGGTGAAAATAAATCCCTGCATAAAATTCAATGTAAATTAAAATATAAAGAAGTATTTATCCAGAAGTGAATAAAAAGAGTTTTCTTGAGTAAAAATAAGCAAGGAATCTTGACAACTACTAATATTCTCTTTGAAGAACACTTAAAACTGTATTTCTATTGTGAGTATAAATCACATGGACTGTCTTTCACAATACCCTTCTACAGAATGTGAGCAGACAAGTGATGTGATTTATACTCCAGTATGATTTATGAAGCCATGAGATATATGAGTGGAAAGAGATTTGCTGTGCAAGTTAAGGCAAAATCATTCCTCAATTTAAAAATGCTGAAGCATATATTCAAAGAAGAAATTAGCTGTGATATTGTTGCCATCTCATTTAACACTTAGAGTGTACAGCTATAATGTTTTAGTAGCAAAACTCACTAATGCTATTGTATGGATTTTCTTTCCTATGGAATATTCATCTCACTTTAGTTGTCAACTTCTGAGATGAAGAAGAAAAATATATCAGCAACACTAAGAGTCATAGAAGACCAAAGACACTCCCTAGCAGAGGACTTAGTAAAAGGAAATACTCAATTGTAGAATAGAGTTGTGTGTGTGTGTGTGTGTGTGTGTGTGTGTGTGTGTGTGGTCAGCCAAAATATTTTCTTTTTATTTATTTATGCATTTTAATGCCTGTCTTCTCTGCCTGCATGATAGAATAGGGCATTAGAACCCTTTATAGATGGGTTTGAGCCAACATGTGCATGCTGGGATTTGAACTCAGGACCTCTGGAAGAGCAGCCAGTGCCCTTAACCACTGAGCCATCTCACCAGTTCACGGATAGATAAAACCTATACTGGATTTTAATAAATCTCTTACAAAATCTTTTCACTTTGTAATATGTGTTGAATAATATATATTTTAAAAGAAACGTGATATTTTTTACTATGTTTATAGCACTTTGGCTAAGTATGTGCCACATTAATAATGTGTTAGCATTTAGAACAACAGAAACATTATATTACTAGTAGAGAAATGATACACAGTATTTTTTACAATAAAACAAGTATGTTCTCAAAAAAAAACCTGATTGATCAATTACTGTGTTATGGCTCTACAGTATAAATTAGCTTTAAATGAGCCCATACTTTCATGTGTCTTAGCCATATACATGTAATACACAAAATTACTGCACATGTTTTTTAAGTTTTGAATTTAGGTGTTGTTTAATTTGGTTTTGATGATTTTAAAAGCAGTAACTCATCCAACATTTATATTTAATTACAACTTATTTACATGTGATTTTTTTCATGGAAAATATAAACTTTCATCTTTGTTTTAACTATCAACATTAACTGACAGTATAAATAGCTATAATATTTAAATAAAAGGGTTTTAAGTGTTCTTTAAGTGTTTGGAGTATTGTAAAAATCTATTCAATATATACAATATTGGGATAGCAAGATGACTCACATGGAAAAGAGCTTTAGACCAAGCCTGTTAGCCTGAGTTTAATGATTTCGAGGATCCACATGCTGAAAGTACAGAATTGACACAAATTGTTCTCTGACCCCCACATGCCTATAGCTGCATGTGTCCCTACCACATACACACCTATGCACACACTAAAATATATACAATGACCATAAATTTAAGATGTACAGCATTGAAAATCATAACTATTAAACATTTGAAATACTCCATACATTCTTCTCATACTTGCTGTGTATTAAATAATTTAGTTGTTGCAATTATATAAGGACAATGTTGATATAAATCTAAATTCACAGGTAAATAAAAGGCATGGGAATCTTACTACATTATAAGTTAGATGCCTGCTTTTATTAAGCTTTAGGTTGAAAATACAACCTCCTGAGAGCAATATACTCAGTATCCACTACCTAACACTCAATTCACCTAGACGGACGTCTCTCATTTGCAGCCATGGGAAAAGTACACAGTAACGTGTCACTTAAAGAACTAATTATGTGTCTAAGCAAATGCAGTAGTGGTCACTTTCTAGTTGCCTTGGGCAATTCTATTTGCTGACAACGCATGTATATTAAAAACAGCAATAGAAACAAACAAAAAAATCCTGAGCCATTTCTTCTCTCTTTTCTAGTTGGAAACCATGAGTTCTGGTGTTTAGCAGTGGTTGCCAATTGGTCTATGAGTCCTTCTGCCCTGTATTAGAGATGTGTATAACACTGGAAGCAGAGAGCAGAGAATCCTTTTTATGAAGAGTTATAATGACGTCTATTGCCATACCCAACTTTCCCAGAAGTCCCTCACCAATAGAGGTGTTTCCTACCTTGAAAGGATCAAGTTGTTATACACTGAGTTTTCCCTACCTCAAAAGACTGCTAATTTTTGACTTTTGCCATTAAGCTGCAATAATGTTCCTTATAGACAAGGAAGAAAAATTATTTATTTCATATTATATATAAAACAATTGGAGATTTTTATTATAATCTCACAACCTTACTAGCTCCAAGACTTCATTTATATGTTCTTTCAAACAACAAATCAATGCTATGTATTTTCTAGGGTCGACTATTATTAACTATTTGGGGGAATTTTTACAGCCATTATTCAAATAAAGTAATTTTTAAAACTTATGCTGACTGAACACCTTTAAATGTAATGATCACTCAAGACTGAATTCAGGCAATAAATCTTTCACAACTTGTGTGTCATATTTAAAGGATATATTTTTGGCTGGCTTAGGATTTTGGAAACTAGTTATTTCATGATACTGCTCTGGCTGACTTTCTATTTACTCACTTAACAAATATTTCAAATCACTGCTTCTATGGAATCTGTACATAATACAGAGACAGGAATGATTTACAAGACCATTTCTGGCTCACTATGAGAGCCAGGTATTCACTCAAAAGATAGAGGAGGAGGAGGAGGAGGAGGAGGAGGAGGAGGAGGAGGAGGAGGAGGAGGAAGAGGAGGAGAAGGAGAAGAAAGAAAGAAAGAAAGAAAGAAAGAAAGAAAGAAAGAAAGAAAGAAAGAAAGAAAGAAAGAAAGAAAGTAAAAACACTTTATTTGGACTAAGTTTCTTAGTTTATCATGTATATTCAAATGCAACATTGCTGTAGAATAATGATAATCCTTAGCTTTTCATGAAGTGAAAACAATTTAAAACTAAAACGGAGTAAAAAATGAAGATCCAAAAAAACATTAAACTAAATTAAATTTTTAAAAAAATTATTTAAAAAATAATTGTATTATTTGATCATGGCAAAACTTAGTCATCTGATATGGATAAATATTTTAACCCTAAAACTTTAGGGAAAAAAGGCCATGTTTCTTAATCTTTAGCTTATGCAGGAGTTCTGAACAAGCATGCCAATATTTAGAAATGTACTATCTAGTGAAAGCCATGCTATCTTCAAACATATACATATCAAAAGGTTAAATACACAAACTTCATGTCATAACTTGGTTTGTGATGCAATATAATAAATACTGGTTATCTAGTGAATACAATTGTAGTGGTTGAGATTCATAACTAATATAGCCGGGCACTGTTACCTGAAAATAAAAATGTCTTGAGTGTAGTTTGTTTTGGCTTTGCCTTTTGGTGTGTTTGGGGAGAGTATTCATCAGATTATCTGTTGCTGTGTCCAAATGCCTGAGAATACAATTTAAAAAGGAAAGAATTTATTTTGGCTCATGGTTAAAGAAACTATAACTAAGGAAGCTTCATCCTATCTTGGAACCTGAGGTAATGTACCATGGTGGAGGGGGCTTAGTGTAGCAAAGATGCCCATCTCATGGCAGTCAAGAAGCAGAGGGCAGTAAGAAAGAACCAGGGACCAGGTGTTAACATCAAGCGCATGCCCCAGATGTCCATTGACTGCATCTTCTCCCTGGTGTCATAGCTATAAACTCATAAGTTAGTGCAATCTGTGGATGAAATTAAATCCTTCATAATGTAATGAATATTTAATGATTGGAGTCATGAATACATTTTGTAAGGCACTTCATACCCAAACTAATAAGCTATAGGCACATTAAAAACTAATTTTACCATTTGTCTTTAATTTCTAATATATCCTAGTCTAATAATCTACTACTAGTTGCTGTTTGTATCCCAGTGGCCTAGCAGTATTTACAAAGGGATTCACTCTTGATACAATTTTATGATTCAATTTTATGTTTGGTGTCCAACATGCAATACTCTTGTTCATTCCACCTTAATCAATTAGTTAAACTTCTTCCTTATTGTTGGAGATGTTTGTATGTGTTTACTATTTACGAATTAATGGAGTTACTTAACTCTCAGATACTTTATGTTTTGGTAATCTCATAGTTAAGAAATCATGCACATTGAGCTTATAAATACTGTCCTGCTTATCATTGGTAGATCTGAGACAAGGTGATGGTAACCGCCTTTATTAACATCATGCATCTAGGAAATGCTCAATTGGAAGGTCCCTCTCAGGTCTAACTTTAGAACAGAGACTGATAATAATATATTAAAATAAACTGCAATATCATTTACAATGACCCATCCAGAATCATTTCTGTGCTTACCAATATAGATCATATTTCAACACATCTTTTTACATTTTTTTTTTTTTGGAATTCAAAGCATTTTGTGATTTTTTTGTAGTTTAGTTGCTATAATTGAGATATTCACTTATTTTAATACTTTTAGATAAAGCAAAAGACAGTAGAAGCTTGGTTCTATATATTTTAACATATTTTATCTGATATTAGATATAAAGGTTTATCATGCTATCCTATTATATTGTTGAACACAATTGTGTCTATTTTATTTTAAAGTAGTGTGGTTCAAAATACTTAGATGTTAATATTCAGAAAATCATTTTAAAAATCAATAGTACTTAAGATGTTTATTTAACTTTTTAGTTGGTTTTCCTTCTGTCAAATAACAATAAATTAATTTATAAAATTAAATACAAAATCATATAGCAGTTATTCTTAACTGTCACAAACCAACATGTTTAAGTCAACAATAATTTTTCTAATTCTCTGTAAGCTTCACTTTAATACTATGTGATAAATATGTGACTCAGTTTTATCACAGTGGTTATTACAATTATCAAATGCACAAATCCCTTAAGACTGTAAAAAATAATGAGTGTAAACAAACGCTATGTATAATAATTATACAATTTTACTATCATTTTTATTTAATGTAGAGAATAGAATTATTATATCCAAAATCATGTTAAACTTACTGCAATGATTCACGATCTTATTTTGTAGATATTTTTAACCTACGACATAATGACCTGTCTCAATCAATCAATTCTTCTTTACTTCACAAACTTTATTTTTAAAAATCATAAACTTAAGGTTTGTATTAAGATGAGCCAACATATTTGTGATCTTCTATTTATAACTTGACATTGTTTGGCTGCACTAATACAATGCATTTAGAATAGCTTCATCAAAATATTGAGAAGTTTTATGTAGCACATATATCATCACATGTGATAATTACAGCCTTAATTATAGGGACTTTCTCATATTCTCTCTGAAATAATAGTATACTATTGAATAATAGATATTTGATGTGATGTCTGTCATTAAATAGTAACACAAAATATAAAACATAAAATAACAATAATTAAATTGAATGCCACAAATGTTATACAATTAAGATAAGTTAGCTTAGAAATTCAACATTTCTATTATCAAATATTATATTGAATAACTACTGTGGAAAAAAAACTTGAGAAGATAATTTACAAACTTAGATATTGAAGTTTTCAGATAAAATTAAGTGAAATGCTACCTATAGTATTACAATGCCAGATGAAGACCCTCTAAATATATCTTTATACAACAAGGAGCATGTTAGTATTTAGTCAACCGAACAGACCAGACATTGAAGTTGGAGTACAGAATAATTAAAGAGCAGATTCCCTTAACAGAATATAGCTAACAACATTAAACTTGGATGTGAATATATAACATTTCTTAGTAAAACTACTGATTTCCAATCATACCTTCCTTCAAGAAAAATAAGATTTGGTAGAAATATTTATTTCATAGAGTACGCTTCTCAATCAGGAATTGCACAATGATACAGTCCATAGATTACAATAATATTTGGAACTCTGAAAACATTTTTCTATAGAATCTGTGTGAAAATTTTTATTTCTCACACCAGCCAGGATATATGATATGCATACAATTTAGCTATCATGCCCAGGAGTGTTTGTATGTTTGTTTTTAGTTTGTTTTATGTTGCTTGTTGAACCTCTGGAGAACAAGTCTTTATACAAGAAAATCAGAATTTTTCAAGACTTTATACAAATGACATTTGTGCTGTAAACTGTGACAACCTTAATGAAAGGTAGTTAGCTGGGAAGCATTAGGGGAGCATGGAGCATGAGTCTTGACTGATTACTTACAAGTCAGACTCTATTTCTTTATTATTTCCACCTGTTTTTATGCCAAAGATTCTTCTGATGTAAACTCTGATCAGTTTACATCCCAGAACACATTGTCAATGTTTGCAGACACCTCTAATTTACACATCATTTCTCACACGTTCTTGACATCTCCTGTGTAGAAACACTTCTAGTTTACCTATCAGTGGCCACACACTATTGACGTTCTCTCTGTAGCGGCTAATGACACAAATACCCTACAATTTATGAAAGGGCCCCTCACGACAAGAAACACTCTCATCTACATGCCAATGATGGCGCTGTATAAAGCACATCTCCTTCAGTTGTGACTCAAGACTCCACAAGGGTCTTGACGTAGTTGAAGACAAGGGGTCAAAAAACCATCAGTAGTCTAAGTTTTCTCAACGTGCAATAACACAAGTTATTTAAAATCAAGCACACAGCGGATCTAAGGTGTTTCTGGCAAAGTGTTCTGTGTTGTGTCCTGTGGCTTCACTGTAGTCTTGGTTCTGAACACACAAGCTTCCCTGGCACTCCACATGCTGTTACTGCTCAGGAAAGAAACTATTGACATGAGTACAACTGGCTGAGATTTAAGACTGATGGCTGTTACTGTAGTGGGTTTTTAACCTTTGATAGAAAGTTTGCTCTTTCTAGAAACATAATAATTTCATTAGGAAATCAGATTTTTAATATGTTCCTACCAAAATTCCTAAGCATATAAGTCTGAGAAAAGTATATATTCCTTTATAGTGTGCTGTATTAGAATGTTCTATTTAAAATTTCCCACTTTGCGTTGTTGCTTTCAATTTCATAAAAACTACATGAATCCTGATTTGGGGCGAAGGCAGACTTTCCAACAGTTTTTGAAATACTTGACAAATACACTTCTGTCATTTTTATATGATGCATTTATGTGAAGCAGGACTCTCAACAATGATGATCATCAGACATGTCTATCAAACCTGAAAAATACATTCTGCTTCCTATGGTACTGCATAGTCAGGAAAAAAATAATTTAATTCTAATTTTTGAGATAAAAATAAATACATCCATGCCATTAGTGACAACATTCACTTATATTTTAATAAATGGTTAAACATAGAGAACACATGGAAATTAATATTTACAATAAATGTCTTTATGGTTTACTATCAGTAAGCTATTGATTTATATATATATGTTGAATATTAATTTATTTGTGTTATACCAAATTTTGGGAGTAAAGGGTGGGGGAAATTACATAAGAATTGATTCATGGATTTAAAGATTTATCTGAGTTGTACTTTTGCCCATTTTTTTCTATTTGCTGTAGAATCTTATAGCAAAAATATATGAAAGCAAAAAACAAAGAAGACATGAATCTCACATGGTCAAACACACATACTGATGAATGCTGGCCCCGTATTTAATGTAATATAAGGTAACTTTCTCCCCCTTTCCATTTCATAGTCAATTGTTTCCAATTAGACTTCCAATTAATATATCGCTGATTGGAAGAAATACAACTTTTGCATTTGGTCCTGGAGAAACACACTCAGGATGACGCTAGTTTTAGTTGATGGAACGCACCATATTTGCGTCCTTTCAAAGCCTCCTTCTTCATTAGGAAAGAACGTCAGGCTAGTAAATATAGAGCGTAGGTTGTTGGGTGAAAGGAGATGTGTGGGCACAGTGTTCTGGAAATAAACAAGGACACCTGGGTGATGCCTGCTGTGGTTGGAGGTGTCGATGGAATGTATTGCCATTGCATTGCTCTCTGGCTTTCACTAGACAGAATGCACAAGCAAGATTACAGTGAAGGGAATTTCTGAGCTCTCAAAATTTATGAGGAGAGGGGCATTGCAAAATACCTGTGGTGTTCCTGGATGAAATGAAAGTACCAGCTACAACTGCCACAAGTAATGACAATTTTTCTCATCTGGTGCTGTTGAGTTGGTAGGATGTTGGATATGACCAGATAAATCAATCAGCCACAGCCTTCAAGTGATGTGTTAGCAATAAACTTCAAAGAATGTAACACTGAGTACTTTTTGTTATTCAAATAGCACCATAGAATATATTGTGACCATGTAAGAGTATTTTTACTTATTTATTCATTTAGAAGTGTGTGTGTGTGTGTGTGTGTGTGTGTATGTGCAATAAGGTGGGAGTGGGTGGGTGGGTAAGGGAACACCCTTACAGAAGCAGGGGAGAGGGGGATGGGATAGGGGTTTCTGGAGGGGAAACCAGAAACGGGGATATCATTTGAAATGTGTGTGCATGTGTGTGTGTTCATAACACCTCACACCTGTACAGGACAAAGGACAATGTGCTAGAATGTGCCAGAGTAAGGTCATTTCTTCCAAGATGTAGACCCGAGAAATTGAAGTCAACTATCAGGCACAGTAGCTGATGTCCTTACCCACTGAGTCATCTCACCTACTCCCTGTAGCCTAACACTGTCTTAAAGAAATTGCTTACATGAGCTGCTATGCTAACCAGACAGCGAACAAACAAACAAAAACAGCACCTAATTATTTTCACCTCTATTTGGTGGAAGTGAAGCAAGGATCAGTGTAATGCAAATAGATGCCTTTTGCTTAAAATTCTCATCCCACGAGGAAATGAAAATTGTCTGAGGAGGAGGCTACTCCATAGGAAGACCAGCAGTCTCAACTAACCAGGACCTGAAGATCTCTCAGACACTGAGCCTCCAAGCAGGCAGCATAGACTAGCTGGACCAGAGGGAGTTGGGAGGCCTGGTGGGGTATGGGGGTGGGGACATCCTCATGGAGACAGGAGGGAGTAGGAATGGAAAGAGAAACTGTGGGAGGGCGCAATGACTGGACTGTCAAAAAATAAAAGTAATTTTAAAAAAAAGAAAGTTGTCTTTATAGATTTATTTTAAAAGTATAATAAATTCCCTTATTATGTGAAGAAGGCACATGTATTCCTCTATGGGTTGGGTTTTTTCGTACTCTATTAACCACATGCAATTTAAATGCATAGCAAGCATGCAAGCAAAAAATAAGACATAAAATTAGTACAATAGGAAGTCACTTCTCAACATTTACAGTTCTTGGTTTGCAGCCTTGATATCTTACAGATGACAAAATCCAGAAATATTTAAGTCCCTTCTGTAAATCAATAAAATATTTCCACATCATCGTCACACTTTCTATCATATTCTTTGAATCATTCCAAAATACTTATATAGGAAAGATGTAGTATAAGTATTTTGAAAAACTGTCTTGCTTGGAGAAAAATGACAAAGGAGATAAAGAAGACTGAGTATGTTAATTACAGATGGAATCATTCTTATGACAGCTTAGATTTGTAGTTGGGTTAGTTCATGAATGCAGAACCATGTACCATGCAGAGCTGAATGTGGTAGTCATCTTTATACAACCAGTGTTCTGAAGAACAGTGAACCAATACTATTTTAGGAAAAAAGTAATGTTAAGGAAATATGTAGCAGAAAACAATTTGGCGTGTGTTTCATGAGGATCTGTGCATATCTTTTATTTTGCATGTGAGTATACACAGGTGTATGGATGCATGTGTACACACATTTGCTCATATGTGCATTTGGAAGCCAGTAGTTGATACCACTTGGAACTTTCCCCAATTCTCACAATATGCATTGAGGCAGGGTTCTAGTGAGCTGGATAACCTAGCCAGAATCAGAGTCTCTGACTCATGAGTACCTGAATGACAAAGGACTGCAGTGCTTGCCTGGCTTTTATGTGGATTCCAGGGGTCTAGTTCAGGTCCTCACACTTGCACAGAAAGTGTTTTATCTACCAAGCCACCATTCCAGCCCCTGTAACAGATTTTACCGACTCATAATGTTTTTTTCTTTTCTTTTTTTTTCCAGGACAAAACTAATGGTCATGACAGTTATGAAATTCCTTCAAACAGACTCTTTTCACTCATTCCACCAAAATTAAGCTGTTAAATCTCTGGAGAAATTAGGTCTAGGTTTTGAACCTTTCAGGAGCTCAAGGTACATGGCCTTTCCACTATAACATGCAACAGAACAAAAAAATGAGCCTATATTACTAGGTTCTGAAATGATTATTGCGTGAATGAAATTTAGGATAATACTGTGCTTTCTAAGCAGACTCAAACATAGCAAGAAGTTGTAAAAAACATACTGCTTTAGCATAAGCATATAATTCATTAAAGAACATAGAATTATTTTTCTTTAAGATTTATTATGAAATAGGTGCTTATGTGCATGGCTGCATAGAATGCAGGGACTTATGGAGGCCTGGGCATTAGACAGCCAGAACTAGTTACAGATAGTTATCAACTAACTAATCTGGGTGCCAGGATTTAAACTTGAGATCCTCTACAAAAATAGTATATTCTCTTAACTGCTGAACTATATCTCTAACACCAAAAGCATAGGTTTTATTTGGGGAAAAAAGTATCAGTTCACTAAATAAAGATGTATGCTAGAGGTTATTCATTGGTTTTGAGGCTGTAAACACAGATATAATTCATTCATAAAGCTTAAAATAATTGAGAATGACAAAATCGCTTTGGGTGCTAAAGAGTAATAAAATATCACAGGAACTTTAAGTCTAAAAGTTTATAATGCCTAACTCAATAGTTCTTTTCCTAAGCATTAGGGAATGTCAGCCAACAACTATTATTAGTTTATCTGACACACTGCACTAGTTTTTAATCATTATTTTATGAAAGAAATGTGTATGTTTGCACACAGTAAGACTAGTTAGGTTTGTGATAGAAGGCAGGGCATGAAAGTGAGAAACTTGAAAAGGTAAAACTTGGTAAAGACAAAATATTAACTGTGTAATGATACATAAAATTTCATGAGTGTATTAGTCCCTTTCAACTTGCTAGTTACTTCAGAATAATCTATGCATTTGAAACATAGCTCATGGCTTATTATAATTATCTGTTTGTTAGGCAAACTTTAATGAATGTACTGGAACTCTGAGAAGACCATGCACCCAGGAAGCAGAGGCAGAAACATTTCAAATTTGAGAGTAGTCCAAACACAAACAAAGATGACACATTGACTTTTCTGTTCAGGAAATTGTCATACAGTTGGAATATAAAAGCAGTGTGCAAAAATATTTATTTGCTTGCAGCCTTTCTTCCAATTTGTTATGTTTTCTAAGCAAACAGTAGCATAGTAATAATACTCAATGGCTGCTTAATGTGATCTCACTCTACCTTCTTCCAGATAATTTTCATATTCTTATTTATTTAATCCTTATCACAATGTAAAGCTACACTACTGTGATGTTCATGTAATAGATAAGTAAGCACATTTCATGTACATCAACTTTAATTCAAAATTATACCATTAAATGTTTTCTTATTGTATTAACTATCTTTTTGATATGAACGCCACTTTACGAATGATATTCTGTCGGATATCATTACATTGTCTTAAACAACAGCTATCTCTGCTAGTATTGGAATCTGAAAAGTGAAAGAGACGATTCTAGGAGCGAAAAGTGTTTCTGGCATTCTCATAAGCCAGGGAATGTATCTGACTAAATATTAACGAGCATAAAGCTTTATTGAAACATAGCCATGATTGTTCTTTTATATCATAACCTTGGCGTCTTCCATTCTACAATGACAAAGCTAATTAACTGGGAGACATCTGATGGCTTGCAAACTCTAAGTCATTTATTACCCAGCCCTTCCCATAGAACTTTTGCCTTGTCATAAATAAATACAGGGAAACTTGTTGCTTTAGAAATTTTCAGAGTATCTAAACTGCTAGTGTTGCACTATAAACCCAGAGAAAGAAAGACAGTGTTTAATAGCGTATTTTCTGTACTATTGGATATTCTTGGCACACCTCGGAAAATTTATGATCTGCACAAAATATTTTAGTACACAAATTCAGCTACTGTCTTTGCTACAAGAAGTGAAATGTATCGTTTGTCTTCTCACAGAATATTTAATAAGAAATAAAGGTAAAAATTGAGGTTGTGTGTGAAAGATAACATGACCTTATCTGATACAAAATATGGTGATGGGTTTCTAATATTGAAACATTAACACAATGTCTATCACTCTTGATGTGAGTTGCAGGTCTTCTTATGTCTTAGAAAATTGTTCATTTATTTTTAATAAATTGTATAACCAGATACGTTTCCCCATTTCTTCCAGTATTTAAGAGCTATATTAAGCAGTTAATTTACTCTTTTTCTGACCTCTTGCTTACTTGCTTCCTTTCTATTTAATTTTTTGTCTGACATAGGCTCTCATAGGTATAATCCTAGCTGGCTACCTCACTCCATAGACAAGGCCAGCCTGAAAAGGAGGTTTATCCATGTTACCTATGTTAAGATTACTGGTATCAAGGTAGGCACTACCAGGGTCAGCTGTTTTGATATTTTCTGAAACATCACTGAAGAACTGAAGCTTTTTATTTTTTTAAATTAAGTCAATATGCAATACTTGAGTTAGAAATAGTTATGCAAAATGATGGCACTTTTTGACTGTTTAAAACTATACACACCCATATACACCTTACCGGATGAATTTTCTTTCTTTTTTTTTTTTTTTTTTTTTTTTTTGGTTTTTTCGAGACAGGGTTTCTCTGTGTAGCCCTGGCTGTCCTGGAACTCACTTTGTAGACCAGGCTGGCCTTGAACTCAGAAATCCTCCTGCCTCTGCCTCCCAAGTGCTGGGATTAAAGGCGTGCGCCACCGCCGCCCGGCCGGATGAATTTTCTTAAAAATTAAAATTGATGGAGCACAAACAAGTGAAGAAACTCTGATCCACAAACTCTTTCAAGCTAATTAGACTCAGTGGGGAGTAGACACTCGCTACAGCAACACTGAGTAAAGCGCTGCCAATATGAAGACAAAAAACATTGACCCTTCCCCCATAAGTAACACAGATCCTTCTTGAGGTCACGGATAAAATGTGAATCAGTATTATTCCAAACGAAGCGTAAAGCCTACAAAAAATTTGCCCCCAAGCATAGATTATTAATATTTTTATCAAAATACTCTGAGAATTAGACTTCTGTAGAGTAACTTAATTTTAAGCAGAGGAGTAAAATATTAATACAAACAAATGATAAAAATGTTGCTCTGAGCATGACAATCTGACATACATCTGTGCATGCATTTGCTAGTTTTATGCTCTAGTAATGTCAGTTTAATTGTTTAAGTGAGAGTATGAGCTAGTCATGCAGAGGAGCAACCCTTAACATTTCAGTGCTGCAGTGTAGATACAGAACCTGATTCCCATAAACAGTGAAAAGGAAGGGAGTGTACGAGGAATGTGTACTGAAGACTAGTGGAGGTTAAGTAAACTGAGCTCATAGTTTGGATTCCAGAAATTGATTATAATCAAAATGTAAATATTTAACATTAGTATTTAGCAAACAAACCTGTGAGGAAATATTAAATCTCTTTGTCCATTCCAGTGTTTACTTCCTAGTGTTAATTCTGTCTCTATCTGGAAAATAAACTTTCCTTTTTGCTTTTTAATTTATGGAAAAGATATTTCATAACAATACAGCATGTTTACTGCAAGAAATGCTACCTAACCTGATTGGTGCCTGGACTGGTAGCTATGGGTATTGGGATCTATAGCATTAGTTTCTTCTTGACAACCTCAAACAATAGTTGGTTATACCTTCAAAATAGAAGGCCCTTTCTCAGGATGGAAGAGTAAAGATTGCCTGTACCTCTGTCCATCTTTCTCTCCACAAGGGTACATAATGGCAGGTTTGTCATCAAACAACGATATCAGGAAACATCCCAAAGGAAGAAAGCAGCAGTTACCGGTCTCCGTGTGCTTTCATACAATGCCTGTTATTGCATTTGTACTTTCCTTATATTTTTCTTTTCTTTTCGATCATAGCAAGATCTTCTGAAGGAGTAAAGAAATATCAACCTTTTTTTTTTAAAGAGATACAAAGAATTGTTGGCTCTATGGATTTCATGTTTAGTATGTGGACAACACAAGGTCTATGGGAAACTTGACAGCAAAAGTGAGAAAAAGAATAATGGACCACATGTTGCCTGTGGTATAGTAGAAATCAATAATGAGGGCTGAACTTTTTTGTCTCCACGTTCCCTAGATCTTGGCTTCCTGATTCTTCCCTGTTTAAATTCTTTCTGTCTCTTTTTCTTCTATTCCTTTTCATTATTGTCACATTACCCCTACATCCATTTAACAACACCTCTTCCTCAATTACCTTTCTTATACAAACTCAATAATCTATAACTACTCTCTTTGGTTCATCACTTACATTTTAACTGTTAAAATGGTCTGAGCTGGACCTGTTATAAATATATTTTGACTGGTATTCTTGTCAGGATACACCCCATGTTCCCTTCGCTGTTGGAATAATATTTAATCTGCTTCCAATGTTGTTTCCTGTGGGAAATTCCCTGAAATTGTCCTCTAGAAAAATGCTGCTTTAATAATAACCCTACACTCCCACAATCTGTAATGGAAATGAACACCCATTCTCTATGTTTCTGCCACATCTAGTAGATTCTTAATAACAGCAAATTCTGCCTTAGTTAATTCTAATTATCTTCCCATATGGCCTTGTACTCTCAACATTTGACCTTTGACCCCTATAAAGCTACTATGTTAGGAATTATATCCTTGCTCTTGCTCTAGCTTTCTCCTCCCCCATCTTTTCCTACCAATCTTTTCCTCTGTGTCTAAGTCTGTCTCAAAGTAAGAAAACTTCTGTGATCACTCTAGAAGAAGACATCTCACTATTAAGATCTGATAGGTATAAACTTTCTTGACAACTATTTATATAGTTAAAGTTTCACTGAAATAAATCTATGTCTCTTTAATTATGCTTATTTTCTGTGACTGTATTTATACTATGGAAGAGCAAGTTGTAAAGGTGAGTGATATCTGAGAAAATCTGAGATAATTGTCAGATGGCATTCTATAAACACACACACACACACACACACACACACACACACACACACACACACACAAACACTTAGGCTCATTTGACCATTATAACTCAACTACACAAAAAGTTTGCACTTCAATTTTGAGCATAAGCCATTTCTGTAACTTCAGAACTTACTAAAGTTTTTTTGCATGCTTCTTTTTTAGCAGATATAAAGTAAAAATAGTGTTATCTTTATATCAAGGACACAGAAGTTGTGCTAAAGTATGTGAGCAACTTTAGCCAGAAGTTAAAGGCTCATTTAAAAATGGCTATTCCATGTTGACAGAGTGGGATTATCATTGGATTAGTCACCCTGGAATCTTTGGCTGAAAACCAGTGCCCTTTGTCTATAAAGCCCTACTTTATATGTAGGACTATGATGCTTCATATAAATCATCTGTGCATGAAGGAGGAGCAGGGTAGTGTAGGCAGGATGAATGGCAGCTATCAGAGTCACTTTTCAGGTGTGTGTGTCCAAACACCAGGTGTCTGTAGGTAGGATGTTTGGAAACATCTAAATGACATGCTGGATTTTCACTCTTCAACTTGATCTTCCCTCCCTTAAGTTGTCCTTGTTACTTTCATCCTGCTCTTTACCATGGCACACCTATATCCTCAATGACTCAGAATCAAAACTGCTGTGGTCACTGATTCTCTCTTCCATACCAGCACAGCCTTCTTCACCAAACATGAATAGTTTATGTATTCTATCTCCAGTGGTGGCTCTTACACATCCTCTTCATTTGTGGAGTAAGTGATCTCTTTAGTTATTCCTTGTCTCATTAGACTATTCATGTTCTTCCTGCACACCCTTCAACCTTATGTCTCCTGAATTAATCACAGGTTCTTAGAGATTTATACCATAAGATGAAGCAAACCCTTTATTTTCCATGAATGACAATGATTCCACACCAAGAACCTTGCCTTTTACTCTCCGTCTTTACTGTTGATGCTCCTCTTTCTATTTTTTTAACACAAATCTTACATCTCATTTAGAGTTTTACTTTCCTATGGTTTTCTAAAACCCAGAAGAGGTTTTTCTACCTATATTTCTAGCCCTGAATTTCAGATAGCATCATAAGCACTTCCACTTAAATAACTCAGTATTCGAAAGTTAAGGAGAAACACAAAGAATCATTAACTTCCACATGTTCTCAACATTTGCCTTTCTACAGATGTTTCCTATTGGTATCACCACTTACAGTTAATAAACTTAAATACCTTAATTATCTATTTTTAAACATGCTTTCACGCTAAACGTGTATAATAACCCCTACTTCCAAATGCATTCATGTTTTTCACTTCTCTTGTGGTTCTATAATCGTTACACTGGTACTAACTTTTGGCTAGACTATTTCAGCAAGTTCTCTCGTGTACTGCTTGCTTCCTTTCTTCCTGCTACCACAGTTATCCCTTCATATGACAGATATCTTGACCTTTCAAAAGCATGAGGAATATCATGCAGTTCCCTTCTTATGCATATTTTGGAGGATTCCTCTTTCATTTGGAGTGCATTCATAATCACTTGTGATCTACAACACAAAGCCTTTTTCTAGGTTGAGGACGTTACATATGGTGTTAAATGTACCGAAAATAGTCTTCTCCTGGTTCCTTACATACCTTAATCTTTTTTTTTATTCAATTTAAGCATTAATTTAAAAGTCTGTTTTCTTTTTTTTAAATTTTATTTTATTTTCTAAGTTTTTTTTATTTACATTCAAAATCATTTCCCCTTTCCCGTTTCCTCCCTCCCCGAAAGTCCCATAAGTCCCCTTCCTTCCCTCTTTTCCCCATTCAACTCCCTCTTGCTTCTCTGTCTTGGCATTCCCCTACATCCAGTCTTTCCAGGACCAGGAGTCTCTCCTTCCATCTTCTTGGAAATCTATTGATATGCGGATTGTGTCTAGGGTATTCTGAGATTCTGGGTTAATATCTCCTTATCAGTGACTGCATACCATGTGTGTTCTTTTGTGATTGGGTTACCTCACTAAGGATGATATTTTCAAAAGCACTATGTACTCTTCAATATGACAAGGTGCTTTCATTCCTTGTAGCAATCACAACTGTTTGAAATTTCTTATTTATTTCCTGTTTTTATACAATTGTCCTAATACCATGTTTGTATACTAGAAAACAAGAGAATCTGACAACTTCATACCTATCAATTCACTTCTTTAAAACCATAATCTACACAAGAATTATCATTAATCCTTTATACGTCACCCAAATTAGGGCTTAAGTAATATTTCAAGATCTTTTAAAATATCAATCAGGATCTTGTTTCATAAGGAGATGTATATATGGAGAGGGAGATGAATGAGTAACTCAAGTGTTTTTTATTCAGATGGTAAATGCATTAAAACCTTACATAATAGTGCAATAAGGAGAGACTATATAAAGCGTTGTATTATATGTCTTCATTTGCTTAATTATCTAAACCAGGATTTCATCAATTTTTAAACAAAACCAAAAATACTAAAATGGTCATGTTGCTAAATCTTATGCATAATTTTAGCAGTTCCCAGAAGAAACTTCCTTTGACTTTGTCTATTAGAAGTGGTAGTGGTGGACTAGGGGTGGATGGGAACACAAACAGGAGGAATCAGTTGAGAGGTAAATGGAAAGTGAGAGAACATACACGGGAGAAACAATTGGAATTGGGTGGGAGGGCAATTCAATGGTCAGGTAGAAACAAACTGCAATAGAATCTCTGAGGGATCTGTTATAGAAACCCTAGCTAAGATACCTAGTATTGGGAATATGGAGCATGAACTGGCCATCTATATAACAAAGGCAAGACTTTGAGTGGATGGATTGAGACATCAACCCAGCCATAAAACCTTCAACCTACAATTTGTTCTGCCAGCAATATGTGCTGGGGTAAAGGTAACAGAGAAGTTGTTGGAGTGGCCAACAATGACTGGCCCAGTCTGAGTCCCATGCAAGAGAGGGAGCCCCCCTGACATTGCCTGGAGGTCCAGAAACCAGAGGCCAGATAAGCCAGAGAGAACTATGATAGAACCAAAACACCTGCCTAGCAAAAAAAGAAAGAAAGAAAGAATTCCTAATGATATTATGCTATACTCAAAGACAGGAGTCTGGAATAATCACCATCAGAGATGTTCTATCGAACAACTGATAAAAACAGATTCAAAGACACATAGCCAAATATGAGGAAGACCTTGCTGAATCTTGAGGAAGAAGGGCAGGAAGAATTGTAGGAGCAAAAGGGATCAAGGAAACCACAAGAAAACCAATAGAGTGAACAAACCTGAACTCATAGAGTGCACAGGAACTGAACTGAAAATCAGGGAATTTGAATGAATATAACTAGGCATCTGTATATATGCTACAGTTGTGTAACTTGGTGTTTTCTGGGATTCTTAACAGAGGGAGCAGACATATTTCTGACTCTTGTCTGCTTTCGGAAACATCCCCCCTGCCCCGCCTCCACTGTGTTGCTTCATATGCATGGAGGTGCCTAATCTTATTGCAACTTGATATGATGTGCTTGGTTGATATCCCTAAGAGGCTTGCCCTTTTCTGAAGGGAAATGAAGGAGAAGTGGAAACTGGAGAGGGAGAGGGGAAGTGAGGGGTAGTGGGAGGAGAGAAGGAAGGGGAAACTGCAGTCTAGATGTAATATATGTGAGAATAAATTAGTAATATCATTAATAACAATAATAATGAAGTAAGGGGTTAGTAAGTAAAGACATATCTTCAGATATCTGGTAGTCAACTAAAAGAATGTAGCCAGGTTCCTGTGTAGTGAATAATAATGAAATATTAAAGATGTGAAACTTCTGAATACCTATTTCATACTGAGTCCAATTCTTTTCTTCATGTGGGAATGGATTTCTTACATATTTACCCAATGGAAATTACCACGGCTTTTGGATAACATCTGCTCTAGCTTGCAAGAAAATATGAGCTCTTATTAGAAGAGCTAAAAAATCGTTACCCACAGGCTCTTCTGTGGGAGATTGTGATCTCTGAAACCCATTGCGATCTTCCCCTAGCTAACCACAACTTCAGGAAATTCCAGTCAGGTTGAAAGAGATGAGAACAAATATGCAATACTAGAGTAACTAAAGGCATTTAAGAGTCTATAAAATACTTTACTCACTAGTTGAGAATAGTAAACATATACCTTAGGTACATCAGTATGTTTCAGGAATAGCTTCTTTTCATCACATAGCACAGCTGATAGAATGAAAGCTTTCAAAATTTGGACAGCTTTTCACATACACATACGCGTGCACACACACACACACACACACACACACACACACACACACACGAACTAAAATTTAAGAGATAAAAGAACGGGTCCTTGCACACAATCTGATAAACTGATGGATTTAATAAAAATCATTAAGATGATTTGAGGTCAACTATAGTTGATTAAGTGGGACAAAGTCATAGAAACATTCACAGTTGCTTCCTAAATATTTCCACTGCAAACTCAGTTGGAAAATTATTCTCTACCACTACCATCATATTTATGGTCTCTTGCTAAATTGACCAAATAGCTGCCCGGTTCCTAAGTTCTTCTGCTTTGATTACCGTGACTCAGTTGTATGCCTGTGTGATTCAGCCCCCTCCCACATCTCTCTGCACATCTTTCTGTATTCCCTTCTCTTGCTCAGACCTGTCACAGTGGGAGTATAATAAACGCTACTTAACTACAATGATGTTCCATTATTTTACTTTACTTCCATACACTCCTCTCTCTTAGGATTATGTTGAAAGTCAATCAACAAGGCTTCCTGAGTCTATTTCCCAACACCCATTTCTTGCTCTTGCTCACATATCTGTAGCTCCAGTGGCCCCAACATCCTGTTTTGGCTCCAAGGGTACCAATACTCATGTGCACACAGATACATGCATATACACAGTTGAAAAATAAATAAAAATCATTCCATAGTATATATTTAATATCTATGGCAAAATTATTTTTCTGGTCTCAAAATTAGTTCAGAAGAGTTAGGAAAATCATGTTAAAATACTGTTGGAATTCAAGTACTTTCATTATCACCTAAAGACATATTTGTGTAAGATTTATGGATATTTTTACTTGTGTTCAATAATTCAGAATCTAATTCTTTTTGTCACACGGATAAGAAAATCAGTGCTGTTGCAGAAATTCTAATAAGTGATGGCTAGAATATCAACTTCCCAAGTATCATGCTATATTTATGTATTTTAAATTTACATAAATTTTCCAGCATTTTCTATCTAACAGCTCTGAAAAGAGAATGAACTTTTCTTGTATTCTAATACTATGGCAAGTCTTCCATAGACAATCCACAAATATGTTGTTTTAGAATTAATTCTGTTTTTAATATGATAAAATTATGTACTAGGGATAACATACATTACACAGCAGTCCTTTATGGTGGAAAATGAATCTGAAATAATCTTGTCACTTACTGACTGCCGTAAGGTTCAGTGTTTTAGACGGTCCATATGTAGGGTTGAGAAAACCACACTGCTTTCTCCACAATATTATTAAGTATTAAGAGAGTTTATTTATCCAGTCACTCAGAAAGGTACTCAATGTAAGATGATGAATTGCGACGAGTTAGTGGGGCTGAAGAAGTTTGCTGCTAATGAAGAAAATAAAATCACTTTTCAGTCCTAGAAGAAATTTAGTAATTTATTAATTGTTAGCTGTACATCCTTTTATTTAAAGAACATCACACACTCACACACTCACACACATACACACACTGCACATAGTACAATGTTTAGATTTGATCTTCCATGGGACTATTGTTATTATCTTTGTATAAGAAGTTTTAATTATTTACCCGTCAGCGCATACAGTTAGTGATGACATGGTTAGTCTATGTCCTGAATTCTGGGTAAATTTAGAGATCATTCTTGGCCAAAATATACACATATAAAAATGCCATGCCTTTTTAGCATTTGCTTTTTGTCTTATAAACTATAGTAGTCTAATATGACATAGGTCTTCATTTCATGAAGACTGAACAATCCCCAGCTATATTTCTCTTTTATCTCAAAAGAATTCAGAAAGGTCCAAAGCATCACTATCTAGAGGGCCCTTCCACTGAGAGACGCTGAACCTCATTTATAAATACATATGCTTGCATGGGCATCTCAAGAGTAACTAGAGTGTTCCTCTCTTGCTTGGTTGTGTTTGGTTTATCAGAAGTCAACAAGGTCTCCTGTGTGGCCCTCTTTCAGCTATGGTAATCTCTACCTGAAGGCATGGTGTGGTTACACAAATGGTTGAAGATCAGCACTGCATGTACACAAGCATTCATTTTATAAGAATGCATTGACATTATTCCTCTCATGATGTTCTCTAAACATCAGCTGTATTTTAAGAGCATATGTTGGATTCCTTCATTCAATCAGCAAATGTTTATGGAACAATTGTTCTGCTTTTTGGGTTTTTTGTTTGTTTGTTTGTTTTGTTTTGTTATTTTTTTTGTTTTTTTTTTAATAAGGAAAAAGGCAAAGCATACACTAATAACAGGCCCACATATTATGAGAATTTTTATGGAAATATTGACACTTTCTACATAAAAAACAGAAAGCATTCCAGCCTGTAATATATAAAATCTAAAGTGTAATTTTCCTTGTTGATCAGCATAGGTAAGATCCATTGATTTTCCTTAAATTTGAAATAATTGTGTTTATTAAGGCCATGTGTAACATTTTCCACAAACTCTCTTCCATTCAAATAAAAGTATTTTGTACTAGGTTATATTTATTATTGTTAATTACTTTTAAATATATCCAAAAATTTCAACAATTTTATCTGGTAGGTTAAATGTAACATTTAACAGGGGTTAGCAATTGCAATCAATTGAAAATACTGAGTAATGAACTCTTAAGGAGTAACTTGGGCTTGCTTTCCTTTGTATGTTTAGATAGGTTTAAAGTCATGCCTGGTACTGGAAACCCAGCCAACTACCCACAGCAAATGAAGTCATCGATCTTGGAGACGAACCTACAACTGCCACTTCACTAAACCAGAATAATCCCTAAGTACACTCTAAACATTTGTCCTTATACTCACAGATAGTTGTAATTCTCATCCCTCATCAAAGAAACTTCTCTTTGCTAGGTATGGAGCCCACTACAGAAAATCACAACAGATCAAAAGGTAGAGTTGTGGAGCTCATTCCCAAAGAATACTTGTACCTACAACCCCAACACTTAAGGCTCAGAAATAAATGAAGGAGTGAAAAGATTCTAAGAGCCAGAGGATAAGGGAGTTTTCCCTAAGAACTTCAGAAGCTACTTGTAGAATGTTTTACCAAGCTGACTGCCTAAACATTAGCTAAACATGGAAAATAGACATGGCAAAGTAGATAGGGACAGGCCTCAAAGCCTCAACTCTTCACAATTACTGGCAACTATGAAATGCTCGCAAGTCAGAAAAGGTTTCTCAAAGGGAAGAGCATACTGATTGGTTACCCAGTACCACACCGTCAACCCCGAAACTTACATAAAGTAATGTTATATACATGGAACAGGCTACATTTAAGTATTTAGGGATATATATGTATACAGCAAAAATTAATTGTAAAATGTCATTGCAATTGAAAGAAACAAGGAGGGTTATTTAGGACAGTTAGGTGTAGAAAAGAGAAGAGGACAATGACATGATACCAAAACATAAGAAAATTAATTACACATATACTTAATAAAGTACCTGATGTATTCAGAGGAGAGCAACATGAGCCAAAGCTAACAAACAGAAAACCAATCAAACAAGACAAATATACACACAAACTAAAACCACTTTACATAAAAAAATCCACTAAAGAGCAATGGAAGATAAATGTGTTTTACTTTCCCTTTAACATATATGCAGTACAGATATTACGAGGGCTTATTTTAGAATGTAAATATGCTAGAGACAGATTACTTTTTAAGATCATACAGTATATACATGCATGTGTGTGTGTGTGTGTGTGTGGGTGTATGAAGTGTGACACTTTTTTGGAATTTATTATATATCCCTATTTATCTCTAACTATCTTTTTGTTTGGCTCCATTTCTTTATTTCTATCTCTCTATATATCATCTATATGTGTTAGATATACTTACATGTAGATATATGCATAAATAACTCTGAATCTGTATATCTGCATGTTAGAGTTAACGTCTCTGAATGCTCAGAATGGCTGTCAGCTGCTCTATACCTGTACATCAAATAATCTTAAAATGTCCTATTATTCAGTAAACTTAATGAAGACATTTTCTAAATGAAATTGTCAGCCAGCTATATATTGCTTAACTTGTTTCAAACAATTTTCTTTCAAGAGCTGCTTTTACTGACATAAGCTACTTGTTGATCTGATGCCTACTGAGACATGCGTATTACAGAGCAAATGTTAGACTGCCTAAGTTAGTTGGCTCAGTTTTTTTTTCCCCCCCAAAGCAATTCAAGTTTTAACCTGGAAACTGTTTCACCTCTGCCAATGCTCTTAGGCTATTTTTGTCAGGGATAAATCATTCCAGTCATTGTTCCTAACAGATTGTCTACTACAAACTAACAACTACTTAAGGTATAAGGTATCATCAAGGGAAAACTTTTCAGAAACTCAGAGAATGAAGAACATTTACAGGCCCAAATATTTGACAACTCTCAAATTATTAATCCAACATTTTGAACACTTTAAATCTCCATTTGAAGCTACAAGGAAGAAAAATTACCTGATATTTTCTACCTCTAGCTACAGAGAGGAGGCAGTCTTCTTGCCTAAAATTTTAACTCTATCCATAAAACCCAATTCTTCTTTCTGCTGAAATAGTTTGAAGGGTTTATTTACAATGTGTGTTTTTGTTTTAAAAATACAGCCAAATATATTCTAATCACCTAACAGTAATGTGAACACCGATGATTTAAGAAATTATTAAAAAGTGTAAAGCCAGACTATTCCAAATATGTTCATTAAGGTATATTTTCTGGGACCCTTTAATTTAGAATCCATATGAGAAAGGCTGTCTATGTAACCTGCAAGAGATTGGCATTCTTCCCTGTTTTTAGCAAAAGCTTTCTAAAACAGTTCAAGTGAAAGTTAAGGAAAGTTCAAATGGGCCTCAAAAATAAAAACTTATTAAACTGTGTTGTCTGTTTGTAGTTAGTAAATATTTATTTAGAAGGAATATATGGGACTTTTCTACACAAAAGTAATATTCTGCTTCCAGGAAGAACTGATGGACTTTTCAACCAATTCCATCTCAAGTATTAGGAATCATGTCTTGTACAAGGTTTGGTGACATATGCCTATTATATCAACACTCAGGAAGCAAAGGCAGGAGAGTCGTAACCTTAAGGCTAGAGTGATTTTAAAACAGTGATGCTGTTTCAAGCACAGCACAAGAGTCACATCTCCTAACTAAGCATTCCAGTGTCACCTTGAAGTGCAAGTTTTATAAATATTCTTAATTTCTAGTTATTCATGGCAATTACAAATAAAGACAATCACACTCATAAATGTAGACTCTATGAATAATTAAATAGGTTAAAGATCCAAGTTACTTCGCTGAAGGTTCATAAAAATACCAAATAAATCAGTAAATCAGTGTTTTATTATTTACTCCTTTAGCTTTTATGTGAGAAAAAAGGTTGCCCAGTAACCATTACATACACCTTTTCAAAAATTGAATAGATTGTCAGAAAACATATCAACCTTGATTTTCTATATTTTTAGTCACATTGGACAAAAGTATTATTAGAAAAATGTGCAAAAATACTCAGGCTTCTGTCACATTTTTTTTTGGTTATTCTGAAACTAAAATAAACAATCCATTCCCCCTGAAAATGATACTTTTCTAATTAAACATATAATTAGAACATTTAAGCAGATTACTGCTGATTATAATCATTAAAGTCTTTAATTTGGAGCTCTTGCATTTACATGAAAGTTTAAAGTTAAAAACCCAAAATATTTGGGGCCATGTAGTATTCTTGAATTTCTCAAAGAAAACTTACCAAATGTTTTAATGAACATCCAGTGTCAATTGATCTGTCTTGAGTATTGAGTTTCATAAAACACTAGCTTGCATCATATGCCAAATAAGGAATAAAATAATGATGGTCTTCCTAGGTTGAGGAGAAATTATAACTTACTGTCCAAAACTAAACAAACAACTGTATTATAGGTCTACAGCATGCCAGGCACTCTCCTAGGCAAGAAAATATAATGATGTCTAGACAGATGTGACTCCGCCCTCTATGTGCACTAAACCTTGTTGACTGAGAGTTCTTATGCCTCATCTTTTGCAGCTCCATTTATATTATGTTCATGTCTAAAACTCTCCAACATGTACTTATTCTGAGCACAGTTATAGGACTATCTCATCTTGCTTAGTCTTGGATGATATGACACGACTACATGAAAAAAAGAAAAGTAAAAAGACATGGAAAAATAAAAATTAATAGTCAAACTTCTGAAAACTGTATAATCACAACCCCTCTCCAAATTTTCAGCAAACTTGATTTCTGTCTTCTGAAAAGAGGCAAGTCTTACTTGCGTCATTCTCTTTGATATGCTGATCACATGACACAAATACACTGTTCAATTCTTCCTTATCGTTTTACAAAGTATACGCATGTATTCATAAACCCACAAAATGCATATCTTACTGAATACAGTTCAGTTGGTTCATTAGTTCTTGTCAGATAACTATTATCAATCACATTCTCTATTAAGCAGCTGACTGGCCCATCATTCAGTGAACAGATTTGCTGTTTAGGTGATCAGGTGAAGTTTCTTAAGCCCTCTAGATCCTGGTCAGTGAAATGGATAAACGATAAACGTTACCCTGAAATCATTTCATCAGTTGTTTTATCTTGAGAGGGTGAACAGACCAACCCAAACAACAAGACCTTTCATAAACTGACACATTATACTAAATCGATTTCAAGGCCCAAATGGCATTTTTAATACTCAGTTTCAAATACTCATATTTTTATGTCATTGACTCATGCTGTTCTCTCTCTCTCTCTCTCTCTCTCTCTCTCTCTCTCTCTCTCTCTCTCTCTCTCCCTACCCCTGTTTTTACTCCGGGCTAAAAAGTGAAAATCTGTAAAAGGAAGCAATTAATCACTGGAGTAGCTTACAAACATCCTCCTCATTACTGCCTTTGCTCACACCCTCAAATTGAGGTCGTAATAAATCATGACCCTTAACAACAGCTTTCTGTTTTGTCAAGGGAAACTTGAAATGCTGTTAAACTTCCAGTTTTTCTGGGTTATTTTTTTTTGTATTTTTTATTAGATATTTTCTTTATTTACATTTCAAATGTTATAGCCCTTTCCTTGCTTCTCCTCCAAAATCTCCCTAATCCCTTTCCTCCTCCTCCTGCTCCCTAACCTACCCACCCCAACTTCCCTGTCCTGGCATTCTCCTACACTGGGGCATCTAGCCTTCTCAGGTCGAAGGGCCTCTCCTCCTTTTGATGTCCAACAGGGTCATCCTCTGCTACATATGCAGCTGGAGTCATGGGTCCCTCCATGTGTACTCCTTGGTTGGTGGTTTAATCCCTGGGAGCTCTGGGGATACTGTTTGGTTCATATTGTTGTTCCTCCTATGGCACTGCAAACCCCTTCAGCTCCTTGGGTTCTTTCTCTAGCTCCTCTATTGGGGACCCTGGGCTCAGTCCAATGGTTGGCTGAGAGTGTCCCCCTCTGTATTTATCTTATCTCTTCATCACAATTTTCGCATTTAAAATGTCCTACTGAGAGAGTTTGTTTTATGGCTAGACCAGAAGGTGCAGTAGCAGAAGTGGCAGGATGGAAACACTATGAAGTCTGATAAAGGACATTCAGGGGTGCATTCAAAGGTTTTAGTGCACTCTTACTTGGCACACAGTGATGGAATCCATAAACCAGTCAAGCAAACTTCATAACAAACAATTCCAAAGACAAGATTTGGTGGCAGAAGCACAATTTGTTTACAAAAAACAATAAACCAAGAAATACGTTTTACAAAATTTCATAGTGTTTAAAGAAATATAAAAATGCTATGCTAGCTAGTAACACAACTAAAAGTCACAGCAGAATTGGGACAGGGAAGCTAGAATAGGTTTATCTGGAATATTATTAAATACCTTGTCACCATTAATACATGAAGATAGTTGTAATGGACATCACTAGCTATTAAAATGAGCTGAAACCATTGTCTCTTAACATGTAATAAAGCATCCTTATTTCAAAAATACCATATTTATCATATTTATCACATTATTAGCACATAAAAGTGGTTAAGACAGCTTTACTGTATTTGTTATAGCTTTTTTTGAATTTCTTAAAGAAATTCAGTCAACTAAATCAAGTAGATATTTGTGTACAAAACAGAAGTACGTAGAATGACTTTAAAGTTATATTACTATATTATCAGGCAGACGCTTTAAAATAATTATATCATTTCCTACCTTGTAATTGTATCCATTTAAATTTACCCTAAGCAGATTATGACAAGTGCAAACAGGCATAATGAAGAGGAGAGGAGAGTGTTTGGAAAGCCCATTTTATTATATCTGCCAAAACAGATATTAAATATATATATATATATATATAAAACCTGTCTAAAATCGTTTCATTGTTTGTATAAAAATGTAATATTTGAGTATAAATAAAATAGTTATGGTAGTGAAATACAAATATAGATGTTATCCCATTACTGTAGATTCAATCTCTCTCTCTCTCTCTCTCTCTCTCTCTCTCTCTCTCTCTCTCTCTCTCTCTGGTAAAGCAGGCTGAATGTATTAAAGTATAGTAATAAAGATGTGAGGCATGCAGCTACTTTACTCCTCTTTGAAGGCCTAAGCTGCCTAAAGTTCCCAAAGACACACAGTCCATAAAAAGCTCCTCATGGGAATGTTTGCACTCGGGAACTTTCCAGATTTTAGAAATGCCCCACTCTCAGGGGAATCAAGGCATTGTTTCCAGATTACATCAGCAGTTGTACTTTTTTTTTTTCTTCTAATAAGTGACTAGAAATCCAAGTTATATCTTTCCCAAACTCTTAAGCTTTTTCAAAAAGTAATATTCTAACGCAGTGTTAAACAAAAATAGATCTTGTTATTCTACCCGAAAGTTCAAGACAAAGTAAAGAGAAAATATTAGTGTTAGTGTGCTCAGACTGCCATGAAGGGAAGAGTTAAAATCAGTCATGATTTCCTATGATCCTTGTTTGAAATATTTCCATCTCGTCAACAGAGGACCTATATTCTGAAGAGCTAGCTGGGTCTTCATTCAAGATCCAGACTCCCCAAACAGTTCTCATCAGAACCAAAGTATAAGGAAGCATACTTTCACACTTAGGGAACGGAGTCCAACACACACACACACACACACACACACACGCAGAGAGAGAGAGAGAGAGAGAGAGAGAGAGAGAGAGAGAGAGAGAGAGAGAGAGAGAGAGAGAGATTTTTTGTACCTGTTTTTATGTCGGGTCTTCAGTAAGTTTCTTCCAAAGGGAGCCATGGTCTGTCCGGCAAAGCAAGCAAATAACACAGTTCTTATCTCAAAGTAATCTGGGTCCTGGGAGGGGTGTCTGGGTCTCTCTGGTGAAAGGAGGAAGGCTGGAGGCTTCCTTTTCAACTTCTCAGAGGTTCCTTGCTTTTAAGCTCGTTAGCAGCTGCCTGAGAGAGTTGCTGGAAGTTGTGCAATTTCTGCCTAACTTTGAACTGCAGGATTGTTGTGGCTGCTGCGCCTAGGGAGACCAGCCCAGCTTCATCCTGGAAGAAGGTGTTTGTTTGGAAGCTCAAAAGATGCAGGAGAGAGAGGAGAGAGAGGAAGAGAGGAAGAGGGAGAGTCAGAGAGGGAGGAAAAGAAGATAGGAGGGAGGAAGGGAAAGAGAGAGGAAGGGAGGGAAGGAAGGAGGGGAGAGCCTCTATTGTGTGTTGTAGCTATTTGCCAACTAGCTAAACTCCAAGACCTGCCAACCCTACAGGCATGGTAATAGCCATGGAATGGGAATTTCACTAGACTTGGAAACCCCCCCCCCTCCTGCTTTCCACACCCAGCCACACAAGGTGTACACACATAAAAGATTCAAAACTAGCCCCCACCCCCCTGCGGCCTCCTGCCAGCCAGCTCCAGTCAGTGAAAAGTAATCTGATCTTGGCGAACAGGAATGAGCAGGAGGGACGCTTTCCTTACCTACTCCATACACACAAAATAACCCTCCCCTTCCCTGAATGCAAGCGTGGTAAGGCAAATTGGGCAGTGCAGCTACTAAGAAAGCAGGCTCCCTAGCTCTCTATTTAAAAAAAAAAAAAAAGAAAGAAAAAGAAAAAGAAAAAGAAAGAAAGAGAAAACAAAAACGTCTGGGAGGGGGAGGGGAGGCACCATGAAGGACCAAGGGGTGACAGATCACTGCCTTTGGTAGCTGACCACTAGGGTGTGACATCCATCAGTCTTGCAAGACCACATGCTGTGTCTCCTGGACCTTGGGAGTGGCATAGGAAAAATGAGCTGCTTGCCACCCCCAACACCTTTAACTATTGAACAGTAGAAGGGAACTGTGGAACTAAAATAAGTATACTGTCAAAATTGTGTGTGTGTGTGTGTGTGTGTGTGTGTGTGTGTAAAACTCAAACTTATGACCTAGGTATAAAAGAGGGAAGGAGGGAGAGAGAGAGAGAGAGAGAGAGAGAGAGAGAGAGAGAGAGAGAGAGAGAGACCAAGAGAGAGAGAGAGAGAGAGAGACCCAAGAGAGACAGAGACAGAAAGACAGAGACAGAGAGAGACAGAGACAGAGAAGACACAGGAGCTACAAGAGCATACATGTCCAGGGGAAAGTTCCTGGAGAATTTACTCTGAATTGTATTTGGAAAAATCTACTACCAACTGCCACCAACAATGACTCCCTAAAACACAACCCAGCTCCTCACCTGGTGCAGGTGGGGTTGGGAGTGAGGAAGGAGGGAGGGAAAAATGGGCTGTGGGTCTTACAATTTCCCCTTTCAGGTTGATGTCTTAAGTCCCAGGGAAGTACACAGATGGCCCCTGTTTTCTATGGAAATCCTGCCTGGAGAGCAGCAGCAAGCAAGACATGGTTGCAAGGAATCTTTATTCATATGTGTGTGTGTATATATATATATATATATATATATATATATATATATATATATATATATATGATATATTCTTTCTTTTTCTTTTTTTCCCTTAGATTTATTTTTTATTTACATTTCAAATGATTTCCCCTTTCCTGGTTACCCCCTCCCCAAAAGTCCCATAAGCCCTTTCCCCTCCCCCTGTTCCCCAATCAACCACCTCCTGCTTCCCTGTCCTGGTATTCCCCTACACTGCTGCATCTACCCTTTCCAGGACCAGGGGCCTCTCCTTCCTTCTTCTTGGGCATCATTTGATATGTGAATTTTCTCTTGGGTATTCCAAGCTTCTGGGCTGATATCCACTAATCAGTGAGTGCATATCATGTGTGTTCTTTTGTGATTGGATCACTTAGGATGATAATTTCTAGTTCCACCCATTTGCCTAAGAATTTCATGAATTCATTATTTTTAATAGCTGAGTAGTACTCCATTGTGTATATATACCACATTTTCTGTATCCATTCCTCCGTTGAGAAACATCTGGGTTCTTTGCAGCTTCTGGCTATTATAAATAAGGCTGCTATGAACATAGTGGAGCATGTGTCCTTATTGCTTGCTAGGGAATCCTCTGGGTATATGCCCAGGAGTGGTATAACTGGGTCCTCAGGAAGTATCATGCCCAGTTTTCTGAGGAACCTCCAGACTAATTTCCAAAGTGGTTGTACCAGCTTGCAGTCCCACCAGCAGTGAAGGAGTGTTCCTCTTTCTCCACATCCTCACCAGCACCTGCTGTCTCCTGAGTTTTTGATCTTAGCTATTCTGACTGGTATGAGGTGAAATCTCAGGGTTGTTTTGATTTGCATTTCCCTGATGACTAAGGATGTTGGACCTCAAGCAGTACTACAGAGTAATAATGTTAAAAAAACTGCATGGTAATGGTACAGTGACAGGCAGGTCAATCAATGGAATAGAATTGAAGACCCAGAAATGAACCTACATACCTATGGTCACTTGATCTTTGACAAAGGAGCTAAAACCATCCAGTGGAAAATGACAGCCTTTTCAATGAATGGTGCTGGTTCTATTGGCAGCTAGCATGCCAAAGAGTACAAATCAATCCATTCTTAACTTCTTGTACTAAGCTCAAATCCAAAGGGATCAAGGACTTCCTCATAAAACCAGACACACTGAAACTAATAGAAAAGAAACTGGGGAAGAACCTTGAGCACATGGACACAGGGGAAATTTTCCTGAACAGAACACCAATAGCTTAATTGACAAATGGGACCTCATAAAATTACAAAGTTTCTGTAAGGCAAAGGACACTGTCAATAGGACAAAATGTCAACCCACAAATTGGGAAAAGATCTTTACCAACCCTACATCCGACAGAGGGCTAATATCCAATTTATACAAAGAACTCAAGAAGTTAGACTCCAGAGAGCCAAATAACCATATTAAAAAAATGGAGTACAGAGCTAAACAAAAAATTTTCACCTAAGGAATATCGGATGTCTGAGAAGCACCTAAAGAAATGTTCAACATCCTTAGGAGTCTTTATTCTTATCCACACTTCACTGTTGAGAAATGCACAGTGCTAGGAAGAACTGTTTTTCATTATGTAATCACAATTTCATCTGTAGGATATATATGCATATGTTTTCATGTTAATTAAAATTATATTTTTTCTATATTATCTTATATAAGTTATGCATATGCCCCTGAACCATTATAAATTTGAAAAATATAAAAGACAGCATTATAATTTAATTATATTTTATAGCCCTGGAAGAACTGTTTATGAATATATAACCATTTATAATTCTAGAAAAAGTGTTTTCAAGAATAATGGTGTCAGATGTATATTTTGCTTCTGTGGATGACCACATGAGCATACATGTACATTTTTCATGCGTGGTATTTTTATACATATGCTTTTTTTATGAAATAAAAACCATATAATCTGGGGGTGTACTTTGGTTTCCTTTCTTTGCTAACCCATATGATGATTTAAGTCATTAGGGAAGCTTCCATAGTTTCTCCAAGTTATTCTAAATTGCATTTCTATAGATGTACTGTCTACATATTAATGTAATTTTAACAAATTGTAGAAATTTTTTCATTTGCTAATTAATGTCTCTGTGTATCCTATGGCTTTGGTTCCTCCCTTTGTTGACAACCTTTGTATAAATATGTATGTGCACTATATTGTTAGGAAGGACTTCTAATGGAGGAAGAGGAAACATTACATCTTTACTAGCATAAACTTTATGCTCCTTTCAAGTTATCACAAATGAGTTACCCTTAAAGAGGTTATTATTTCTCACATAAAATATCTTATTAATATGCTTCATGACAAGCTCTTTCATGTAGAAGAGTTAAACAGAGAGTCATCTGTATACATTAAGCAGATGCATCTTTATTTGTCAATTATATATCAATAATGATGGGGAACAGCACAAAATGTTATCATCCATTAAAAACAGAAAGAAATAAAAAACATGAAACACATTACCTAAATAGAAAAATAAGAAAGCAGCAACACTAACTCTATCCCTGATATATGATAACAAATTTATGCCTTAAAATGTTTGATCCACTGATAAGAAGATATTGTATACCTAATTGGAAAGGTGACTTTATTTTGATTTTATACATTTGACTCTTTTTTGATATTCAGATGTTCTCCTCTGCTAATACAATAATCAGAAAATCATATTATACATGCGTAATATAAAGGGACATGTAATTTTATGAATAAACATAGTTTTGTACAACAGTGACCTTCAAAATACTCAACATTGAAGCCAAATTTATTATCAGAGTTTTCCCAAGAAAATATTATTTCTGACAAGGATTAATGCTCCCTGATAGTTCTTTAGCTAAGCGAATGATATATTGTGTATAAAATGCTGACATGGGGTATTAACCTAAATACTTTTTTCCCAGAATTATCCAAAACTTGAAAATAAGGCAAATCATGACTATTTGACTTTCCAGTGATATAGTAGAACACTTGTCTAATAGTCATTCTTAATTATTATTAAGGATTATTAGAGGGTCTGAAACAATGTGTCCTTGAAATATTATTTGATGAGGAGGAAACTGATGTAAAATTATAAAACAAGATAAGTATGCTGTAAACAACTTTGTTACAGGAGCAATCCTAATGATTTTGATGGTAGATGATGGCTAGTATATATTCTCTCTCTCTCTCTCTCTCTCTCTCTCTGAAGAAAGTTGAGCCCAAATAGAAAATGCATACTTTCAACATTATGATTAGAACATGCTTTTGAATCTTTAGAAGGTAGAGGTCTTCCTGGTACAAACCATTCATAAGAGGTAGCCTTTAAAGGTTCTATCACGCCTAGTCTCCATCTGTGTTCTCTGCCTGGGTCTATGGCTGAACTGTGAACGCGGACTAACTGTGCTCCTACCATTCCACAGTGAACTGACCTTGCTCTGAACCATGAGCCAAAGTGAATCTTCACTCTCTTATGCTGTTACATCAGATCTTGTTCACAATCATACAGATGAAACTAATATATTACCTTTCATATTTATATTGGCATTTGAAAGTAAAAAAAAATTGTCATTAAACCTAGAATGACAAAATGAATATTTCCCCAAATAAACGAATATTATTTAAGCTGTAATTCCATTGGTAACAAAAGGCAAAAAGTGTTAAAAAAAAACACTTTGACAGAAAAGCCCTACTTGTGTAGGCAGGCTATCAGCAGGAAATATATGTACAGATCGTTAGTACAAGATCATTTTTAAAGTGTAGACTGAGCACTATTCGTATTATGAAGTCCTGTTCCTTGTTGACAAGTACCTTTCGAGACTATTTGAGCTGCTCTTTGCATGCACACAATAGGAAGTAGAGCCTGGCACCTATTCATGATACTTACATCAACACCTCAATTGTCTTCCTCCTCCAGTGCATTAGAAAGCTAATCTTATGAAAATATTGCTTCTATTACCAGTGTCAGGAGATAGGGACAGATTGGGGAGATGCGTGCTAAAGAACCTAAAGCAGCAAATATATAAGGTGAACAAGTCCAGAGAGTAATGTACAACATGCGGGCCAATGGAACCAGACAATAAATCCAGGGCTTTTGCTTAATGACTGGATTGCAACTGCTCGTTCCATAGGAAAATACAGTTGTTTCCAAAAGCTTTCCATGAGTACAAAGGATGTCATGATTTTCTTATCAAGTAAAACAGGTATATTTTCTAATTTATTCCATTCTAGAAAATGCTTTACACAGATGTTCTTCATTGGTTACATATTTTAAATATATAATAACAATTAAAACAAACATGAAAAATGCCATCCAGTTTCCAGCTTAAATCTTCTAAAAACACAGCATCAGCTCTGTAACCAGGTATAGTGAGATGTTATCATTGGGTTTCATTAACTCTTGCACATGTGACTTCACTAAGTTGCATAGAAGTTAAAGTTTCAGTGTTCTAACTATGCTGGATACTGTGTTACGACTCTGACATTTTCTTTTAGGTAGGTAATGGTTAACTGGTCTGAACCTCAGGTTCTGCTATGGAAAATGAAGAAAGTATAAATTTGGTTTTCTAGCTTTCTTATGAAATGCAACTTTAAGGGGAAGTTTTCAAAATATTTTATACAGACATTTTATAATCTCTATACCAGTCATTTCCTCTTCACGTTTTAACAATTAAATTGGCTTGCATGGTTTTTTTTTTTTTTTTTATCAGAAGCATCTGTGTTGGTATGAGCCAGTTTTCCCTGGGGGCTGTGTTAAAAAGAACAGCAGACCTGAGGTTCTAAGTCTGGGATTACACACAAGTGACTGTGAGCCAATTTGTCACCACTTACATGGTAATCTGAGAAGAAATAACATACTAGATAGCTTGTTAAAATGAATCAGCTCCTCTGACTTTATAAAAAACACCAATCTCAATTAAGGGAAAAAATAATAAAATCTGGAGCCTTTTGTTCAGACGAAACAGAGAAGATGAGAAATAATTCCAGCCTGTTAGATGGGAGGCATAAATACCAGTGTGTGGGTCTTCAGTCCATCAGCATGTGGCTGATAAAATGACCGGAGACACAATAGAACTGTCTACAGAAGAATGTACAAATACGCACCCACAGTTGTGGATAATAAATAGTTCACTGAATTCTAAAACTTGTGCGGGGGTCGCTGTGCCTATTACCCAGTGCATGTCTGTCATCTGCAGTTCTTGCCTGCCTTAAATCAGCTCGTGGTTCTAGAAAGTGTGTCTGGAACCGGCTTTGCTCATAACATGGTTTAATCCCTAGGTGTAAAAGTCAGGGCTTGTGAAATATCCTAAGAGGTTTTCTCTGCCAGGGAGAAGTAACAATCTTGAAATGCTGTGGGCAAAGAGAAAGAGTTGAGAGTCCATTTCAGCTAAAAGACCTATGGTGGCCATGCCTTTTCGGTTCCCCATAAAAGGCTAGAAAGACACTCCTAAGCTTTGTAGGACTTATATAGCCGGAGTATAGGATGAGTCATTCAGCTTCAATGGGTGTTTCCATTAAAAATAGCTTTTAATTAATTAAACTCGGTGTTTGAATAGCCGACTGGCTGGGTGTTGGCCAGATACTTGTGACCTAAATAAAAGTCCAAATGTTTTCGCTAAGTAGCCATGGCTGTTATTAACACTAATGGATAGGCAAAAAAATCCATGTAAGGCTGTGACTAGTAGACATTGCACCATCTCAGGGAAAGTTCAGAAAGCTGGAAAACCTGATATTTGAATAAAATTTCTTAAAAAATAATATGTCTGTATAACTGTCTCAAAAGTACATTCATCTGTAGTAAATAATATTGCAATATTATTCTGTTCATTATACAAGATGTTGTATATTTAACATCTTATTTTGTCCCAGGTTGGTGATAAAGGAAAACATTGTTATCCCAATATTATCCTTGAATTGAAAGTGAGCTATTGATTAGCTGGATAATGACTCAAAACCAAAGTAAAACTAGAATTCAAGGTGATTTTTGAATTGGTTTGAGAAACATGGATACTCTCTGTGTCCAGTTTTCCACTGTATGAATGAAGACCATGAGGTCAGGCAATGAGAACTCTTTTCCAGCTGTTTGACCTGAAGGTAATAGAAGCAAAATAGATTTCGTTGGTTATCGCAGTGAGCTACTTATGGCTTGAAGTCAATTGACATACAAAAGCCAACCAAACAAAAACAAAACAAAAATCAAAAAAGCAGAACAACAAACAAAAACCATAGCTGAAGTCTGTAGACTGAACTGAAATGAAAGGGAGGTTATAGCCACATAAAGATTCATGTTTCTGCTATGAATTTTGAATCCACAGGGAATAAATTCATTTATAAATTTCTCATAATTTTAGAGTTGGGCACTTATCTCTTGCAATATTCATTTAAAAGAAAAACATCAGGAAACTACGAGGCACTAGAACCGTTTTTTTTTTGTTGTTGTTTTGTTTTGTTTTTTGCGAAATAGCCAATGTTTTGTTTCTACAAAACATGTGGCATACTTGGTAATATAAAAGCATTCACATCCTAAAGTGTTAGACTAACTTTAAGGTAGAGAAAGGGATTTCAAACTTGCTTTCAATGCAGAGCCTTTGAAAGTGTTCATAGAGGCAGGGGAAGGGAAGGGGCAGGATTGAGGGTTTCCTGAGGGGAGACTTGGAAAGGGGATAACAGTTGAAATGTAAATAAAGAAAATATCCAATAAAGGGGAAAAAAGGAAAGAAAAAAGAAAGTTTTAAAAGAGATTATGACCTGTTCTATTCAAACCCCTGTTTTATTCAAATATCACCTAAAATATATAAAGTCTTATGTCTGATTTTTCTCTTTTGAAAAGCATTGTGTTAGTTGGAATTTAAAGTCAGATGTGCTTAGATTTAAAGATATAGACAAAAGAAAATGCTAATGATTCTAACAATAATGACTTTAGCAAATGGTAAAAGTAGTTAACCTATTAGTACTAAACAGTTACAAACAGAATGGTAATTCATTTGTGATGATGGTTTTTCCTCTCCATTTATGTTTGCCTCATGTTTAATAGACATAAAGCCTAGAAATCGATTTGTTCTCTGAGAAAAATAAATGCTTATGGAACTTGTATCATATAAAGTCACTGGGTACAACCTCCGATTCAAAGAGGAAATGACATAATTTCAACTTAAAAAAGTGCCAGTCAAATGGCATGTGTGGAGGGGATTATATAAAAGACCATTTTTGAATTGTGTTCTTGGTAAGTTACATTTGTGATGGGTTGAAATGGAAGAGACACATCTTTTGAGCATGGAGGACAGTCACATAGTTGAGGGTTATGATTCTATTAGTGTTGCTGTTATTTAAACATTATCAACCATTTAATAAACCACCTTTGCCAATTTTGTTCCTTAGTCGATACTTCCCTCCCGTAGAGAAGGTTGGAAAATGCTGCTTTTATAAACTGCATCGTGCACTTTGTGAGTGTGTTCTGAATTTAGCACTGTGCCATTTCTTTTCCTGCTGCTGTGGAACCATTCTAATCTCATGTGTATGAAAGTCACAACAGTAATTGTTATGGATTGGTTTATGACTCAATCTGAAATCATGTAGTAAAAATTTAATCCCCAATATGACTTTGGGGATAAAGCCTTTAATTAAATAATGAAAGTTAAAGAAGTCAGAGAAATGGACATATAAACAGTAAGAGCTCTGGTACCTACAGAAATAGAGTTTTTCAATTTCTGTTGCTACCTAGGATGCATATGAAAACTTGTATGAGTACAAAATAGTAATATGCCTATAACCTAGAAAGAAATTCATCATTTAAAACTGGAGTTTTATGTACCGTAGTCATGATTTTCTAACTTCTAAAATTTCAGGAATGTAAATTTGTAAGTGTTACCCACCCTGTCTATGTCGTATGAAAGACCGAACAGAATAATAGGTTCATCAGACACCAACAACCTTGGACTGAAATTTGTTCACTAAGAAAATAAAACAAAAACCTGTTAGTTATCTCCTATTTCTATTTGGTTTGGAATTAAAAATAGCTGAACTGGCACCTGAAGCTAGAATGCCCCTAAGAATGAAGACCCAGTATCCACACCTTCCTTGGACCCTCTATATCATCAGTTTTTCAGTGAGTAAATTTGCCAACCACATTAAAGGGATGCCAGATTTGTTAATGATATTTGAACACAACCAAAAGGCAAAGCAAACATTGTACTGTTATTACTATGGCTCAATAGAAAAGCCTTCAGTCATGGGAGTGAGCATATAATCTGGAAACCTTGAAGTATAGATCGGAAAGCTGATTACATACCTCCATGAGTGCAGATTAATGATATAACATGTGATATTATGACATCTGCATTACATTTTGTGTGGTTGTAGTAGTCTGAGCTTGGGACAGCAGTGATCATAGATGTTCATATTAATACTTACTCTTTGAGATTAAACCTATGAAGAAACTAGTAAGAGGACAGGTTAGAAGATCTACAGTTTCAAGTGTATTTTCAGTTTTATTTGATTTACTTTTTCTTTTAAAAAATACGTTCTAATAGAACTAGAATTGCATTATTTCACTTTCCACTGTCTTTTCTTCAGCTCCTGCTAGCTAACTCCATTTCCATGTCCCCAAGTTGATAACCTCCTTTTCTTTTATTGTATTTGTTTCTTGTATGAGTGTGCATGTGTATGAGCATGTGTGTATGCATATGTGTGTATGCACAAATATATAGTAATACAATCTGTTGAGTTCATTTTTGTTCTATGTGTGTATATGTTTTCAAGACTGTCCACAGTGCACTGACAACTAATATATGAGCTCATCCATGGGAGGCACTAATTCTCCTTTTTGCTATAATAAACTGGAGAAGAGGGAGGAGAATAATAAGAAAGGAGGAGGGGCAAATAACACCAAGTTTGTTTGATAAAAGCCTCAAGAAGTCATAATATTTTATACTTACATAAGTTATAAGTGATATATAATAAATATAATTGTGCATATAATATATAATATAATACAATCATTTGTGCACACAGTATATATATTATTATAACACACTAATATATACATAAAATATATAAATTTATGATATATATATATACATATATATATATATATGGTAAAGCTAAGTTGAGCCATATGATAGTGCTCCCTATGTGATCTATAGACTAATAAAAACACTGTACCAGATAAGAGGAACCTCCTTTTAAAGAGTTTGTCATGGCAAACCAAATGACTCCCAAAACAATATAGACTACAATGTCAAATCTGGTTACCTCTTAGGGATTGAGATGGAAATCCTAATGAAAACAACACCACACACTTAGAACACAAAACTCAGGTTATTTGAACTGAATCTGAGGCCTCTTTTCTGTGCATATAGCTTCCATGGTTTCAGAAAATATTATGCCAGCTGCCAAGAGGTGGAATCAACTAACCAGTCCTGTGTAGCTGTGGTGCCTATGAACAGCATGCCAAGATCTGCATAGAGATACGAAAAGGGGGCACTCAGATACTGTTAGCCACAACATCTATCTAATTGAATTTAAGGGCCACTCAGAAGGAGGAAAATTATGCCTGATAATACATAGCTAGCTTCCTGGTGCTACTGAAGTCCTGGACTTTAGAAAATAATCTACTACTGTCACTTTGCTAGACCAGAATAAACCTTACTACTTCTGAATATTGTCCTCATAGCCATAGATAAGTGTAACTATCAACTTTCAGCATAGAAGCCTCTCTTTAAAGTAAATGGAGACCATCACAGAAAATCTCACATGGACATAATATGGAGATCAACAGATCATGGTAATCCCATCCTCAATGGACACATCTACATCATTCTAACTGCATCATTGGCTCTAGGGAAAGAGTACATAGAAATATTGTATGAACCAGAATACCAAGAAGTCTGCTGTGAAACAGTATTCTTAGAAATGGCTGCATAAGCAAGACTAGAACAATAACAATATCAATAAACATATTAACACAGAAGGAGGAAATTTTGTTCTTAAACAAGAATCTACAGGCAATTATTCACATTTTATATTACTCCTCTTAAGTGTTGAATTTGAACTGTTTGCTTTCTGTAGTTAATGAAGAGAGTAAAGTGGGGAGGGGGAGAGGGACACACTAGGTATCCTGATAATAGAATTCTTTAATCAGTGAGTTGACAGATTTCCATTAAAAGCAATGGAATATTGTACAAAGAACTCAGTGGGTTAAACTTCAATTTAGAAACAAAGTTTTATTGCACATCAGTGTCATAAAAGTTGAGGAATTCCAATCCAGCAACATGACTTCTCTGGCAAGATATTACATTCAAAGACCTTCTAGTTCTTTGTGATCTGGCTGGAATATGGACATGCACTGGATTACAATGTATTCTGAGTGGAATTCAGACACACCCTTAGTGTATATCTTTAATCCTAAACAATGTAGGTAAGGCTAGTTTGTAGAAGGAAGCAGCCATGTTTGAAGGAATGTCTAAGTGAGGGGTAGACAAAGTGATGAATTAGAGAAGAATTCGACAGAATGAGTCGGAGAGGGGACATTCCCAACTCACACAAGAACAATGGGAAAAGGAGTTCTCTCTTAGGGGAGCAGCACAGAGACAGAAAAAGAGAGGAGTTAGTTTTACCAGGACAATTTTCCAGAAGAGGTGGCAGCTGAAGACAGAGGAGCCAGAGAACGAGAAGGAGCTAGAAGATGAAAACAGATGGCCAAAGTTAGTTTGAAGCCAAGCAGAACAATTCAGTCAGAAGCCAGCTGAGAGAATCTAGCTTGAATCAGTCAGCATGAAGTTTGGGCCAGAACACATGAGTGTAACCAACCAGCCAGAGCTCAGAAAAAGCAAGAAAGAGTGGGTTTATTTAGCAATAAACCTCCGAGATGACAATTCTATCTGACAAATAAAAGTTACTCTTACATGTAAAAATTAGAATCTAAAAAAAAATGTGAAAACAAAGAAAATTAGTATAATCATGGAATGATACAAATCCATTGATTCAATGTTTATTTTAGAAAAAAGAAAACTATTGAAACAAAGTTCTAAGTCTTACCCACAGAAAATAGTCAACAACAGTTTAAAGCAAGAGAGAAAGGAAGGAAGGAAGGAAGGAAGGAAGGAAGGAAGGAAGGAAGGAAGGAAGGAAGGAAGGGGAGAAAAGAATGATAGCTAATGCAAAAGAAAGTAAATGGGGAAAATGAGAAAATGCTGAAAGTTATCCTGTGAAAGGTAAATAAACTAATAAATATTAAGGTGAAAGCAAAAGCATGGGAATATAATAATAGCTGCCATTGAAAAGAATATTTGTGTATAACATGGAGAAAAATGAATTACAAAGCACTGTCGCCCTTGATTATTTCATGAAATTATATTGAAGTCAGTTTAATAAGCTATATAATAAGTGAACATTACTGAAAAATAAAAGTCATTGAAGACCTTGCAACCAGCACATGGCAATGAACCTAAAACCAAGGACATCCTTATTGAAGCAACATCTTGAACTGCTATTACTATCAGAACAACAGGGAACTTCCTCAATTATAGCACTGAAAAAATGACTATTAAGATGTATGAAGTTTAACATCAACATTCACTTAGGTATATGTTCCAGTCATGGGAAAATAATCCAAGCAAACAGACACTCTTTTAGTCTTATAGGAGACAGGCTACTTGGTTAGGTCTCTTTAGCACTTCAAAACATATCATGACCATTTTCACCTGTCGTGAGCACCAGACAAGATAAAGAATAAAAAGACGATGATATTAAATAATGTAAGAAAATCTTGTTTGAGTAGAATCTGTGATCTAGAAACTAGTCGGTCTGGGATTATTGGAATATAGCAACAGGACTGAATGTACCAAAAGCAAGAGACTAATTACAACAAGGTCAAAAGTTGTGGCTGTTCAAAAGGAAAAGACATTCTACAACGGCCAATTTAATGCCATTTGCATAAGCTCCAACTTATGGGGAAGCAGAACTAACAATAGAGAAACCTTCAGAGTAAGTCAACTTCTGAAAATACTTAGATTGGTGTCTCATGAATACCTCCCCTTAGGGTAAAGTTTGAGAATAGATTTGTGCCATCAGAAAAAAAATTGTTAGAGAGTGGCGACAGCAATTTGTAATCAATTTCAGCATATCTTGCCTTCATTTCTCTGTGACAAATAAACGTCCAAGACAAGTTCCACATAACTTTTTCCAGGTCTGGTATTCACTGGATCAGTGACTCATGGTGATTTTAAAATATTGTCTGGTATTAACAAGAGTTCCCAGCTGTCTTTGACAGTGTTACATACAGGTGTCTCCACCTAGAGTACAGAGTGGGAACTGTTCTCTATTACCCCTCGGGTTAGATCTAAGTTCACTTGCTGCAAATTCCTCTGTTTATTAAGCTTACTTTGTATCCAGTTAAAGCAATGAAAAAAAGAGCTGTGGGAAGAAGAGCAAGCATGAAACAGACAAGAAAGTGGTTTCAAACATCAGAAGAAACTCAAAAGACTGTTGTAAAACTCAAATGAAAACTCAGGCTGGGCTCTCAACGGTTCATAGATGTTGGATATTGTAGCCACTGAGAAGAGAACACATCATGGTCAATATACTCTGTATTTATCTTATTTTTAATTTTTCCCTATTCTATTCTATAATATTTTTACTATTCTATAGTATTTTATAGTATTTTTAATTTAATGTAAAATTCAAATTAACTTGTAAAATTGTTGTCACAAGGAAAAGCACATTATTCTTTAAGGTGGAGGAATATGTGGAGAAGTCTTCAAATGTTTTAGTTAAACTGAATAAATGACTTTCCTTTAAAAAAACGCAAAATGCTGTGCAGTGCCTACATAGTCCATTTAAGTTTGCACAGTAAGAAGAATTCAGAGGTAAGGAGTCTATATATCTAAGATCTGTCCCATGAACACAGAGAGAAAAGCATGGTTGATATAACGACAAGGAATGTAAAACTTAAAACTTCTTACTGTTTTACTCAGGATATTTTCAAGATAAATGAATTAGCTTATCCTTTATTGTAATATTTTTTTTCTGTAGGATATTCAAACAGAATATTTCTGACTTGAATTAAGTATTATATTTTTGGTATTAGAAGGATTAACTGTTTTGGCAATCAAACAAATTTTATCTATATCAATATTCTAAGAAGTATACTTACCCATACTTAAGCCATCTTTAATCTTTCATTTTTAAAAGTGCTCACACTGTTAACAGGATCATCTTATATATTTTTAAGCTTTTCTGGCTTAAGTCTACTCAAAATTTGCCTACCAACATATCTCTCATAGACATATTCAATAAATGAACTTTAGATTCACATTTAGATTAGCCTCAGTCTTCTGACGTTGGTTTCAATTGCTGTTTGTAAGCTATATTGTTAACTCTGACTCCGTTTCTGCCAACTTGATACTGCATAGTTGCGCTGGTCAAAATGATTCACCAAATTGGGGGGACTTAGAGGTTCTGTTAGTATAACTTACACCCACTTCCTTCTTTTATTTATATTTTCTTTTTGTTATTTTTTAATGAAAAAGGAAGTAAAACGTTTTATGATAAAATTAAAGATTTACATGGAAAATGTTTCTGACAAATTTGAAGAAGCATGTAGAAACACACATTAAGATTGACAATTTTCATGGAAAATTAATGAGTAAAATGGTAGACACAAAAAACATTGCTAAATTAATTGAAAAAGGAAGTAGAAACATTTTATGATAGAACTGAAAATTTACATGGGAAATATTTCTAATACAATTGAAGAAAAATATAAAATAACATTAAAATTGAAGATTATCATGGAATATTACAGATAAAATGGTAGGCATAAAATATATCTAAGTTGATAGAAAGTGGAATTATAAACATTTTCTGATAAAATAGAAGATCTACTAGGAAAATATTTCTGATAAAATTCAAGAAATATATAGAAAAACACATTAAAATTGACAATTTAATGGAAAATTATACAGATAAATTGGTAAGAATAAAAATATTCCTAGGTTGATTGAAAGTAGAATTATAAACATTTTCTAATAAGATTGAAGATTTGCATGGAAAGTATTTCTGATAAAATTGAAAAAAATATATGGAAAAACATTAAAATTGAAGATTATCATGGAAAGTTATACAGATAAAATGGTAGGCATAAAAATATTTCTAAGTTGATTGAAAGTGGAATTATAAACATTTTCTGATAAAACTGAAGATTTACATGGAAAATGTCTCTGATAAAATTGAAGAAATATATAGAAAAACATGTTAGGATTGAGTAATTCATTGAAAAATTATACAGATAAAATGGAAGGCATAAAATTATTCCTAAGTTTTGTGAAAGTGGAATTATAAACATTTTCTGATAAAATTGAAGATCAACAAGGAAAATATTTCTGATAAAATTCAAGAAATATATAGAAAAACATGTTAAAACTGACTATTTCATGGAAAATTATACAGATAAAATGGTAGGTATAAAAATGCTCCTAAGTTGGTTGAAAGTAAAATTATAGACCTTGTCTGATAAAATTGAAGATTTACATGGAAAATATTTCTGATAAAATTGAAGAAATATATAGAAAAACATTAAAATTTAAGATTACCATGGAAAATTATACAGATTAAAATGGTAGGCATAAAAATATTTCTAGATTGATTGAAAGTGGAATTATAAACATTTTCTGACAAAATTGAAGATTTACATGAAAAATATTTCTGATAAAATTCAAGAACTATATAGAGAAAATGTTAAAATTAAAGATTATCATGGAAAATAATACAGTTAAAATGGTAGACATAAAAAACATTACTAAATTGAAAGAGGAATCACCAACATTTTCTGATAAAATTGAAGATTTACATGAAAAATATTTGTTAGACTATGTTTTTTGTTGCGAAATTGAGTCCATTGATGTTATAAGATATTAAGGAATAGTGATTGTTGCTTCCTTTTACTTTTGATGCTATTTTTATGTTTGTGTGGTTACTTTCTTTTGGGTTTGTTAGAAAAAGATTACTCTCTTGCTTTTTCTAAGGTGTTGTTTCCCTCCTCGTGTTGGTATTTTCCATCTATTATCTTTTGTAGGGCTGGATTTGTGAAAAGATATTGTGTAAATTTGGTTTTATCATGGAATATCTTGTTTTCTCCATCTATGGTAATTGAGAGTTTTGCTGGGTATAGTAGTTTGGGCTGGCATTTGTGTTCTCTTAGGGTCTCTATGAGATCTGCCCAGGATCTTCTAGCTTTCATCATCTCAGGTGAGAAGTCTTGTGTAATTCTGATAGGCCTGTCTTTATAGGTTACTCGATCTTTTTCCCTTACTGCTTTTAATATTCTTTCTTTGTTTAGTGCATTCGGTGTTTTAATTATTATGTGCCAGGAGAACTTTCTGGTCTGGTCCAGTCTGTTTGGAGTTCTATAGGCTTCTTGTATGCTCACAGGCATCTCTTTAGGTTAGGGAAGTTTTCTTATATAATTTTGTTGAAGATATTTACTGGCCCTTTAAGTTGGAAATCTTCACTCTCTTCTATACCTATAATCCTTAGGTTTGGTCTCATTGTGTCCTGGATTTCCTGGATGTTTTGGCTCAGGAGCTTTTTGCATTTTGCATTTTCTTTAACTGTTGAGTCAATGTTTTCTATGGTCTCTTCAGCACCTGAGATTCTTTCTTCTAGCTCTTGTATTCTGTTGTTGATGCTTGTATCTATGACTCCTGAATTCTTTTTCAAGATTTTCTATCTCCAGAAATGTCTCACTTTGTGATTTCTTTATTGTTTCTACTTCCATTTTTAGATCCTGGATGGTTTTGTTCAATTCCTTCACTTGTTTGTTTGTGTTTTCCTGTAATTCTTTAAGGGATTTTTGTGTTTCCTCTTTAAGGGCTTTTACCATTTGACCCATGTTCTCCTGTATTTCTTTAAGGGAGTTATTTATGTCCTTCTTTATGTCTTCCAAAATCATCATGAGATGAGACTTTAAATCCAACTCTTGCTTTTCCAGTGTGTTGGGGTATCTGGGATTTGCTGGGCTCTGATGTTGTCAAGTAGCCTTGGTTTCTGTTGGTAGGGTTCTTGTGCTTGCCTTTTGCCATCTGGTTATCTCTGGTGTTAGTTGATCTTGTTGTCTCTGGCTGGAGCTTGTCCCTCCTATGGACCTGTAAACCTGTGTCTGTACTCCTGGGAGACCAACTCTCTTCTAGCAGGGTCTGTGCACAGAAGGCTGTGGAGCTGTCTGGTTCCCTTAATCAAATGGTGGCCAGAAGGAAAGACTCCTGTCCCAGTAGCTCCACTAATCATATGCCTTGTGCGCTCCTAGCTATACCTCTCCAGAGAGAAGGTGGAGATCTTACCTCAGCACTGAGAAGTGAAATCACTGCTGGGAGATCACTCTCTCCTGGTGGGCTAAGCCCAGAAGGCTTTGGAGCTGCCTGGTTCCCTGCTGCAGATGGTGGCAGAAAGGACCCACTTTCTTCTTAATGGCAACTTACAAAACATCATCTGCAATTTAAAACAACATTCAAGACTCATTGAAAGGAAGTTCTCTCCTATCTCGTCCTTTTTCTAAGAGTCATCTCAAAATATTTCTTTAATGGGAATCATTTTTTATAGAGAATGAAATCACCTTTTTGATATAAGGGGAAAATAACAGTTATGTAATAATAGGGTTGTTTGAAATTGCATTGTCTCTTTTTATTATCAATATTTACAAATTGCTTACTACCCAGAGCAGTATTTCTTGTTCTGGTAATTTAATGAAACAAGGCAAAGCGGGCCCTTGCTTTTAAACACAAATGGCAAAAATAGATAGATAAAACTGTAAGTGATTGAATTAAAAATAGTATTATTCATTAGATAGTGTTATGAAAAAAATAGCAATATAAATGACTCAAAAATGCAATTCTATAAAACCAATCAGTGAAAAACTCTTGCATGACTGTGAATTAATTCAGCTAAACCTAGCTTAATTACAGAAGCCTCTGATTTAAACTATAAGTTTTATGTCAGGTGACATTGGTCAATGTAAGGTGTATAACTGAGGCCAGTTTTAAATAAGAAAGAGATAAATTTCCTCGACTCTAGGAGTTATCAGGGAGTATTCACTATATAATAATGTAATCATAACATTCATTTTAAGAGTATTTATTTATGTGAAAAGTTAGGTATATTTGAAAGAAAGCAAGGGGGTTTGAAATTCGGGAGACTAAAAAGAAGAGAATGGTAAAAGACAAGAAAGATAAGGGCCCACTTTGCCACTCCAGGCTGAGGTCAAAACTTTGTTCTAAGTACAAGCAAAGACTTTCAACATTTTATATGTAGAGCATAACAAGAATGGGATTACATTATATGAACCAATTCTGTATCCTTTGGAATGTCTGCATTGGAAAAGATAATGGAGAGTTTAGAGATGAACATGAGGGTGGTCATGGCTGCCACTCGGGAGAAAGACTCTGATCCGATGGACGGTGATAATAAAAGAAGACAAAGCATGAAGATATGGCTCATAACTTAATGACAGACCTACACTTCCATGGGTTTTTTGTTAGTCCAGAAGTGACTGGGAATGGAAGACAGAAACAAAGAGATGAAAACATCCAGTTACTTTGATTATACGCAACTCAACAAATTTTAATTCTTATGAATGAAATAAAATATAAGAGGAAGAGTCTATGGCTATATATATATATATATATATATATAAGCAGTTTGGAGGATCCTAAAGGCTTCTTATGGACAGGATGCTTCCCCAAGGAAAGACCAAGAAAACCCACTTTTCAAATGATTGCATGTTCAGTTACAGAAATCGATTCACATTTCAAGGTGAAAAGGGACAGGAGGATATTTAAACCCAGGGCTCATGTAGGTAAGTAGCATAAGTCAAAAATAAAATAACAGGATCAAAAATTAGGTAATACAAATGATCATGTGTCAAATAAGCTAACAGTGTCTCAGGAAAAAAAAAAGAAAACCTGGCATCTTATTGAGCCCTAGAGTTGCTGTTCATTGGTGCATTGTTTGTCCACCATACAAAGGCCCCTCATTGTCTTTGCTCCCTAGCAACATGAAGCAAATGAAAAAGAAAAACAAAGATTTATACTCTAAAAAATTAAATCTGCTGTTGGCAAATGGTAACTGAAATGAATCTCAGTGTGACAGATTACAGATGCTGTGAAAATCTCCACAAACATCGTAAGATATTAATATTTCAAATCAAACATTTCTTACTGGTTCTCAACCAGTGGGTTGAAAAATCCTTTCACAGGGATTGCGTAATACCATCAGAAAACACTGGTATTTACATTACAATTTATAACAATGACAAAATTGCAGTTGCACCACTTATTGAAGCTCAGGACTTATAGAAGCCTATTTTCTTAAATACAAGAAAAGAAGATAATAAATGAAGCCAGCAATATCACAATGTGGTTTTACTAAATCACAGCCTTTATTAAATGTGATAACTCATTAACATTCAGATCACAAACAAAGAAGGGGTTATAGTTAAATTTTTATTGTAAATTTTATCTTGGCTATAGAAATCTATTATTCCAAGTCAATCATCTATGAGGATATAGGAACAGAAAAAGGAAGAACCATCAAAAATGAACTGAGAATTTGTAGAGATTATGGACAAAGCATGTTCATGCTTACAAATGGAAATTGACCATTTGGTTTCCATTTACCTAAATCTCTAAAGATCCTCCAAACTCCTTATATATAGCAATAAATGTGTAACACAGATTTAGTGTATAAGATAGTGTCTATGAGTTTTGGTGTGTGCATACACATATCTATCATTATGCCATGAAAATGTTCTTTAATTGAACAGAAAAATCAATTAGGCTTACAGAAGTCTGGCATATTGTTTGTTCAGATGAATTACAGCCACAGCTCAAGACCCGAGATGCATTTAGAGAAATAAAACTTAAGTCACAATGATCTGAGCACTGAGCTGTTAAAGGCATATGGCTCCAGGATGATCTGCCTCAGTGCCTTTTTCAAAACTTATTGCCTTAGTCATAGAGGGACAGGATGATTGGGAAAGGCTGAGAAAGCTAAGTAACTCTATAGTCTCACATAAAATTAGAAAGATGAAAAATTGGACATTTAAGAGATTACAATTCAAAAGAATGAAATATTTGACATAAAAAAAGAAAAACGAGAAGTAGCCAAAAATTAGTAATTTAGTCAGGCTCGGTACATAAGTTTTAAGCAATTATGAGTTGTAAACTTTCTGAAGGAACACACAGTCCTCTCCATCCAAAGTCTGCAGTTTTTCAAGAATACAACTTTTAGGAGAACCTACAGAAAGCAAAAGGCAATGGGAATATCTTAGGTTTCTATCATGATAAGATTTGATTGTATTGGATCATAAAAAAATGTCTTCCAAATGAGCAAGAATATCACAAGGGGATACAGAGCCAGCAAAGGAAGGCACCAAGCTGAAACTAGTAGAAACAGACAAGTCAGATTTATGTATGTATGTATGCATGTATGTATGCATGTATGCATATATGCATATATGCATGCATGTAGACATGTATGCATGTATGTCAGTACAGCAATCTTAGCAAGCCTAGGGTGGTGATAAATTATGTGAACAATCTTCAGAGGTGCAGACAGAGCTGGCGTGGACCTACCTGCAGGGCTACTGTCCATTCGGTGGTTTCAGGCTCTCTGGTCTCCAAAATAAACAAGTGACCACATCACTGTTTTATAAGTGTGAATTATTTAACTGCCTCTGTTGATTATTTTTGAGCAACTGGCAATAAATGTGGAACAAATGACCATCCAAATGTAGAAGTCCATGTACTGTACAGACCTGGACATCAGTGGGAAGGAACCCTGTCAACATTGTGACTTCAAACTGGAAGGCTAATACAGGAAGTGTGTCACAGATGGACACAAGCTACTTATTACTGTGTAAAGCAGTGTTCCAGACAAAATGATTTCAGAATAAATTTTTTGTCACATGTCTTTCTAGAAAGTTACCTAAAACGCTGTGTGAAATGTGTGATTTGGAAAAGTTTAAGTGTGTGTGTGTGTGTGTGTGTGTGTGTGTATGTGTGTGTATTCATAAATGTAACATATTTTGTATAATGATACTTGTACGTATGTTTACAAAAATCCCATTTGGTATTTGTTATTAACTAATTCTTTGGTATACTCTTCCTCCCGAAAAACTATTTCTCCCACCCTCAGCATTCCTTAGTTGCCTGAAGTTTTTTCTTTTTTTTTTGTTTTGTTTTCTTTTTTCTTTCTTTCTTTCTTTCTTTCTTTCTTTCTTTCTTTCTTTCTTTCTTTCTTTTTTTTTGTAGTGTTGAGGTCTATTTATTGAGTTTCCTCCTGCCCTCTTCCCTGTCCATGTTAGCATATCTGTTGATGCTTGCTGGTTCATGTTTAGGCAGTAACGTTGGTGAAACATTAAGATGAAACTTATGACATTTCTAGACATTTCAAGATGAAATCTCACACCAAATACCTAGTTCCTCTTAGAATTTTTCTTCCCCATCTTCTGCAAAGATCCCTGAACATTAGGAGTTATGGAGTTGTTTGGTTTTTTTTTTTTTTAATCTTACATTAACATATTCAAATCTTTTATTCTGAAAGGTCTTCTACTACATTTACAATTTATCAGTCTTCTTAAACACAGTATGTTTCAAAGCACTTTGTGAGGTATTTGTTTCTCTGCCGGGCTTCAGGTATCTTGTTTAGAAAAAGGTGACTTTCTGTGAAGACTTCTCTTGGCCATTCTATTTTGGACTCTTCTCAGGCACTGAGCAAAAAACACTGGGCACCTGTGACTTCCTGCCAAAACAGACTCTTTAATACTATTCGATAGTTTGGATAAACTAAGATAAAATGAAAGAAGGAAGCGTTATCAACACTGTAATCTTACCAGAAAGTATTATTTATTTATTTTTAACAATAAAGAATATTATCAAAAAGAATCTGTTTGTTCTTCAGTCATTTGACTGTGGTTGCTACACATTCTTTTATTCTTTCTTTGGTATTTTTTATATACATAAAATAACTCTCACTTTAATAATAAATATTCATGCTTAAACGGAGTTAATTAGTCAGGAATACACTTATAAAGAGTCCCCTCTGTTCCACTTGCTAGAAAACCACTTCAGGGAATAAGCATCACATTTTCCTTTTACTATCACACAGCTTACACATATTTTAGCACTTTTCCAAAGATGATTCTTTGTGTTTTACAACGTAAAAAGCAAAGCAAGTAATTGATTTAAATAGTATTCAAAGAATATATAACTTATGAGCTTCTTCACTAATGAGGGTCTGAAATGATTCTGTCACAAAAGTGCTGAGAAAATGAGAGAAAAACAAGCATTCTCAGTGAAGGTGGAAAGCTTTCTAAACTTCCACTGCTCCCCCTGGTGGAAGGAAAAATTCATGCAAGGTTCAGGTTTGCCAGTCAATCATCCTTTAGAGAAAACTATTCCAGGTGAGTTCAATTCATTATTTTTTTTCCCCTACAGAAACAACAAAACAAAATTAAAGTAATAGAAAACTAAAGCTACTGTGTAACTTTTGAACATTGAGTTGTATTAATGTATCTTTTATTATTTACAATAATTGTTCAATATTTGTAATTAATGACGTCCTTTAGGGGTGATGCAAAGATAATCTCTTACCAAATACTGAATATATAAACCAACTGTCTGTAGTAACAATCCTGACTTTTTTATTTTGTTATTCTTACATGATTAGTGGGGATTTTAAAAATTAAACAAATCTCAGAAATCTTTGGTTTTAAATATTTATATTCCTAACACCAGTTCAGAACACTTCTTGTACTACCAAGGAACCTGTCCAGGCATAAAGCCATTGCTCAAAACGCATTTGAGCAATTTCCTTCCAAGAATCAAGAGAAGGAAAGAAGAACATTGTAACTAACATATTACCTGAAGATTCTCTCTTAGAAATGTGACTGTGGTGGATGACATTTATATAGAATATTTTTCTGTCTAAAAGTACCATCTCTTTCCTACAAAAAAAAAGGATTAAACTGAAGAGGAATTGGTAGAATGCAGAGAAATAGTGAGAAGGGGGTTCTGAAATAAAGGAGAGAGGGAGATAGTGCATCAGCAACAAGTAAACAGCTAAACAATGTAGTAAATATGTAATTAACTAAGCAATTAATTGCAGAGGTATCATTAATAAAACAGTTCATATTTTATCTTCTAGCACATAACCTATTTGTGTTTTTATTTTATAAATATTGTTTAGGACATCCAATGAAAGAGCAGCATATGTAATTTAGTTTCCTCTCAGTTACATATAATAAACTTTCAAGCAAGTAGGACATAAAGCTATTCATAAGATCTAATTTTCTTCCTTTTATACTGATGTTTTTCCTTTTCTTTGGATGTTTCATCACCCCATTACATTATTATATCCAATTTTCTTTTTCCTGTTTCCCTTCCTATTTTATTACATGCTATGCAAATTCTCTATGAGTTTTGAGACAATGAAACATGTGCTCAGAAATTTGTGTTATCAGAAAATATTCCCCAAGTTTTTAAGTCTTTCAAGCAGTGATTTCTCCCTAGAACATTTGCTTCAATAGTAGGAATATTAAAAAAAATTCACATTTTTTTTTTTTAAAAATCAAAATGACAAATGTCTGGAACGGGAGCATGATAGAAAATTAGGGAAAGAAGGTACCAGGGTGCCTCTTACTGTGCTGTATATGGCAGTGATTTTGAACAACTCTTTCCATGAGTCAGAAATCCTGAGCAACAGCTGCAATTAGGGAAGATCGTCACTTTCAATCAAGGTTCTCGGGTGGGGGATGAGATGAGGGACAAAGGGAAAGGAGGGGGGCTGGAGATGAAGGCAGAGCACATCCTGTACAGTCATGACATCATCCTCCTGCTCATGTATATATAGGGAATGGCCAGAGCATCCCTCACAGTTCCCTCACTTTCAAAGCCAGCTGAAGGCAAGAGGAAGCACCGAGAGAGCTCCTTCAGTGTCTGACTGTGTGGACCTGCTTGTCAGAAGGCTGAGAGAAGATGATAGGAATGAACCTCCAGCTGATGTGCCTGGCTCTCCTGGCTTTCAGCTCCTGGAGTCTGTGCTCAGGTAAGCTCACCTGCATCTTGCAACTCCCTGAAATGAGGGATTTCTCTTGCAGTCTGCAGCTACTCAGGTAAATGAATCCAGGAGGTCTCTCTCTCTCTCTCTCTCTCTCTCTCTCTCTCTCTCTCTCTCTCTCTCTCTCTCTTAGTGAAAGAAACTGTGATTATCATGTTTCTCTTCCATTCTGATTATAAGTACCAAAATTACTATTTTACCTTTTAAAAATCTGTACAGCAGTTCACAGGTTTCAAGGAAATGCAACATGTTCTCCTTTGGAATATAACTACTAAAGGGGAAATCAATATGAGTAATAAAACAGGGATAGAGATTTGAATAGAGGCAGTGCTTGTCAGCCTGCAGACATGAAAAGGTCTCATTCACAATATCTTATTCTCATCTTTTCTCATTGTCTTAGGTGGTGCCTTCTCTCACTTACCTTTGTGATTTTCCTCAAATTATTTTTAACTTTATATGTGTGTTAGAACACGTGAAATAAATATCAATAACTAAATGAGTGTTTCTAATTCAACAAAAGTGTCCCAAGTCCTTTGTGAAAGTGCATTTTATAGAATTTTATTGTGGCAGTCATGATGTTAATATATTTGTTGCTTTTCTGAATGTAATTTGAATTGGCACAACCTATAATCATAAAATTAGTATAATTCTATTTATGACAAATCTAGATTTAGAGTGTTCTGTATACAGCAGTTAAGGAGAAGGAATGTATTCTTATTAGATGTGTATTGCCTCTTCTTAAAATTAAAATTAATTTAAGATTAATATAAAATATTTTGATGATTGCAATTTATTTTAATTAATAATTGGAAAGTAATTGAGCAAACACACAGCAGTGGAAAATCTTAGAGATTAAAGACGTAAAATCACTTATAATTGTAAATATTGTACTTAATAACCAGGACTCTGGAATATTAGTTCAAACTAAGATTTTTGAGTGCAAAGATAACTATCAGAATGGATTCTGATTTGTTTAGGATGATTTTATTAGTGTAAGAGCCTACAAATATTTTATGAGTCAATGCAGTTTTCCCATGGCTATAATTTTATCAAGTAGTTACAGAGAAATAATTATAATTATAGATTCTAAAGTTAGCTTATTGATTAAAAACTATATATTAGCTCTTGAAACCAATTTCTGTGACATGGACACGTTTTTATCAGTGATTAATAAGATTAATTATAACTTTCATTCTGGAAAAACAAACAAGCAAACATGTACGTGTAACAAACCAAGCTAAAGTGTCTCTGGAATAGATCAGCTCTTACACATACTTAATCAGTTGTTCACATCAGGTGGAAGCCTATGTTTTAATGACCACAGAGTAAAGAATGGGGCAATTTTAAGCTCTTCCTTCTTTTATCAGAAGATCCTAATGGATATTAAATGCTCTATAACATCTTGGTATTTCTCAATTTTGCTTCTCTATACAATACACATAAATGGAATCTGGGAAACTGTGTTCTGAAATGAATCAAGGATCTGTTTTCAATAGGACTTACCACGTGTTGATGGAGAGCTCTGCCTTTGCGTAAGCCTTCCTCACTAGCTTATGGAAAACTGAAAGCACACAATTCAAACCTCTTGTGTAAAACAGAAACCAATTCTTTTAAAGAGTATTTCACAAAATTACATTTGTAAGTGAAGTGAATCTCAGTATCATTTTTATTCTAAAATTACCAATGAGTAATTCCCTGTGGCTTTGCCATGAAATAAAAAGTAGCACTTGTATTTGTATTTTATTGTGTTCTTTATTACATACATATTTTGTTATGTGTGGGCTATTGTTGGTAAGAGTAACATAGTGCAGGGGTTTTTATAAAGTGTGCATTGTACAATATAATTAAGTGTTTTACTGGGATTCAGTGAATAGACAATTCTAAATCAAAAATACTTTGCTTAGCAAATTATGATATGCTTATTTTCTTAGGAGTGATTCTACTATAGAAGCTGTCAGGATGAAATTAAGCTGTGATATGTTTCTTTCTGAATATTGCTTTGAAGAAATTACACACAGAAGACAATAAGCTTCAAAGACTAATCCTTTAAAATAATTTGAAACATGGTGGTTACAATATAATTATATGGTGTGTGATTACATAGTAAGCATGTGGTTTTGATTTTATTCAGATTCAGAAGAGGATGTAAGAGCACTGGAGGCAGATCTATTGACAAATATGCATGCATCCAAGGTAACTGCTTTTCTTTAACCCAAAGTGGAAGGATATATGAATATTCACTCTAAACATCATATTGTTTTCTAATGTCAATCAAAATAGGTATAGTTACTTACCTCAAAGCTGTAAAGATCTTTAGAACACATTTCTTATTCGAGAGGTGTTTTTTTTTTTCCTTTTTCTGTTTCTAAGGATTCACATGCGTTGATATGAGAGACAAAATGTCTATAGGACTGTCAGTTTGTATTTTTCAATCAAAGTAAACAGCCACAGATAATGGAATGAAGATATGTAAGCAAACTGAAAGTAAATGGTTTTCAAGATTATTACATTGGCATGATGAAATGTATCCTGGCCTGAAGTTAAATAAATTAGTGAAGCCTAATTGAAGTTGTTACATGTTCTGGTTGATTGTGGAAAATAAAACAGATTTCCTAAAACATGGCAATATGGGGAAGAAATATGGTACAGAATAAATCTATGGACAGGCAAACATTAACCTTGACATCCAGTCCTAAAACCTTGACTTCATATCTAGTCAATCTTAAGTAACTGTATTAGTCAACAAGATTGACTTTGGCTTTTCTAATTTTTAAGGGCAAAATTTGGAATGGAGAGCCTATACATTTATGGTTCTCTGATAGGTTATTATAAACTCCACTTCCTATGTGAGAGTTTACATTCTTACCCTTTCAGTAGCATTAGCCATACGTAGTTAATATTTGTTCAAAAAGTCCAGTAAAGTTTTGTATTCTGAGCAAAATCCTGCAACCTTGAGAGCAATTTTTTTTCCACTTACCAGCATTTGAGTAGGAATAAAACTGTTAGAATATATCACCTTACAATGCTATCATATGAAATTGATTGAATCGGACTCAGTAAATCACTGTGTATGAAAACTGATGGTTAGAATACAAGTTTCCTGTAAATAGATAGTGACATTTTTTTCGAGGTGAACCCACCTCTTGGTACATTGAGAGCACAGTTGTAACAAGTCTGAGATTTAACAATTGTGATGAAAAGTGATAAGGACTGACCTAAATTCTGAAGCAATATTCTAAATCAGTTCTTACAAACAGAGCTCTTCCATAATTGAATAAACATATTCTAGGCCCAAAAATCTCTAGTATACAAGATTATAAGTTCAAGGCATGTAGAAAGGATTAGAAGCTTTTTGAAAACAGGGTGAACATCCCTGTACTCATAGAATTGAATGTCTGTGAGTTATAGATATAATAAAAAAGGTCCACCCATTCATAGTTTTATTGCAAAGAGAAATTAAAACACAATGGTTTTAATCAAAGCATGCTCCATACTAATCTTACAGACTTTAATTGCAACATCTTTTTTTTTTTTTTAATTTTCAGATCAGCAAAGCAAGTCCTCCCTCTTGGAAAATGACCTTGCTAAATGTTTGCAGCCTTATCAATAACCTGAACAGCCCAGCTGAGGAAGCGGGAGAAATGCATGATGATGATCTTGTTGGCAAAAGGAAACTTCCGCTTGTTCTGGATGGTTTTAGCTTGGAAGCAATGCTGACCGTATTCCAGCTCCAGAAAATCTGCCGCAGCAGGGCCTTTCAACACTGGGAGGTATAAGAGAGCCCCAAAGAGGGGCATGAGGATCATTGCACTACTGGGCTATCATCTGTATTCAACCTAGACCCTGATGAGATCGTTGTAGGGAGAGTTAAAAATACTAGAAAGTGATAAACCATGTTTTTAAGTCACCACCTCTCCTTCAAGTGTCCTCCAAATATTTGAAGACTAACAAACCCTTCTCTCTTCACTCTTAAAAGGGTGATATGTCTTAAGGTTCATTTGAACCATATATGTAAACAGATGATATACTGAGACACTTTTTCCTATATTGGTAACACTGACATGTATTAAGAAAAGTAAAGTAACTCCGAATATTTTGCTAAAGTCAAAAATCCTTTGTACTTATCTATAACAAGCACAAAAACAAAAGTTTCAAATATTACAGTACAAAGATCCAAGGGTTTTAGTTGTGACTCAGAGATTAGCAAGTTCATAGGAATTGTTTATTTTTTCTGCTTTTGTAATTGATTATTGGGCAATTAAAACATTTCTTAATTTTTAAAATAATTCAATAGGGCTCTGTGTGTGTGTGTGTGTGTGTGTGTGTGTGTGTGTGTGTGTGTGTGTGTGTACAATAGGAATTAGATCTAACTTCAAAACCTACTTCTTGACTGATGAAACAAGCAAGACATTAAAGGAATAGCTTTAAACATACTGCAGGTGTATAATTATAATATTTATTTATGAAATTTGGGTTTTTAATTTTGTTTTTGTTTTGAGACAAGGTCTTGTAGCTATGTAGCTCTGGCTGGCCTAAGACATACCAAGTAGCCCAGAATGATCTCAAATTTGTAACAATCCTCCTGGCCCTGCTTCTCAAGTACTAATATCACATGTGTGCACTGCCATATCTGGTTGGCCTATCTTTAAAGGGGTAAAACTGGAATTTTTAGTAATCTACTTTATCAAAGTAACACTCTCAATCTGCACTTTAACTTTTATGGCTTGATGTACATTTCACTTAAAAATTAAATTAAAAATAGAGCTTTGGGGAGAAGTACCAAACATTTGAACTAAAAGAAGAAAAAATGTGGAAGAAAACTGAATGTTCCTCAAAGAAAAATGGAATGCTATTTCATTTTTCCAATTTGGAAAAGACATTATTTTTCAGATCAAGTTCTGAGAGGTTTGCTTCATGTTTTACATTGGTGGGCTTACAGCAACACTGCAGATCTGATGGTGGGTGCCCTACCTCTTAATGTAACAAGCCTGTGAGTGGCTGCCACAGAGATACCCTGCGGAAAGAGGGACTGCCAGCAGAACTGCTGGTGTTTATACTAGTTAGTAAACAAACTGATGCTTTCCAGATGAAAAACTAAAAAAGCTAGATCAGATTTACATTTTTGTACTCTTCAGCCTTTAATTTTAATTCCAGCTAAATGGTACACTACTTAAAACACTATTTAGCTCAATAAAACTCAAAAATTCAAATCTTAGTGGAGGGAAATGTCAATTATACCTTATTTATCCAGACAAGAAAGATCCCCTCAATAAACTAATTAGCAGATAAGTCAATGGAACATAAGGCTAGATCTCTTGTTATTTTAACCATTGAGTCATTTACAAATAAAATGATAGTATCATTCAGAGCACAGTACCAAGTAATTACAGACTATGCATTGTTTTAACAAAGTAAAGATTAAAAACCTACTTTGACTGACAGTAGCTGCTTTGCCTTCCCTGAAACTGAGTATCTGTGGTTTGAAATAAAATACTTGGTGATAGGATGGTATGTTTGTGTATTACATTTGAAATACCAGTATTTGTTATTGTGACCACAAAGTTTAGGAGACAGCAGTAATCTGAAGAAATCTTAGATATTTAAACAGAGTTTCCACATTTGTTGATCTCTACAACATCTAAGATACTTGAACCAGGCAATTCCTTCTTTGTTTAGGAAACTTATCATTGCAATGACTTTCAAGTCATGTCAGTAATGGTTGAAAATCAACACAAAATTCTGTTACCTTTTTATTCAAATGGCATGTTATATTATTGTAATATATTTCATGTTATTTTGGACTGCCATTACGTATTCAAAATCTCAAAACTAATTTGATGTCTCTGGTGTGGTTCCTCAGTTGGAAAATGTGAATACATCTCCGAAAAGAGGTAGGCTGATGAACTGGGAAAGATATAAACAATACAGAAAGATTATGATCTCAGAAAGGTTATTCCATCTCAGTCACTGATAAACATTTGTCCTGTGACAAAAAGTTTCTCTGATCCTCCAGGTACATTGTGTTTAAAATCAATCAAGTAAGATGAAGAAAAACATCTGAAATACATTTCATGCATCTAACTCGCTTTTGTGTTTTCTCTGTTTTAGATAATTCAGGAAGATATCCTCGATAATGTCAATGATAAAAATGAGAAAGAAGAAGTGATAAAGAGAAAAATCCCTTATATTCTGAAAAGGCAGCTGTATGAGAATAAACCCAGAAGGCCCTACATTCTCAAGAGGGGATCCTATTACTACTGAGAAGCTAATTCTTGACCTGTGATTGTGATCAATTATTGTTTATCTAGATATATAATTATATGTGTGCATAACTGTGACAGAACTTGATTATTCCATCTTTTCCACAATTGTGCTTCATTAGATGTGATTTTTCTTGCATTCATGTAAATTGGATGAAATGTTTTCAAATAAATGTAGATCTTGAGCATGATGTGTTCTGTATAATTGAAATAGATAATAATCATATCATATGTAGAATGTTTTGTAACTTTGCAAGGTATGTTATGGGTCATATGAACAGTCATCGCATTTAGAATTTTATAGGAATTATAGGAGATTATAACAAAATTGAGTATGCATCATTAACCCAAAGCAGAACAATGGTACCATTTTGATTATTTGATTGCTTTATTATTAACTGAACAAAATACACACTGCTTTCCATAAACTGCTAGTTCATCTCTCAGTTCAAAGGGAAGCTACTATCATATACAGACCCATCTGAAAGAATTGCGAATGAAACATCATTCTTTATGCTTATCTCAGTGTCTCTTTACATAGCTATTTTGCCTGTCAAATGAATTGATAGCTAATAAAAGTCAACAAGCCATCAGAATCTAATGCTTTATTTCATATTTACTTATTTTATCAGAATTCTTTTTAATTTCCCTCCACTATTTTATACTTCTAAGCTATAATATCATACATGCATTTTAATATCACTTATGGATTTGTGATTAAAATATTTTCTTATTGGGAAGGTATACTTAAGCTAAATCTGTGCATTTGATAATTTACCTTGACTTTCTTTTAAAATCAAGATTTATGGGCTGATAAGCCTTTGCATCTTGCTGTTATCTGTGACTTTCTAAATTATTTCCCTTATTGAGTCCAGGAAGATGTTCTATTATAGATCTGCAGTCGGTTCCATTGTTATCCACAAAAGAGGAAATAAGAGCCCATTCTAAAGTCATTCTTAGAATGCTACATTTTTTTGATGAGATTATCTTTCTCCATGCTTAATACAACTGAGAGAAAGGATTGCAAGAAGCTTACAGATTGCAGAGTTTTCATCACCAATCTCTGATTTTTCTACTACTCCTACTATTTCACCATCCTTCAAGAGTCTGTAATTCTAATTTTTTCATAATATTTGCTTTGATTATTTGGGAATTTCATATCATGAATCTCCATCACAGTCATATCCCAGTCCTCCCAATCCTCCCAATCCTCCTAGTCCTCTTAGTCCTCCCAGCCCTCCCAATCCTCCCAGCCCTCCCAATCATCTTGCCTACCCTTGTTACACCCCTCTCACCTTGTAGTAGGAATCATATATTCTAACTAGTATAAAAGAAATACAATCCTAGTATTTTTTCTAAGTTGTAAGCCTAGACTGGACAGGTTTTGAGCTATTCTAATTTATATCCAGTCATATGTCCCTCATTATCTAATATTTCTCCAGGCCACCTCTTCATGGTCCATCTACTCTCCTTGAAACTTCCTTCTCCCTTCCTCTCCTTTCTCCTTCCTCTTAGTCTCTCCTGAGACACCCTCACTCAATGGTCAAGTCATGCATTTCCCCACTGACCAAGAGCAAGCTCTACACTTTTATTAATTAATTAACTTTAGTTGTGGAGCAGTGTTTACATAGTATCACTAGATGTATGTGAGAATCTCTTTGTTGAGTGCAACCAGATCTTAGGGGCCAGTATTTAACCTGTAAATACATAGCGGCAGCATGGGTCATACACACCATAAACCTTTATATTTAAACATGTCTGCAGAACCAACCAAGAGAACAAAGACTGTCATGGAGAGTAAGAATGTGTTCTCAAATTCAGAATGTCCAGATTTCACTCCATTTGCTTAATAGCAAACATGGACAACTTTTATTTCCTTCACTGTTAAAAGGAATAAGAGCTCTGTTTGTGGAAAAGTAAAATGGTTTGATTACATATATATTATAACATATTACATAACATATAGGAATATGGTGGAACACATTAACAACACAGCATATTCAACCATTAATACTTGCAATGGACCTAATTTTTCCATGATAAATTTTCTTGATATATTATTATGCTATCATTAATTAGTAGAGATACCAATGTTCTCCTAGCATACCTTCCTATTTATTTTAGTAGCCACCAAGTGTCATATTTCATCAGTAAGCTTATCTTTAAAACCAGTACCATCCCCTGTTTTCAACTATTAACTAGTACTTCCTTGATACTCTGTAGCATAGAGTGAAGAAAGGAGATGCATATTCTACCACTTCCATATATATTTTCTGTTTATTTTTTAAACTACAGGTTATTTCAAATACAAGATATATAGAAGAAAAAGAAAAAAAACCCTGATGATGAATTATGAGAAGTAAATAAATGAAGAGTACTTATCATATTTAAGGCATTTAGGACTCATTAGCAAGATATCAATCTTTCCAAACTTGAGTTTTAAGTTCAATGCAACCTCCAAATCTCTCAGTGAGTTATCTCGTGGTTATTGACAAACTGAGTAGAGAATTTAAATTTAAAGACAGAAAATTCAGACTAAGAAAAGGATCCCTTAGAGTTCCTATTTCAAGGCTCATCTTAATGTTATGTTAACCAAGGGAGTATATTTGTGAAAAAAAAAGTGTGGATTAATAAATCAATTAAGCATGGGAGACCACAGAGAAAGAGCCATATAAAATGGATCATATTGAAAGGGAAGGGGTAACTCAATGGAAAAATGTCTTCTCACCAAATGTGACCACAATAACAAGACAGGCACGTGTAATAAAATATACATAGAAACCCTACACACTTGAAAATACTGCAAGGTGAATTATAGGCCAAATGTAAAACACTAAACTCTAGCATCATCGGCATCATTGGAGACATCTAAATTTCTTTAGTTTGACAATAAGTATTTAGATGCATTACCTAAGGAATGAAAATTCCAGTGGTATTCTTACCATAAGTAGAATTTTTAAAGATAGTGAAAGCCACAGGGAAGCAGGGAAGTTATAGCTGACCTTGTACAAAAATCACTTCAAAATGAATCAAGTCCCTGGGCACATGATCTGAAACATTGAAACTGTTAGAGGAAAACATAGGGTAGCCATGTGTGATGATGCAGCTACCAGCAAGGACTCTCTGAATAGGAGAAGACAGCAACAGCTTACAATGCAGTAGTAAGAACTGCCACACGAGATAGAATGAAATTAATGTTTCTGTTCAGCAAACATTGGTGCCATATACCTGAAATCCCAGCATTTGGGGAATGGAGACAAAGAAATATAGAGCTTATGGTCATTCTAGAAGAATAAGGCATTTAAAATCTGCTTGGGTTGCAGAAGTCAGACCCTGTAACAAAACAAAACAAAACAAAACACCTCCATAACAAAGGAAACAGTTAATGAGAGTGATGAAGAAAAACTTTTTTCAACTAAATAGATAAAATCTTTCCTAACCAAACTTATGATAGGGGAAGCAATTCTTAGAATACAACAGACACATGTACACACACACACTTACACACGTACATACACACACACACACACACCTAGAAAAATCACACAATCAATGCATGAATAAGAAAAGTGAATCAACACCTTAAAAAATAAGTACAAATGACCAACTCGTGAAAAAAAATTAGTTAAACTTCTTTAATCGGGAAAATGACTTTGGGTCTTGCACACTGTGGATCTGTTCCTCTGAGACAGAAGCTCCAGTAGTTTTTCCTGTTCTTCATAATTGTATGATCATAATTCTTGTGATCCTACAGCGTCTTTTGCTTCCTGGGTGGCAAGTAGAGGGAGAGAGACCCAGGATTTTATCTTCCCAACTTTCCTGAGAACAGAAGATAGAAATAGAAACTGCTCGGGTAGGACAAAGAGCAACAGGGAGAGAGTCCTCACTGAAGTCCTGGCCTGCTGAAGATATCTCTGCTTCCTGGTTCCTTTTTATCTCTTCTCTTAAATGAGCACTTGCCTGGATGTGAATAGGATACACTATGATACCCTGGAATGTGACTGAGACTGAGAGAAAGCCTCAAGACTTCCCATGGATTTGTTATCAGGAAAATCTGAGTTCCTTTTGAGGTTCCCTCATGCTGCTGTGGAAATTGGGGTTTCATTTTAGTCACATTAACCAGAGAATATTAGCGTGGACTTGAGATGAAGCTAGAGGTCAGTTTTATTAGAAGTTAAGAGGAAAATAGTAGATTAAGCAAACTTTAAATCCTGGAAGATGACTAGTGGAGGGAGCTGGAAAACCTATTGGAAGAAAGTCTTGCTTTTGAATAGAAGGCTAGCAAGGATTATAGATGGCTAAATGGGATGTGAATCTTCAGGGAACCTGGGAAAAAAATCCAAAGGCATCAAGGAAAGCATGTTCAGGCATTGGTCAGCATTCAAAAAAAGAGAAGGAGAAGAAGGAGAGGGAGGAGGAGGAGCAGAAGGAGGAGGAGGAGGAGGAGGAGGAGGAGGAGGAGAAGAAGAAGAAGAAGAAGAAGAAGAAGAAGAAGAAGAAGAAGAAGAAGAAGAAGAAGAAGAAGAAGAAGAAGAGAAGGAAGAAAGAAAGAAATAAAGAAGGAAGGAAGGAAGGAAGGAAGGAAGAAAGGAAAGAAGGAAGCAAGGAAGAAAGAAAGAAAGAAAGAAAGAAAGAAAGAAAGAAAGAAAGAAAGAAAGAAGGAAGGAAGGAAGGAAGGAAGGAAAGGAAAGGAAGGAAGGAAGGAAGGAAGGAAGGAAGGAAGAAAGGGAAATGTTTGCCTTCTGAGCATCACTCAGAAATGTCTGCTGTCAACAAAGCAGAGCCACCACAGTACTAATACAAAAAACACACAATCAATGCATGAATAAGTTGTTGTCAAGGAAAAGCACAAAATTTCTCCTTTTTTATGATAATACTTTTATGTAATTTTTGGTAATTTCACATCATGCACCCCATGCAAATCATGCACACGTCCCAGCCACTAAACCTCTGTGACCTCTTCCCTCTCCCCTCCAAATAAATAAATAAATAAATACATAAATAATTAAATTAATTAATTAAAGAAAAAGGAAAGAATGAAAACATAGTCCAATTTGTGATGTCTATATACTCACTTGAGCATGGTCAAACTCCCTGTGGCTAGCCCCCAAAGAAAACTTAGTGTTTCAGGTAAATCAGATTTCTTTAGTGGGAAAACAATAGGTGTTAGAATCTATACAGCAGATGCTACAAAGTCACACCATGAAACAAATATCCTGTGGGAGGTTTATTGGTGAAGGGATTTATAGGCTCCTTCTCATTGAGGGTGGAGAGTAAAAGAGACTGAGGAGAGGAGGGACTGGCCTTTTATAAGAGGAGGACATATAACTCACTAATGGGGAGAGTGGGAATGTGTAGCATCTTGGAAGCTGGTGATGATGCATCCTGTTGCTGCTGATTACCATCCTTCCTAGCGTAAGCTCCCAGACCAGCAGCTTCATAGTACTTTATTTCCTAGGTCCTGCTACTGCTTTGTCTCTCTCTCTCTCTCTCTCTCTCTCTCTCTCTCTCTCTCTCTCTCTCTCTCTCTCTCTCTCTCTCTGAGTAATAAAATCATTTTTTTTCTAAAACTCCTCATCTGTGGTCCATGAATTTCATTCTTCAAATTGAAGAGACAAGAACCAAGAAGCCACAAACTAATAAAGTGGAGATTTTGTGTTCATGTGCATATCAGGCGTGATAGTTCTGAATTTCAGTGCACCCTGACAATGAAAGGCAAACTACCCATCAAACTACATGACTTTCTTGGGATCATTGAGTTTCCTTAAACTGTTTTTGGAGCTATTCCTGTAGGTTTGTAGAGTCAATCTCCTTCGTTGAAAAAGTAAAGTGTGTTGTGGTCATCTACAGCATATTGTTCTCTTTGTGTGTGTGTGTGTTACCTGTAGTGGGTCCATCTGATCACTTTCACCTTTGTTCCTTAGTGTGGAACAGAAGTTTGTGGGAATTTCTCGATATTATACTACAAATGCAGAAATGCCTGAGATATAATTCGGTGTCTAGTACTTTGCTGGCATACTATAGACCTTCTGTTTTTTCCATTTTTTGATTCCAATGCCAGTCCCAGATCCCAGTCTGTTCACACTGAAGCAACGCCTAGTCTTTGAGCTTACCTTGTCAATTCTATTCCATTTGCTGACTTCCTGGATGAACAGGACTTGTCATCACATTTGATTGCTAGAGTTTGGATGAAGAACATGGCAAGGGTCCATGTGTTAAAGGCTTGACTGTGGAGTTTCGCCATCATGAGGTGATCATAAACTTGAGAACGTGAGACTCTGTTGTAGGTAGACCCTTGGGTTTGGTTCTGTAAGTAGGATACTGGGGAAATGAATGTAAAGGTGACATGGGATGCTAAGGCATATTCATTTTCTTCACTTCTGTGAAAAACAAGATCAGTTTGCTCTGCCACATGCTCCCTATAATGGCATCTAGCGTTTCTGTCAACTAGAAGCCCAAGGGAATTAGTCCACCTAATCTTGGACTGAAATGTCCAGAAGCGTGATTCAAAACAACCCTCTATAATAAGTTACTCATGTCAGCTCTTTTCTATAGTAATGAAAAGTCACTAATATACACTGTCAGTACACTGCCGCCGTCACTTTCTTAAACATGGAAGTCAAAGAAAAAACATTTTTCCCTAACATTGCCCACACTTCAGAACGCAGCTTATTCCCTAAGCAATGTACCTTTTTATCTTCAAAGCTCCCACACTGAAATGTCACCAAAATTCTAATTCTCTTTCATATTTTTATTCATGTGAAATAACAAGCATGGAAATCATTTAACTTTTTAAGACTAAAAAGGTTAGTAACCACTTATTTCTATTGATTTGCCTACGAAAACAAAACTGCTTTGTGTCTCACGTAGAAAAAAACACAAGGATCTTTTAAAGAAAAGTCATTTCCTCCTCCAAAGTGCACTACTTTTCTATTACCAAAAGTAACATGAAATTATACTGTCTGATGCTTTAGCCATTCTTTCTTTTTTTGCTATTTGAGAAATACAGCAATTAGGAGTGCAAACATTTCTTTCAAAATCTTGGCATTTTAGAAACATGTTAAGATAATTCTCTCCAATATGATATACTTATTTGCTCTTAATTTACTGTTGAAATGTACCTGGAAGGTAAACAAACTTGATTCTCCCCAGTAATCAGATCTTAGAACGATACAAAGCACTTTTAAAACCCACAATTACCACTAAGTCAGAATCCTAAAGGCATATTACTTCCTCCCCATGCATACAGCTCTGTATGTAGGAGCTCAGCTTGGAGCATATTAAAGATTCTGCTGTCCTTTCTTTTTGACACCCCTAGGACAGTGATGTGCAATCAAGACCAAGATACTTGCTAAGCCAAAAAATTGAGTGTATTTCACTTCAAACAATGACTAGATAATGAAAACCAATATTCCATACTAACAATTATTAGCAAAAGTAACAGTTGAGATGGGACTATATTGCAAATAAGCATCTTGGTTTTGGGTTTTTCTCTCACACATATATATTTTATCCTTGCCTTCTTTCGTGTGACAATTTTACGAAGATTTTCTGACCTTTGTGTGGCTCCTCCCATATTACTGATTGGCGTGATTGAATGGCTCTTGATTGTGATAAAGTCTTGATATGCTGAAAGGAATTCCTTACCTCAGAATCACAAGCAGCTAGAGAAATACTGTTAGAACAATCTGCTGCAGTTCAGTGAACATGCTTGCTATAGAAAATGGCGTGCTGCAGCTACGCACAGGAAGGGAACTCAGTCTCTTCACAATGTTTCTTCACCCCTTCCTTTCAGGCTCTGTTTTGGCTGATCTTTCCTGACTCTATGTCATCAAGTTCTAGATTAACAGGTTACCCTGAAGAAGCTTCTCTTCAGTTTAACCCTTTACAGTGGTTGGATGGAGAAGAGAGGTCCATTTCTACAGAGGCAGTGCATTTTTTTTTTTTTTTTTGAGACAGGGTTTCTCTGTATAGCCCTGGCTGTCCTGGAACTCACTTTGTAGACCAGGCTGGGCTTGAACTCAGAAATCTGCCTGTCTCTGCCTCCCAAGTGCTAGGATTAAAGGCGTGCCCCACCACTGCCCAGCAGGCAGTGCATTTAATATTGTCGTAGGAATATGGAGTCATAGAATAGTAAAGAGATGCCATTAAGGCTATAGATAATTTACTACAGATCTAGGTTCAGAAAGAAAAAAACGTTTCCCATTTCTTATAGTTACTCCCCTCATAGAGTGCTCTTCAGGAAAATAAGCGTTGTATAGTTTACACTGTGAAAGTGAAACTCTTCTGCTAAGTACAGTCAACCTAGAATTGTAGAACAGAAGTCCCAAATTTGAGAACAGAACTTGGAGGTACTGTTGATACAAAACAGAATTCCTGCTCCCAGGATGAACAGAGAGAATATATTCTGGAACCAAATTTGAAGGACCAGGGCCTGGAATCATGGGTCGTGTTATTTTAGGTTCCATATTTCAACATAGAATAAGTTGCACAACACATTAAAAGTCATAGGACAAAGAAAGTCATAAATAAAAGCACTTTATAAACATATTGTTGGAGGCTGCAGATAGGTAGGTTATAACAAGGGGGCAGAATATTTGTATAGGACTCAGTTTCTCTCCAGTGACACATGGAGCCTTTTAGTTGGAGGAAGCATATCATTGGTTAAATCAGTGGTTCTCAACATTTCCCAATGCTGTGACCCTCTAATATGCTTCCTCATGTTGGGGTGATTGACCCCCAACCACAAAATTATTTTGTTCTACTTTAGAACTGCTACTGTTATGAAATGTAATGTAAATGTTGGATAGGCAGGTTACCTGATATACAACCCCTGTGAAAGGCTTGTTTAACACCCCACAACTCCTCCCCATGACTCTCCCCAAAGGGGTTGCAGTCCACAGGTTGAACTGATGTGTCAAGTCAATATATTTGGAATGGTTTTACTTGTTAATCTTAAGACTGCTAGGCCAGATGCAACAATACGTAAGGAATAAGTTTTAAGGGGGCTAAAGATAGCTAAAGAAAAATTGTAGGTAGCTCTGGATCTGCAACATTCCAACTTCCCCACAATTATATAGATTCTAATCAGTTAACCAGCCTTGCAAGAGGTTCAGTATAAGGTGCCAATCACATCATCTTGCACTCCTCCTGCTCTCTTCCTCTTTGTTCTTCCATTCTCCTTCCCATGTGCTCCCCTTATTTTCTCCCTCCTTCTTCCCTCCCCCCTCTTTCTGCTCCCCTCCTCCTCTTTCTTACTAAAATGCAAAGTTTTATGGAAACCATGCTATATTAAAACTCTACCATTACTCCATAAAACTTACTACAATAAGGAGAGTAACTCATTCTAGGAAAAAAGAACCCAAGTATAGTTAGAAAAGCATTATAAAGCAAAGAATATTATTTATGTCTGCAAAACTGAGATGATATACTTGCTTATAATATGGAACAGATGTACATTCATTGAGTATTACAAGGTTTAAGATAGAGATTGCTAATTTCCCATAGCCTACAATGATCAAGCCACAAGTGTAAGGAAAGACCCAAAGACACAAAAGTCGGTATACACTGCTCGTTATCTTGGGAATGAGTTTGCAGTGTCTCTTAAATGAATAGGTTATTGTTTAGATAAAAAGCTGGTATATAAAAATTCACCACTATTTATATTGTAGAGTTTTGAACTCTTTCTTAAATTCAAAACAAGATAAAAAAATAATATTAATTATTCTGCACATGTTTGGTGTGGTAGGTAAGCTGTCTGTTTGTTCTATCATAATGGATGATTTATTTTATGTAATTGAAAAATTTCTTCAGGATATCATGTATCTAATTGCTTTAAGTGATCAATTTTATAAATAAATTGATTTTTATTTTTCTATATCTGTCAACTTCCTTTTTAATTAAATATGTCTTCATTTCCTCCCTTTTTGTTATTGTTACATATATTCATAAATAAATGATACATGTATAGGCATTATATAAATATTTGTAAATATATAAATACAACCACCTCCGTCTATTACTGTTGTTTGTATGTATGTGATTTCAGAGCTGACCACTTGGTATTGGATAACCAATTTGGTGACTCATCCCTAGGAAAAACTACTGTTCTCTCTCAGAATTACTTAGCTAACTCTAGTTCTGTGTGTGTGTGTGTGTGTGTGTGTGTGTGTGTGTGTGTGTGTGTGTGTATGTGTGTGTGTGAGGGAGGGTGGCCTGTTATATTAGCCTCTTTTATGTTAGCATATCTATTGAAAATGTACTTCTTCTGGTCTTATTTAGGTAGTCATATTGTTGAGATATTATGGTTTTGAATCTTCCCTCTCACTTCTAGGAGAAAGGGTCTTACAGCTGACTTCCTGGTCCTATGGCCTTTACAGTCTTTCTACCTCCTCGTGACAATGTTCCCTGAACATCAGCAGCAGGAGTTGTTTTGTGTAGTTATGAAGTGGGGCTGTGCCATAAGATAAGGTGTCAGTCTTTATAGGAAGCTTTCTTTACAGTAGAAATTTCTGTTATTGTAGAATACATGCGAGACCAATGATTCTCAAGTGAAAGTTGGCTTATTCTTCTAAGTCAACAAAACTATTAGAGTTGTATTCAAACTTACACATAGAATTTTTGAGCATGAACCTCATTAATTTTATTATTACAAAATTAGTTTTGTACTCAATGGTATATGTAAAACACCCTGCCTTTGACTTCCAAAACATTTATTTGCAACCTGATTATCACGTACTCAAATTTTCTTCGTTTCAAATTCAAGCAGAAACAAAGGTCAATATTGACTCTAAAAATAAATACACAAACAGAACTGAACTTATAGTAAGCATTCATTCCTAGTCCCTAGCAATCTCTGAAAACATATACAAATGAGCTTAGATATCCTAAGATTACCAAATACAAATTTATTAGAATATGCCTCATTGGAACTAACTATTGCAGAATGGAGAACATTTTTCAGGTCAATTTTAGGAGCACTTTTAAATCTATACCAAAATTTAGAGGGTAAAAAAATCTCATGTGTCAACACACTCTGCCCTCTCTCAGGCATCTATCACTGATATCATGTTGTGGGGAAGACTTGCATATTTTACAGCTCCTGAACCTGCATCCACATATATTCACCTTACAAAGTTCACTCCAGTCTCGGTGGTCCTCAATTTCTATAGACTTTGGCAACTGTATACTGACAAAGATATATGACAAGCATCTATCATAAAAGTATCAGTGTCTTTTCAGTAAGATAAACCTACATTCTCTGCCTACTCGAAACTCTTCTCACAGCAAAATCTAGAAGTTACTGATTTTTTTTGTCTACATAGTTTTGTTTTTTGTTGTTTGTTTGTTGTTTTGTTTTTCTAGAATGTCAATGAGTTAGACCACATACAATTTTTTCCAGAGTAGAGTCTTTCACTTCTTTATATTCTTTGTCATTTCATAGTTTGATGATTTTATTAAATAATTACCTGAGCATACTGAGACTTATTCATCATTTCACCTGATGAAAAAATGTCTCAGCTTTTTCCAAGTTGTGATCATTATGAATCGAGTTACAATAAAAGCTTGTATGGAAGTTTCTGTATTGATACAGCTTTTGATTGCTTTGAATCAATAGTCATAGAGGAATTGCTAAGACATATAGTTTAAGAATAAGGTTAATTTTTCCTTTATTTTGTTTTATCTTTATGGGTTTTTTGTAGGCATGTATTCCTATGCACCCTGTATTTTCTTTTCTTTTAAATTTTCTATATTTTTTATTTACATTCCGAATGATTTCCCCTTTCCCATTTCCTCCCTCCCCAAAAGTCCCATAAGCCTTCTTCCCTCCCCCTGTTCCCCATTCAACCTCCTCTCGCTTCTCTGTCCTGGTATTCCCCTACATCCAGTCTTTCCAAGACCAGGGGTCTCTCCTTCCATCTTCGTGGAAATCTATTGATATGTGAATTGTGTCTTGGGTCTTCTGAGATTCTTGGTTCATATCCCCTTATCAGTGACTGCATACCATGTGTGTTCTTTTGTGATTGGGTTACCTCACTAAGGATGATATTTTCCAGTTTTGATCATTTGCCTAAAGAATTTCGTGAATTCATTGTTTTTAATTGCAGAGTAGTATTCCATAGTGTAAATATACCACATCTTCTGAATCCATTCCTCCACTGAGGGACATCTGGGTTCTTTCCAGCTTCTGGCTATTATAAATAAGGCTGCTATGAACATAGTGGTGCGTGTGTCCTTATTGCATGCAGGGGAAGCCTCTGGCACTCTGTATTTTCTTAGTGCTCAAAGAGACCATAAGGTGGTATTGGATCCCCTGGGACTGGAATTGCATATGGCTGTGAGCTGCTATGAATTGGTGATCAGGTGTTCAGGGCTCTCTGGAAGAGCAACATTGCTTTAACTAGCTGAATCATTTCTCCAGTCTCTAACAGTCTGTTTGAAGAAACTGCTAAAAAGTTGCTATCAATTTACTTTGTCACTTACAATAGGTGAAATTTCCTATTATTTTATGTTTTGGTAGTAATATGTTCTAGAGCTTTGTATTTTAATTCATTTCCACCCATGTCTAATCCTAGGGATCCTAAATCCAACACTGAGACAGAAGCCTAATTTCTGTCTGGAACTAAATAATCCCTTTTCATCTGATGGCTTCTTTTCAGAATTGAAATGTAATTACTGGATATTGATATATTAAATGACAGAACATTTCCTTTCAGAGGATTATAATTCCACAAATCTTTTTCAAGGTGTGCTTGCAGATGAGACTCAAAACTGTAAGAAAAAAATGAGCTGTGACTAGCCTCATGCTCTGAGAAAATTGGCTCAAAATAAGTTAGTTATTGTAGAGAGTGGCACACACCAATATTTGTTCTACAGACATCTCTTTGGTATCAAGCTCCCTGCTTTTCCTATTCTTCTATCTAGAAGTTGTTAATTTTCCTACATATGTTATTTATTTCCCTAACTCATTCTCTTGAGACAAAAATAGTATATTTCTACTTGTAAGCATTGTGTTATGTATAATACATGACAATAAGTTCTTTTAAGATGATTTTCCTGAATTTCTACAATAAATTGTCATTGTATTAGCTATCCCTTTCTCTCTGTGTGTGATGTAATAATAGACTTTTCTAAGACCCTTCAGATGCAATAGCACAACCTGTTCATGGCTTTATCTTGAGTATTCATCCTATCCATCCATGACCATCTGTCTCTAATTCAGCATAGTGAGCCCACAACGTCTTCTGCCCAGGTTCATGTCTTCTTTTTCTTTGTTTCTTTGTTTTTAACAACCACATTAGTCCATCTACTGAGCCCTCAAGCATGTGGGTGTCTGGCTATCCACTGTAATAAAGGCAACTTGCGAGCAACCACATCCCCAAAAGTGAGTACCTCCTGTAGCAGCCATCATCTATCTGTCTGTAGAGAAGGCATTGGGTTTCTTCCCTATCTGTGCAGGAATTTTGATTAGGTTTGTCTCCTAAGAGGTCTTGTTCAGGTAACAGCACCTGTTGTGTTTTGATGGATGCCATAGTTGTATCCTTTGCAGTGGACTCTTTTCTGCATGATTGAAACATTGTTTGCCTAAAGCAGAAATTGATTTTACTTGCTGTGTTCTTACCCCAGTCTTGTGTAAAGTGATGTCTTATAGCCCGTGGTTCTCTACCTTCCTGATGCTTTGACCCTATAATATAGTTCCTCATGTCGTGATCCCCAAACATAAAATTATATTTTTTGTTGTTACTTCATAAGTGTAAAATTTCTAATGTTGTGAATCACAATGTAAATATCTGTGTTTTCTGATGGCCATAGAGGACCCCTGTGAAACCCCACAAAGGGGAGGAGATCAAAGTTTGAAAACACTGTTCTACAGAAAGAACCAGATCTGCCTATTTGTTCCCTTTTAAAGATGCTTTTATGCATATTGCACTTCTAATGTTGCTATTTCCCAGCAGTCTTGAGGCACTTCCCTACCTAGAGTGCCATTAACATTTAAAGAGCTACTCACTTCCGAAGTTCATCTACTCAGCTCAGTCTGTGCAAAATTGCATATGTAATAAAGTTTTTTAGAATAAATAGCACCCTTGCTGTCTAGTTTTATGAGAGGTTTCCTTACCTTTAAACTCCATTATAAGCCCCAGATAATTTTGTGAACTCGCTGAATCCCTTTACCAGGCATTGCTACTCTGTCCAGAAAGTATCCAAACTCAAGTTATTTTTTTCCTGATTAAAAGAAACATCTCAAGTACATATTAGTATCTTGTAACAAAAAAATCTTTGGATGCTTCCAAAGTTTTCATAAATGGTTGCAAGATTTTTTTATCTCGTTCTGATTTAAAATGCTTTAGATTTTGTAAGGTGCTCCATATATACTCTTTCAGTTTAAGAGGACAATCCACAGGTTTACTAAAATACTAACAGCTGGGAATACATATAAATGGGTTTATATATATATAAGAGTTTTTAGTGTTTTCCACGGGGTGTTGGGAATAAATGAGGAGATTTAATCACTCCTTGCAGTATTAGTTATTTTTTATGGATGTGTGAAACATCAAATGAAGCTACATTTACCACAGCACAATCCAGCAAAAAAAAAAAAAAAAAAAAAAAAGTCACCGCATGAAAATCCTTCATGTCCTTGGATATAAGTGACTGATAAAATATTGGCCTATTTATAAGGTCAATTCCTATTGATTTCCTTTCTACTAGGTAGGATTACGCTGTTGAATTTTCTTCTCAGAAGTCATATGGCTTATTAGCTCTACATAAGCAATATTGCCTCAAGGGAAGACTGAGTATAGACAGAACAATATAGAAATGTTGAACTTATCTCTTCCTGTAGCATCTTTTGATAATGAAATTATGACATTTGTTGTTGTTGTTAAGTTCTAGGAAATGATCTTAAATATAACCTGAAGAATCTTAAGTTGAGATTGCTTTGCTAAAACCTCATTCTTTGAAAGAGAATTTTTATTCATTCTTCGAGAGGTTTTGTTTTTATTTCATTTTTTAAAAGAATTTGTCCTCCTTTATGTCAAAATATGAAGAATGATGTAGTTGTCAAAATTCTTGTACTCTTTTAAGTTACAAATATGTCTTGGGTCTTTACTCATTGAGATGAAATAATGCTTTGCATGGTAAAAAAAATGTCATTCTAAATCTTGTAGTTTGTTTACATACATAAAATTTTAGTCAGTGGGATAGAAGAGGAGGTTCATGTGGCTATTTCTTAAAAGTTCCTTTACAGACTAATTCCTTAGAACTAATTCTTTGTTCTTTTGCATTCCCTTCATCCTGCCTCCTAAAATAGAGATGTTATCTTGTACCACAAAGTCTAAGAAAACATATTTGTATGACTTAATTGTGACCTGGGAGAATTTGGAGTGTTTAAGACTGACTAGTTTCACGTCAGGCATTTCTAGATAGTCATTCATTAAAAATATATAATTAATTACATTCAGTTTAGTACTGCCAGTTAAGATATTCTGCTAGTACAACCTAAATCATGATGAAATCAACTTCTAATATCCTTTTGGTATACATTCTTTACCATATACATCAGAAACCATTTCCTAGTTGCTTCCCTTGAAAATGACCAACCAAAATGATTAAAATGTAAAAGAATTTACTTATGTGGAAACAAACAGAAAACTGGATGAGAAAGTTAATAAATAAGATATTTTACAGAAAGTTTAATGATTTCTCCCAAGGGGGATATACATATTTAACCCAAAATTATGAAATTAAGAGCAGACTTTAGGGTAGTTAAAATCTTCTCTCTTCACAGAATCAGGTCACTTATAAACAGATGACAAAAAAACTGAATTCTCAGTAGCAAAAATAGAAATAATAAGACAATGACTAATGTCTTTATTATGCCAAGGTGAATTAACTCAGCCTTAGAATTATGAGGGGTAAGTCCTACAAGGTTAAGCATGAAATAAAAACAATTATTTTTATTTGATACTATAAAAATGACTCTACAATAAAACAACACCATCAAAAAGATTTGTACCATAGAAATGAAAGTTACTGGTAAATCTGTTTAGTAAAATTAGTCCTCTGAAATGCAGGCAGAGTACCTCCTTTGTTATTCTTTCTTTTCTTTCTTCCTTCCATCCTTCCTTCTTTTCTTTTTTCTTTCTTCTTTCTTTCTTCATTTCTTTTGTTGATAAAGTGAACTTTATTAATGGCATTCAAGAAAATAGAGCTTGCTAGGGTTCTCCCATTATTGCTGGGATCTAGGATAGAAACTGTGATATCCATGTTCAGGTCTGGGGCTGGTTTGGGAAAGGGACTCCTCAGCAGCCAAGGATCTCTGTCTTGCTCTGTTGTCATTGCTGGGGTGAGTGGTCCAGGGCTTCTTACTCCTCAGAGGCCATGTAGGCCATGAGGTCCACAACCCTGTTGCTGTAGCCATAATTCATTGTCATACACGGAAATGAGCTTCACAAAGTTTCATTGAGAGCAATGACAGCTCCACAATCAAAGGTAGAAAGTGGGAGGGAGTCACTGTTAAAATCTCAGGAGATAACCTGGTCCTCAGTGTAGCTAAGGATGTCCTTTACTGGGACCTTGGATGCTTGCTTCATCACCTCCGTGACATCATTACATTTGACAGTTTGTTTTAGGTAGCATGTCAGATCCACAATAGACACATTGTGGGTAGAAACACGGAAGGCCAAGCCAGTGAGCTTCTTGTTCAGCTCTGGAATGAACTTGTCCACAGCCTTGTCAGCACCAGTGGATACAGGAATATGTTCTGGCCAACCCCATTGCTATTACACCAAAGCTTTTTGGAGGGACCATCCATGTACTTCTGATTGCATTGATAACCTGGACTGTGGTCATGAGTCCTTCCACAGTGACAAAGTTTTCATGGGTGACATTGGCCAGGGGACTTATCAGTTGGTGGTTGAGGAAGCATTGCTGACAGTCTTGAGCGAGTTTTCAGACTTTTCATGGTTCACACTCATCAGAGCATTTGTAAAAAGGGCAGAGATAATAATACTTTTGGCCTCACCCTTCAAGTGGATTGGCCTTCTCCACAGTGGTGAAAACACTAGTAGATTCTATAACATACTCAGCACCAGAATCTTCCCATTTGATGTTGCAGGATCTCACTCCTGAAAGATGGTGATAGACTTCTCATTGATGACAAGCTTCCAATTCTCAGCTGTGACTGTGCTGTAGAACTTGCCACAGGTAGAATATTACTGAAATATGTAGACCATGTGGTTGATATCAATTAAGAGGTCATTGATAGCAAAAATTTACACTTTGCCAGATGTAGCCACACTAACCAGGTATCCAAAACAGCCACAATTTCACCTTACTTCACAAAGTACCCACAATTGTTTTTCCTTCATCTTGAGCATCATGTGGTCTGTGAATTGTATCTTGGGTATTCTTATTTATTTATTTATTTATGTATTGTGCTTTCTTATGTATATTTATTTTTCATGGATAAGTTTATCAATGGAATATTATAGGTGAAATACAAAGTGGCAAAAAAATGAGTCCTATTAAGTTGTCATTGTCACCAAAGATTTAGTTATCATTTATTTAGCACTTCTACCTGCCTACTAGTGTACTAAATACTTTCAAATATGTTATCACTTAATCTAAGTTGAACTAGAAAATATATCACATGTCATAATCAAGCAATCATAACTGAGCTTATATTTGTACAAATGTATGATGAAGGGTCTGAGTCATAGAGCTAACAGTGACATGTCAGTGAGGAGAAGAAAGGTTGACCTACTAGGGACCATCTTAGTCTGAAGAATGGCTTTCTAAAGATCTCAGGACAGGAGAGATAATTGGTGTTTGTTTTAGTTATGGTTTTATTGCTATGAGGAGACACCATGATCAAGGCAACTCTTACAAAGGCTAACATTTAATTGGAGCTGGCTTACAGTTTCTGATGTTCGGTTCATTATAATCATGGTAAGAAGCATGGTGGCCTTCAGACAGACTTGGTGCTTGAGGAGGACCTGAGAGTTCACATCTTAATCTGAAGGCAGCCAGGAGAGACTATGACTAGGGATGGCTTGAGCACTAGGTGACTTCAAAGCTTGCCTACACAGTAATGCACTTCCTCCAACAAGGCCACACCTATTCCAACAGAGCCAAGCCTCCTAATAATGCTACTTTCCGTGGGGCAAGCATATTCAAACAACCACAGTGTTCAAAGTACAGAAACAAGAAGAAAGTTATAGATGTGTAAGCTACAGATGAGTCAGGTCCAAAATTTCTTTCTGAGTTAATTTAATTTTGGACTTTTTTGTTTTTATTTTAATTCCAAGGGTAATAGATGATAGTGGGGTTATTTTTAACATTTTTTTTAATTTAAAAACCATTGCTCTGATTATGGATAGGGGAAGAGGTTATTGTCTTAACATTCTCTTTCATTTCAGTTATAATAAATTTAAAAATCAATTCCCTACATTATGCTTTTCACACTTATCCATACCAGATGAATATGGTTACAGAGGTGAAAATTCAGATTGATACAGTTTTTAAACTTTAAAAAATCTTAGGCTGGAGGATCATATTTATAACACTATCTATGACAAATCACCTCTCAGTCAATTCTTATTTTTCTTTTTCAGTTTTAGTTGCTTTCTCACTTTGGTATGGAAAATGTAAAGATATCATAATTATACTGTCTATGGAAGAAGAAGAAAATTTTATCTTGAATATGTATGTGAACTCCAAAGCCACATTATAACTTCTAAAAACAAATATTAAAAACTGACAGGAGAAGCCTGCTTTGAAGTATATTTTGGTCCCTTTCCAGAGAACCCAAACAGTCTGAAATAATGAGACCCTTACACGTACCACTAGCAGGACAGGAAGATGGAAAATGCTCAGAACACCCTTTGTAAGAATTGCTACATCTAATTGAGGTGGGCTATACTATGATCTAGGTCACCCTAGCCTTGTTCTCCTTTCAGCAACAGGCAATTTGTCAGAGTTATTCTTGATATAGCTTTTGTGGAAACAATTGGCCTGCTGCCTCCACTGAGAGGAATAACTAGAACTGATGCAAAATCTGTTACCTCTATCATTCATGACTAAAACCCAGGGGGAAAAAACAACTAGAAGGATCCTGTTCCCATAAGGTCATATTCATTAACCAAGAGAAAGACAGAATCATCATACCTTCAACTAAATTGTCTGACTCAAGGGTCAGAAAGGTTGCCATAAATATGCATGGGTTGAAACCACTGTGATTTTACAGCTGATCTTAGCCAAAAGGCCAAGAAGGAGCCCCTTGGTGACTCTATCGTCTTAAAATGTACAACAGCTTTTCTCCTTTTTCCCCTTGAAGCTCAGCTACAGAAAATAAAGACATGTTAATTTCATAGTATTAAGGGGAAACTTGATAAAATACAAAATTTTCTACTTCTTTTAAAGATTGTTTTCAAAATATTGAATGGTAACCTTTTTTGTTTTTGTTTTTTTTTTTTTTTCAAATCCCTTTGATGTGATGGCCGGAAAATTAACAAATTAGCTGAATTCAACTCTACTTATATAATAACAAAATACACAAAAGTGGAATATTGTCAATGCATGTTCACCTAAGGTTTAAATAGAGAATTTTTGGTTAACTATTGTTAATATATTTATCATATTTTCTGAGTTAGCATTTCCAAGTATTTAGGCAATAGGTTTTGGGATACTAGTGGATTTTCATTGTTTGCTTGAGAGTGAAAACATAGACTCACTGTATTAGTGAGGGTTCTCTAGAGTCACAGAACATATGGGTAGTCTCTACATAGTTAGGGAATTTGTTGATGACTTAGTCTGTAGTCCAACTCCCCAACAATGGTCAGCAGCAGCTGTGGATGGAAGTCCAAGGATCTAGCAGTTGCTTAGTCCCAGAAGGTAAGCAGGCAAGAAAGTGAGTCTTCCTTCTTCCACTGTCCTTATGTAGGTCTCCAGCAGAGGGTGTGGCCCAGATTAAAGGCTGTAGGTCTCCAGCAGAGGGTGTGGCCAGATTAGAGACTGTAGGTCTCCAGCAGAGGGTGTGACCCAGATTAAAGGCCTGTGCCACCTCACCTTTAATCCTAGATGACCTTGAACTCAGAGATCTCCTTGTCTTAATCTTCTGGAATTCATAGCCACTATGCTTCAAGATCTCCATGCCAAGATCCAGGTCAGAAACTTGTATCTCTGAGTCTCCAGATTAGGATCATAGGTGAGCCTTCCAGTTCTTTTTTTGTTTGTTTGTTTGTTTGTTTGTTTGTTTGTTTTTCGAGACAGGATTTCTCTGTGTAGCACTGGCTGTCCTGGAACTCACTTTGTAGACCAGGCTGGCCTCGAACTCAGAAATCCTCCTGCCTCTGCCTCCCAAGTGCTGGGATTAAAGGCGTGCGCCACCACAGCCCGGCGGCCTTCCAGTTCTTGATTAGTTCATTCCAGACATAGTCAAGTTGACAACCAGGAATAGCCACTACACTCACCAAGTTGACTGTTCTCACAACTTTTCAGAATGCTGTGCTTAAGAGAATGACAGGTCTTGGAACAGCTCATCCCATTACAGTCCACTATTGCTTTACAACTTAGATTCATGGATATATCTACAAGAAGTGGTTTCTATGTGAAGGGCAAAATGTCCTGCTCATCAACCTTGTGTGGAATGTTTTGGAGAACATTTTGTTGTATCTTTTCGGAGAGTCGTTGGTGTTCTGATCTCAGTACCTTCCTGCCTATACTGCTGTGAAAGGAAATCTGAAATAAGGCATGGAAATGGTCTGATCTTAGGAAATGAAAGCAATTCACTTCATTTTAGGGTCATGTGAAGTCCTCATTATGCTATTATAAATAGAACCTCGCCCATTCTAAATAAAACACAAAACGAATAGTTTCTAATTCCTTTTGAACTGCAGAACTCCGTGAATAGACCACTTCCTTGAAAAAGAACGTATCTACTCATGGTTTTCTTCCCTAGGCATATCTTTGGTGTTCTAAATTCATGTTACTTTAGTTATCATGAAGCGCTCTTCTGTGCTCTCTTCCAAGACTTGTCATGGATTGGTTCTTATGCTTTGAACTCCAGTGACATTTTATTTTTTACATTAGGTGGAGACATTAGATAGCAGAAGGTTGGATAAGAGCACAAACTCACCCTTCTATTTATATCTACTATTTATCTGGCACTATTTGAGAAAACATTTTTATTTTTATCCATTGTGGTGGTTTAAATAGGTTTGGTCTAGGGAATGGCACTATTATGAGATGTGGCCTTGTTGGAATAAGTATGGTCTTGTTGGAGGAAGAGTGTCACAGTGAGGGTGGGCTTTCAGACTCCAATTCTAGCTGCCTGGAAGACAGCAGTCTTCTCCTGTTTGCCTTCAGAACAAGATATAGAAACTCTCAGCTCCTTCTCCAGCACCATGCCTACCTGGTCACCCCCAAGCTTCCCACCTTGATAATATACTGAACCTCTGAATCTGTAAGCCAGTCCTGATTAAATGTTTGCCTGTGTAAGAGTTGCTTTGGTCATGGCACCTTTTCACAACAATGGAAACCTAACTAAGACATCCATCCATTAAATGGTCTTTCATCCATATGTAAATATTGGACCTTATGCATGCAGGATTATCTCTGTATTATCTTATTCCCTAACATACTTCTAGACATTGAGAATTCTTTGTATTTGAAATTTGTCAATATTAATTTGGCTATTTGATGTTCCTTGAGATTGCAATATTAAAGTTTAGATGAAATTTTCTAGTTTTGGTTAAACATATTTTCGTTGATATTACTCATATCTGTAAGTTACTTTAGGAAATACTGAGTTCTCAATAGTATTTGCCTTCTAAAATATTGTTAATATTTTCATTGACTTAGGTCTGCTCAATTTTTCATTGAAAAAGATTCATATTGTACAAACTTTCTGCCCTAATTATAGTCTAAATATTTTATGTCATTACTATCATCAATAGGGATTTTACTTATTTTATATGATATATTACTAATTGATTGTATACATAACTGCGAATCACTATGAATATTGATTTCTATCCTTCTATTTACCAAATTTTTAAGTACTACACATCTGCTTGTGCTTGCTGCATGTGTGTGTGTGTGTGTGTGTGTGTATGAGAGAGAGCGAGATAGATAGATAGATAGATAGATAGATAGATAGATAGATAGATAGATAGATAGATAGATAGAGATCATGTCATCTGTAATAGGATGTAGAATTCTAGCAATTTATATTAAGTATGTTACGGTTACCTTCAATGTTTTTATAATAATGAAGTTAGGTTATGGTGAATATTTATAAAAACATTGAAGGAATAATAATAAATAGCTAGTGACAGAGTTATGAGTATTGATAAAGTTATAACAGGTTACCAAAATATACCTATAAATTAAAGGGCTAACACCAGAACATTTTAAATCTCTAAAGCTCCCTCACTGTGCTGTTGATTTTTAGCTCTCCATTGAATAATGTTGAGGCACTCCTAGGGCCTTGTACATGTCTACCTTAGAAAATCTCTAACAAGGAAAGATGAATAAAGGAGAGAACATTAATGTTTCTAAGTTATCTTAGAAAATAATGTTATGTGATTACTCTATGAAAAGCTTAAGAAGGATACAATGATCTGAGAATAAGTGATGAATCCTTGATCATCAATAAAATATCATTTGACCTCTCTAAGGCTCAAGGAACATTACAGGAGACTGCAAGAATGTGAGTCGGGTTATGAAGCGCCATCTGCTGGACAAGACAGCCACTACAGTCATGAACTCAAAGTAGCTACAGAAGTCTCAAGTGAAATTTACCTTAAATGTGTAAGCATGAAGGGAAGAGGGGCTCAGGACTCCTAACCTTACTGCTTCACTACTTGCTTCTGTCAAGTTCTGGGAGAAGGATGTGGGTCATTGACTTCAAATGTTTCCTCAGTGGTGATCCCATCATTTCCAGTGGATAATTATATCAGCAACCATAGCAAAAGCCTTGGCTAAACTAAATATTTCAGAAACCAAACCAAACCAAACTATAATGAATCTGTGAGAAAGACTGGTGGAGAACAGGGTATTTAGGAATTGGAAGGAATATTTTTAAAAGTTCCAGGGATAAAATGATTAAATCATATACATGTATAAAATCATGTAGAATAAACTAAAGAAGTAAACAAAACAGAAAAAGAAAATGGAAAACAAAAGCAAACAAAATAAAAAAAATAGTCAGTAATCATAAGTACAAATTCTTACCCAGCAGAAAATAAAACTCAAACTCATCTAATTTTTACACTTTAAAGCTTTCCCCACTACCCCACTTCCTCTTTGATGTGTGCATATGTATAACATGTGCATTTGGATGCTTTTGGACATGTGCCTGAGTCCGACGTCTCCATTACTCTCCATTTTTATTTTTTTTTTGTGGGAGGGGAGAGAGAGAGACAGAGAGAGAGAGAGACTTTTACCTAATTTGAAACTAATGGATTCAGCAAGGCTAGAAGGCAAATGATCTTCATACATTACCTGTGCTCTCCCTGGCCAGGCTGACACTACAGGTACAGGCAAGCAAGCAAGCACCATCATGACTGCTGTTTTCATGTCTCTCCTAGGATTGTAGACCCGCACTCTCATGTCAAGCACTTTACAGAACAAACCATCCTCTCATCCTCTTAGCACTGTATAATGTGTGACCTTACATTTCACTTAAAACTAACATTAGCATAATTTTGGTTGTAAACTATACATCTTGAAACAAGATAATATCCATCTGTAGGATATACATGGCTTTCCCTTTTGGTTTTATAAACTTAAGGATAGAAGTGAAGGATAGAAGACATAAGGAGGGCCCCTAATTTGTTGTTGTCGTTACTGTCTTGTTTTCTGGATAGCTGCCTTGCTTTATTGTGTTTTGCTAGGACTTCTATATCCAAAGCTGGCCTGGAACTGAATTGTGGCCTTACCAGGCCTTGAACTTGCAGCTGTCCACCTGCTGTAGCTTTCAGAATGCTCGGATCAGAGACATGACACCTAAACAGTATTTTATTCTTGAATTAAAGATTAAATTCAAGGGAAGGCACAGTAAAACTTATAAAACTGTTTTGGGGGAAGAAAAAAAATCAGAAGCGGGGCTGTGCTCAGAGGTTAAGAGCACAGATTGCTCTTCCAGAGGTCCTGAGTTCAATTCCCAGCAACCAGATGGTGGCTCACAACCATCTGTAATGGGATCTGATTCTCTCTCTCTTCTGGCGTGTCCGAAGACAGCTACAGTGTACTCATTATATATATATATATATATATATATATATATATATATATATATATATATACATATATATATATATTTGTTTGTATATATATATATATAAACAAATAAATATATATGTATAAAACAAATAAAATCTTTAAAAAAAAATCAGAGGGTTTTTGAAACTTTGATTTCTTGCATTATGTCGCCACCTAGTGGTCACAACTGATAAGGAAAACAAAAGTGCTTGTGTCCTTCCCAGGATATATGTTCTCAGGGAGAACTTACTATGGCACATTTGAGGAAAGGCAACTGGAGGAATTGCTGGCTTGGAGAGCAAAGGGGGCAGTGGCAATCAGTCATCTGTGTTTGTGCCTTTAAAGATTTATATGGTCTCTGTCCTTCTAGCTCTTTACCTATACTGAATGATTGCTGGTAACTCAAAAGATTCTAAAACCTGCCTTGGTTATTCTATGGTTAAAAAACACTGACTTCTTTTCTCTTTAACTCTGTGCTTTATTAAGCATTATAACTTTCTGTGCTTTGTTTAACTTTTTATGCTTAAATAAGCGCTAGAGAAGCATTTTTTTCTTACTGTTCTGTGCTTCATTAAGCGCTGAAATCTTAACACCTTATTACTTGGGTTTTTTTTTTTTTATTATTAGATTTCTTTTTAAGTTTACACTTCAAATGTTACCCCCTTTCCTGGTTTCCCCTCTGAAAATCCCCTATCCCCTCCCCCTCCCCCTGCTCACCAACCCACCCACTCTCACTTCCTGGTCCTGGCATTCCCCTATTCTGGGGCCACCCACTGGCCTCTCCTCCTCCCATTGATGACCAACAAGGCCATCCTCTGAGACATATGCTTCAGGAGCCATGGGTCCCTCCATGTGTACTCTTTGGTTGTTGGTTTAGTCCAAGGGAGCTCTGGGGTACTCGTTGGTTCATATTGTTGTTCCTCCTATTGGAATGCAAACCCCTTCAGCTCCTTGGGTTCTTTCTCTAGCTCCTCCATTAGGGACCCTGGGTTCAGTACAAGGGTTGGCTGAGAGCATTCACCTCTGTATTTGTCAGACAATGGCAGAGTCTCTCAGGAGACAGCTATATCAGGCTCCTGTCAGCAAGCACTTGTTGGCATCCACAATAGTATCTGGGTTTGGTGACTGTATATGGGATGGATCCCTAGGTGTGGCAGTCTCTGGATGGTCTTTCCCTCAGTCTCTGCTCCACATGACGTATCTCCTCTCATGGGTATTTTGTTCTCCCTTCTAAGAAGAACTGAGCTAATATCTGGTGATTAACACATGCTGTTTAGCAGCAGGGAATTGAGTAAAAGGATTTATTACTAATGCTCCTTTCTCTAATGAGTCAGAAGCCTCTCTGACTAAGCTGGTTAACTCTTTGTGAACCAGAGAGGAAGGAAAAGAAATGAATTAAGATGATTTATATGGGAAAATATGCAGACACATTTACATTCGTTCATATACCTACACGCTGGCTGGGTCCAAACATCTGTCACAATCAACTCCACAAATATTCATGTATGCTTACGGAAATACACATACACCCTACACACAAACATATAGGCAAACAGACATACACATTTGGACAGGTGGATGGATGAATGGATGGATGGATTGATGGATAGATGGATGGATGGGTGGAACAAAGCTCCCCAAGCAAAACCATTCAACCTTTGTTTCTTTATTAACAACTTTATTTCTATATTAACAACTTTATTTCTTTTTCTCTGGTCTTCTGATAACTTCTTAGACAAAAAGTTCTTTAGAAAATTACCTCAGAGATAAAATGTTACATAGAGTGGGAGTTACAGAAGGATGTAGATATTAAGTTCAAAGCAGCATTTCATTATGATATGTGCATTATAAGTTCAAAGCAACAACTTTTACATGGCCTTGCCTTATCCTAGTACACAGCTGTGACTTTTTCCTAGGGCCTAAATGTTTTTCCTTGAACATAAATTTGCCCCAAGTATGTTTCTCTTTTTAGCATAATTATGAATGCTCTTTGTATTTATTATATAGTCATTACTTATTATTATTAGGAGTGAGCATATTTTATTCTTGATTCTAACTTTATTATATCATTCAAGCAACTAAGACCATCTCTTAAAACTTACTTTCTATAATTATTTGAATCAAGTCAAAAATTCTACAGAATCATTATCTATGCTATGCAGCATCACTGCAAGATAGAACATCTTCATAGATCTGTGGAAATCTGCTCAAAAGGGTGGGTCAATACCTAGTGAGTGTTATATATTTAAAAATAACATGAAAAAGAATATTAATAGCAGGAATCTTTTCCCAGATATACTCTCTTTGGCCTTGTCTAGAGAAGCAGATCTGTCATAGATTGACAGTCTATGGCAGAACCACCTCAGGAAGATCACCTGCTGGTCTTAAGTTTCACCTAGATGGCTCTTGGTGACTGGGTAAAGATAATTCACCAAAGTAATTCAAATTTGCATTTTTATTCTCTTGTATGGATTAATTCTAGATTTATCTAGCTATATATGTGTACTTAAATTGAAGAACCCATAGAAGGTAAGTGGTTTGAAATAGAGTGATCTCCATGGACTTGAACTTCAGCTAATGGAAGTATTTGTGAAAGAATAAGAGGTGTGGACTTGTTGGAATAAGGTACGGCCTTGTAGGAAGAAGCACGTCAATGGTGGGGAGCCTTGAGGTTTCAAAAGCTGATACCAGGCCCAGTCTCTCCGTCTCTCTCCGTCTCTCTCTGTCTCTCTCTGTCTCTCTCTGTCTCTCTCTCTGTCTCTCTCTCTCTCTCTCTCTCTCTCTCTCTCTCTCTCTCTCTCTCTCTCTCTCCCTCTCCCTCTCCCTCTCCCTCTCCCTCTCCCCCTCTCCCTCCCCTCCCCCCACTCTCTCTCTCTTTCTTTCTCTCTCATTGCATGCTCCTTGTGGATCAGAATGTTAAACTCTCTATGTCTTCAGCACATTCCTGCCATGAAACTGTAAGCAAGCTCCCAATAAATGTCTTCTTTATGTTGTCTTTGCCATCCTGTCTCCTTACCACAACAAAACAGTAAGTAAGGCAGATGGTCAGAAAGCTAGTAGGAGGGGAGATAAAGCACAGGTGGTAGGTAGTGGAGATGGTAAATAATAGGGTGGAAAGGGAACCTGGGGAAGGGGATTGGAGGACAGGGACAAGCAAGGACTATGGAGAGACATGCTTAGAAATGCTTTATGGCAGACTCATTCTCAAAACACTCATATACACACACATAAGACTATTTTAAAGGAAGATGTTTTAAAACATATATTTTAAATTTGAATAAAATTGAGTTTAAAAGAAAATTTAAATATTTTAAAATTTAATATCTTAGAATAAAGCAAAAAGTTACATTATCACAGACAACAATGCCTCTCCCAGGCAATATATTTTATTAATACAGAGCTCAGTGTCGGATTTGGGAATCTGTTTTAGATTTGTTGGCCAGTGGGGTTCTATAGACTCATCTCCCAGATATTAAAGTTTATTGACATGGCTCATTGATAGTAATAATATAGTGTTGAAGACACTGTACACTTGAGTCCCAGGATATGGAGGGATGAAGCTGGAACCAATGTGGAAGCTTAACCTTGACTTTCTAGCTTTCAAAGTGCTAGAAGCTGATATGCACCTTACTGTGAATGGGTCACAGGTAATCAATATTCTTATTCACCTGTTGTCTTATTCAGGGTTTCTATTCCTGCACAAACATCATGACTGTCTTAGACAGGGTTTGTATTCCTGCACAAATATCATGACCAAGAAGCAAGTTGGGGAGGAAAGGTTTTATTCAGCTTACACTTCCAAATTGCTGTTCATCACCAAAGGAGGTCAGGACTGGAACTCAAGCAGGTCAGGATACAGGAGCCGATGCAGTGGCCATGGAGGCATGTTACTTACTGGCTTGCTTCCCCATGCTTGCTCAGCTTGCTTTATTATAGAACTCAAGATAACCAGCCCAGGGATGCCACCACCCATAAGGGGCCCTCCCCTCTTGATCACTAATGGAGAAAATGCCTTACATCTGGGTTTCATGGAGGCATTTCCTCACCTGAAGCTCATTTCTCTGTGATAACTCCAGCCTGTGTCAAGTTGACACAAAAGTACCAGTACCCTGTCAACTCTGCAAAGTGCAATAACAACACCCCTGGCAAAATTTCCCTACTAGAACACAAATGGCATAAATGCTGTGGGACTAACCAACCAATTTTCAGTTGGTTATAAAACCTTCTGTATAAGATGGAACTCTGCCTGATACTATTATCTGGCTAGATTGTAGCCCTGAAAGCAGAAGCTAGGACTGTTAGTAGACATAATAAAATATCTCCTCAGCCCAGAACTTTATGCACACAGATTAGTGCATCTATTAACTCTGATGAGAGAGATCCAACTGTTCAGATAGCAATTAATGAAATCAAGTCAGAGTGAGCTGGTTAATGGCAGTATTTAATAGTCCCTGGATTATATACTAAATGATTATAGGCATGAACAAATACTGTGATATGGGCTGAGAATCCCACACTGGACCAGGAAAGAAAAACGAAACAACCATCAGCACAAGAAAATCCCTACCAAACTTTCTTACCTTATATAAAAAGAGGAATTGTATTTGTCCTGTCACTTTGTGGACCAGCATTGTTTGGCATTCATTATAAGTTCTAAATTTTAAACTGAATATATACTGACTCTGATAATATTTGAGGAATGACTTTTTGGTACTAAGTGGAAGAAAAAAAATCCTGATGATCTAAGTTGCTAAGATGACTGGGTATTAGGTCAACAAAATGGAATTTGGTAATACATAATAAATATTAAATAGGTATATGATAAATATTAAATACTTACATAATTATTAAATAATTATGAAACAAGTGGAGGAATGGTGCACTGAGCTAGAGAGATGGATGGATGGCAAGGAACACTTCTACTCAGAGACTCTTCCTCTCTAAGAGTCCAAAGAGTAGGTGATAAATTTTTTTCTTAATATCATCATGAAGGCAGTAGATCATTTAAACAATCTCTCTGTTCCTTCTTTTTAAAAAATTAAAGAGGGAGGGAAGGGGGCTGATGGGACTTTCGGGGAGGGAGGAAACGGGAAAGGGGAAATGATTTGGAATGTAAACAAAAAAACTTAGAAAATAAATAAAAAAATATTAAAATAAAAAAAAATAAAAAGTTAATCACTCATGTTGTTTATGTCTCAAATGGTATTCCCCTTCCCATTTATCCCTCCACAGACCCCCATCCCATTTGACCTCTCCTCCCTCCCCTTTGCCTCTATGAGGGTGCTCCCCCTTCCACCCACCCTTTCCTGCCCCACTGTTCCAGAGTCCCCTAAGCTAGGGTATCAAATCCCCACAGGACCCATGGCCTCCCCTCCCATTGATTTCAGACAAGGCCACTCTCTGCTACACATGTCTCTGGAGTCATGGATCTCTCCCTGTACACTCCTTGATTGGTGGTCTATCCCCTGGGAGCACTGGTTGGTCTGACAAACTGACGCTCTTCCTATGAGAATGCACTCCCAATCCCAGTCCGCCCCTCCAGTCCTTCTGCCAGCTCCCTCACCTGGGTCCCTGAGCTTAGTCTGATGTTGCCAGGGAGGTTCTGTCAGCACCTGACCAGTGTAGATGTGGATGCTCACAGTCAACCATCAGACTGTTCATACTTTTATGAAGATTCATTGGGGCAACCCCTCTGCATTCTTCTAGCAATACTGAGAAGGTAGATGTGGTCTCTAACAACTCCTTAAACAGTTACCAGCATGAAGCAGCCTTCTTTCCATACCAGCAAAGACAAAACAAATCAAACATGTGGGTAAATGGAACACAAATAGAAAAATAATGCAAAGTTGTTTGGGCTGTGTACATATGTAAGAACATGCTGTCTTCCTTAAAAGCACATTGCAGAACATCTAAGTTTACCCTTTCCTTCATTTTGGTAAATACTTAGACATGTCCTGACATAGATTTCCTAAACCTGCTAGTTATTCTTTCCTCATTTACCTAGACACTATTTAACACAATGGATACCATAACATTAACAGAAGGATATAGTGTAGATATATAATAGAATTAATACAATAAAGAAGAAAAATTGGATCCCAAGTCTGTAGAGATGACTCAGCAATAAGAAGCACTGGCTGGTCTTACAAATCTCACAACCCTCTATATTTTTATCTCTGAAGGATTCAATGTCCTTTTTTGGCCTCCACCAGTACATCACATACTCATGGTGCACAGACATACTTTCTGACCAAATTCCATTATAGATAATAGTAAATATATTGAATAAATAAGTAAATACATAAAATAAACAAAAGCCAGTTGATTGTTCTATTGAAAATATATTAAGTATCCATTAAGAGGAATATTAGTAAAATTTTTTTTAACAAACTAAACTAAACCATTGATAAACCAAATAACACTAACACAGAATAAAGTGGAAATTCTGTCAATATTTCTCATAATAATACTAACAAAATCTTTTTATTTAGAAGAAGTAAAATTCAGGTAAAATATGTTGTAAACATAAATATTATTGCTTACAGGGAATGATGGAACACCAAGTTATATTGAAAATAATTGTTGCTCTGTAAGTCATAAACTATTCTCTCTCTGTCTCTGAGTCAATCTCTTAATCTCTCTCTCTCTCTCTCTCTCTCTCTCTCTCTCTCTCTCTTTCTCTCTCTCTTTCTCTTCCTGAATGGGGTTTCTCTACGTAGCCCTGGAGTTCTCAATGTAGACCATATTGTGTCTATCAGGCTGGCCTTGAACTCAGAGATCTTCCTACCTCTGCCTCTAGAGTTCTGGAATTAAAGGTGAGTGCCCCACCACCTGGCAAAGTCCCAGGTTTCAACAAAGAATTTTTATAAATCTTCAATCAATACTGTATGCAACAAAATTCATAAACATGGTGATTTAAAACAAGATGTTTTAAAAGACCCATCTTGTAGATAACTTGATTTATTGTAGTATATGAGAGTTCTTCAGTAAACCAGGACCAGAAATGCAAATATATTATTAATATATATATATATATATATATTTATATATTATAACATATAAATTATTAGAGTGGGTTGTGTGATTCAGACATCAAGGTCAGGTATCTAAAATCAGTCTTATCAATTGTGATGGTAAGTCTTGATGGCTAACTTGGTTAGACTTAGCGATAACAAAAGGACACACAATCACACAGATGTATGAGGTCAGCTCTAGGAAGGAATTACTGAGAGGCAAACTACTTTTTGTAGGGTAGATGGCACCTTTCTATACACAAGAGATAAAAGGAGATGGGAGGAGAAGGGTGCTTCATCTTTGTTTTCCCTTCCGTTTTGGTGGCAACTGTTTTTATCACACTATTTCTGCCATTGCTGCTCTTGCTGCAAGCCTTTCCTGCCAACAGAATTCAGCTTTTCTTCCCTCCAGTGAACTGAAGATGTCAGCGACCAACATTCCCAGCTTTGCAGTCGAAGAGATTCTTTTCTCTGTTTTCAAATCTCACCATCCCTGCTTCCCCATTGTGTAGCTTCTCAGTTTTTTGTCCCTTCTTCCATTCTATGAAGATAGTTATAATTATGTCAGTTTTACTCAGAAAATCCAGTTTAGCCTTTGATAATCCTGAATTATGCACATGATCAAGGAACCCTTTTAATAGAATAGGAAATATTCATTGTATTAGTCAGGGTTCTCTAGAGTCACAGAACGTATGGGAAGTCTCTATATAGTTAGGGAATTTTCAATGACTTACAGCTTGTAGTCTAACTCCCCAACAATGGTCAGCAGCAGCTGTGGATGGAAGTCCAAGGATCTAGCAGTTGCTCAGTCCCACAAGGTAAGAGGGCAAGGAAGAGTGCAGAGAAGAGTCTTCTTCCAATGTCCTTATATAGGTCTCCAGCAAAGGGTGTGGCCCAGATTAAAGGCTGTAGGTCTCCAGCAGAGGGTGTGGCCCAGATTAAAGGCATGTGCCACCTCGCCCTTAATCCCAGATGACCTTGAACTCGGAGATCTCCTTGTCTTAATCTTCTGGAATTCATAGCCACTATGCTTCAAGATCTCTATGCCAAGATCCAGGTCAGAAACTTGTATCTCTGAGCCTCCACATTAGGATCATAGGTGAGCCTTCCAATTCTTGATTAGTTCATTCCAGATATAATCAAGTTGACAACCAGGAATAGCCACAACATTCATGTTCCATTGTTCTGCTTACTGTAATAACTACAGCTGACATAGTTTGTGTCCTATTTTGCTTTTCTGTGATAAACAATGTGAAAAAAATCCACTGCATAGGAAAGGATTTCTTTCACATAAATTTTCTCTTCTCAATCTATCATTGAATGAAGCTAGGGCATGAGTTCAAGGCAGGACCTGAAGGCAGAGACCATGGTCGAACTCTGTTTATTGAATATATATTGGCTAAGCTAATATATATGCCAGGTCCACTTGCTTAAGGATGGTACAGCTCACAGTGGGCTGGGCTTTCTCCTTCAATTAGCAATCAAGACAATGTCCTACAGATCTGCCCACTTTCAAACTTATCTAGATGATTCCTCAGGTGGGGCTATTTTGTCTACGGGGTTTGGAGAATGTGTTGACAATAACAAATAACCAGCTAAGAGAGCCATTATTGTTGTTGTTTAGAGATCAATAATTCAGGAGTAAGTAATTTATTTTCATTGCTTACTTTTTGCAGTGATAAAAACCCTTGAGCAAGCTCTTCAAGAGCTCTACCACCGAGTTACTTCTGGAGAGTCCTTATTAGCTTAAATTAATTTTTTAATACTTAATGTTAATAGCTACTCATATTATCCTAATGTGATGTTTAAAATATAGACCATTGTAAGCACTTCTAGGTTTAGTATAACTTTTGGTAAATTCTTATTCTACTTTGCACTTTATTTCTCTGCTATGAAAAGTACGTAGTGCCACTCAGATATAAATTAATATAGATATTCTTTGCACATGGTACTAATTATTATTTTTTCATTGTTGGGTCAAAATACCTGGCAAATGAATATTAGGGAAGAGTGTAATTTTAACTCAGGCTATCATGGAGTAAAAGACATGCCAACCAAGAGCATGAATGCATTACATCGGTGCCTAGCATGCATCAGAGAACAACTTGAACATAGTTCAGGACCCTTGAGCATTGAGTGGTGCCACCTGTATTCCAGGTAGATATACATATCCCAGTTAATTCATTCTACAAAATCCCTCGGGGGACATGCAAAGAGTTTTGCTTGCAAGGTGATTGTAGGTTCTGTGAAACTGAAAACCCTTGTAAACTGTGCCCTCCCCTCAACCCTTGAGAGGGAGGTAACTGGGGCTGGCCACTGCTTCCCACCTGGGGTGGGGCTCTAGCCCTTTGTTCTCCATAGACCTGCTACTTCCAGAGAGACACCTGAATCCAGTGACCCATGGAGCAAGCAAACCAGTTCTGCAGACCTATTTCCAGCCTTTGGGGGAAAGGGTTTACCCGCCCCCCATCTATATATTTGGTGAACCCCATTAAACTTTGAGCATTGAGCAGGAAATCTTGTCTCCGTTCCATGTTTCTCTTGTCACCCTGTTTCTATCTCCAGCTCTCTTTCCAGGGAACCCAGTAACCCTTTCGAATGTAACCGCAGGGAGTTACAGTAAACCAACTCACACATAGTTTTCTATAGTTCTGGACATTCCTACCAGAGAATATGGTTTTCACGAGTTTGGGATACTTTATTTTACTTTGAAAATTCAAAACTGTAGAACAATAAAGAAAGTCAAGGTATGTTCACAGGGAAAAATTAACTATGAACAGGCAAGTTTAAGTTGTCTACAACCATATTTATAATAACCAAGAGCTGGAAACAATTCAGATGTTTTTCAATGGAAGAATGAATACAGAAAATGCAATACATTTACACAATGGGATAGTACTCAGCTATTAAAAATGATGACATCACAAACTTTGCAGGCAAAAGGATGGAACTAGAAAATATCATCCTGATTGAGGTAAATCAGACCCCAGAGGACATACATGGTACGTACTCCCTGATAAATGGATATTAGCCTAAAAGCTCAGAACTCCCACGTTACAACTCACAGACGATATAAAGCTTAACAAGATGGAAGTTCAAAGTGTAGATGCTTCAATACCACATTGAAGGGGGAAGAAAATAATCGTATGAGGCAGAGAGGGGGAAGGACCTGGGTGAGGGAAGGAAGCAGGAGGGAAAAGGGGGTACTGGATCAGGTATGGGAAGAGACAAAAGTCCAGAGGGCAAAGAGAATGAATAGAAATGAGTAAGGGGGGGGGGGCGAACAGAAAGTCCAGATACCAGGGATGCAAGAGGCTCCCAGGACCTAATGGGGTAATGGCGTGACATTAGCTGAAATACTCAACAGAGGGGAGATAGAACCCGTTGAGACCACCTCCAGTAGATAGACATGGCCTCCAGTTGAGGGATAGGGTCATCTACCCATCTCAAAATCTTTAACTCAGAATTGTTCCTGAAATGCAGGTACAAAAAAAAAAAAACAAAAAAAAAGAAAAAAAGGGAGCATAGAGCAGAGAATGACGGAAAGGCCATCAAACCCACTGTCCTCTGAGAGGCTCTGTCAACATCTGACTAAGACAGATGCAGATACTCACAGCCAACCGTCAGACTGAGCCTGGGGACCCCAATGGAAGAGTTGGGGAAGAACTGAATTAGTGGAAGAACAACCTACAGCTATAAGCTAACCAACCCCCTCAGAGCTCCCAGGGACTAAACCACCAACCAAAGAGTATACATGGGTGGGTCCATGGTTCCGGTTCCGGCCACATGTGTAGCTGAGGATGGCCTTATCTGGCATCAATGGGAGGGGAGGCCATTGATCTTGTGGAAGCTTGTTCCCCCAGGCAAGGCGGAGCTAGAGGGGTGAGGCAGGAGTGAGTGTTTGGGTGGGGGAGCACTCTCTTATAGGCAAAGGGTACCGGTCTGGGGTGGGGGTTTGAGGAGGGGAGACTGAGAAGGGAGACAATAGTTGGAATGTAAATAAATAATTATTAATAATAAAAGAAATAAGTAGAAAATAAAAAGTAAGGCTGCATAAATATTTCTGACCACTAGGTGGTAGGCCTAACACAGAGATGTGCAATAAGACATCACTTATTTCCACACAAAATGATATTAATTTGGGGTTGATATTTCATGTAATATTTAAATAGATGAGCTTCTGACTTAAATATCTTGCTACTAAATTTCAACATGATATAATGCATTTTTATCCACATTCTTAAAATACAGAGATATAAGAAGTTATATTAAATATTTACTAATGGTGTATAGTCTCAAATAAATTTGTGTTAAAAAAACATATAGTTAGTGCAACCTGAATGATAGAAATATATTTTACTCCTATAAACATTGAAACTACTACTACTGAAACATTAACATTGTTTTAAAGAATAACTCTTTCATGTTCAGATGTTAACCTGTTTGTTTACCATTTTACAGGATTGGTTTTGTTGTTTGTCATGTTGTCTTTAGTAAAGTTGTAAAACACAGAGTATATTTCTTTGAATGATTCAAATAGTACTGAGTCATTACTTATGCACACGTTTCTATGTAAATGACAGGCCATTAATTATTACAAGTTTATGGACTTAAGATTCTAAAGTAGAAATTAATTAGAAATATCAGAAAAAATAGCTCTCTTCAAGTCATATTGACTACAACTGTATTGGTGAGAAGGGATCACTTAAATATGCACAGTTATAAGCTTTTTAAAATTTGCTCTCTGATCAATTAAAACCTATGTATTCCTTTTTTTCTTTTTTTCCTTATTTATTTATTTATTTACACTCCAGATTTTATTCCCCTCACCTCGCCCATTCTTGCTCGGACTATTCTATACCACACACCTCCACCCCACATCCCTGTCTCCATGAGGATGTCTCCATCCCCCAACTTCCACACCACCTGACCCCTACTCTCCATGGGGCCTACTGTCTCTTGAGGATTAGGGCCTACTGTCTCTTGAGGGACCCTGCAGTCCTCTGCTGTATATGTGTTGGGGGCCTCATATCAGCTGGTGCATGCTGCCTGCTTGGTAGTTCAGTGTTTGAGAGATCTCGGGGGTCCCTGTTAATTGAAACTGCTGCTCCTCCTAAGGGTTGCCCTTCTCAGCTTCTTTCAGCCTTTCCCTAATTCAACAACAGGGGTCAGCAGCTGCTGTCCATTGGTTGGGTGCAAATATCTGCATCTCATTCTTTCAGCTGCTTGTTAAGTCTTCCAGAGTGCAGACATGCTAGGTCTCTTTTTGTGAGCATTCCATACCTCAGTAATAGTGTCAGGCCTTGGGACCTCCCCTTGAGCTGGATCCCACTTTGGTCCTGTCACTGGACCTTCTTTTCCTCAGGCTCCTCTCTGTTTTCCTACCAGCAGTTCTTTCAGACAGGAACAATTTTGGGTCAGAGTTTTGACTGTGGGATGGCAACCTCCTCCCTCATTTGATGCCCTGTCTTTCTGCTGGAGGTGGGTTCTCTAAATTCCCTCCCCCTACTGTTGGGCATTTCATCTAAGATTCCCCCCCCCACTTTGAGTCCTGAGAGTTGCTCATCTCCCAGTTCTCTGGTGCATTCTAGAGTGTCCCTCCAACCAACCACCTACCTCCTGAGGTTACCTGTTTCCATTCTTTCTGCTGGCCCTAAGGGTTTCGGTCCAGCTATAACACTCTTGGAAATAAACCCAAAAGATGCCCCACCATGCCACAAGGGCATATGTTCCACTATGTTCATAGCAGCCTTATTCGTGATAGCCAGAAGCTGGAAACAACCCAGATGTCCCACGACAGAAGAATGGATACAGAAAATGTGGTTCATTTACACAAAGAATACTACCCAGCTATGTATTCCTTAAAAACCAAATTGAATCATGATAACGGAATTGAGACACTAATAAAAAAGACAATATTAAACTGATTGAGAAATAATCTATCAAATAATTTGGCATATTATCTAAACTATGTAATCTGACAAATTATCTGAAGGATACTTTTTGTTGTAAAGTTTGAATAATTATTTTTATTTTTGTGATAATATTAATGGAAATTCTAATAGTTTTGTGTTGAAAATCTAGTTTTTCGGTGGCTAAATGTAAACACAATGTTTCCAATAAAACTAATGATTCTTAACCTGTTACACTAGCAGAGAATATTAAAAACAGATGTCTCTACTAAATCTTTGTTTTAAAAAATATGTTGAGATATGCTGCCAAACCCAGTGCTGCAGTCTTCTTTGGCAACAACATAAACAGCCTAAATAAGATCTACTTTATGTTTACTGTTGAGAATGTTTAAAGAAAAACTTTGGTAGTACCCTAGTTAACTAGGTTTAGTTATCAACTTTAGTTACTTCAGCCAAAGAACTGTCTTGATCAGATTGGCTTGTGGGCATGCTTATCAGTTATTTTCTTCATTGCTGATTGATGTAGGATTGTCCAGCCGAGTGTGGGTGGTGACATTCCTAGGTTTAACAGGGCTTTTAAGGAAGCTAGCTGAGCACTCCAGAAAGCAAGCCAGCAAGCAGCACACCTGCAGGGATCCTTCGTCAGTTCCTGTCTCCAGAACACTGCCTTGAGCTCCTGCTACTGTCAGCTATAAACTGTATCAGCCTCCTTTCCCTGAAAGTTGGTTTTGGTTAGTATTTTGTCACATTAGTGAGAAACCAGATCTCGGGCCATCTTAGAGATCTAAGACTCCATCTTAGAGAACCTGATATAAGGTTGAACTCAAGTTAACTATCAATCCAGCACCTAGTACCAGTTTCCAGGTTTCTCCTCCACAAACTGGGGCCTAGCGGCAGTTTCCTGGCCACTCCCCAACAAGCTAGTGCTTGGCACTACTTTCCAGCTTACAAACCTGCCCCCGTTCAAGCCTACTTTGAATGCTATGGCTCACATTTGAAGACCTCATAGGTATGTGTGATTCCGAGGGAATGCAGACACTTCACACACTTAATCCCTCTGCATGGAATACAGTCTTCTTACCTGTAGTACACACCTTTAAATCCAAACAATGAAGGTAACGTTAATTTGAAGAAGGATACAGCCATGTTTAAAAGTGATGTATAATTGAGGGGCAGACAAAGGAATGAATCACAAAAAGATATGATAGAATATGCCCAGGTCACGTGAGAACAGAAAGGAAAGAGAGGCAACTGAAGACAGCAGTGCATGCACACACACACACAGAGAGAGAGAGAGAGAGAGAGAGAGAGAGAGAGAGAGAGAGAGAGAGAGAGAACAAGAGAAAGAGAGTAGAGGCAATTTTTAGAGAAACAGATTGCAGAGAGAACAAGCTAGACACAGGTAAAGACATAATGAGCCAGAGAATGAGAAGTCAGAAGATTAGAACAGATTGCCAAAGTGAGTATGAGGCCAAACAGAGCAATTTAGCGAGAAGCCAAGGGAAACCAGATGAAATCAGTTAGCTTGAGAGGCGTTATGGCCAAAACAGCTGAGTTGAACCAGCAGTCAGAGTTCAGAAAGAACCAGAAAGGTAAGCCTCCAAGATGACAATTACATCTGGCTACTAAAAGTTACTTTTATGAAAACACACTCAAATCAAAACCCCATTATGTAAATGAGCTAATAGTTCAGCACATGCAATATAGATGTATGAACCATTGATAGGAGTAGGGTCTCAGTTTTAGACTTAGTTTATTAGGATTGTTCTCTTGTGTATTATTAAATATCCGGTGTTAATATTCAGGGAATCCAAAATATCTCATGTAAGTCCTTGTATTGAAAGTTTGTTTTCAGAATGGTGCTTCGGGGAGGTAGTAGTAAGAATTAGAATACAGGATACAGGAATAAAGAATAAATTAGAATAAAGAATACAGGAAATTATAGGTCATTGTGGGTGTGTCCTGGAAAGGAAGTATGGAATGCTGGTGTCTTCTCTTTTACAGTTAGACCTGAGATGAGCACCCTCCTCTGCTGCATAGTGACATCTCTCTATAGTAACCAAGCAAGAGGCCAATAAGTCATGCACCAAAACCTCCAATGTGAGACTAAGTAGATCTTTTGTATTTTAATGTTGATTTATGTCTGATATTTGTTCCAGTAGCAGATTAATATGTTCATGAAATATTCCCAGTTTCTGTTACTTAACCATCAAGGCCATGTATTGAAATAGAATTGAGAATGACTGGGCGGTGGTGGCGCACGCCTTTAATCCCAGCACTTGGGAGGCAGAGGCAGGAGGATTTCTGAGTTCGAGGCCAGCCTGGTCTACACAGTGAGTTCCAGGACAGCCAGGGCTACACAGAGAAACCCTGTCTCAAACCCCCCCCCCCCCAAAAAAAAAAAAAAGATTTCTGTTCCAGCTGGAGAGATGGTTCAGCGGTTAAGAACACTGACTGCTTTTCCGAAGGTCCTGAGTTCAAATCCCAGCAACCACATGGTGGCTCACGACCATCCATAATGAGATCTGACGCCCTCTTCTGGTGTATCTAAAGAGAATGACTAGACATTTTAGGAGACACTTCAATGCTGAAACAGCTTGATTTCTCATACATCTAATCTAATGGAGGTATGGGTATAGTATTTGCATTTTTGACTAAATATAAATATGCATTGTAGTTAGGAAAATAAGTTCATCCTAGGTCACAGAGTATCCTTAAATCCTTATTTTTATCTTTATTTTTCATACAATGTCTTATTTGTTTGAGGACCACAAACTCATTATCTAGAGAACAAGAGTATGATCTTACACTGTGACTGGATTGCCTTCGTTTGTTGAATGTTGGGCTTATAGGTGGGGTGTACTGTCTCAAAATTTTATGTGGTGCTAGGAAACAAACTTGGAACTTCATGAATGCAAAACAAATGTATTATCGAGCTCTCTGCATTTTAAAAAAAATGTAATGACTACCATAAACCACCGAGGGAAATGTAACAAGAAATGATATGAATGATAAACCTAAAGTACAGACAGCACAAAGCACCCCTCAGAAGACTTTGATAACACAGCTATTATATCAACTTTAAATTAATTGCACTCTATGAATCAGAGAAAATCATAGCGCAGCCTGAGAATCTCAGCTCAGGTCAGTAAAATTAAAATGAAAACCAAAACGTTTTGCACTTAATAAAACTCAGGAACCGAGTAAAGAAATAGCGCAGTGGTGATTTTAAAAGTAATCTAGTAACAACTTCAGGCAATATTATCAAATTTATGTATAGGTGAGAAAACAAACGATAAGCCAAAGTACTGGGAAACACAGGCAGGAAAATTACACAATGGTTCAACTGGTAAAGGCACTTGAAGTCACGTCCAACAACCTAGATTTGCTTCCTTGGAGAAATCGGCCGGAACTGCAGAGCTGGCTCCTGCATGTTTTATTCTGATTCCTATAAAGGTGTTAGTGTGGGTAATAACAGATTAAAACAGACGAACAAAATAAGTGGATTTCAAAATCTTTATGTTGTTTTTGAGAGAGGAGAAACAGAGATGGAGAGAGAAAGAGAGAGAGAGAGAGAGAGAGAGAGAGAGAGAGAGAGAGAGAGAGAGAGGAAGAGATCATGAAGTTAAGAGGGAGTTTGATAGTATTTGGGAGGTGTTGGTGGAAATCAAAGAACATTATCAAAATATATTAAGAAATCTTAGGAAATATTTTAAAAGGAAAATAAGCAAAAGAAACAGACAACATAATCGTTGGGTAAGCTTAAAACAGAGTAACAGGGAACTAAAAGTAGAGCCATGTTATATGTATAGATATATAATATATATATATATATATATATATATATATATATATATATATATGCATGTGTGTGTGTATGTGTGAGTGTGTTCATTTAAGAGCTTAATTACTGAATCAGGAGTTGCTTAAATAGGTTACTAAAACATGAGATAAGGCTATTCCCAGGAGCCATGTGTTACCAAACTAAACAAGAACAAACCAAACCAACCAACCAACCAAACAAACAACTAAACAAACAAAAGAACCATGTATCAGGTATTTTCCCTTAGGTTGTCAGTCAAGGATATCCCGCGGAGTACCCCTAAACAATACAGATTATTACTGTTGCTTTTTGCTGCCCACTCTAACTGGATTGTAAGATCCTATTAATTCAGAAACCACTTTCTGGTCACTGTATATGGAGAAATAAATGTGATAGTGACCAGAAAGCTCCCTATCTGCTGTTTTCATTGTAATAGAGGATACTGTGTGTGCTGCTAGAGGGAAGAAAGAAATCAACAGTCTTAGTAAGCTGTGAGTTCTGCAAACTTCCATCATAGGCAACCTGAGAAGAGAAACTGAGCATGCCACTTTTGTAACTTTGGACTAACTTATTTGAGAATTATAGAAGTGTCTAGAATTTGGGGTTGGAAATGTCATTGGGTTCTCAGAACGTGATTCATTATTCTGGTGGGAGCTTGGAAAACAAAACTGCTGAAAGAAAAGTGGACAGCAAAGGCTTAGCTTGGGAGGTGTCAGAGGGGAGGAAAGGGTCAATGGAAATGGAATAATGTGATATATGCTGTCTGACTGGAGTTTGGTTCCTTGGAGCCACATGTTCGTGAAGAGAAATGACTGCACAAAGTTGTTCTCTGACTTATCCAAGCCAGGGCACATATGCATAAAAAAAGTAACTAAATAAGTAAGTATGTAAGTAAGTTAAGTAAGTAAATAAATTAATATATAAGGTGCTAGTGAGATGGCTCTGATGTTAAGAGCACCTGCTACAATTAGAGGACTGGATTTCCCAGTACCAATATCTGGTGGCCCATATCTGCCTACGTGTGAGTATAAGAACGCACACACACACACACACACACACACACACACACACACACACACACAAATAAAAATAAATTATACCTTAAAAATCAAACAATCCAATCCATTTAAAATTCATGAAATTAAGACTTAAATGGAATACTTGAATACATGAATGGTATTTGATGTCTAAAAGAAACACACATCAAATTTGTTTAAACTAGAAATTCAAGTATTTACTGTGGAAAATTGTTACTTAATTATGCAGTATACCCTCCCCCCCCAAAAAAAAATAAAAAACGACATGCAATGAATGAGCTTAAACCAGAGCATGGTTTAATAAAATCTTAACTTTGGGTTATGACTATGGTAGGAAGGTAAGTGGTCTATGTTTGGACCTTAACTTGGGTGCAGAGATAAGGACAAGCACAGAAGGAAGTAAGCTCTTCGCATCCTTTGCTAGACTTTGAATGTACGTTTTTAATATCTCTTCATTAATTTTCATCCAAGTTTCATATATCATATGCCTCCCATCATGATTCTTGGTTTTTCTCTATTCATTTTGCTTTTCGAAATTTAATATCTTATCTTCAAAGGATTAATCTGGATATCTATTCATTTTGGCTACTGATTAAATTCTAGGGTTGCATGTTTTGAAATTACAACACAGAATTCTGAAACTTATTTTTTTCAAATTATATTTCAATAATCAATGTTAGTAATTTTTGTTTGATCATTTTCAGTTTCTAAATGTAATGCGTGAGTTTTATGTAAATTATTACTTAATAGAAAATTGCTAAGATCTTATTTCTATAATGAGCTTAGTTATTTAAACTGATGAGAATGAGCGTGAACAGAGTAAGTTTTCTTTGTAGGACAAGAGAAGAACATTGAATATGCTCTTTACTTGATGCAAAAATAATGGAATATGAGTGTATAATTTACATGTCATTTCCTCATATAATGAATTTTCTTTTGTTCAAAATTGCAAAGGAGATTTCTAGAGAGTGTTAAATGGAAACAGTAGTAATCTTTTAAATAAAAAGTGTTTCATATTACAGTATCTACATTTTCATGATAAAATGTAAAGAGATGGGCTTTTTAATTTCCTGTGAAAGTGAATGTTCCATTCTCACTAAGATTTATGGAGGGCTGCAGAGGTAAGCTCTGATGTTCATACTTGAAATATTTATTACCACATCATTCTTTCCTGTATCAGAATTACACCCCCAAATCCCCTTAGATTACTGTCTTCTCAGTGGAATTTTACCAGTGAGTAATAAAAATAGCTGCAATAATTATAAAAGAAACATATAGACTCTGCTGTGATCAGGGGATAATTAGTTTTGTCTTATTGTCAGCCTACCAATAAAAGAGTGAATGTCCTCTCGTTTTAAATGGCTTGTTCTGTTTTTTATTGGGACCATTTATGTAAATATGCACTCATTTATTTAATTGTATGTGTATATGTGTGTGCCCAAATGAAAGAATATGTACCTCATGTCTGGAGTACATGGAGGTCAGAGGAAATCATATTCCCTATAACTGAAGTTTCAAACCACCATGTAGGTGACAGCAGCTGAATGGAGGTCATCTGCAAGAGGAGAAAGTGTTGTTAGTCACCAAGCCATCTCTAAAGCCTTGTTATTTAGAATTTTATTAATATAATACTAAGTAAAAAATGACAAGGTGGAAGTTTCCAGGCATTGACAAAAGTGTACAGTTTTAATATCTTGTGTGATTCTGCAAGGAGTAACACTCTTGTTCACACCTGAATACAGTGTTACCAGATTTATAACACTATTTAGGCAATGATTTAATAAATTGGAAAGTTTAGTCTTCATTCATATTTCTGATGTATTTTCTGTTTAATAAGGGACTTATACTTAAATAAATGAAATGTTTTTATACCAAATTTTGCATTAAAGTGAAAACAGCATTAGTTTTGAAAGGAATCTAGTTAACTTTTGATTTAAGCTATCACACACACACACATATATACATATATATATATATAATACATAATACATGTGTGTGTATATGTAACTCTAATCAAGCAAGTAAAATACTTGTATGATAAAACTTTTAAGACACAGTAAAAATAGCCAACCTAAAGTAATCTAAAGTTTCAATAGGAACTCCATAAATTTCAAAACAAATCTTTACAGAATTGTAATAGAAAAATTTCAACTTCATACAAACACACACACACTCACACACACACACACACACACACTCACACACACACACATACACACACATTAAAAATGAAATCTCAGGATAGCTAAAACAATCCTCACTAACGAAAGAACCGTTGGCATTATTAGCATCCTAGATTTCAAGTTGTACTACAGAGTTATAATTAGAGGAATAGTTTACTATGGACATAAAACAAATATGTTGACGGATGGAATTAAGTCAAAGACCCAAACATAAGGCTACCCACCTATGGTCACAGGATACTTTACTTAAAAAAAAAGAAAAAGCTAGAAATACACACTGGAAAAACCAATATTAAAAAAAAAATGTGTTCCTTAAGCTGGATGAGTGAATGCAGAAGAAGGCAAGTAGATCCATATTAACCACCCTGCAAAAAACTCAACTCCAAATAGATCAACAATCTCAGCATAAGGACATCTAGATTCCATCAGATAGAGAACAATGTGGGAAGAGTCTTGAATTCAGTTGCGCTGGGAAAGGTCTTCTGTGTAGAACACCAATAGTACAGGCACTAAGAAAAGCCATTAGCAAATGGATCCTCATGAAACTGGAAAACTTCTTTATGGCAAAGGACACCATCATTCAGACAAAGTCACAGGCTACAGAAAGGGGAAAATTTTTACCAACTACATATCTGATAGACAAAGGAGCATGAAGGAGGGAATATAGGAATAGATAGTTAAAACAAAGGGCCCTTTTAAGGGTCCCACAGTGTCTTAGTCAGGGTTTCTATTCCTGGACAAAACATCATGACCAAGAAGCAAGTTGGGGTGGAAAGGGTTTATTCAAGTTACTCTTCCACACTGCTGTTCATCACCAAAGGTAGCCAGGACTTAAACTCAAGGAAGGAGCTGATGCAGAGGCCATGGAGGGATGTTACTTATTGACTTGCTTCCTCTGGGTTGCTCAGCTTGCTTTTTTTTAAAAAAAAATAATTAATTAATTAATTAATTGTTTTATACTCCATATTTTATCCCCAACCCCGTCTTCCCTCCAACTGTTCCAAATCCCATACCTCCTCCCACACACCATGTCTTCTAGTGGATGTCCCCATCCCCCACCCCACCTGACCTCTAAACTCTCTGGGGCCTCCAGTTTCTTGAGGGTTAGGTGCATCATCTCTTAATGACCACAGACCTGGCAGCCCTCTACTGTATGTGTGTTGGGGGGGTTCATAACAGCTGGTGTATGCTGCCTGTTTGGTGGTCCAGTGTTTGAGAGATTTCTGGGGTCCAGATTAATTAAGACTGCTGGTCCTCCTCCTGGGTTGCCCTTCTTAGCTTCTTTCAGCCTTTCCTAATTCAACAACAGGTGTCAGCTGCTTCTGTCCATTGGTTGAGTACAAATATCTGCATCTGACTCTATCAGCTGCTTATTGGGTCTTCAGGAGTGTGGTCATGCTAGGGCCATTTTTGTGAGTGCTCCATAGCCTCAGTTAGAGTGTCAGGCCTTGGGACCTCCCCTTGAGCTGGACCCCAATTTGAGTCTGCCACGGGACCTTCTTTTCCTCAGGCTTCTCTTCATTTTCATCCCTGTAATTCTTTCAGATAGAAACACTTATGGAGTTGTGACTGTGGGATGCAGCCCACATTTCAAGCCCTGTCTTCCTGTTGGAGGTGTGCTCTATAATTTCCCTCTCCTTACTGTTGGGTATTTCATCTAAGGTCCCTCCCTTTGAGTCCTGAGATTCTCTCATCTCCCAGGTCTTGGAGTGTCCCCTCAACACCCCAAAGTTCAATCAACTTGTTTTTCTGAGGTTGCCTATTTCTATTCTTTCTGCTGGCCCTCAGGGCTTGTCCCTCACCCAATGAAAGTTCAACACCCCCCGTACCCCTGACACCCCCTTGTTCACTTTCCCTCCCAGTTTCCTCCCTCTCTCCGCACTTGTGACTGCTTCCTTCTCCCCCCTTCTAAAATCTTTACTAACCCCACATCTGATAGAGTGCTTATATCCAAAATATATAAAGAACTAAAGAAGCTAATCACCAAAAAATCCAAACAACCCAATCAAAAAATGGGGTTTACAAGTAAACAGAGAATTCACAACTGAGGAATCTCAAATGGCTGAGAGGCACCTAAAGAAATGTTTAAAGTCCTTAGTGATCAGAGAAATGCAAATCAAAATGACCCTAAGATTCCAATCAGAATGGCTAAGATCAAAACCTCAGGTGACAACATGTGTTCGAGAGATGTGGAGAAAGAGGAACACTCCTCTATTGCTGGTGGGATTGCAAATTGGTACAACCACTCTGGAAATCAATTTGGAGGTTCCTCAAAAAATTGGAAATAGATCTATCTCAAGACCCAGCTATAACCTCTTAGGAATATACCCAAAAGATGCCCCACCATGCCACAGGGGCACGTGTTCCACTATGTTCATAACAGTCTTATTTGTGATAGCTAGAAGCTGTCTACAACCTAGATGTCCCAGGACAGAAGAATGGATACAGAAAATGTGGTTCATTTACACAATGGAATACTACTCAGCCATTACAAATGAGGACATCCTGAGTTTTGCAGGCAAATGGATAGAACTAGAAAATATCCTGAGTGAGGTAACTCAGAACCAAAAGGACATGCATGGTATGTATTCACTAATCAGTGGATATTAGACAAAAAAAATACAGAATACCGAAAAAGATACTGTCCTCATAAATAAAAAAATTCAATCAGCTTGCTTTCTTATCGAACCCAAGACTACCAGCCCAGGGATTGCATTACAAAAAATCCCCCCCCCCATCACTAATTGAGAAAATGCCTTACAGCTGGATCTCATGGAGGCATTTCCTCAACTGAAGCTCCTTTCTCTGTGATAACTGTAGCCTGTGTCAAGTTGACACACAAAACCAGCCAGAATCCTAATACAATATAATCTTAATACAAAACCAATGAATCCTAATACAATAGAAATGTATATACCTTGTATTGTATATATATATATATATATATATATATATATATATATATATATATATATGAAGGAGATTTAAATGGAGTCCCAACTAGATATTACTCATCACCAAATGAAGTTCTGGATTTATTAAATCTAATCGAGTATTTGTTCAAAGTAGCCCCATGGGAACCTACAAACAACCCAGGCTATTGTCAAGGCTGTTGGTTGCTCTCTAGAAACTGAAGGTAAGACAGTATTGCTGAAGACAACATCTAAACAACTAGCAAAACATGGAGTAGTTAACCTGGCTTCTAGCTAGAGCTAGAGCCTTCACATCAGTGACTCGGGCTCTAAGATAAACAATTGATGAATGGGAACTCATGAAATTACAAAGCTTCTCTAAAGCAAAGAACACAGTCAATAGAACAAAATGACAGTGTGGTATATTTTAAGAAAGTATCTTCACCAACTATAAATCTGACACAGGGTTATTATCCAAAGCATAAAAAGACTTAAAAATTATACATCAACAATCCAAATAACCCAATCTTAAAAATGGGGTACAGAGCTAAACAGATAATTCTCAATAAAGCAATCTCAATTGGCTGAGAAGCACTTAAAGAAATATTCAACGATCTTAGACATCATGGGAACTCAAATTGAAACAGTTCTGAGCTTCCATCTTACACACATCAAAATGGCTAAGATCAAAAACTCAAGAGATAGTATATGCTGAGGAGGATATGGATCAAGGAAAACACTCCTCCATTGATGGTGGGAGTGCAAACTTGTACAACCACTCTGTTTATCAGTCTTGCAGTTTCTCAGAACACTGGGAACGGTTCTACCTTATGATCTACTCCTTGGTATACACCCCAAAGATGCCCCATTATACCAGGGATACTTGCTCAACTATGTTCATAACAGCTTTATTTGTAATAGTCAGAAACTGGAAACAACCCATATGTCCTCAATTAAAGGATGGATAAAGAAAATGTGATGCATCTACACAGTGGAATACTATACAGCTAATAAAAACAAATATATCATGAATTTTGCAGGCAAATGTACGGAACATATCATTCCTATCAAGGTAATCCAGACTAAAAATGACATGCATTTTATGTACTCACTTATAAGTGGGTATTAACAATAAAACATAGGATACCTTTGGTACACTCCACAGACACAAAGAAGGTAAAACAAGAAGGTAAAATAGAAGATGCTAGGATCTAGGAATGAACTAGTTATTGGAGGCATATGGTGGGAGGGAACTTGGTGGGAGAGGGGATGAGGTGGGAAATGGAGGGGCTCAGTGCTAGGTATGGGAAGAGACAGGAGATAACCCAGATAGCCAGGAGAATGAATGGAAATCTGCAGCTAGCAGGAGCAAGGGAGATGGGAAGCATCAGGAGGATGTGCCAGGGATAGGGGATGTTCCCAAGAATCAATGGGGGTGACCTTAGCTGAGACTCATATCAGTGGGATTTTGGTAACACAATAGGGCTGCCTCCTGTGTCTAGATGGGAACCCAGTTGAGCTATAGGGACACCAAACTCTCCACAAAACTTTCATCCCCAAATGTGTTCTCCCACAAGAAATGTAGGGACAGGGGATGGTGCAGAGACTGAGGTAACAGCCAAGAAATAACTGGCCCAACTTGAGACTCATCCCATGGGCAAGCACAAATTCTTTACACTATTAGTGATACTCTGTTATGCTTGCAGAGATGAATCTAGCATGGCTGTCCTCTGAGAGGCTCCACCCAGCAACTGACTCAGACAGATGCAGAAGCACACAGTCAAACAGTGGATAGAGCTTGGGGACTCTTATGGAAGAATAAGAAGAAGGACTGAGGGCTCTAAAGGGGTTAGGAACTCCACAGGAAGATGAATAGAGTCAACTAACCTGAACCCTTGGGGACTCTCAGAGACTGAACCACCTAAAAAAGAGAGTACATGGGCTGGACCTAGGCCTCCATGAACATATGCATCTGATGTGCAGCTTGGTCTTCATGTGGGTCCAAACAACTGGAGCTGGTGCTATCCCTAATGTTGTTGCCTGTCTGTAGAATCCATTTCCGTTTTTCCCTTTTTTATTAGATATTTGCTTTATTTACCTTTCAAATGTTAACCCCTTTCCAAGTTACCCCACTGAAAACCCCCTATCCTCTCCCCCTCCCCCTACTCACCCCCTCCCCCAATTTCCTTACTTACATTCCCCTATTCTGGGGAATTGAGCCTTATCAAAACCAATGACCTCTCCTCTCATTGATGTCTGAAATGGTCATCTTCTGCTACATATGCAGCTGGAGGTGTGAGACCTTCCATCTGCACTCTTTGGTTCATGGTTTAGTCCCTGGGAGCTCTGGAGGTACTGGTTGGTACATATTATTGTTCCTCCTGGGGATCTGAAAACCTCTTCAGCTCCTTGGGTCCTCTCTCTAGCTGCTCCATTAGGGACCCTATTCTCATTCTATTGGTTGACTGTGAGCCATGGGTGTTTTGATCCACTTTCCAATAAAGATCGAAGTATCCACACTTTGGTCTTCCTTCATCTTGAGCTTCATGTGATCTGTGAGTTGTATCATGAGTATTATGAGTGTTTGGGCTAATATCCACTTATCAGCAATTGCATACTGTGTGTATTCTTTTGTGATTGGGTTACCTCACTCAGGATGATAGTTTCTAGCTCCATCCATTTGCCTAAGAAATTTCATGAATTCACTGTTTTTAATAGCTGAATAGTAGTGCATTGTGTAAATATAACACATTTTCTGTATCCATCCCTCTGTTGAGGGACATCTGGATTCTTTCCAGCTTCTGGCTATTATAAAAAAGACTACTATGAACACAGTGGAGCATGTGTCCTTATTACATGTTGGAGCATCTTCTGGGTATATGCCCAGAAGTTAGGTATAGCTGGGTCCTCAGGTAGTGCTATGTCCAATTTTCTGAGGAACCTCCAATCTAACTTCCAGAGTGGTTGTACCAGCTTGCAATCCCACCAGCAATGTTCCTCTTTCTCCACATCCTCTCCAGCATTTGCTGTCCCCTGAGTTTTTAATCCTGGCCTTTCTGACTGGTGTGAGGTGGAATCTCACGGTTGTTTTAATTTGCATTTCCCTGATGATTAAGGATGTTTAACATTTCTTTAGGTGTTTCTCAGCTATCTAGTATTCCTCAGTTGAGAATAGAATCCATTTCCTTAACATGACTATCTTGTCTAGCCTCAGTGCCTTGGGTGAGTGGGTACCCAAGAGGGTCTTTATCCTCTCAGAGGAGAAGAGGAGGATGATGATGGAGTGACTATGGGAGGAGTACAGGGATTGGATGTAAATGGAATAAACAAACAACCAAATAAATTAAAATAATGAAAATTAGGTTAAAATAGCCAATTGTGAAGCATTTTGAAGTGATGCATTTTGAAGAATGTATGGTATTCCTAGAAGGTTACTCAAGTCTTACTTTATGCTGTTACATGATAGAAGGACTAGTGATTATCAACAGAGATGGTGTAGGATAAACCCAGAGCCCACTTCTGGGTTTGTAAACAGTATCAAAATCTCCCAATCCCTGGGCATTGCTTAAAATCTCTGCCTTTGAAAATTCCACTGCCCTCACAAGAAACCCTCTGGAAAGCCTGCCTTCTCCTCAGTACTCTGTGACTTCTCTCCCTAGCAGAGGCAACCACCTCATGTGACTTTCCCAATAAATCTCTTTTGTGAAGTTTGATGAATGGTGTGAGTTTGTAGTATTCTTTTGTTCCTTACTGGAGGATATCTTTCCCTTCAGAGATGTAAGCCTGGCATTGGATGAACCTTCCCCACTCAGAGCTGCAGCACCTTCACTAGGGATGCCTTTCCTGTCAGTGCTGTATCTCTTACAGAAGAGTCACTTGTTCTGGAGCCTTGGAGACTTTCTCACTTTTTTTTTCGATTTTTTTTATTTTCTATATTCTTTATTTACATTCCAAATGATTTCCCCTTTTCTGGTTTCTCCCTCCCTGAAAGTCCCATAAGCCCTCTTCCCTCCCTCTTTTCCCTCAGTCAACTCCCCTCTGCTCCTCTGTCCTGGTATTTCCCTACACTGCTACACCCAGTCTTTCCAGGACCAGGGACCTCTCCTTTCTTCTTCTTGGGAATCAATTGATATGTGAATTGTGTTTTGGGTATTCCAAGCTTCTGGGTTAATATCCACTTATCAGTGACTGCATACCATGTGTGTTCTTTTGTGATTGGGTTACCTCACTAAGGATGATATTTTCCAGTTCTGACCATTTGCCTAAGAATTTCATGAATTCATTGTTTTTAATTGCTGGAACACTCCTCCCCTGCTGGTGGAATTGCAAGCTGTTACAACCACTCAGAAATCAGTCTGATGGTTCCTCAGAAAACTGGGCATGACACCCCTGGAGGACCCTGTTATACCACTCCTGGGCATATACCCAGCGGCATCCCCGGCATGCAATAAGGACACATGCTCCACTATGTTCATAGCAGCCTTATTTATAATAGCCAGAAACTGGAAAGAACCCAGATGTACCTCAAGATGAATGGATACAGAAAATGTGGTATATTTACACAATGGAATACTACTCAGCAATTAAAAACAATGAATTCATGGAGACTTTCTCTTAATTAACTCAGTCTGAATCATCTGATCTTGGAGTGCTTGAATCCTTCCAAGTGCTTTTTGGAGTCTGCAAAAGTGTTGTCCTATTAAATAGAATTTATGAAAACATCGTACTTGTGATCCATTCATTTCTTTGTAAAGGTAAATATTTATGCTAACTTAAAAATGAATTTTTACTACTGGAGAAAAGAGTCAGTGGTTAAGACCGTATATTGATTATATAGATAACCTGAATTCAGTTCCTTCCACCCCTAGGCCTACAATTCAAGCTTCAAGGGATGTATTGTGCTCTTCTGGACTGTGTAGGTATCTGCACATACATAGCATACTACACCTCCTACACACACACACACACACACACACACACACACACACACACACACACACACACACATCAATACTTTTTAAAAAATCTGAAGGCTTTCTTGTTCTAGAAAATGTAATATATAAAATTCACTAAAATTTTAACACTATACATTTCTACTATCAGGATACTAATTCTAATATTTACTTTTAAATTGAAAACTGTATATTCTTGTCTTGATAAAATTTCTAGAAACCAAAGCTTTGATGCAGATAAGATAATTTATTAAGCCTTTTTGTAGCCTAACAATATGCAGGGGCTGAATATCAGCTAACAGTGTCCAGATGTGTCAAAGATATAGACAAAACAGAACAGCATTTATCTTAAAAGATAAAGCTAAAGAAATAGCAGTAACACCTCCAGTTACATGATCACATTCATTTGCTGGGGTTTTGTGTGCAGAACATTGTCATCAGTGGTTATGGCAGGTATAAAAAGCAAAAGCTTCATCAATGTCTTATTGCCAGAAACTATTTTATTATTTAATATATTATGTGTCTAAATTACTTACCTGAATACATGTCTGTGCATCACGTGTACCTAGTGTCCTCAGAGGCCAGAAGAGGGCACTGGATCTTCTTTCTTTCTTTCCTTTCTTCCTTCCTTTCTTCCTTCCTTCCTCCCTTCCTTCCTTCTTTCCTTCCTTTATTTTTTTTAAATTTTAATTTAGATAATGTATTAGTGCTCTGCTGCATATTCATCTGCAGGCCAGAAGAGGAGATCAGATTATCTTATAAATATTTTCGAGCCACAATGTGGCTGCCTGGGAATTGAACTCAGAAATTCTGGAAGAGCAGTCAGTGCTCTTAACTGCTGATCCATCTCCTCAACCCCTATTTACTAGTTTAATTCTATGGTGAGCATAAGGAATGGTAACCTAGCATACTATTTTGTTCTATACTCCAGGTCTCAAAAGTTGAGACTATGAAACTGCAATCCCCTTCAGCTCCTTGGGTCCTTTCTCTAGCTCCTCCATTGGTGACCCTGGGCTCAGTTCAATAGCTCACAGAGAGTGGGCCCTTCTGTATTTCCCATGCACTAGCAGAGCCTCCCAGGTGACAGCTATATCAGGCTCCACTCAGCAAGCTCTTGTGGGCATCTATAATAGTGTCTGGGTTTTGTAACTTTATATGAGATGGATCCCTGTGTGGGGCAGTCTCTGGATGGTCTTTCGCTCAAGATCTGCTCCACCCTTTGTCTCTGTATCTCCTTCTGTGTGTATTTTGTTCCCCTTTCTACAATGGACCCAAGTATGTCTACTTTGTTCTTCCTCCTTCTTGGGCATCATTTGATATGTGAAATGTGTCTTGGGTATTCCAAGCTTCTGGGCTAATATCCACTTATCAGTGAATGCATACCATGTATGTTCTTTTGTGATTGGGTTACCTCACTCAGGATGATATTTCCCAGTTCTGTCCATTTGTTTAAGGATTTCATGAATTCATTGTTTTTAATAGCTGAATATACTCCATTGTGCATACATACAACGTTTTCTGTATCTATTCCTCCATTGAGGGATATCTGGGTTCTTTCCAGCTTCTGGCTATTATAAATAAGGCTACTATGAACATAGTGGAGCATGTGTCCTTATTACATGCTGGAGAATCCTCTGGGTATATGCCCAGGAGTGATATAGCCGGGTCCTCCGGTAGTATTATTCTGAGTTTTCTGAGGAACTGCCAGACTGATTTCCTCAGTGAGTTGACCCAGTCACAAAAGAACACACATGGTATGCACTCACTGATAAGCGGATATTAGCCCACATTTGTGCTTGGTGCCTCAGACCTGCCAGTGTATGCTCCTGGTTGGTGGCTCAGTCTCTGGGAGCTCCCTGGGGTCTGGGTTAGTTGAGACTGCAGGTCTCCAATGGGACCTTCACTCTCCCCTTCAACTCTTTCAATCCTTCCCCTAATTCAACCATAGTGGTCCTGGACATCTGTTCAATGGTTGGGTGTGAGTATCTGCTTCTGTCTCACTCAGTTACTGGAAGAACCTCTCAGAGAACAGCCATTCCAGGCTACTCTCTGTAAGCACATCATAGCATCTGTAATAGTACCGGCCTTGGTGCCCTCATATGAAATGGATGTCACGTTGTTAGGTTGGTCATTGGTTCACCTTTCCTTTATTCTCTTCATTTTTGTCCCTGTGGTTCTTTTATGCAGGATCTGTTCTGGGTCAGAAATTTTTGACTATGAGTTAGTAACCAGGTCCCTCTGCTTGAGGCCCTGTCTATTTACTGGAGGTGGACTCTTCTAGTTCCCTCTTTCCAATGTTGGGCATTTTGATTAAGGTCACCCCCAATGAGTCCTGAGAGAGTCTAAACTCCTGGTCTCTGGTACTTTCTAGATAGTCCTCCATCTTCCTACTCCCCAAGACTATCCTATTTTGTTGTTTGTTTATTTATTTGTATTTTGTTTTACCACATGAAGTTGAGAGTTGCTTTTTCCATGTTTGAGAAGAATTGGGTCGAAATTTTGGTGGAAATTGCATTGAATCTGTAGATTGCTTCAGATTCAATAGGATGGTCATTTTCACTGTTAATCCTGCCAATCCATAAGCATGGGAGAAATTTTTCCATCTTTAATTTCTTTTTTTCAGGAATTTGAACTTCTTGTATTACAGCTCTTTTCCTTGCTTGGTAAGTGGTAAATCAAGATAGTTTATTCTATTTATGGCTATTGTGAAGGGTGTTGTTTCCCTAATTTCTTTCTCAACCTATTCTATCATTTGTATAAAAGAAGGCTATTGATTTATTTGAGCTAATTTTATATCCTACCACTTTGCTATAGGAATTCTCTTGTGGAATTTTGGGGGTCAGGTATGCATACTGTCATATAATCTGCAAGTAGTGGTACTTTGACTTCTTCCTTTCCAAATTGCATCCCCCTTTTAAATCAAACTAATAATTTAGTGAAATTTTACAAATTTGAAGATTATATTTCACAAACATTTCATTTGTTTGCAACACTATCATTCTTTGAGACTATTTGTGTTAAGGATACTAAATGTGTTTGATAACAATATTTGCATATTTGATAACCACCTGAAATGTCCATTTTGTATATACTAGTGATTAATTTATAAATATAATATTAAATATAAAAATAGCTGCTTATAACTGTCAGTTATTTGCATTACTTACTTAAATTCTTTCTATTTTTTATTTTTTATTGAAAAAGGAAGTAAAAACGTTTTATGATAAAACTAAAGATTTACATGGAAAATGTTTCTGACAAGATTAAAGAAGCATATAGAAAAACACATTAAGATTGACAAATTTCATGGAAAATTAAAGAGTAAAGACTGTTCAGGCAATGTTTTCTATGGTATCTTCAGCACCTGAGATTCTTTCTTCCATCTCTTGTATTCTGTTTGTTGATGCTTGCATCTATGATTCCTGAATTCTTTCCAAGATTTTCAATCTCCAGAGATGTCTCACTTTGTGATTTCTTTATTGTTGCTACTTCCATTTTTAGATCATGGATGGTTTTGTTCAGTTCCTTCGCTTGTTTGTGTTTTCCCACAATGCTTTAAGGGATTTTGATGTTTCCTCTTTAAGGGCTTCTACCTGTTCACTTATGCTCTCCTGTATTTCTTTAAGGGATTTTTATGTTTCCTCTTTAAGGGCTTTTATCTTTTGACCCATGGTCTCCTCTATTTCTTTAAGGGAATTATTTATGTCCTTTTTGGTGTCCTCTAACAGCATCGTGAAATGAGACTTTAAATCCAACTCTTGATTTTCCAGTGTGTTGGGGTATCCGGGACTTGCTGTGGTGGGAGAACTGAGCTCTGATGATGCCAAGTAGCCTTGCTTTCTGTTGGTAGGGTTCTTGCACTTGCCTTTCGCCATCTGGTTATCTCTGGTGTTAGTTGGTCTTGCTGTCTCAGGCTGGAGCTTGTCCCTCCTATGGGCCTGTAAGCCTGTGTCTGTACTCCTGGGAGACCAACTCTCTTCTGGCAGGGTCTGTGCACAGAAGACTGTGGAGCTGTCTGGTTCTCTGCTGCAAGTGGTGGCCGGAAGAGCAGACCCCTGTCCCAGCAGCTCCAGTGATTGTTTGCCCAGTGTGCTCCTAGCTGTACCCCTCCAGAGAAAAGGTGGAGATCTCACCTTTGCACTCAGAAGTGAAATCAATCGCTGCTGGGAGATCACTCTCCAGGCGGGCTAAGCACAGAAGACTTTGGAGCTGACTGGTTCCCTGCTGTAGATGGCGGCTGGAGGGCAATTCTTTCTATTTTTAAGAATAGATTTTCCTTAAATCATATTTATTATTTATATTTATTGTGATAAATAAGTAATGCTGATTTTGACATTTCATTAATAGCATTTTCACCAGTAAACTCATGTTTCCTATTAGATCTTTGAGATTAATTCATTATTTAATGACAGTTATAGTCTTCTTCATTTTCTACATGATGTGCTATGGTAAGACATTCTTCTATGGCTTTTCATCCCTACTCAAATTCTTCCACATTTATATAATGGGAAAGTTCTTGTCTCTGTAATACTCTATCTGAATAGAACCCACACAGTACTGGCTTCCATGTAACCAAAGTGTGAACATGACTGTGATGGTTTGTATATGCTTGGCCCAGGGAGTGTCACTATTTGGAGGTGTGGCCCTGTTGGAGTAGGTGTGGTCTTGTTGGAGGAGGCATGTCAATGTGGATGTGGGCTTTAAAACCATCTAGCTGCCTCAAAGCCAGTATTCTGCTAGCAGCCTTCAGATGAAGATATAGAACTCTCAGCTCCTCCTGCATCATGCCTGCCTGGATGCTATCATGTTCCCACCTTGATGATAATGGACTGAACTTATGAACCTGTAAACCAGTCTCAATTAAAAGTTGTCCTTATAAGAACTGCTTCCATCATGGTGTTTGTTCTCAGCAGTAAAACCCTAAGGCAGAAGTTGGTACCAGGGACTGGAGTATTGCTGTGATAGGCCTGACCATGTTTTTTGTTTGGTTGGTTGGTTTTTGTTTGTTTTCTTTTTTGGAAAAATATGGACTTTGGGATTTAGGATTTGGAAAGCATAGGAATATTTTAGGTGGGCCTTCATGGGTGATCCTAGAAGGAATATGGAAGACCTTGTTGCCGTGAGTGATTTGAACTGTGCAGACCTGACCCAAGAGGTTTTTGGAGAAGAATTTCAGTGTGGAGCCTAGAGACTGTTTTTCTGATATTTTGGTGTGAGGTTTTGATGAAGAATGTATGTAGCCATTCTTTTATATTTATATTTTGTAGTTTGTTATCTCTGTGTATATCTCCACAGTAGCTTGCATAATAATTAATATTTTTCTTTTATTGAAAATAACTACAGAGGAGACAACACCTCACCTGGATATCTCTCATCAACAAATGAATCTTTAGTACTGGGAATAGAATTGAAAAATGTGTTATATTTCACTTATAATTTAGTATATATTTGTTCACAGCATATTATTGTATAAGTCTGGGTTATTTTACTTTACTCTTGTTTAGGAAGAAGGAAATGCCATTATTGACTTCATATTTTTTTCATTTTCTTTGTAAACAGATATTTTTCAAAACTATGGAATGCTGTTCAAAGAAACTAATAAAAATGCAGTGATAAGCTTCAATAAACATTCAATTTGAAATAGCAAGGAAAAGAAAAATATTGGGATATTCAAGCTACTTATTGTGAAATTTAACACTAGATGGTGCACTGGATCTAGGAATTTGAAACCCAAACTGAGTAATTTAGTTTTGTAGAAGTGGAGTCTTATTGTTTTGAGTCAGCTTTTAATTTATTGAAACATTCATTTTGAAAGGTAGCTATTTCTCATTACACACTTCCATTACTTTTACTCTGTTACAGTAATGATCTGATTTATACAATGTTGCACACTAAAAAATACAAAAACAGTATTATTAGTTCTTACATGTTTCATAAGTTCACATCACTAACCAGCCAACATCTGTCACCTCCTCAGAATGGTCACTATTAATGCACAGTAAACATTTTGTTTGTTATGAAATTACATTCACAAGAAGACACAATAATAGTTCGCTATTTTAAATATTAGCTACCAGACGTCATTTATTTACAAAATTAGATTAATTAAATACACAATCAAATCACTCCTCTACATGACAGATTTAAATGGGAGGTAGTTGTAATTAATTGGAATTTTTATTTCCAAAAATTTGAATATAACCCTCTGTTTTCTGGGGGAAAACTAAGAAGTACAAAATTTTCTCAGAAAAAAATGTTGGTTATTTTTTGCTATGTGACCATGGAAGCAACAAATTTTAAATAAATTATATGTCATCAGTGAAATTGACAGCCTGAGAGTGTAAGGTATGTATGCAGAAATAAAAATTAGATGAGTCATGTATTCTACTAGGATCTTTCTTCAGCATCTCTGATGATGTTTTGTTTTGAAATAAGGCAAACTATAAATGTATTGTGTTCACATTATTAGCTACTTCAAGGAAAGAATTTTTGTATTGTTAAAACACTTTGATAAACCAACTAAAATAGGACATGAGCACACCCATTTCAAGGTTTTAGAAGGTTCACAGAACATAGTTGGGTTTATTATTATTATTTTTTTTGAATGAACAGAGGGTCATAGTTTCTCTGCTATAGAGAACACGACTGAGTTTTTATAAACCAGATTGAATGTTTTATATAAACTGTAACCCAAACAACAGGCAAGAAACATTATAAGGAGATGATAACTGTCTTCAAACACTGTCCCTCAGGCATATATGGAGATAATCAAGGAGCAAGTAATTGTTATATGAGGCAAAGATGATGGCCATCTACAAAATCCTATATTTTACCTCATAGTGATCCAAATTATATTTAGAATAACCTCGGTTGTGAAGAAGATTTGTTACAAAACCTACAGAAATATGGGAATAGGTAAATGCAGCTGAAATAAATTCCTAAACTGCTCAGTGATTTTCTTCCCATTAGGACAACTGACTCACAAGATGGCTGCACATTGGGCGTCATTGTTTGTTGGTCTAGTACATTGATGACAGGAAATTAGTGAAAGCCTTCGCAGGGCCATAGATTAAAATTGAAACAATTGGTTTTCTGTCAGAGACAGGATATCACACTGTAGTTCTACCTAGCTCAAAACTCATGGTGATCATCTTGCCTCTACTTCACATGTATAGTCACTAACTATTATGCTTGCCTTGTTAAGTTGTTATTTTGTTCTTCCTTGTATTTTTCTCATCACAACCACTCATAAATAATTTTCACCATAATTTAGTTTCCTTGGAAATTTTTCTATTATCAACTTATCTGGTTGAGTGTCAGTACCTAAGATGGATCCCTGTTTAACTTTGATTCTTTTTAAATCTATAAATGAAGGCCTCTTGTTTGTAAAAGAAGTGCAAAGCCAAGTTCATCTATGAGAAGGGAGATCTGTATATTGAAAGAAAAACAATCGTTAAGTAGGTGAAGATCACAGGTCTTGCACATTGCTGTGTAAGGAGACCATACTACTTCAATCATAATAGACTATCCATATAGTTTTACTGAGATCTGTTTGAGGGTTTTGGGATTAGACATGAGCACAGAAATTATCTTTCTAGCCTTCATCTCAACACTTCCAAGGTCCCTCTTAGCACATAGATGAAAATGATGATTTTGGCTTTGTACAAAAAAAAAATTAGAAGATATTTTTTGTGTCAAAAGCTTTGAAGTGAGAGAAAAATAGATATTGATTCCAGAATATTAATTCTAAATATAGCTGAAAATAGGTAATTCTAAATATAGTTAAAAATAGCTGCTATATCAAAGGACACTATGAATTTTTCTTTCATTCTGGAGTTGAAAAAGAAAGGAAAATCTGCACCAGCATAAAATGAATGAGTCCAGGCCAAAAAAACAAACAAACAAACAAACAAAAAAACCATAGCAGAGACCAACTAAATTCCTTCTGGTGTTATTGCCATACTCAGTAGTACTAGTCAAATTTTGATGAGAATTTTAAATGGTTAGGGGATAAAAAGTGTGATAGGAGCCACCATTGGTTTTTTGCTTCTGCTGTTTTTCCCCCTATAAACATGAATCATCTTCACATGACTAAAATTATTTCCCCTGGGTTGTATTATTCTAAGAGAAGACATTGTCATTAACCTATTGCAAAATCTGTAACTTACCATTAAAGTTTCTAAAAATATCATTAATTCTTTAACTTCTAAAATATCTTTTATACACTATGAGTTGCCCGAGTCACATCACAAATTTATATGTATTCACATCTCAAAATCATTTAATTATGTTTGGATCAATCTTATCTCCTCAGAGATATAAAGTACAATAATGCTGTTTATTTTGATTGTACAATTTATCATATACCATGGAGAATATAAACATTTGAATGGGAAGTGCTAGTTAAAATTTTACTCTAAATGCCTATTCAAATAAAGAGTAATCATTCCTATTTCTTCCATAATTGTTGAAAAGTACACATAGATCCTTGGAAAAATACATTCTTGTATTTAGAGAAAAAAAAATTGAGGATTCGCAATATTAAATTGAGCCTCCAAAACCTGCTGCTTATATTATTTAATTATATATAAGTCAAGATTAGGGTAATAAAATGCAGTGAAATTTAAACTCAACTTAGCCTCATCATTAAATCAAACTAATTAGAAGATTATTAAATTGTATACAATCTTATGAAATTTGATATTCTCATGGGCTTTTTTTTTCTTTTTTTCTTTTTTTTTGTTTTTCTAAGTTTTTTTTATTTACATTCAAAATCATTTCCCCTTTCCCGTTTCCTCCCTCCCCGAAAGTCCCATAAGCCCCCTTCCCTCCCTCTTTTCCCCATTCAACCCCTGCTCGCTTCTCTGCCTTGGCGTTCCCCTACATCCAGTCTGTCCAGGACCAGGGGTCTCTCCTTCCATCTTCTTGGAAATCTATTGATATGCGAATAGTGTCTAGGGTATTCCAAGATTCTGGGTTAATATCCCATATCTCATGGGCTTTAAATAAGAAAACTAGATGTTGACGCAGAATAGATATTACTCTCATTAAGGCCTTAAGTCTTTGATAGCCACTTCACAACAGAACACAACTAAAATCATCTTCCTACCCCCCAAATTTTATCTAAGGTATATGATGAATTAACCTTTTCCATAACTTTCTGTAATTATAAATGTATGTTTAAACCCAAGCAATGTGACACCATAAGTAGAAATAGCACAGTATAAGATAGAAAATATGGAACATCTCCTGAAAAGCAGAACTCCATCTTATTGAAGCACTTAAATTTCCTTTGTATTCTAAAATGAAGAGTATAAAATTAAAGTTAAAATTTGGTGAATTGTATGTTGTTGTTTCCCCCCCCCCCAGGTTCATGTAACTATATTTTTTTCCTCTCTTCCTCTAAGTTTTGACATTTATTAAATAGCTGATGTAACTTCAAGTCTTTGAAATTACATTAGATTAGAGGTAGATAACTCACTTTTACTTTGTTCTTTAGATAGTGGGAGAACATTTATTTTTTGTTTTTTTTTTTTTACAAAATGTATTGAAATCTTTTCTATGTCTGATACTGCCCCTCATTTATGTATTATCCATGTATTGTTGATTCTTAGAGTAGTCACTGCTCATCTCTAATTGACTGAGTTTAAGCTTTGCTAATGATTCTCCATGTTTTTCCCTGTCTTCCTCTTGGGGGAATTTTAGACCAATATTTGTCATTTTATACTATTGATTTATTATATGTTTAATTTATGTTATCAAACTACATTTAGAGAAAATGCTGATGTCATCTATTATTTAATGAGTTGTTCATATTATCCAAATATGAAATTTACATTTTAACCAACATTTCTACAATTAGTATCTTGTCTTCTATCTTATAATAAGATATTCAGTGAATATTCATATACAGATGTTTTACAGCATGAAATTAATGTCAAAGAAAATTATTGGCTGACTATTGTTAGTGTTCACCAATAGTCATTAATTGTTTCACTATTGTTAGATTTTACATTTACTGTATTTTGCTTATTCTGGTGGCCATGATATGACACTAGCTAATAACATGCTGATTTTTATGTTAATATCTAAATAACGAGGACCAATTTTCCACAGGAATTTTTTTTTTAAACATCCTTGTCCTGTCTGTTCATACTTCATTATGCTGGGCAGTGGGTACCATGACAAAAGAAATGAACTTTTCAATGATCAACAAAATAAGACCAATAATGTGTAGATATGCCATTCTATGATCAGAAATACTTGTAGAGAAAGTGGAATCATACATTGGAATCTTATTGCAGCACTAAATATTTTGTTCTTATTGGTAAAGTAAATAATATAGATCACATACACATGTGGATTTTGGCATAAATTATTCCCCACAGACAATCCAGGAGAAGTTTGAAATAAAAGATTATGTTCAACTATAGCTTCTAGGAAATCTCTCATTGTCAAAAAACATTTTCCATGATCTAGTTAGAATAGTATGATTGTGCACTATACCTAGCTTTATTAAATCTTTCATATTCTTGAAAAGTGCCAGAAATGATCATGTACTGTTATACTTTTAAATATTCATTGTGTGATATATGCAACTACATTTTCTAAACTTAAAGTACTTGAAATATTTTATCCTTGTTCTTTCCTGGACATTATGAATTGTTGAATAAGATAATACTCACTATTTGAAGAAAAACAGCATAATCTTTTCACTGACTTTTTGATGAAAAATTGAGAATAATATTCTGACTTAATGTATGGGCAATCAGGGCAAGGATTGAAAATTGAGAGAAGGTAAGGAAATGGCTGTTAATTTTCATTAACCTTATAGTTCTGCTTTAGTCAGATTTACTAACTGTGACCTATATAGCATTTAACTCCATCACTTAGTAATCATTCTTGAGATTCTCAACTGTGTAGGCATTCCTTAGCAGACAAACTTTTTATAGTCGGATTACAGAGAACAAATTAAATGCTCAAGTCAGATTTTCTGTACTCAGATGAAAACGCTGCACATGAACATTGAGCTATCTCCTCTTTTCCCTCTTACGTTCATCTCAAAGAATGAGCAGAATGAATAAGTAAGACAGAATGTTTCTGAGATGAAACTAATGGGCATGAGAAATACAGGATTTACAGCTACAGCTTAGTTGCAATTCCAACCCTTGTCATTTTCTACACTTTAATTATTCTCACATTTTATTTTGCCTATTACATTCTATTATCTCTAAAGCAACTTGTATGTTTGTCATGACAAACATCACCCTAAGAGAATGTCTAGAATAAGCACGTCATAAAAAATGAAGAAAACTTGCCAAAATAATCTTATATTCTAGAATTTTCATCTTAATGCTGACCTGGCTTACTTGAAATGTCCCACTTCCAAAGACTTTTTAAAAATTGATGCATAAATTTCATTGATCATAAAATAATATGATATAACTCATTCAGAAGTCTTGGACTTGACAGCTTATAAGTGCTTTCTGAAGCTCCAGAATTGTATTACGATTTCAAGGTTACTGTGAGAGAAGAGAGATCACTAAGAACTTATTTTATTAGCAGTTTATTGGAGAAAAGCCCTGCCCATTTTTATATTGGAATTGCAAGACAGGGAGCTATGTCCAGCTGGATTCATATTTTTGTGCCCTTGTATTAAATGTGACAAATGAAGTAACAATATGAACTAGAACTCTTCTTATACACCTGTTACTTACAACTATTATCTAATTTGATAACATTGAAAGTTACTCATGAAAAAATTTTTCCCATCAATGGGATTGATATGCTCTAGCCATTTCATAGAAAAGAATCAGTTAATATAATTAGCTCAATTTGTAAACTATCAGCTAAAGATCATGCATTTTGTTAAACAGAGTATTACCATACATTTTCTAATTTAGCTATTATCTCATATTAGTAATTTTAAAATCTGTAGAATTAACCCACTACCAACCATTTTGACTCAACTATGAAATTACTAAACCAGTGATAACTATGGTGGTTGCAATCATTAAAAAATCCAATTGCAATCAATCATGTATGATTTCACCACATAATTATATAAGTATTATAAAAATTATAACAGAAGAACATGATTTGGATGTTTTTTCCTTAGAGAGTTCAACATATTATGGAGGTAAATTATTCTTGTCAGAAGGTATGGCTAAACTGCATGATGACATAAAGGAAAATAGAGAATAATAAACTATGCAAATATATATTCACTACAGAATAAATTCTCAATAGTTGCCATATTGATTAATAATAACTGTCATCAAAAGCTTGTATATGCCAGGCCGTGGTGGCATGTGACTCTAATCCCAGCACTTGGGAGGCAGAAGCAGGCAGGTTTCTGAGTTCAAGGCCAGCCTGGTCTACAGAGTGAGTTTCAGAACAGCCAGGGCTACACAAAGAAACCCTGTCTAAAAAAAAAAAAAAGCTTTTATATACAATGAAAATAAGAGCATGATAATTGTGCTCACTGCAAGACACTCTATTTAGAGAATCCAGTATAATCCAATATAGACTTCTTTATTTTTCTTCATGTAGTGAAAAAATGTGGTCAAAGTATTGTGCAATTAAATGAAAAATAAATTGTGCTACTATCACAAAGTGTTTGTTAATTTAATTTGGGTACCTCAATTTTAATGAAGCATTGTGTATTAGAGTTAACATCTGGAAGCATTTCTATGCAAGTATACCTAATAATGTCATTAATAAAGATTTAATGTACTAATAAAGCAGATGTTTACATGTTAAACTAATGATTCTTTTATATATATTTTTACAGAGAAAATAATTGCCTTTCTATAAGTAATGATTACCTTAATATTTCTGAATTGTTTTTGGAGGCTGTTACAGAATCTTAACTTTAAATTTCAAATCTTTTTTTGTTTGTTTGTTTTTTGTTTTTTTGTTTTGTTTTGTTTTTCCGAGACAGGGTTTCCCTGTGTAGCCTTGGCTATCCTGGAATGCTGTAGACCAGGCTGTCCTCGAACTCAGAAATCCACCTGCCTCTGCCTCCCAAGTGCTGGGATCAAAGGTGTGCGCCAACACTGCCTGGCAAATTTCAAATCTTAAGGTTGATAAATTAATAACAGTATTTTTTATTCTTTTAAATTATTATAAAAATACAGATTATCAGATTATTCCATGATGTTTACCCCCAGAAATAAAAACTTGATTTTTGACAAAAAAAAAAGCCAAAATAAAATAATGTAAAAAAAAAAAACAACACATTTTCAACAAATGATGCTGGTCTAACTGGATGTCTGCATGCAGAAGAATGCAAATAGATTTATATTTATCACACTGCACAAAGCTCAAATCCAATTGGATCAAAGACCTCTACATAAACCCAGACATACTAAATCTAACAGAAGAGAAAGTGGGAAAGAGCCTTGAATGCATTGTTGCAAGTGAACATTTCTTGAACAGAACACCAATGGCTCAGGCTCTAAGGTAATGGGCAACTAAAAAACTTCTTTAAGGCAAAGGACAATGTCAACAGGACAAAATGGCAACCTAAAGATTCAGAAAAGATTCTCACCATCACTAAATCCTAAAGAGTTCTAATATACAAAATATATAAAGAACTCAATAAGTTATACTCCAAAAACCCAAATACCTAATTATAAAAAGGATTATAAAGCTAAACAGAGAATTCTCAAGAGAGGAATTTCAAATGGCCTAGAAGCATTTAAAGAAATGTTAAGCATCCTTAGCAGTAAACTGCAAATCAAAGATTCGACCTTGTACCAATCAGAATGGCAAAGATCTAAAACTCAAGGGACAGCACATGCTGAGGATGATGTGGAGAAAGGGGAATACTCCTTCATTACTGGTGTGGTTGCATACTTCTACAGACACTCTGTATATCAAACTAGTGGTTTCTCAGAAATAGTTCTATCTGAAGACTCAACTAAACCACTCCTGGGCATACACACAAAAGATGCTCTCATATGCCACAATGACATATCCTCAACTATGTTCATAACAGCTTTATTTGTAATAGCCAGAAACTGTAAGCAACCCAGATGTTCATCAACCAAAGAATGGACACAGACAATGTGGTTCACTTATACAATGGTATACTATTCAGCTATTAAAAACAAGAACATCCATCATGGATTTTGCAGGGAAATGGATTGAACTAGAAAATATCATCCTGAGTGAGGTAACCCAGACCCAAAAGAACACGCACTGTATGTACTCACTGATAAGTACATTAGCCACAATGTACAGAATACCCATGATAGATCCCCACAGACCCAAAGAAGGTAAAAAAGAACGAAGGCCCAAGTGAAAGTGCTTGTATTCCACTTAGAATCGAGAACATAATAGTCATGGGAGGCAAAGGGGAGGAGAGACCAGAGTGGATGATCTGGAGAAGGTGTGGGGAGTGGCAAAAGAGAGGCCCAGAGGGCCATGAGAATGCATGAAAATATAGGGTTGCTGGTGTGGGATGTCTGATGGAATCTCTAGAAAGTCCCAGAGACCTGAGATGGGATAGGTACCCAGAACTCAGAAGGCAAGTGACCTTAGACAAAATGCCCAGTAGTAGAGATAAGGAATCTGAAGAGATAACCTACAGAATCCAGACAGGATCCCTTTGGAAGTATATGGACACCAACCCACCTGCAAACCATTCAATCCAAAACTGAGCCTGTCTAAAGCTCATATAAATATCAATATTTTTCAATTAAAGTGGTGTAGACTATTAAGAATTATATAGGAAATCATTGCTTTCAATGTTTCTTGTGATTATCTTACTTTTATGAAAACTTTTCACCAACCTGTAATATTTCTTATTTAAAAAGTAGATGAGATTTCATGGCATGTCTCTTTAACTAAGATAATGACACCCACTTCTAAGACAATAGCTAAAAAAAATGATAGATATACCTAGAGTGTGGAAAGTACTAAATAGCTGACAAATAACTGGATGACAAAATCTAAACTATGGGCTGTTAATAGTTTTAAATAAAAAAGTTCATGTTTCAGTTTCAAAGAATTATGTCCTTTCTTTCAGTGTGTGCTTGTAGCCTAATTGATAACATATATACTTTTGTGTCATTTAAATTCCAAGCATCAGTAATGACAGACAGAGAAGAGCAGCCTTTCATTTCACTGTTTATTTAAAGACTGGTCTGTAGCAAATCAGACAAAATGTTTTCTACCTAATTCGGTTACTTTTAATTATTCCTCCCATTTTCCAAATTTATCAATGAAACTGTGCATAATCCTGGGAATATTTGAGTAGAATTAATGAAACAGTTACTTGGAGCTGTGTGTGAATGTAGATTATGTATTGATATGTGAATTAGATATGGACAGGTGAACCATATGTGGACATGAACATAATCTACTTTAATGGCCTATAATTTTTTTTAATTCAAACACTGTTTCCTATGACTTCTGGTATTTTATATGTTATTATAAAATGTTTATTTCCTTTCTGGGAATATATATCAAGAGGTATAGAAAATCGCTTCTAGCCCTCTAAATAACCAGAACACACCTCTGTGTTTGTTCTCTGTCTCAAGATTCTGAAATTTGAAAACCTGACAATTATACTGTAAATGTCCCAGTTCCTAGACAAAAATAAATACAAACAAGTTGGGGATTTCGAATGTCATTTTCCATGATGAATAAAGTCATATATCCTGACATTTCCCTCCATCTGCTGTTTGTTTTATATATAAAACACTCTTCTGTGGGTAAGTGGTTTTTTTTAAATTTATTTTATTCTTCTTGAACGAATGAACTTAAATGTATAGTGAAAAGAAGTTATACAGATTATAATAGTGAGATGAATAGATCATTATTTATTTTCTTGCATTCATTTTGCAATGTTAGATTTGATCTGATAAAATATAAATTGATAGTTTAAAATATTTGGTGTATTTAAAGACCCATATGCATGCAGGAATATTTCACAATGAAACTCACTTTCCTTAGCAATTAGAAGGCATTCATTTTAAATGTTAGAACAGTAAACAAAGACTCACTCAAGTGAAGTAAATGTTGAAGGAGTCGGAGAGAAGGAATTTGGGAGAGGCTGCCGGGAGGGAAAAGAAGCAGCAAAATAATGAATAATTCTCTATTAAAATATATAAATATAAAGTAAATTTTAAAAAAAGACCACGGAACCACCACTAAACATATTGAAATGTCTGAAAGAATTCTACACTCTTAACCCATAGCTTTTAAACGTGACAAGAAGAAAATCATACAATTTTACCTTGGAATGATTTCTCTGAAATACACTGTTTCTCCATTCTGGGTTCACATTACTATTTTTTAAAAGAGATTAAATATGTTCATGGCTGGAATTAGTATGGTAAATTTCCTGAATGTGGGACTCAGAAATGGGCCAGTACTTCCATGGAACATGTCCACTAAAGTACTAATAGATTAAAAAAAAAAAAGAAGATAAAGGCTTAGGATTTTGTTAGTCAGAATGGATTTTGGATTCATCCCTCCTGGGTGGTTTTCTTTTTGTTTATTTTTAATTAATCAATTAATTGACTATTTAGTCAATTAACTACTTAATTTGCACTCCAGATTTTATTCCCCCCACTCTGGTCCACCTTCTGACTGCTACACATCCCATACCTACTCCCACCCCCTGTCTCCACAAGGATATTTCCACCCCCTACCTCCCACCCCTCCTGACCTCTAAACTCCATGGGACTTCCAGTCTCTTGAGGGTTAGTGGATCTTCTCTGATTGAACCCAGATCTGCCAGTCCTCTGATGTATATGTGTTGGGGGCCTCATATCAGCTGGTACGTGCTGCCTGATTGGTGTTCCCGTTTCTGAGAGATCTATGGGATCTAGGTTAATTGAGACTGCTGGTCCTACTACAATGTCACCCTCCTCAGCTTTTTTCAGCCTTTCCCTAATTCAACCACAGGGATTAGCAGCTTCTGTCCATTGGTTGGGTGCAAACATCTACATCTGACTCTTTCAGCTGCTTATTGGGTCTTCCGGAGTGCTGTCATGCTAGGGTCCTTTTTGTGAGCACTCCATAGCTTCAGCAATAGTGTCAGGCCTTGGGACCTCTCCTTGAGCTGGATCCCACTTTACACCTGTGGCTGGACCTTTTTATCTTCGAGCTCTTCTCCATTTCCATCCCCGCAATTCTTTCAGACAGGAACAATTATGGGTCAGAGTTTTGACTGTGGGATGGCAACCCCATCCCTCACTTAATGCCCTGTCTTTCTTCTGAAGGTGGGCATTTCATCTAAGGTCCCTCCTTTTGAATCCTAAGAGTCTCTCACCTCCTATGTCTGGTACATCCTGGAGAATCCCCCAAACCTTCTACCTCCCGAGGTTGCCTGTTTCCATTCTTTCTGTTGATCCTCAGGGATTTCAGTCCTTGATGCCCACCCAGTATCAGGTCATGTTCCTCCCTCCTTCTCCCCTGTCCACTTTCCCTCACAGGTTCCTCCCTCCCTCCTACTTGTCCTTGCTTTCCTCTCCCTCCCAACTAGGATTGAGGCATCCTCACTTGGGCCCTTCAGCTTGTTGAACTTTTTGAATTCTGTGGACTGTATTTTTTTGGTGGGGGGCTAATATCCACTTATTAGTGAGTATATACCATGCATGTCCTTTTAGGTCTGAGTTACCTCACTCAGGATGGTATTTTCTAGGTCCATCCATTTGGCTTCAAAACTCAAATGTCCTCATTCTTAATAGCTGAGTAGTATTCCATTGTGTAAATGAACCACATTTTCTGCATCCATTCTTCAGTTAGAGACATCTGGGTTGTTTCCAGCTTCTGGCTATCACAAAAAAAGGCCACTATGAGCATAGTGTAACACATACTCCTGTGGCAAAGTGGGACATCTTTTGAGTATATTCCCAAGAGTGGTATTGCTGGATCATCAGGTAGATCTATTTCCAATTTTCTGAGGAACCTCCAGATTGATTTCCAGAGTGGTTGTACCAGTTTGCAATCCTACTAGCAGTGGAGGAGCTTTCCTCTTTCTCCACATCCTATCCAATATGTGTTGTTACCTGAGGTTTTGATCTTACCCATTCTGATTGGTGTATGATGGAATCTCTGGGTCATTTTGATTTGCATTTCTCTGAACACTAAGGATTTTGAAAGTTTCTTTAGGTGCTTCGCATTTCAAGATACCTCTGTTTGGGATTCTCAGTTTAGTTCTATACCCCATTTTTTGATTGGGTTTTTTAGTTTTTTGGTGGTTAGCTTAGTGAGTTCTTTATATATTTTGGATATTTACCCTTTATTGAATGTGGGGTTAGTGAGGATTTTTTTTTCCCAATCTGTAGTTTGCCGATTTTTCTATAGACTATGTCCTTTGCCTACAGAAGCTTTTCAGTTACCTGAAGTCCCATTTATCAATTCTTGATCTTAGAACACGAGTCACTGGAATTCTGTTTAGGAAATTTACCCCCTGTGCCAATGAGTTCAAAGCTCTTTCCCACTTTCTCTTTTATTAGATTCTGTGAGGTCTTTGATCCACTTGGACTTGAACTTTGTGCAAGATGACAAAAATGGGTCTATTTTCATTTTTCTTCATACAGACAGCCAGTTAGACTAGCACTATTATTGAAAATACATTCTTTTTTTCCATTGTATATTTTTGGTGTCTTTGTCAAAGATCAAGTGTCCATAAGCTTGTGTTTTTATTTCTGTGTCTTCAGTTCTATTCCATTGATCAACATGTCTGTCTCTGGACCAACACCATGCAGTTTTTAGCAGCATTGCTTTGTAGTAAATCATGAGGTCTGGGATGGCAATTCCCCTAGCAGTTCTTTTATTGTTAAGAATTGTTTTCGCTATTCTGGGCTTTTGCCCTTCCAGGGTTAGAGTTAGGGTCATGACATACCTAACCTATTATTTGCAATGACATATATTCCTCCTTAAAATCTGTTGTTGAGATTTTGTATAGCAGTTCTGAAATGACTCAAGACACCATTAAAATATATCAAATATTTCAAATATACTAAAATAATTTAAAATATCATGTGTTGGACATAGCTCCAGAAGAAAAAAATATGTAGTCTATAATATACACCTTTAATAAATTTTATCTGCAATTTGTGTATTTTATTTATTTCCAGTGGAATGGCATGCAGGTTTATTAGGGATTATTCAAATAGTATTTTTTTGAACAATGAGTTGGAATAAGCATTATTTTAATGTTTAAATAACTAAAACCACATTAGACTTACATAATTAAAACAATCCAGTGAAAGACTATTAAGTATGTATTAAGGACTCAGTTATGTAAGTCAGGATGATAAATGCAACTTTAGAGTCCACTGATGTTTCAAAATCTCTAGATTAGTAGCTCAAATTAAGGTATTTATTAGTGAACCAAATAGTTCTATATATTGTCAAAGTAACACATTAGCAGATTTGGAACTGGTGACCTTAAGTCAGTCATTTAAGAAATTAAATTTGCAACTTTGGAGTCTTCAGAGTTCCCATAGCTATGAATGGTTTTATGTCTTTTTTCAATAGTTAATTAAGAGAGAATAATTTGAAGTTTCATTTTTCTGAATGTAAAAAAATGATTTACATGAGAGAACTAATTATTTAAATTTACTTAACCCTTTTATGTTACTGTACTATAGTTATATTTACTAGAAAATATTATGGTCAGATAGCTTTTAAATAAATTCTGAATCTTAGGATGTATTGTACATAAATTACCCAATTTAGGAACATACATTTTAAGTATGCAAATCTGAAAGAGAATTCCCCTTTATCCATGATTTGTAATGTGATCATTGACAAGTCACTAAAACACAGTTTTACTTTTCTTTTATGTGAGGTAAGGTGCATGTGGGCATACCTGCATGTGGGTGTATGATTTGTGTGTTTTTGTGTGTTTGCATTTATGTATGTGTGGTGTATGTGCACACCTCTGTGTGTATGTCTGTCTGTGTGTGTGTGTGTGAGGGAGAGCGAGCGAGCGAGTGAGAGAGAGAGAGAGAGAGAGAGAGAGAGAGAGAGACAGACAGAGACAGAGAGAGACAGAGAGACAGAGACAAAGAATAGGTCTGTGTGTCTGTGTGTGTTGCCATGCATGCTATAGCGCACATGTATAAGTAGCAGCAGTTAACTCTTGGGAGTTGATTCATCTTTCCTTTAAACTGTGGGGTCCAAAATTGAACTCAGGTTTTCAGGTCTGGTGCAATTCTCTTCACCTGCTGAGACACTTCCATAGCCCCTTTACTTCTCCTCCTCCTCCTCCTCCTCCTCCTCCCCCTCTTCCTCCTCCTCCTCCACCTCCTCTTCCTCCTCCTTTTCCTCCTCCTTCTCTTCTATCTTCTTTGATTTTGTTCTGTATATGACACTATGTAGTCGTGGATGATGGTCCTCCTATCTTCATACTCTGAGGGCTAAGAATATAGGTGTGTGTCACCATGCCCAGTTCATGGATTACTTAAAATCAAATCCAGTACTTCTTGCATACTAGGTAACATTTTCAACTGTAATACATTCAAGTCTTTTGCAAATGCTTTTAATTCTTAGTCAAAATTTGTATTTCAGAGAGTTGCTTTATCTATTTAATAAGACAGGAAGATACACTTGAAGTCTCTCAGTCGGTCTCACAATTAGTTGCTTATATAAAATTATTTGTTACATATTATTTATTTATTGTTCTTCTGAGATGGCAATTAATTGATCTGTAAATTATAATTTACAGCTCAGTTCTTTTCATCAGTACATTTTCTTTGTAACTAGATAACTTAGTTTCACTCAATGACTTTTGCCCTTCATTAACTATGAATTATTTAAATCATGCTTTAATTACTCAATTTCTAAGGAAATTTTATGAATTCATTAAGATTAAATGACAGATGAAATATCTTTCAGACTGAAATCTTTCCTAGGTCATTCAAGTTGATTAAACACAATTAAATAATTCAAGTAGCTCTATACACATAACAAGTAATATGTAATTTTATAGGTTTAGATCTGTCCTATTCATTGATAGGAAGTTTCATTAAAGAATCAAATGATAAATTTTGAATGAACTTGCAGCTTAATTAATACTCAATCTATTATATGAAAACACCTTAAAATTTCCACAAGGTGACAAAATGTATGGTTCTTTCATATTACTTGGAAATAAACCTTCATTTTCAGGTTAAGTTTGTAGAGTCTTTAAAAACTACTATGAACATAAACACATTACTTAAAAATCTTCCTTACTCTTTCAAAGCATGGTCAAAAGTATTTTTAGATAAAGATTCCTATCACTGATTCAATCTCTATTTTAATTATTTTGGAGATAACTACTTTTTATGTATGCAGTCATTGTAATAATTTATTTTTGTTCTTAATACATTGAGAACATTGAGGTGCTAATTGATTTCACTGCTCTTAATTTGTTCTGAATCTACACATTTAAAATAATTTAATACTATCATTGCATTTTAAAATTATTTATTTATTTATTTATTTATTTATTTATGTATACAACATTCTGCTTGCATATATGACTGCAGGCCTGAAGAGGGCACCAGATCTCGTTATAGATGGTTATGAGCTACCATGTGGTTGTTGGGAATTGAACTCAGGACCTCTGGAAGAGCAGTTAGTGCTCATAAACTCTGAGCCATCTCTCCACCCAGTATCTTTGCTTTAAAATAAAATAAAATGAATGATTTTAAGCACTTCAAGTAAGGCATATTAAATATTAAACCTTATCAGTGATATACAAAACTTACCCATCTAGTATTTGCGCATAGTAGTAGAGTTGGTTTATTGACTTACTGAAAACATGGGTTTGTAACTGTAAGTATCTCTCTCTGCAAATCTTAAGAGACCAGTATCTAAAGAAACAAAGCAGATCACCTATTCCAATAAAAACTTTACCTCAAATAAAACTAAGTTGTGACCTGAGGATTACTAATTATGTAAAACTGCACCTTGTAAAACCATAAATTTCATTGCAATATAGTCATTAATTTTATTGCATCTAGTCAAAATAATTTTGGAAATTTATCTATCATTTGTAATTATTTAAAACATATTACTCATATTTATAGTCATATACTAATTATAGATATATGAGTAAAATCAATGCTATAATTATTGACATCTTGACACGACATGCCTGTTGCATGCTTGAAAAAAAAAACAGTAACTATGCTTATCTGCATAAGATCAAGCCAGTTAAAAATCCACGAATTTTGCAGGCTGATGCATGGACCTAGAAACTATCATCCTGAGTGGGGTAACCAAGACCCAAAACAACATACATGTTATCTACTCACTGGTAAGTGGATATTAGCCAAAATGTTCAGAATACCCAAGATACAATTCACAGACCATATGAGGCTTAACAGGAAGACCCAAGAGTAGATACTTCAATCCCACTTAGAAGGGGAACAAAATAATCACAAGAGGTAAAGGAGGGAGGGATTGGGATGGGAGAGGGGAGGGAGAGAACAAATGAGGAGGCAGGATCAGGTAGGAGGGAAACAGAATTCCAGAGGACCAGGAGAATGAATAGATATATGCAGCAGTGTGGCGTGGGGGATGGGGGGATCACTAGAAAGTTCCAGACACTAGAGATGAGGTAGATTCCCAGGACCCAATGGATATGACATTAGTTGAAATGCCCCACAGCAGTGAAATAGAACCTGAAGAGATCACTTCCAGTAGATAGACATGGCCCCCAATGGAGGGATGGTGCCACTTACCCATCTCCAAATTTTTTGCCCCAAGTTATTCCTGCCTAAAGGAAATGTAGGGACAAAATATGGAGCAGAGACTGGAGGACAGGTCATTCAGTGACCAGTCCAACTTGGGATCTATCCCATCTGCAGATACCAACCCCCAACACTATTGCTGATGCCAAGGTGTGCTTGAAGACAGGAGTAAAGCAAGGCTGTCCTCTGAGAGGCTCTGCCAGCTGCTGACTGAGAGCTGCAGACACTTACAACCAACCATTGGACTGAGCCCAGGAATCCCAATTGAAGAATTAGGTGAAGGACTGAAGGAACCAAAGGGAATTACAACTTCATAGAAAGAACAATAGTATCAACTAATTAGACTCATAGAACTCCCAGGGACTAGGCCACCAACCAAAGAAAATACATGAGCTAGTTTATGGTCCCAGCTACATATGTAGCAGAAGACTGACATGTCTGGCCTCAGTGGAAGGGGATGCTATTGGTCCTGTGGAGGCTTGATGCCCTAGAGAAGGGGAATGATAGAGGAGTGAGGTGGGAGTGGTCAGGTGGCTGAGTGGAGGAGCACAGTCTTAGAGGCAAAGTGGAGGAGAGATCAGGTGCCTGGTGGAGGGGGAACCAGTTAGGGAGAGAATATTTGATATGTAAATAAATAAAATAATTAATAAAAACTTATAGAGTGGGAATCCTAGCACATTGGCACACCCCTTTAATCCCAGCATTCACAGGCAGAGGCTGGTGGCTCTCTCCTCTTTGTGGCTACTTCCAAGCCAGCAAGACTCACTGAATGAAACTCAACAAAACAAAACAGTATGGCAGTGGTGGTATATGCCTTTAATTCCAGCATTCGGGAGGCAGGGGCAGGTGAATCTCTGAGTTTGAGGCCAGCCTGGTCAACTGAGTAAATTCCAGGACAGTCAGGGGTACAGAGAGAAATTCTGCCTCAAAAAGGCAAAACAAGCAAACGAAGATACAAACCAACTAAACTAGATTTGACTAAACTATACTAAAATCCAGCATGGAGGAGGGCCAGTTTCAAGGCAGGTTTTCTGTCTGTGAAGCCATTTGCAGTTGAGGCCTGCAGGAAGATCTATTCTTCTAGGAACAACCACATCCTGTGAAAATATGGACAAAACTTAATTTGTTCAGTGGAACATTATATATATGGGGGATATGAACTTAGGAGGAAGACATGGTGGCCAGGAAAGGGGAGGAAAATGGGTAGAAAGAGAATAGGAAGGTATATGTGATCAGAATACATGTATATAAAAACATACAAAAATTTGAAAAATATGTTAAAAAGAAACTAAATCATGCCATGTTCAGCCATCATGAGAAGTTTCCACCTGCAGCAGATGGGAATCCAGAGACCAATAGACAGACAACATGCAGAGAGTGAGAAAAGGTAATACTCGTCCTTAAGCATTGTCTCCACCAATTGCCTCCCTCTGGGGCTTTAGGAACCCGCGAGTAAAGGATGCAGCTAGAGTGTAAAAGCCAGAGGAATGGAGAAAACAAAGCTCTCCCAACCAATAGGAGCAAAGCTCATATGAACTGCAGTCAAGCAGCATCCATAGGGCCTTCATGGTTCTGCATCAGATGGAGTTTTAGAACTGAAAGCAGAAGTGGACATGTGCACGCACCCCTAACCCAACACAATCTCCAATTGATAAACCACTAGCGAATGGCAATTTAATTTTGTCCAAGGGAATTTTACTGTGGAAATAAGTTACTCTTAAGGGTGGCTTGTATTGCCTGTAGTAGATGGCCAACAGAAACCAAATGCAAGGGTGTCTTTGAAGGCAGGTAAGGCAATGGTTTTCAAGAATCCTCTTGTCTTCATTCTCTCCCCATACCCAGTTAGAACTGGAAAACAAAAGATTTTCACCATGTCAGCATTTTGCTTGGAGCCAGAGCGTCTAAACTCAAAACTCATGATGGAAAAGCAGACACTTTTCATCTATTGCGCTCTGATTTCAGCCTCCAGAAAACTGATATCTCAAGAAGAAACTTAATTTTGGTGAAGGAAAGGAAAACAGTAAATATACACATTTACATGACTTTTGACATTCCCATAAAGTCAGATTTTAATTAACCTGTGTAAAAGCAGAAGAGCACTAAAGGTTAAGAATTTGAGCCCTATTTGTCTCGTGACAGGAAAGATAATTTACATAGGAAAATTATTGGAGAGAAGCCCTTTACCTGCTCTCTGGACCTCACATGTGTACCATCCCTTTGTTATTTTATCCCTTCCCAGATGATGTTCAGTCCTACCATGTCCGGTGTGTGAAAGGAGACATTGACAGAGTTAAGTGTCCAAGAGATTATTGCATCATGTTGAATGAATTTTTCTTGTGTGCTCCACATTAAAGGTGAGTGTATGGGAAATGTTTGGAAAGACAGTAGGAAAGGGAAATATTATTTAATTAAAATACAATTTCACCCATGCCCAAAATAAAAGGGACTGGCAAACCAGTAGAATATTACATAGTAGCAATACTTGATTTATCAATTTAATAGGACATATGTCCAAATTGTAAACCAAATGCTTTGGATACATATGTAAGTTTAAAAAATATTTCTCAGAATTTTTTCCCTGATATTTGGAGTAATGATTATCAGATTAGTATATAACAATACACACAATTCCCCCAAGTTACATATGGTGTTGAACATAGGAAATATTGATTAAATAAATATGTTTTGCTAGTAATGTAACTCAGCCATTCATTAGGAAGATGCCTAGGTCAGAGAGAGAGGTGGGGTGGAGTGGAGGGTGGGAAGGGAGGGAAAGAATTATAATGGAACAGATTGGAAGGGAAGGGAAATGAAGGTATAATTCTTCATTTAGTTGAAGTTGACATTTCATTTAGGTTAAAATACTCTATTCATTCTAATTGCAGAGATCATTTGTTCTTTCAAAAATTACTATTTTTTTCTAATTTACAAATCCAGAAAATTGTGTTGTATAGTGTTGCATATACATTATTCTTTTGCTAAATCTATATCAAATTATAGACCAGTGATGCAAATTCAAGAATATATCTTGTGTAATATAAAATAGTGAAAGATGTGAATCCTTCAGATGCATCATTAGTACTGTTAAATTTAATTTTCAGTTTTAATTTAATTCGTAGCAGTCATCTTAACATAGTCTGATGTGGTTATGTATTGAGCCCTAAAATATAACTGTAATATGATAGATGTGACTTGCAGACAAGACTAAACTACAGAATGTGTTATGGTAAAGGAATTAATAAAATTATTTTACTTCTAAGTAAGAAAAGTAAACAATGTGTAATTATACTGTTTGTATATGTATATGCAAACATACACAAATAGATACATAAATATATACAGACAAAGAAGACATTGATCACAAATATTAGAGATAGAAAAAATAATTTGTGTAGTTAAATTGACGTAAGAATATTATGTAGAAAGAAGATCAGAAAAATTTTAAATGATTTGAAAACATTAGGGACATAACATTGAAAATAATATGCTGTATTGTATTGAGAAAATTGACTTGAAGTGTGTTATTTGAAAATAACATGTCATGCTCCATTGAAGAAAATTGAACAAAGTTCCAGGAAAATGTTTTTTAACTGGATTTTTTGATACAGAATAAAAACTTGTCTTAAAAAAGATTGATTGATGTATATTAGGTCTTTGATTTTTGAAGTATATTAAGGACTTCAGTGTGTGAAATGGAGAGAGAGGGAATGTTTATAATATCTCATCCAATAGTTGAGTAAATGATAAACATTTTAAATAACATTGTTTCTTTTTTTTGTTTTGTTTTGTTTTTTCGAGACAGGGTTTCTCAGTATAGCTCTGGCTGTCCTGGAACTCACTCTGTAGACCAGGCTGGCCTCGAACTCAGAAATCCACCTGCCTCTGCCTCCCAAGTGCTGGGATTAAAGGCGTGCACCACCACTGTCCTTAAATAACATTGTAATAGCCTCCAATGGTTCATACTTTTTGACTTCACTTATCACATGACTTTCTCACGTTTGGATTATAGTTATCATCACTGGAGTAGAATTATTGTGTGTGTATGTATGTGTGCATGTGTGTCTGCATATATAAATGTATACAAATACATATACAGGTTGACTGTAGCAGAAAAACATATGATATTATTTCATAGAATAAATTTAAATGCTATACTTATTCAATGTAAGTTTCATACACAAATATCACTAATTCAATTGGCTATTATATTTAATGAGTATACAACCAATAATATATTCACTTGGTAGAAATGCTAATGATTTCACCATTTTACCTGAATTTTGTCTATGTTGACGACATGGCTATTTTGGTGTATATTACAATAAAAAAATATCAGATCATTTGAATATACTTTCTTGCTAATGTGATTGCAATTTTCTGCAGGCCTGAAATTATTCATCCTTTTCTTTCATAAGGAACTTAATTTTGGGATGACTCTTACAAATAGAGAAGCTGGTGTACCAAAAAACCATTTAAATAAAAAAACATTTTGATTTCAATTATTCATGTGTTTCAGAAAAGATTCAAAGTTAATTATCTAGAACACAGTCTAAACCCTATGTTTAAACTTCAATGTTAAACTTTTTTCCCTAGACACCAAGCCTCATGGAGCATTGAAGAATAAGAGGCAGAAAGAATGTGACAGCTAGATCATGCATAGGGGTGCTATGGAATGCGGACAAGATTATTTTAATCATGAAGTAACAGTGTTATGGCTATGGGCACAAATTTGACACAAGAACATAATAACCCAAATGTGGTTATCAGTGGGTTAGAAGATTTCTAGGTCCTCTCACATACTGAGGAACTATTAGCAGAAGGATAGTTACTGGTGGAGAGACAATCATTGATGGCAGACCAGTTGGCCACAGACCAGTGTACATTTGAGCAACACTAAATGATTTTACTGTGTGATAGATAAAGAGACACACAAAGAATGGGAGACAGAGGAATTTTGAAAGGCACGTGTAAGGGTTGGGGAATATGTGAAATCTGAATATTTGAATTTAAAATGTGAAAATAGGAAGAGCAGGGAACATATTTCATATTATATGAATATGTAAAAATGCTCAAAAATTAATGATTTTATAAAATAATGTTAAAAGATACTTATTTTTAATGGGACAGGTTGATAAATGCCTGTCATACCAGAACTTTGGAGTTGGAGCTAGAAGGCTCAAGACTTTGAGGTCATCTTCAGTGTTATAAGAAGGAGATCAGTCTGTACTGTATGAGACCTTGTTTCAAAGCAAAGCAAAAACCAATCAAAGCTATGCAATCTTGGAACAATAAAAAATTTTAAAATACAACAGCAAAGATGAAGCACCTATGTGCATCAGCTACTTTTGTCTATTAATAACAACCCCAAAACAAACAAAGGAGTGGTTCCCAGAAGTTGGATTATTGGTCCAATAATTGGTGTGTGAAAATCTCACAACTGAAGCTGTAGGAAGGCAAATGGATCTAAATGACACATTGGTTTTCAAATTATATTTATATACCTGAGCAGTATCAATATCTAATTTATAATTTGTGTGAAGCTGTGGTTTACAAGGAAAATATGTGTTTATATCAACACTTGATGCAATTAGTATGTTTTTACACCCAGTGTTGCTATTGCTACAAAAGTGTGTATTTTCCCAAATCTACATTTTAATATTTTTCTGTTACATGTTTTACTTTTATTTTCATGAATACCAGAATCATTAACTTACAGAACTTTAGTGCCGAACTGAGCTGAGTAGAGAAAATACTGAGTGAATATGAATGTGCTTTGTTGAGTGAGTATGGTCATGTCTATGGCAGGACTCCAATGCTTTAGACTCATGGAAATGGCAAAGCCTTCCCTGGGAGATGTTGAGAGGAATGACAAAGCCCAATTTTCATCCAAGAACAGATGTTAAGGAGATTAACCTTTAGCTAATACCAATGTGTACAGAAACTATCAACCACAGTCTTCTAGATAGCTGTAACCGGACTCCACTCCCCTGCAAACACCTGTTCCCAAGGCTTCTTAAGTTGTCTCTTTCAGCTGTATCTAATAAATCTGCCTTCAGCTTATTTGTCTATGTGTTTGTGAATCTGTCTTTCTTTGATTTTCTGGTCAATACTGTTATGTTTCCAGAATCCAGGCACAGCACTAAGTAAATATTTGTGTCCCGTTACATTTCCAGAAAAATCTCAGGGTGTATTCAAACTTGTGCTTGAAATCTGTCAACAGCTTGTTTTCATGATGATTGAAAAACAAACTTTTCCTTTCTCTTCGTGATAGCTTGCAATGGGTATTCTTAGGAAAATAATCTGTGTATATATGTGTGTTGTGTATAGACTAAATACACACCATACACACATGCACAAATATATAAATATGAAGGAAAAAACTCACATAAAGATTACGTTATGCCTCTGCGATAATATTCTTTGGGCCTCATTCAGTATATTTTAGTATACAGACACAGCATTGAGTGGTACAGTGAAAGCTTAGTGTGATTTTCATTTTTGAAAAAGATTTTAAAAGGGCTTATATTCTGCAAAGATACTTGCTCATCCATGTTCATTTTCCTTGATTCACAATATCCAGGAAATGGTAAATTAACTAGATGTCCATCAACTGATAATGGGTGATGGAAACAGGTATTTTATACATCAATGGAATATTTTTCAGCTATTTAAAAAACTATAAAAATTTCACATAAATGAATGGCTGGAAATAATTCTTTTGAATGAGGTAAAAATCCTGGCCAGAAAGATAGATATCACGTATTCTCTCTCAGATGTGGATAGTAGTTTTGAATATACATATATGTATATATATATATATATATATATATTCAAATTTACATATGCATTGAAAATATGCATATATTTGAAATGTATATTTACATGTATGCTTATATTGGAGTCAGAAACTAGTAAGTAAGTATGGGATATCTGAAGGGAAGGGAAATGGGGTCTATATGAAGGATAAAGAAAAGACAGGAACAGTGATTCATATAAGTAAGATGGAAGGTCAGAGTATATCACAAAAGATTTTAAAAGTGCCATATGAAAATTTACTATTCTAGAAGCTTCCTAAAATACAGATATGTGGATACAAAAGTAGTGCAGCTGAAGTTGCCCTAGGGGAGAAGTGTCTCTCTTAGACATCACAAATTAACAAAAAGGGGCAGCCAACAAACTGGGAAAAGATCTTTACCAACCCTACATCCGACAGAGGGCTAATATCCAATATATACAAAGAACTCAAGAAGTTAGACTCCAGAGAGCCAAATAACCCTATTAAAAAATGGGGTACAGAGCTAAACAAAGAGTTCTCTCCTGAAGAATATTGAATGGCTGAGAAGCACCTAAAGAAATGTTCAACATCCTTAGTCATTAGGGAAATGCAAATCAAAACAACCTTGAGATTCCACCTCACACCAGTCAGAATGGCTAAGATCAAAAACACAGGAGACAGCAGTTGCTGGCGAGGATGTGGAGAAAGAGGAACACTCCTCCACTGCTGGTGGGGTTGCAAGCTGGTACAACCATTCTGGAAAGTAGTCTGGCGGTTCCTCAGAAAACTGGGCATGACACGCCCAGAGGATCTTGCTATACCACTTCTGGGCATATACCCAGAGGATTCTCCTGCATGCAATAAGGACACCTCCACTATGTTCATAGCAGCCTTATTTATAATAGCCAGAAGCTGGAAAGAACCCAAATGTCCCTCAACGGAGGAATGGATTCAGAAGATGTGGTATATTTACACAATGGAATACTACTCTGCAATTAAAAACAATGAATTCACGAAATTCTTAGGCAAATGGTCTTAGGCAAACTTGAAAATATCATCCTTAGTGAGGTAACCCAATCACAAAAGAACACACATGGTATGCAGTCACTGATAAGGGGATATAAACCCAGAAGCTCGGAATACCCTAGACACAATTCCCATATCAATAGATTTCTAAGAAGATGGAAGGAGATACCCCTGGTCCTGGAAAGACTGGATGTAGGGGAATACCAGGACAGAGAAGTGAGAGAAGGTTGAATGGGGATCAGGAGGAGGGAAGAGGACTTATGGGACTTTCGGGCAGAGAGGAACCAGGAAAGGGGAAATCATTCAGAATATAAATAATAAAAATATAGAAAATTTTAAAAAAGGCCTCATTCTACATATGTGTTACTGCTATTCACGTTGTTAGTCATTGGTGTCTTATAGACATCTGAAACATCACAGACTCTTCAGTACACTCCAGAACATTGATGCAAATGCCAATTGCTGAACAAACCACATACTTTGGTTATAGGGCATTGAGAAATCGAGTTGTTACTGACCTGAATGCATTCTTTGTCTATCTCATAACCCTTTTTAGCAAAGCTTCATTTTGCCACAGAGTGTGATTAATATAGATGAACAGCTCATTAACATACAGAGAATGAGAAAGTATGGAGTGCTCAGGGTTTAATGGGACATCTATATTCCACTCCTCCCCCTCAAGATGCAGGAATCATTATAGAAGAGTATAAGATCCAGAAGTAGTATTCCGCTGCAGTGTGTTTACTGGAAATGCATGGGACACTGCATGCATGAACTCATAGTGACTCTGACTGCTTGCATAAGACTGCACCATATCAGGCCAGCAAAAATCCTTGCATGAGCAGGGAAGGGACTCATAAAATTCTTTTTACTCCTAGTTAAAAAGCTATTCACGTGCTGGAGAGATGACTCCGAGCTAAAGAGCACTGACTGGTCTTTCAGAGGTCCTGAGTTCAATTCCCAGCAATCACATGGTGGTTCACAACCATCTTTAATGGGTTCTGATGCCCTCTCTGGGTGTATCTGAAGGCAACTACAGTGTGCTCATATAAATGAAATAAATCTTAATTAAAAAAAGCTATTTGCACTTCAAATGATGGGAGTGGGGATAGCAGATTTCTTTAGGAATATGGCCCAGGAAATGATAAATACTCCCTTGCATATTGTCTTACACTCACACACATATAGTAAATACAAAGAGGGTTCTTGAGTTTTTCAAAAGGTATACATAAATATTGAAGAGAAAATATGAGTTGTTAGAACAGGAATTTGAGGAGAGGAGATAATATGTTTGGGTGAGACTCTCAAACAGTGAAAATTACATAAAAGGTTTAAATGAGATTTAAACTCTAAGCATTGGAATAAACAAAATAAGAGAGAAATAAAGGAACATGTGGTTCTTTGCTCTTCCTTTTCCTCACCATGGAAGGATTCTATGTCAACCTTATTGTTCTCCTTAGAAAGTTAATTGTTTTTGCTTAGCTGCCAACTCAAGTGCTAGCCTGCTGGTCTCTTCTTATGGTCATCTAGCTCATTTCACACCCCTTATTTATATACATTGAACACATTATAAATTAGGCTATGCACATAAGAGAGAACATGACTTTTGTCTGAGTCTGTGTCACTTCAACAAGTAATAATAATCTCCAGAACCACACATTTTCCTGAAAATTTTATAATTGCATTTTTTGTGTAGTTGATTGAAACTACATTGTGTAAGTACCATACTGAAAACTAATATTTTGTGTGTTGAAAGAAAATTCAAAATTAGTATACATGAAAGAAAGAGGGCAGGCTAGAGAGATAGGTCAGTGCTTAAGAGCACTGACTGGACTGATAGTTGATGTGCTTTGTATCTAGAACCCACATGGTGACTCATAACCTTCTATAATTCCAGTTTCAGAATATCTGACCCCTTTTTCTGAACTTCACAGATAGTAGGTAGGTACACTGGTCATACACAGGAGACATACATGTAGACAAAAATACACATAATATAAAAAATAACTTAAATACATTTAAATTTATATATAATAAATTTATATATATTAAATTTTATTAAATATATATTAAAATTTAATATATATTTAGTTATATATATTTATATATATAAATATATATATTATTAATAATATTATAAATTTTATAAATATATAAATAATATTTTATAAATTTATAAATAATATTATAAATATTATATATTAAAATTATATATATATATATATATATATATATATATATATATATATTAGATAGACGGTAAGTTAACCCTGTATCAGCTTGTAAAGAAATCAGTGTAACTTATTCAATGTCAGTTTTTGTGATAAAAGGAATATGACTACATTTGGTGATATTTATGTTCTCTAGCAGACCTGCAAGTCATTTCAATTTTAACAGAGGATTTTCATATATATGTAAATATATGTATATATGTATGTAACATTAGATGGTCTTTGGAGGTACATGTTTATAGCTTATTGTAAGTAATCATTTCTGATTTTAAAATCATCTGCCATTGGAATACAGCTGTGTATTTCTAATCACCAAATATGCAAAAATAAGTTAGCAGGAGTTCTAGGAGGCTGTATAAAGAAACAAAAACAATTGACTCTTAAATCTGATTTTCTAACTTAATTGATTTTGACAGAATGAATAAAATAAAAACAATCTAATTTCTTTTAGAGTATAATAATATTGTACTTTACATTGGAAAGAATAGCAGACACAATACTCTTTTTTTCTTTTTCATTTTTTTAGTATAATAAATATAGTCTTTACACTACACACAAACACACATTATACACACATACACACACATGTACACACATATTTATGTGTGCATGAAAGTATCACCATATAAATATGTTAACCTGAATTTGATTTTTTTCAAAAACACAAACAATATGAAACATTCTCTATTTCTCTTCATTATAAACTACTTCATTTGGTTGCTTATCAAACTGTAAATAAGATGTGACCACTGAGTTCATTCTGAAACACACGTACTTAGAAAACACTCTGGTATCTTGAATTTCTTTTATGGAAAGATAGAGACAACTGACAAATCCCCAATAAAGTTTGATTACTATTGTATGCATACTGCACAAAAGCATTAATTAAAACACTTTACAATCATCATACAGCATGGTAAAATGCTTTATGAACCAACTTTGTTATCAAATTCAAGTGAATCTAACAAACCACCTGAAACCTAAATAAAAGGCATAACAGATGGGACTGGAGTGATGGCTCAGTGGTTAAGAGCACTTGCTGCTCTTGCAGAGAACACTGGTTTGGTTCCCAGCACCCACAAAATGTATCTCATAATGTCCTGTAACTTGAATTTTAGGGTACCTAAAGCCGTCTTCTGGCTCCTGCAGGAACTACATACAGGTGGTATACACAGACAAGCAGGCACAAAAAACCAGTAAATACATACATATATGAAAGAAGAAAGAGAAAGAAGTGAAAGAAAAATAAAGGCAGGAAGGAGAGAAAGAAAAGAAAGGAAGGAAGGAAGGAAGGAAGAAAGAAAGAAAGAAAGAAAGAAAGAAAGAAAGAAAGAAAGAAAGAAAGAAAAGAAAAGAAAAGAAAGAAAGAGAAAAGAAACAATTCTGGGAGAAATTTTTCATAAATAGTAAAGAGGATTTTCTGGTAAACAGAACAACAACAAGCAAACAAATGAACAAACACATTCTTCATTTTGGCTTTGTTAAGAAATATCTCATTGACTATAAACAGAAAATAAGATAAAAACAAAACAACAAAAAAGCAAAACCTAGCTTCTTTAGATTTTACATTTCTTCCACATAAAACAGTCATTTTATTTCCCTCAAATATGATAAAAATTACAATAATTTTAATCACATGAATTTTAATTCAAAAAGTATAAAATCAATTTCATTTTTTCTACATATACTGAAAATGTTTGTACGAATGGACTAACGGTAAGCCATCCCTCTCTATTACTTACAGGTATTCAATGCAACCTTCAAATACTGAGCTTAACTATTTTTTTCAAAAGGGAAGTTAGAAATAGACTTATTCTTATGGGAATTTATTAACATGTGCTCAATTAAATGTTTTAAAACAATGAGCAATGCTCCTTTTTATATAAACAACCAGATGAATGATGACTTTTTAATCTGTTTTTTCCTTAGCTCTACTTACACAAATAACCTTTTGTAAAGACACCACTTCTATGAGGAGGTATTAACTGTAGAAATACATCTGTCAGTGAAAGCTTAAATTTATAACAAAAATTATCCCATTATGACTGCAACCTATATGCATATTCTTATACAAGATTCTTTATTCTAAGAATCTTTCTGAACATATTATAAATTATCAACTGATTCATAAGTGTGCACAGTTGGCAACTGTATTTTAATTAATTATCGTTTAAAAGGAATTTTCTCAGTTTAAACCTTTTACATCACTCTTTTGGCTATTGGTTTAAATTTGAAACTATGAACATTTAAATGTAAGAATGAAATCAGTTTTAACTACAGAATAATATGCAACTTCAAAAGTGAAAAAAATACAAAGATGTGTTTAGTAAAACTACAATCAAAACTGCTGAGATGATTCAATTTTCTTGTGACATGGCACATCAATTTGTTGTCCTCTGAAAGACTAAAGTAGCAAAAGAGGAAGATAGCAAAAATTGAAACAGGAAGACCTGCTTCATAAACTCAATATACCGATTTACTTGGTTAGGAAGTCCAAATACTGATGCTCCTAATTATCAGCCATTCTTTCTGCGATTTGGTGACACATATCCTCATGCAATGTATGTCAAAGGGAATTTTTTTATTCACATCTGACATTTCAAAGTATCCATTTTTGAATTCTCCTAATCTTAAGTAAGTATCACATTGTCTTATTTGTTTGCTAAAAATAAGTTTTTCCCCAACATCTAGGGCTCCATGATGTAAAATGTCATTCTGCCGGTCTTCTGTTCCAGTATTCACTTTAATTTTTTTAATTGCAATTGGATTTTCAAATACAATAATGAACGTATCTCCTATTGAAGGTGGCTTTCCCCAAAAGTACTCATCCACACTACTGTATGCCTTGCTCGCTTCATAGTTTTCAAAGACATTCATATTGGTATAGAGACTTGCTGGGGGGTTATCAGGGATGTCAAATGACTCCTCTTCAAAGTCATCATCCTTCAGTTTATTCTCTGTTCCTTTATAGGATGAATAATACCCCATGTGCTGAAAGAGAGAAGGTTTAAATCGAATCACATTTTTCTGAGCCAGCAGCCCTCGGAAATGAGTCAATAGCCAATCACAGGGCATTTCTTGATAAAACATTAATAAGAAATGGGCCAGACGTGGGAGATCATGAGAATGATAGAGTTTACCAATGTAGCCAAGTTTAGAAAACTCAAGAGTTACCCAGTATGTTCCTTCTAAGGATGCGATGACTTTCTTGATGGCAGTTAAGAAATTTCTGGAACACCGGACATCATCTTCAAGCATTACATAATAGTCAGAAGTATTGGCACAAAAATTTAGCAGAAAAGCATAATCTACATTTTGCTTGGAGCGAAATCTGACTCTATCTTCTGGGTCATTGTAATTTCTTTTAAGACCATCCAGAACTGGATAATACTCTTCAGGAGCATGTATAACCATTAATCTTCCTGCGATAATGTGATGGGCAAATTTCTGTGTAATGTCTTGGACCATGGTATCACGCCATGATGAATTGAAGTCAGCTAGATGAACTACCACTGAAATTTCCTTTAGTTCTTCATAGCTGGACTGTTCAAAAATTGACTTGATTGTCTCAAGCAAATAATTTCCTTTTTTTCGTTTCACTGATGAAAGTCCGATTGTGAGATATCCTGAGCAAAAGAAATCAGAGGAAGACAAATTACATGTTAATAGGCTTTGAATGACACAAAAATAGGAAAAAAAAAACCCAAGATCTCTTTTTGTTAAGCCTGAAATTAGATTAAGTAAATCTGGTACATGATTATGTAGTGAATGTTTTAAGATTAGAGTTCCAAATCAATTACACAGGGATATAGTATTTTATGTTTATTTGATGTTTTATACAGAAAATTATATATGATGAGCAATCTTATGTGGAACCTATATGATTAACATCAATTTTGAATTATAAAACTCTAAGATCTAATTTCATATCACTAAGATTAAATATAAATTCAGAGTAAGCATTGTGTACAATAGAATATAAGTTTATATGTGTGAAATTACTGAGTTAATATGGGCCTTTCCGTGATATCATATGTTTGCTTAACAAGCCCAGTGAAAGTCCTTCCTTTCTTCTGCTATTCCCATCTGGAATGTGCATTAGTCACTCACTACCAGTCAGGACACTGTCAGGGGCTTGTCAATGCAGTGCTAACCACATGTTTTATGGAAGCTCACTCTTTGTGATTTTATTCTTGTTCTTTTAAAACCCAGACCACTCAGAAGCCATTTAAGGTGCACTAAATTTTGAATGGGTATACTTTTTTTTTTTTTCCCAAATAGGACATCTTCTTCATAGTGGCTTGAGTAAATTTTCTCATCTTCCTTGAGTGTGCCTCAATTTATTTTTGAAGTTGGAAAATCACTTTGGAACATAATAATGAATATGAGACAGAACTTAAATGTTAATATCTGGCTATCAGATCCATGAGACAGTCAATTCTTATTTTTTTAAAAAAAATTTCCCCAGTTATGATAATCTAAGATAACCATTTTTAAAATAGTACACTACCAAGATTTTCAACATAATTTCAATGTACTTTCAACACTGGTTAGAAATTATAAAACTATTCTATAAAAGATTGTAATTATAACAATGCTAGCTAAACATTTAAAATTTAAAGCCAGTGGAGGGGTGGCAGTGTTTGATGCAAATAAAATAATTAAATAAAAAATTCAATGGATAATTATTTATTTTATTTATGGCCTTATAATAAATTGCTAAATGGTTGATATTAAAAATTGGTATTTTAATAGTTACTGGGTTCTAAATTATTTGTAAAGTTTGAAGAAATGAATACTTCTGACATTATAGATCACAATAATATTTAAATATTTTGTGATACACAAATGCTGTAATAAGTTATCATTATCATATTCAAATTTTATTAAAAGTGGTTTTATTAGGCAGTGATTATTAAAAAGCTAAAGAATGCTTACGTTTTCTCTGTAAAGGTGTGGCAGCCAGGTAACGATAGGTGACGTTTATGGTTCCTGAGAAGTTCGATAAATCCTTGAAAGTGTGAACATAGCGTTCAGAATTTAGTTGATGGGTTGATGTTTCCCTTATAAGTTGCTTGTCCCCTTCCTAAATGCACACACACACACAAATAAATACAAAAAATCCAACAGTATATATGCAAAATTAATAGTTGATAGTTGGTCACAGGTTAGGTAATTCTCTCATTACACAATGAAAATGTGGATGATCATGTATTGGAAAGTTATGTAAATCTCCGTTACTAGTCTATAACAACAAGGTCATTAAGCATCACCTGATTTCTTACCTTCCTCTTTAAGCTTTCTTATTTCTAATCATTATTCTGCAACATATTTGCTTTCTTATAGCACAAACTACTAATGTCATCATTTCATCAACATGTGACATGTTCAAATTCTAAATTTTTCAAAATGCAATGACTTTACAGTTTAATAGTTATCGAATTGGAGCTGTCATCTGATGCTTATTCTGACCACATTCCACAAATTTTGAGCCATATGAATGTAGTCTTTTACAAATATGTTCCAATGAAAGTGAAAACCAAATATTGATGATAATATTTAAAGAATGGGTATGGAGATTTAACTATAAACAATTTGGATTCAGATAAATCTCTTACAAAGTTTTATTGATTCATTATAGATGACCATATAGGGCCATTTTGAGGGATAGTCTGAAAAAGGCCCCTATACACCCATAGGGAGGGGTGCAATTAGGAGGCAGAGTACGTATGCACTTGTCGAGAAACTGTGTTATTAGGAGTGGTCTTTGAGGTATCAAATGCTCAATTCAGGACCACTGTTTCTTTCTCTGCCTTCCACCAGCAGATCAAGATGTAGATCCCTCAGTTACCTCTTGGGCATCATGCCAGCTATGGCTCCCATCATGATGACGATGGACTAAATCTCTGAGCCTGTAAGTCAGCCTCAATGAAATACATTTTTTTTTGCTTTTTTTAATTGAATAGTTTATTTATTTACATTTCAAACGTTATTCCCTTTTCTGGTTTCTTCTTCTGAAATTCCTTCTCCCATCCTCCCTCCCCCTGCTTCTATGAGGTTGCTCACCCACCCATCCACTCACTCCCACCTCCCCACCCTGGCATTCTCCTACAATGGAGCATCGAGCCTTCCCAGGACCAAGGGCCACTCCTCCTATTGATGTCCAACAAAACCAACCTCTGCTACATATGTAACTGGACCCACGTGTCCCTCTTTGGTTGGTGGTTTAGTTCCTGGGAACTCTGGGGAGAGTGATTGATATTGTTGTTCTTCCTATGGGTTTCAAACCCCTCAAGGTCCTTCAGTTCTTTCTCTAACTCCCCCATTGGGGACCCCATGCTCATTCCAAATGGTTGGCGGTGAGTATCCACCTCTGTATTTGACAGGCTCTGGCAGAGCCTCTCAGGAGACAGCTATATCAGGCTCCTGTCAGAATGCACTTCTTGGCATCCACAGCAGTGCCTGGGTTTGGTGTCTGTATATGGAATGGATCCCAAGAAATACTTTCTTATACAAGAACTGCTTTGGCCATCATGTCTTTGCACAGCTATAGAATGTTGACTAAAACAGGCATATAATTTGAAATATTTGAGAGCATTTAGCTCTCATCTTTTTGATATGGAATTCCTTGTCTAAAATGCCCCCTATTAGCATCAATTAGAATTCATTTCTTCCTGATCAGTAGAATATGTGAGAACTTCTTCGCATCTAATTTTTCTTAGTGTACTAATTCTCTCTGTGTGTGTACTTGCATGTATATCCATATATATTATTTGGTGTTCTGAGGAAGATGATTTAGATCATTTACATTCCTTCCACTTATTTTCTTGGTGGAGAAAATTTTGTGATTTGTATCAACAGAAGCATTTACATTCACTTTAAAGAAAATGTTCAAATGAAAGCTATCTATGTCCTGATAGCCAATATTCATTTTCTCTGAGTATTTATACAAGTTCAATGGTAGAGTTTGATAATTTGATCAAGACATTATTGGCCATACCTTAGTAAGTTAATTCGTTTGGTCATATATACTATGTTTAGGGACAAACTGATTGGGAAGCGATCTTTCTTTTTGGTAAGTTGTGTATGTTGCTGTGTGTTATAAAGTAGATATATTTGTGCTATTTGTTTAGGTGCTTAAATGAGTCAATATAAGCCATAAGACTGTAGAAAAAATAAATTCCATAAATGTCTTTTACCTTGAGTACTTATCTTGTTCAATAAAATTTTAATTAAATATCTGTTCTAAAAGATTTGATAAGATTCAGATACTAGCCTTACCTTTATTACTGAATACTTAGTTGCTGACTCACATGGAAAAGATAAAATTATACTTTAAAATCTATGGAGAGAATTTTTCATAGAACAAAAATAAGAAATACTGGAATGTAACAGTAGAGATAAGAATTTTTATGCCTATACAAGTAAATTAATAAAATTCAATCTTAAAATTTGTCAAATGTTCAAGTGTTCTCATGAATTTTAATCTGTCTGTGCTAACAAATTTCTGTTTTGTATCACTTGGATAATTTGAACAGACATTTTTAACAAGGTAAAAGGTATCACATTCAAAAACTATAGACACCCAAAGTACCTGCAATTCATGATTAAACAAAGCTTTCCTATAAATATAGTAGTTTAATGTTCACTGAATTTTGATTATCTCAACTCTTATACATAAATAGATTCATTTATTCCTATAGATCAATAAATATATAAACAGAATTTATTAAAACAAACACTTTAGGATTTCTACAAAGGAATTGTAGATGAACTATCACATTGACTCATTCAATGTTAATGTAGTGTAAAATATAAAGACATTTTTATAAAATACATAGTAGTCTTTGTGTTGTATATATTTTTGAATTCTGTTATTGTTTGAGGCTACAAGCTAAAGAAAGCATATGAAATTTAGTATTTTTTATAGGTTCTTCCCTGAATATGTAAAATTCTAGACCTTTTCTGTTATAAAATGGAATACATTCATAATGGTTGAAGGATGTAGCAGAATATAAAATGAAACAGAACTGATATGAAAGTACTTAATTCAATTCTCAAGAACAAGCTTCTTTATACTTTCAGTATCAATAAAAATGTAACTTTCACCTGAGCCTGTCTGGTTGGCTGCTTTCAGAGGCGACTAGCTGAACATCCATGCTCCCTGGATACCTTCTTTCTGCAGTAACTAAGCTATAGTGTGTGTGTCTCAGTAATAAGGCAAAGCTTTATGACAATCATTTTTTGGATGGTAATGCAATTCAATGGACTCACTACAGTCTAAATATATACCCTGGTGGCTACTTTGAAAATGCTCACAGCTGAGAGGCTAAGTTGATTGGGCATGAAACGTCTCTGCCACTTAGTTTGCCTTGTAAAAGTATTTGTCTCTTCCACTGTGTGCAGCTTTCCTTCCAACGGAAACTCTCTTATCCTTCTACAACAAAATCAAATGTACTTAGCCTATAGTTTCAAATCACAAAGACATTTTCTATCAAAAACAGAATTGAAATCTAGAGAGTACTAATTCTGTTCATCTGATTTCTCTGAATTACAAGTATTGTTTCATCTGTACAAGAGAAAGATGCCATAGTTTATGCATAGAAAACTGTATGTACTATGACATTATGGAGCCAAGCAAAAACCCATGAAATACAAGCTTATGAATTGGGTTACACAACTCTGCATTTTGATTGGTTGTAGTTTTCTGTAATGATCTCTATTTGTCACAAAGAGAAGTATTCTTGATGAGGGCTGGGAACCATACTTATCTCTCAGTACAAAGTCAAAACATGTAGTTAGGCATTATGTTGTTTTAGTACATTGGTGGTTCTCCTCCAATATCCCTGAATTCACTGGCTCTGGGCAGTTAACTAGGTTCCCTGTATAAGGCATGATATTCCTGTTACTGTGTGTCTAGAAGATTTTAATCCAGCAATGTGGCTATTCTGGTAAGGGATTATATCCAAAGGTCTATATCTGTGTGATCTAGCTGGAATGCAGACACACCACAAACCTTTAATCCCTCTAACTGGAATACAGACATATCCTCAGTGCACACCTTTAAGGTAAAATTAGTTGGTGAAAGGAAGCAGCCATGTTTGAAAGTGATGTCTAATTTAGTGCAGACAAAGTGACAAATTAGAAAGATTTGACAGAATGAGTCAGAGAAGTAAAAAATGTCTGATTCTCCCAACTCTTATGACAATAGCACAGGAAAGAAAGCAGAATATGGAGAGTCAGTTGAGAGTCAGTATAGCTGATATAAGCAGTGGAGTTGAGTTCCTTCATGATTTCATGCAGTTCAGTGCAGGTCAGCTGAGGCAGTTGAAGTCAGAGAATAAAAAGAAGTCAGAAAATTAAAACGAATGTCCAGAGTCAGTGTGAGGCCAAGCAAAGCAATCTCGTGAGAAGCTGAGAGAAACCAGATTGAATCAGTCAGCTTGGAAAGGAGTGTGAACCAGATAAGCTGGATTGAACCATCCAGCCAAATTGCAGAAAGAACCAGAAAGTATGAATTTATTCAGCAGTAAGCCTCCAAGAGGACAATTATATCAGGCAAAAAAAGTTACTTGTATAGAATGGGTTTTAAATCCAACTATAAACTATAAACAATTATAGAGTTGGTGGTTGCTTCAAAGGTATGCATGCCAGTGTTGTACTTTTCGTGTTACTGCACCATGCTTGTCATTGCTGTTATCCATGGGCATCATACATAGGTAGGAATAAAACTCATGTATCTAAGTCTAAGGGATTGTTGTGGAAGGGGAAGTGGAGAGATTGTAAGCATGGAGTTTGCTTAAGATTTTGTCTTCTAGAAATATCAGAAGCTACACTCATAAAGTATCAACAACATGATTGCCAGAACTTGATTTGAACAATGACAATGATGATAGCAATGCTAGTGTGAATGGCAAACAGCACACTATTCTCTACTCTATGCAAAGGGCTCCAAAAAAATAATAATGAAGAGAACAGAAATAGTTTTCCCCAGCAGAAGAACTCTAATTGGTTAGCAACTATCACTTGATGTGCATGCATGTATAGACTAGTTTGATTAATAATAAGCTAAATGTTGATAGAAAGAATTTATTCAAACATAATCTTTAGTAGAACAATTTTATAACTAAATTATACTTTTAAAATTATGTAATTAGGGAGCTGGAGAGATGGCTGAGAGATTAAGAGCACTGGCTTCTCTTCCAAAGGTCCTGTGTTGAATTCTCAGCAACCACAAGGTAGCTCATAATGAACTGTAATAAGATCTAGTGCTCTCTTCTGGTATGCAGGCATACATGCAAGCAGAACTCTATACACATAATAAATAAGTATATTTTCTAAGAAGTATGTAGTTATGACAAATGTTTACAAGACTTCACAAAATATCTCAAATCAGAGCACCAACTACATATTGCTCTTTCTGATTTTATTTTGAATATAAAGAGCTGTTATGATGGCAATATATCTGTTGCATATGGCAGACTGCTTGATTCATTGAAAATGAAAGGTTAACATTTCATGAAATACCTTTTTTCAAGTACAAAACAACCCATGGATTATAATAACATTGAACCAATAACATTTGCTTAATTTATAAGGCTTGATTTAATTTTGCCACCATTAGAGTAAAAGAAATACATTTTTATCACATGACTGAATTATCAGTTTAAGAATAAACAACCAATAAAAAATAATAAAAATAAATATGTAAAGAAATAATTTGTTCTTTTTTTTTACATTTTTTTTCTATAAAGGCCTGTAAATATCTGTATACTGTGAATCTTCCATTATCTGATGTCTCATGAATCTTAATGAAGGCTAAATTATAACTATTCATAAATCCATCCAAGTTATTATTTCCTGATTTGCTGTTTTGCTAAATCATATCTAGGTAAAGCTTGTCAATTTTTGATACATGTAACTATTTTGGTCTGACTATAGATGATAGACTTACAGGTCTTTAAAATCAGTATTTACTTGAAGACAAAAATGCTTTACAAATTAAAGGATTAGGATTCTAGAAAATGTTCATTAAAGAACAGAGCTGAAGGAAGCAGGTTTATCTACAAAATATCTCTTAGGAGAATCTGTGCCAGTTAAAGTCCTAAAGTTGACTCATAAGATATAATGGTAAGCTCATAAGCATATGTAATCAAATAGCAATTTATTGGGAAACATCCCATGTGGTTATTGTCAAAATCCATTTTTGCTAACATTAAGAATCTTAGAATGCTGCTTGTGGACAGAATTCTCTATTCTCTGTGAACTCAAAGGTCTCAATATTTTAAATATATTAATAATACTAAAAACATGAGAATTAGGATGTGCCTTTGGCAAATTTCAAATAAAAATAGCAAAACCATCAACATTGGATTTTAATCATCAGGGATGAAGTAATGAAACTGTAATAGATCATAGTAACTACTGTAATGATTCCTCTTATTGGGTATATAATTTTACTTTTCCTACTTATTGAATATTTTATACCATGTCATATAATCATCCACTATTTTAGTATGTATTTTGAATGTTTGAGTAGCTCTGTCTGTTTACCTTTTGGTGTCTTTCAATGAATATCAGTATATAATATGTTTGAATTTAGGGATATTCAAAATACAAAGTCTTAGTATACATTGCAATAAAATATATAGAATACAACAAAGTTCATTTTTTATTATTTTAGGGATGTCAGCAATATTTTCAAAAATTTTTGAGAGTGAATTTCAAGTTGGGTATGTAGGGAGGGGGAAAGGTTTTTGAAGGACTTGGAAGGGGAAGAATATTAACAAAATATATTTATATATTTTTAAAATCATATTAAAATATAAAAAATAGGAATTAAATGCTAACACAAATTTATAGCAAAATGAGTAATGCTTCTAAAAATTTCAACTATAATGGATAAAATATAGAGACTAGGAATAATGTTATTTAGCAATAATTATTTAGTCTTTTTGTTTCATATTAAAGACCAATAGTCTTAATAGTTACATATATATATATATTTATATAAAATCAGTATATACTGTTAGTATTCCATAATACATTTTATATAGCCACATAATATTGAAATATATATATGATAATATGTGTATGTATATACGTATCAACTACCATATTGTACAAAGAAAGAAAAATGCAGAGTAATACAAGTATACTGTTGACGATATATTGCTAAATGTATATAGAAAGGAAATATGCATACATAATTCTGATCAAATAATATTCTCTGGGATCTTAAGACTGAGGTACAATTGAACTAAAGAGATATTTTTGAATTAAAAATAATGTCTCCAAAACTTACCAGAACATAGCTATCTTCAATGTACAAGTTCATGAATAGTAGAAAAACAACAAGAACTCCTAGGAATGATACTGTAGAACGTTTTCGCAAGCATCTCATTTTATCCAATATTTGAAAAATATATTTCATCTGATAAAATTTAAGCATCCTCTCCTGTGAAAAAAGAAACAAAATTGCTAACTAACATTTAATTTGGGATATAATTCATATAATTGCATCATTCAAATAGTTGAGCTAAATTTTTTTTTCAAAATTCATGCATAATGTTGGCATTTATCAAGATATTGTCATATACAGCTATCTCCTGGTAATTACCTATAAAGACAACAAGAGGATCAATGTAGTTGAAGGGGTTTGCAGCCCCATAGGAAGAACAACAATATGAACCAACCAGTACCCCCAGATCCGACAGGAGTTAAACCACCAACCAAAGAGTACACATGGAGGGACCCATGGCTCCAACCGCATATGTAGCAGAGGATGGCCTTGTTGGACATTAATGTAAGGAAAATATTTTGTTTCGGTGGAGGCTCGATGTTCCAGGGTAGGGGAATGCTAGGGTAGTAAGGCAAGAGTGGGTGGGTGGGAGGGGGAGCACCCTCATAGAAAGCAGGGGGCAGAGCATTAGGATAGGCAGGCTGCAGAGGGGAAACCAGGAAGGGGATAACATTTGAAATGTAAATAAATAAAAATCCAATAATATATATGGAGAGAAAACTACTTCAAGGTAGTTACTGAATGGAATAGTATGTGAGTTCCCCTAAGAACTTGCCTACAGTAGGGCAGTGGTGGCGCACTCCTTTGATCAGAGCATTTGAGAGACAGAGGCAGGTAGATTTCTGAGTTAATTAGACTTTCTGGACAATATCCAAAATTCTGGATGAGCTTCCAATCACAAATTTGATGAATGCAGAATATCTAGTTAATTAGGACAGTCTATTTGTACACATATAAACATATTATATATTTATGTATATAAAAGCATATAATAATTCATACAGATTGTAGGAAGACCCTATCCTATAAAACCAATGGCATACTTCTGAGTCATTCGTTTCTGTCAAAGGGTTGAAACCACATATCCTGAAGTAACATCTATCCTAGAAGATTTTCAAATAACCTCTATGACAGGACAAGATAATTTTCCAGAACACAGATTCAGGAGACAAAGATTTGGTGGTGACCAAACTACAGCTTTGGTAATTAATGCTCTGCAATCTGGACACTTTTGAAGGATCTGTATAATTTTCTCCGACCAATATCACACTAGACCTGAAGTCATTTCCCAAGAAATTTTATCTGATCTCCATGAAAATCACGGTTGGCCTGCTTTTTGGAAATGAACACAGAGAGAAGTTGATAGATGCCATATGATCTAACATGGGGGTCAATCAATGTGTTGTTGTGTTAGAATACCTAGGATTACAAAAACGGACTTTAACAATTGATACAGAAAATCAGCAAGGGTGCTTTGCAATACAGCAGATGTTTGTTCTTTTTCAAAGGCTTTCTGTACATCGTTTTGTAAGCACACATATTTTTTCTTACATTTCCCCCCTCATTGGTGGGAATATTCTTTAGCATCAACATTCCATGAGTCTATTTTCAACTTCTCAATCTTTGCCATTCACTGTACATTCCATGCGTTAGCTCTCTTCCACTCCCAATTCCCATCTTGTAAGCATAAATAATTAAGGCATGCAATTGTTACTATCTTACTGAGGAACAATAAATTCCAACTTCGGTTAAAATGTTGTTTCTATATTTTGAGCCCATCCACTTTGCTCTGGTTTGTTTTCTTTTCTTTTTTAATCAGATATGTTCTTTATTTGCATTTCAAATCTTATCCTCTTTTCCGATTTCCCCTCCCCTCCAGAATCCCCCTATCCAAATCCTTCTTCCCCTCCTTCTATGAGGGTGTTCCTATAACCACCCACCCACCCACTCCCACAACCCCACCCTGGCATTCCCCTACTCTGGGATGTCACTCGTTCTGCTTTCTTATCTTTCTTAATATTTCCTGCTTCTTCCTTATATTGGAACACATATGCATGATTTTTCTTTAGGAACTTGAGATTTCCAGTGTATAGTACTTGTTTAAAAATTGTTTAGCTCTACTACATGAGTTTTTCATGGGCTGTTAATAAAAGATAGGTAATAATACCAAGGTTGGTTTCAATGTGAATGTGTATATGAGTGTACTTTCCACACATTGTAAACTATTTGAACTTAGAGGTACAGTTTAAATATTAGGCTATGCAAATCTTAATTTCTTAATTCCATTTTACGGAGCAGCATTTAAGATTTCAGTTTCAATTTTTTTGAAAGAGTCAAACTCTACTGCCCTAACCTTCCAAAGTTTTGCCATCCTCCTTCTGCCACCTCCTGAGCATTGGGATTGCAGATATGTGCCATCATGCTCAATTTAGAGTATCATCTTTATCAGCTTGCCCAAGCTGTCCTTTTGGCTCAGACCTATTATGTGATATCTGTGCTCTATAAACACAAACATGCAAAAGGACATATCAGCTTAACTTCAACCACTAATAAAGCACCATAAACTTTCATTACTCATAAAGTATTCATGTCCAAATTGAAAATTGTCTCAATATTAGGTTTCATTACAAGGTGGATTGAAATATTTTATAACTACCATGACCCAATTTTAAAGGATATTTAAGAAATAAAACATAAAAAATGACATCAAAATTGTGGGCATTTTGAAAACCAGTAGCACTATTGAATAATTCCTTTACACTTGGAAACCCCAAACATGTCATCAGAATTTAATATTTCCAATAATGAAATTCAAGTATTACAGAAAGTTCTAGAAGGTACACAGTAAGGACAGATATTGTAGAATTCATTCTACTTACCTTCAATAATTCACTCACATAAATATAGAAATATTCATTATGTTAACAGAATACTAGAAATCAGTGCTATATTCTTCAAATTATTGTATTCAAATAAGCTTTCTTCAAAAAAAAATGTCAAAATATTTTTTCCCTTGGGAAGCTACTTTTATAATAATTTATGCCCTGGTTTTCATCATTACTGGAAAAGTTCTCATTTATTAAAAAATTGATGCTGATAGGAAGTGACAGATGAACTAGTACACTGCAGAGCTCTTGCCTCAATGCAGATGTTTGTGTGTATAGTAACAATAATTTCATGTGTGTAGAATTTGGAAGACCTATAGCAAATGACTTGGTATTAAGGAGGTTTTATTCCCACTCTCCAGATCTTCTGGGTAAAAAGAAAAATCATATTTCTCACTTCTCCCCAGTGAAAAATATGTTATGTCCATATGAGGAGTTTGGAGGGAAAAAAATAACTATATTCTTAGCCATGTAAGTCAGTGTTGCTACATTAATCTAGCCCAAGGCACTGACTTGTAAGTTATTCTTTGTTTTGTAGGTGTTAAAATGAGCAGAATACAGAAGTAAATTACATCATATAAATGCAGGAGTTTATATATAACACCAAGGAAAATATGCAAACAACCCAAACAAAACAACAGCAAAAACAAAACAAACAAAACAACAACAAAAAACTTCTTGCAGTGAAGTGTTCATTTTCCTGACTTGTGTGCTCCCCCTCCCCTGTATTAGACTTGCTTGGCTTGCATTTTTTTTAATGCTTGCCCAATTTGTTTTTCTCCTTTGCTTTGTGGAAGGCTGAACATGCCCTCCGGGCAGCAGTCAATATTTTCTGATGAATAGAAAGAACGTTGCTGACATAGCGAAAGCTTCAGGAAACTTTCAGAACACACAATTATCATTATATTTGGTACTAAAGTCTCCAATATTGATAGCAGCAAACGTAATTGTTTTTCTACCTCAGATTTTTTTCATTGTCCCAAGTCGTGCCAGTCCTAGCTATAGGTGGCAGTGAAGTGAAAAATCACAGCAGCTAGATCATTTCTTTGGGTTCATAGCTATGCCTGACAAGATTTATTTACTATTATTATTTTGTGTATGGCTCTCATTAAGTTACAATGTAGACCAAACTAGTAGCATTGACAGGATTGAGGATTCCCTGTCAGGTACTATAAAAACAGCACAAACGCACCTAAATGTGTGAGCAGGATTGGAAAGACAAGGCAATCTTCTTCAGTATTGAAGTTAACTAAATAAAGAATACTATACTTGTTCCACTAGCATTCCTTTCAGAATGGCCTTTCCCTACTGATTTCTACTTTTTATCACCAAAAGAAAGCAAGCCATAGTAGAACCATAAAACTTTCTTAACACAAGCCTTTGTTTGTTCCAAGGGTCATTATAACCATGAAATCTATTCTGAGTTGAGCTGGTCACTAAAGCAACAATTTTGGTGGCAATTGCAGACATCTTGAAAGGATGCACCTTGCTCTGTGTTAAGCCTTAATAAATCAATATGGTATTATATTATTATACTGTATTTGTATTATTCTCTTTACTGTTCAGATAATATACTCAAGACCTGTTTCAGAAACAAGATTTGCTTAATTCATTGCAGGCTGAAGATTCAAAATCTAACAGATCATTTTCTGTTTGTATTTAATGAGATCCACCTGGTGAATGCCATCAAAAGTCCAAGAGTGTATGTAGCAAGGATAGCAAACCAAAAAGCTAGAAAAAATGACTCCAGAGAGAGGTTTATTTGTGTTTTGGATTTATTTATTTTATTTTATTATATATGGATGTTTGTCTGAAAGTGCGTTTGTGCATCATGTGCAGATCTGATGTCCTGGGAGGCCAGAGGAAGGCACTGGATCACATAGAACTAGGGTCATGGATCCCTATGCACCACCATGTGTGTTCTGAGAAGTGAATCCAAGTCTTCTGCAGAGTAAGTGCTCTTAATCACTGAGTCAGATCTGCAGACCCCAGGAGTTCTCCCTTGAAGTGACTCATTCATCAGAAAACTAACTCCACTTCAACCCTTACAAATTCTGCACCAACTCCATACTACAACAGAGAATAGGCTTCTAGCATTTGACTCCTGCAGCAGCAAACTGCATCTGAATAATAGAAACAGCCATGTTTAGTATAACACAGGAGTTCAGTTTCAGCTTTAAGAGCAGTGTACAATAGAGTGAATATGCTATCTGGTATCATAAGTGTCTGGTTATTTTATAGACCCTCATTTATCAAAGGAGTTTAACAAAGACCCATAAAATAAATGCTTCTAAATCAAGCTAAAATTTGACTAATTGAGTAAGATTAAATAATATCAATGTGTGTCTTCTATGTATAATGGTTAGCACCATAGATTCTGAATAATATTAGTAACCATGATTCTACCATTAATATGAAGAAATAGGAGAGAAGATTATCATTACTGTGCAAGGAGGTCTAAAAATGTGTATGTACACTTTCCAGAACAGTACAAAAAGAAATAAATGAAGTGTCTTGTTAAGTTCAGCTACATTCCTGTATGGCGAGGGATCAGGTAAACCAACTTGAATTTAGTAGTACCAAATAACATATAACTGTAGAAACAATCCACTCATATATATGTCAATGCTTAAATAGTATACTTAGAGAATACTGCTTTCCTTTTGGTAAGCATTCTCTCTCTCTCTCTCTCTCTCTCTCTCTCTCTCTCTCTCTCATTATATATATATATATAATTCGCTACATGAGCAGGCTGGCTTCAAACCAACAGTAACAGGACATTAACATTTGTCCTCAAAAATCCCGAAATAATTGCTCATATTTGATTTCTTGTGTGTATGTGTTTGGGTGTGGTATGTTTGTGCATATGTGCCATGGTGTATATATGTGCCTGTGTACATGTTAGGTGTGGGTACTTGGATGATCTGGCATGAATATGGATGTCAGAAGAAAACTGACAGAATATGTATATATATATATATATATTATATATATAATTTCCATTGAAATGTACATTGAGACTTAGCTAGGTACAACATATCAATGGGTGGAATAATTATTACAATCTCATATCCAGTAAATAGAGAAAATACACACAATTCTGTGCTTTTGTTAGAAATAGTTACTTCCTCTTATGTACTTAATATTTTACTACTATTCAACAAATATAATACACATTAATGTACTACAGAAATCATGACAAACAGTCTCTTTTAAATGTTCTATTTTGTAAAAATTTAATTTAATTTTATATTTATTTTTATTTGTGTGTGTGTGTGTGTGTGTGTTTGTGTGTGCATGTGTGCTTTGTGTGCAGTGATTTATATGTGTAGTTCAAAATGCAGCTTTAGAGAATCAGCTTTCCCCTTCTATGATGTGTGTTCTAGAGACCAAATTTAGGATTTCCCGGCTTGGCAGAAAGCACATTTACCCACTAAACCATCTCACCAGATCAATTATGCAATACTTTAATTAGCAACATTAAAGAACTATAATGATGAATGGGTAAATGATCAGTGGGTAAAGATCTTTGTCAGTCCTGACAACCTGAGTTCACATCCCCAGAACCAACTAAATTCTATATACAATAGCAAAAACCATGTAAGATCTGAACTGAATAGATTAAAAAGTCAGTAACTCCAGGGAGTGCTAAGACAGGAGAATTTCTGGCCACCCATGGGATAGCTGCCTTGGTTTACACAGAAGAAAGCAGCAAGAGATGTTGTTTCCAACTACATGGAAGGACAGGACTGACACCTAAAGTTTTCTTCTGACATCCATATTCATGCCAGAGCATCCAAGTACCCACAATTAACATGCACACAGGCACATATATACACCACGACACATATGCACAAACATGCCACACCCATACACATACCCACAAGAAATGAAATATGAGCAATTATTTGGGGATTTTTGAGGACAAATGCTAATGTCATGTTACTATAGGTTTGAAGCGAGCCTGCTCATGTAGCAAATGCTAGTTGTAAAGCATTCCTTTTCTATTTGCTTTCATATTGCGTAAAATTTCTGCTTATATCTTTTATGGAAGATATGAGTACAATGTAATTCAATACATATAATTAGATATCTCAGGCTCCACATAAGCAAGCATAAAGGAAATGAGGCTCTTAGCCTACTACTTGTTTTGGGTGAGTTGAGATAGAAATTTCCATACTTATTTGCTTGGCTAGAAACAAGACGCATCTGTAATCTAGAGAAATTGTTAGGCATACCATATCCACATTTTAAGTATTTGTCAAATTTTCCATAATTAAAATTGGAAATTGTATTAACATTTTTATTCTTCTTAATTCATAGAGTTGAGATCAAGATTAAGCCCAGAGACAGTCATGGATGTATGACAGATTTAATTCAATTTGTTTATCCCTAAACAGAAACAGCACAACATTTTAACTTGTTCTCCTAACCACAATGTTCTTTGGGAGGCTATAAAGCTGTTTTTCACGTAGAAACATAAATTTAAAAAATGAAATATTAACATAGATTTATTGTCATCCCCTTAAACATAATTTCTATGTTGACTTTTGAGGTTTTTTTTTCCATTTCCCATGGTATGAATTATATTATTGATTAGAGAGCTGTGGACTCAGTGCATAATCAAAATCTGTAATGAAAAACTCAATTTAGAAAAAGATTAATATTCTCAATAGTGATAACCAATTTTCTATGTCCGTTCATCATTTAATCTGTCTAGCAGCATTTCCCATGTGAAATCAAAATATTACTGAATTGTGATATTATATAGATTAGCAATTAAATTGAAAGAATTACATAAAATATATCTCTCAAAGGCTAACTCCTAATGGGATCACACTAAAGTGCTAGCATTACTAGAGTCAATAGTTAAGTTTGCCAGTAGAGAATTAAACAGTTTTGCTAAAGTATCTTACCTTGAAAAAAATCATAAAACAATATATACAAATGTAATTGCGGAGCAACAGTACCTACTAAAGCTATAAAAAATTTCTAAATTATTTTAAATTTTATGGAAATTTCTCAAATAAAGGAACTATATTTAAGGACTTTCATAATTAAATCTTCCTGTGACTCAGAATACTGACAATTATATGTTTATTTTTATTTATGAAAAAGAATAAAGGGTTTAATGAATATTTAGTAAGTTCTAAGAGGATTTTTAGGTTGCTTTAAGTCTACCCAAAGATTTATGCAACTCTGATTACTCTGATTACTGTTTTAGTCATTATGTGTTCATGCCTCCTTCACACACTAGGACTAACCCGTTATTAACCACAGCCCGATCCATACACGGATATGTCTATGAATATGAGTAGAAGACTTTGATATTTTTCATTGTCTTTTCTGTATGATTGTAAACTAATAAGAATTAGCACAAACATACCTACATTTATGTATTTCTGTATGTATATAAATTCAGAAGTTACAATGGCAAATTTATGTTACTGATCTTGAAATGTTATGACTTTTCTAACGTAGGATTAAAATTGTCACACATGGTAGCTCATCTCTGAAATTGCAGTATTTAGGAGGCTAGGACAGGGACATCCTTAAAATTTTTAGCTAGCTTGGCATATATTGTGAGCTCCTAGTTAGAAAGAGAAGAAGGCACATGCTGTGATAAGCCACGTGTGTGTGTGTGTGTGTGTGTGTGTGTGTGAGTTTGTGTGTGTGTGTTTGTGTGTGTGTGTTTGTGTGTATATACATATATACATAAATAGTAATTGTAAACATTATTTTACTTCCATTTTGTAATTTGTATACAGATAATTTTTCTAATAATGTAAGTTTGCATAACCATTTTTCTGTCTACATATATGCATATGTGTGCACACAGATGATATTTCTATATGTATTTTAAACAAACATACTGAACCAAGGTCTGTCTTTTTAATATATAATATATAATGAATATGCACATTAAATTATGAAATAATTGGGGCTGGAGAGATGGCTCAGCAGTTAAGAGTACTTACTGCTCTTCCAGAGGTCCCTGTTTCAAATTCCAGCAACCACATGGTGGCTTACCACTGTCTCTAACTCCCAAACCTGATACCCTCACACAGACCCACATGCAGATAAAACACTTATGCATATGCAACAAAAAAGAAAATTAAAAAATTATGAAATAATCAGGTTGAAAGTTACCATATTGCCCTCTCTCTTTAAATAAATATTTCTATATTTAAAAAATTATGAAAATTCTGCTCTATCAGAATATGTAATATACTTTTGTGCCCAATTTTTTATATGAATTGTAATGGAAACCTTTTAGTCAAATGATAGATAATTTCAACACACGCTAATCCTGTAGAGCATCCCTGTGTATTAAATATAACATTAGTGTAAGTGATTCCATGTTTATAGTGAGAGTCTTAAGTAGATAACTGATCCAATAATTTAAGATCCAAACTATTTATTGCTTTTGACAGAATAGGTAAATACATTTTCTTATGTTTTCTAATCTGCTTGATTGTAATTTCTCCAGGGTTCAGAGTTACAGCTAAATGGGTTGTCCCTGAATGTTGGGGAGAGGAGTCTGGGGAAATACAAGGAGAAAACCTAACACAGAAGCTCCCTAAAATCACACACACACACACACACACACACACACACACACACACACACACACATCCCTAAATGAATTCACCAAATAATGGCAGACTGAGAACCTTACCAGGACATATCCTGTCACCAACTGAAGATCCCAGTACCGGGATTAGATTACATCTAATTGATGTATTGGTCAAAGGAGTCCTATGGCAGCCCAGACTGTTGCGACAAAAAACTATAAATTGCTGAAGACAACACTTACATAACTCACTGAATATGGAGAAAGAGAGCTGGTGCTTGCATAGAGGTTTCACCTATAGTTTTTCCCATCTTTGGTATAGAAAGGTACTCTGCATGCTACCAAAACCAAAACAAACAAAATATAAGCTCCAATTCAGTAAAAACCCTTTAACCTACAATGAATATTGAAAGAGAGAAGAAGAGAGAGAGACAGAGAGAGAGAGAGAGAGAGAGAGAGAGAGAGAGAGAGAGACTCAGACCTAATTGAGATAGTCTGTGAAAACCTTATGTCTCAGGAAATCCCATGTTAGAGTAGGCAGAAAGGTAGAGTGTAAGAGCCAGAGAGCACAGAGGACACCACCAACAAAAACAACAAAAATGAAGACTCTCTAAATCAACTGAGCAAAGCTCATATGAACTCCCACAGTCTGAGATAGCTGTATGGGTGCACTTGAGCCTTTGTGTGCCTTACGTGACTTCTAGCTTAGAGCACTTATGGCATTCTGGAGAGTGGTAATAAGTGGGTGCTTGATTCTTATGCCTTTGCTTGGGCTTGTTTACTGCTATTTGTTCAATTCTGATGCGTTAGTTTTTGTTTTATTTTATTTTTCTTTAAAAGTTTGCTTATTTTCTAATGAGTGACAGAAAGAGAGTGGATTCAATAGTAAGGACATTGAGGAGTAATTAGGGTGAGTCAAAGGAGAAGAACCTGTAAACAAGATGTATTATGTGAGAAAAAACGTCTGTTTTTAATATTAGGTGCCAAAGGCAACAAAAAAAGTTCATAAAAGGTACAAATTAACAAGTATATCTTTATAAGAAATACTAAGCAAATCTAATCTACATCAGATTTGGCTTTTAAAATGATTTTTAGCCAGTAAATAATTGCAGACTTTGAAAGAAAATATTATAATGAAAACATGCAATGAATCATTTTTAGGAAACTTTCAGCTAAGATGATTTATTTTTATATTTGACATTATATTCCACCCTAAAGGAAATGAAGATGCAGTCTGGCTTTGAAGAGGAAAGAGCTATGTGGAAACCTGTGGTACTATAATCGTGAATATCTTTCTGTGTACTGAATGTATTCCTCTAATTATTTTACATTCAAAAGAGAGTTCATAGTGACAATGTTGAATTATTTAATCACGGAACTCCATTTTAAAATATTACATTTCATGTCTATAAAATATTCTGCACATTTACTTTATGATTCCAAACCTTCATTCTCATTCATGATTCATTTGTACGTTTAAAGATTAAAGAGTTACCTAGATAATTTAGGAAGAGTAAGAACACTGCTGAACTTGGCTTTTAGGCCAGCCCTGGAGATCAAACTCCTTCGTGAGGCTGGTCCTTCTCCAGAAAGTCATCTCCACCACACTCCAAAGGGTTCTCTTTAGCCAACATTGGAGATACTTTTGGAACTTTTGGAGAGAGTGTTTTCTAATCACACTGCACAATTTCATTTACTATATTATATGCTCATGATTTTGGTTCTTCTGTATATAGATTCTATAAAGTGGAATAGAATATTTCTATTAAATCAAATATATTGAGTAAAGGAGAAAACCCCTGTTATGCTCAAAACATCTTTAAGTTTATTCATTTTACAGTCTCATATGCTAAATATTTGACTCCACATTGAGTGATTTTGATGCTTCTTTAAGCATTTCAGGTTTAACTTGGAGTTCCAAGTACTGTGTCCTTATTTTCCTAATTTTATGTGCTATTGAACATTGGATGATCATAGGATTGACACTTGCGAATGACATTGAAATATAAGTATATACAAGATAAGCTATTTTAATGGATGGCTGTGTAGTTTCTGATACACTATTACCAATCATGTACTAATAGTACATAAAGCTTTTGGCATGGAGTTTACTTTATGCTACAAATTTTATATTATAATTCATCCAAACTTCATAGCAAACTAATGTCATGGACATCATTATTAACATAGACATTACACATGGTAATATATGTAACAACATTAAAAGTCTCCCTTTCTATATATTTTGTAAATTTAATTAATTTATTTATTTTATATGAGAGCCCGAATATATGTGTGTGCATCATGTGCGTGTAGGATCCTGTAGAGACCAGAACAGGCTTCAGTTACCCTGAAAATGTTAATATGATTGTTATAAGCCATGTAGTTGACAGAAAACAACTTGCTCTCTCTGTAAGAATAGTAAGTAAATGCTTTTTGTTTCTCCCTCCCTCCCTCCCACTTCCCTCTCTGTCTCTGTCTGTCTCTGTATCTGTCTCTGTCTCTCTCTCTCTCTCTCTCTCTCTGTGTGTGTGTGTGTATGGATAGTCCCTGTGTGTGATGTTTATGTGTTTTAAAATCTTCTCTTTTATATTGGCTAATTATAATAGCACAGCAACTTTTCAGTGCTACCTAACTGATAATCTTGGTAGTGTAGCATTAAGTTTGAGACATATTCAGTTGACTTCTAATTTGCTTTACTCTATCACTTTTATTTGGGGCACCCAGAGCCTCACTGTATTTTATCTCAGAAAAGTTTCTGCCATAGTTCTCTTAATGTTTGTTTATTTCTGTTCAGACATTTATTTTTTCTCTTATAGTATCATGTGGGAATATGGTCTCAATCCTTTGCTTTTATTGGTCACTATATCAACAACATTTGCTAGACACAAGGTCAAGTACTTTGTAAATATTACACATTTAATTCTCTAAACAGTCACTGACTAGACTGATGAAAGGTGTTAATCAAAATCTTATTCTTAATATTTTAATATTTTGATCAAATTAATATTCTTAATATTTTGATCAAAATGTGTTGTGAACTATTGTGTCATTGTCATTGTAGAAAAGTTTTATTAATTTTCTCAAAACTAAGTCAAAATGTCTTATTCCTTTAGTGCCAACTTCATGCCTACATCAGCAGTGTCTTTATAAAGCTCTGATTTATTCTAGTTCTACTCAAATATATGGAAAATTTTAGCAAATAATAGAAACTTTGTCATTCTTTAATACAAGTGTTAGAAGTTGACACCTGCCTGTATTTCAGGAATCACTATCCAGCTAAAATCGGCCCTTTCTCTCCTCAATTTTAACATCCAATTCATTATTTGTTTCATTTTTTCTATAACTCAAAATTTCATCCTCCATGAAAGCTTAACTAACTCTTAATTATGTGTCAAGATTGCTTCAAATACCATCTTATTTTGGCATTAACTTTAGGGATAGAATATGAATGCCTGGGACATTGGGGAAAACACTCTCGACTTTTCTCCTTGCTGGTCATGTCATTTTAGTAATAGTTTTAACACCATGTTTTAAAATTTAAATTCATTTTAACAATATTTGACTTGCAAATATATGCTTGGTTAATGTATAGGTTGCACATCAGTTTAATTTTCATCTCATTCCTCATTCAAAGATAATGATCTTATGGAATTTACACTTCTATTTTAGAGCTTATAGGAATTTTGGCTGAAAGATTTCAAAATGCAGCCATTAGTGCCCAATAGATTGTGGGGGAAAAAAGACTGTGGAATGAATTAGCATAATCAATATTAAAATTACATGTGACAGATTTCTCCTGTGATTCCTTGACATGAATACAAATTGTGTGGGTTGTTTTATTTATTCCTTATCACTTGTCATAAAGAGTAAACAATTCTGTATCTATAAAAGTACTGAACTTGTGTTAATTGACTAGTACCATGCAGTTTTATGTGTTTAACATTTGAGTCAATCAATTAAATGGAATGAGTCCATGGAGAGAGTTTTTCAGCCTTGTTAAAATTTACCCTAGTTTAAGGCAAATGTGCATCAGATCAAAACCTGAAGAGCTCTAAAGTAGACTGAACCTTAGAAAATAAAAGTTAACGTCCAGGTAATATTACGGTAGGATTGAATCCAGTGCCATTAATAAGCAATTAGCACAACTCCAAGGGAAAGGTTGTGCACCCAATGATTATTTTAGTATATTTTTAAGTAGCCCATCTATATACATCTAAAGTACTTTCACCTAGATCTCTTCTGATAAAAATCTATCAAAACAACAAATCCTCTTTAGTATTCAAGAATCCATATTTCCCCTCCAGTTTTATGATCACAATTTCCTGGGATTTTTTTTGTTTTTTGTTTTTTGTTTGTTTTTAACTATCAGAAGCCTAAATTCCCTAAAGAAAATAGAGGCTAGATATTTCTTAAATATTTATTAAAGGCTATGAATTATTACAATCTTTGGTTTATCTTCTTCAATGGGTATGCATGATGTTAGTGAGGATATTTTCCTTAGACTTAATGGAGTATCCCTGAGGACAGACACACCACAATTATATTCCTTCCCAAGACTGCCTCTTCATATTTTTAATTAGTGTATGTAGCACTCTTTAACATTATAATAGAAATGAAGGAAGAGCTATTTTAGAAAAGAGAGTATCTAGAGTTTAACTTAAATTCTTAAGTGTGTGTTTTAAGAGGCAGTCTAAAAACATTTATCTAATGGCAGTCAACAAATTTTTTATTTATGGAGATCAGTGGGGTTATGAGTGTGTTTATTGTGCCTATTAAGAATAGCACACTGAAATTAAAAAAATGAAATTGTGAATGGCATACCTTAAAAGAAGGAAGAAAAAATTTGACAGTGAATGGTGTAACTCATGTACAATTTCACATGAAAATTTCAGCGAATTAAATCATTGCTTATTCTCACATTATACAAACCTATCCTTATGTTTTGGAATCTTAACATCTCATTGAGGTGAAAAGGAAAATTGGTTGTAAATAATCTGTGTGATGTCTATGAGACTGAGCTTGAAATTTGTTTGTAGAATGAAAACTGCTATTATGCCAGGTTCTATGTCATTCAACCATGGACCAAGATTCAAAATACTGAGTCCAGTATTATTGTGTCTTACTATATTCAATGCATAGAATAAGTGACAACAAAGAACAAAATTAAACAGACTTAAGTTAATTAAAAGAGTTTAGTGAGGGGGATAAGAGAATAAGATTTAGATGCAACAAGTACATATGCATTGCTTCTTAGTATAATATTAGTTACATTGTGGTTCAGAGGTCACTATTTTTGACTTAGTGACTCACATATGATTAATTGCTTATTAAAGTTCAAAAATGACATAAAATCAAACATAGTTAGAACATGCAAGCAGCAAAGAAGGGTGAAGATCATTCACTGACATTTATGCCAAGAGGAAATAAAAATCAATGCCAAATAGTGCACATAACTAACTCAATTTTATAAGGATAGGACTGAGCCTAGCCAAAGCATTTCCAACATCCATTGTAGTATATTTGAAAAAGTGAAAAATTGCCCGTAGGGTATAAGATTATAGTCTTGCATGTAACCATTAAATGGAGCTACCAACAAAAGCACCAAACATGTCCACTCCAATATCAGAGTAATAATATCTTCATATAACATCTAAAATTGATACTGAGCTTTAAATTGGATTTGTAGTGGTCAATGATTATTACTGGCTCATACATGATTGTGCATTTTCCATTGAGTGCCAGATATAATCAACTTGGTTTCAGCCTTATGTAAGAAATGCATGCATTATGAACAACACAATCACATTCAATGTAGTAATAAGTTCACCCCAAGGGTAATAATAATTGAGAAAAGAAGGTTCATATCTGTTTCACTCTCAGGATCACAGTAAAATACAGAAAATGAAACTGAACAAAATAGCCTACACATTTCTGCACACATAGTTTTGAGAACTTTCTTCTCACTCATATGTAGAAGAACTTATACAGCAATATTTATTTAGTTGTGGTGAATATATATAAGTCATTTCTACACAGTAATGCATGATAATTAAGGACTCTAAACTTATAGCAAGGGATGCAATTAAATAGGGAGATAAGGAAGGAGAATAATTTATGAATCTTAATTTTATTAATACCAATAACAAATCACTGTACAGTTGGTAAAAGACCAAAAATCCTTGTAGCATTATTATAATACCTACTATGTTCATATGCTGTATATTTCATAAAGTATTTACATTATAGGACTGACTTGACCAAGTATGCAAAGGCTAAAATGCTGGAGTGTTTAAATCCCCTAGTACCACAAAGAAAAGATGAATATCAAGATAAGTATCTACTAGTAGAAATTAAAATACATAGTTATAATTCATTCCCACATTGCAATATTGTTTGGATCTAATTAAAATCTTCAGCTTGTAGGGGAAGATTCTTTTTTTCCTAAAATTTTTCCTGTTCGAATTTCTTGACATTTTGCTAATTTCACATTGACATTATGCCTATTATTCCAAAGTTAATTATGGAGCACTGATATAGATATTAAAGAAAATGAAAGCGGCAAGATTGTGTTAATTCTGGTCTTAGTGGAATGATCTTATTTTGGAGGTGAAGAGTTATGCAGTACATATGTAAAGCATGTCTCTCTGATTGAAGAAGGAAAACACCAACGTCAAAACTGTAAAGTTGCCTATCATGTTCACTATATTCACTTAATATTTACTTATCTGGCATCTAGTTGTTTATTTTGACGATTTAAGCAGGTCTGATTTGTGTATTTGTCTAGTTATAAGGATGAAATATTTCATAATTATTTGAATAAAATCAATTTGTGTGTGTGTGTGTGTGTGTGTGTGTGTGTATTTATGTTGGTGTAATTTGTGTTTATAGCTTTATTTCTCACCAAGGGCTAACATTCTCAGTTCCTCAGAATCTTTCCAACTCGCGCTTTCAGACAGGGTCTCTCACTAGCCTGCAGTTTATCAAGTACTAGGATGGCAGTCCAGCAAGCCAATCAGGAATTCTTTCTGTCCACTTCACCAACACTGAAATTACAAGCATAATCCATGACTTTTGAGTTCTTGATTCTAATGATCAACCCAGGTCCTCATGATTACTAAGCTAAACAACCTCTCTAGCTTGAAGGTGACTTTTTGATATGTACATTTTATTTTTTAAGTATAATAAGACTTAGCCACATCTAGATATTTATGTCTTTTCAGATCAAATAATATTATTTGTCTGTAAATATTTAAAATATAAGAAACTTGCCTTCAATGTCACATTTTCATTTATTTTATTCTCTATATATAACCCTGGTATTGTTTAACCCTGATGCTCTGGGTATAGTTGAACATGTATCATATACTGCCAAACTAATATGTTAGAAGTGTTCCTATGGATTTCTATCACATACAATTAAGCTAAACAAACCAAAGACAATTCAATGAAAGAAATATTGTTCATATGTTGTAGTACTGCAGGTAGTTGTCATTAAAGTATTCTACCTTACAGTCATTACATACAGTTTCAGTGGTATAACTTTAGAGTTTATCTCATCAATGGCATGATTCTAGTGCCTGACAGGTGTCAATATTGGTTGACAAGGTGTTTGTCTTGAAATGTGAGGACTTGTGTTTGATCTGTAGAACTCACATGAGAAGGTCATGTACAGTGACCACACATAGAACCGCAGTGTTAGAGATATAGAGACAGCAGAGTTTCTGGATCTCACATATAGACACTATAGCCCGCTGATTTTCAATCACTAGGTTATGACCCTTCTGTGGTCACACATCAGATATCCCACATCTCAGATACTTACATTAAGATTAACAAGAGTAGCAAAATTGCATTTACGGGGTAGCAATGAAAATAATTTTATGGTGGGGATCACCAGGTTGAGAACCATTGGTATAGTCTAATTGATGAGCTTCAAGATGATAAGAGACACTGTTCCAAAGTTGGTTGATAATATTTTTGAGAAATGAAATTTGAGGTTGATGTTTAGCCGATATACACAGAGAGATGTATGTGAGAGTATACTCACACATATATATATATACTCTTTTACACACATGAACACACACATGCATACACACATACACACACACACACACACACACACACACACACACACACACACACACGACTGTGCTTTCCATCCATGAACTTAGTCTGGTTTTAAAAACATATTCTCGGCTGAAGAGATGGCACAGTGGTTAAGAACACTGACTACTCTTTCAGAGGACCCAGGTTCAAATCTCAGTACCCACATGGCAGCACACGACTGTCTGTAACTCCAGTTCCAAGGGATGTAACACAGACATATATGCAAGCAGGACCCTGGTACATATAAAAAAAATATGCTCATCAAATGAGCTCACTATAATTAAGAGTACATAATTGATCTCTTAGAATTAAAAAAAATACTTTTTGGTTTAAGTATTTCTTCTGTAACATTGTTAAACATTCAGTGTGTTGACACATTAATAGAAATCATATCCATCTTAGTCAAGGCATCTTAGTGAAGGGATCTACTTCACACTTCAGTAGCTGTTTACATATGAACTGCTAAGCCACACGAGAACAGTGAATTCCAACCAAGAGTTGCTTAGGCTACATGTTGACTCACTGAGAAAAACAATACTGAGTCCCTAAGTTATCAGTTCTTTAAACTGTACTTGAAGGTTTTCCTAGGGATTCTAACACTGGCTTTTCATTATTTCTCTTGAAAGAGTATGTTATTTTCACACACACACACACACACACACACACACACACACACACACACACATATATGGTATTTTCTGAAAGTTTTATGAGTGTTGCTTCCAAAATGTAGTAAGAACACGAGAATATATGAAATTCCATTGATTGAGATATTAAAGAGGGTATAAAGTACAAAATAACTACTAGAATTATTTAAATTTATAAAACTAGAATATGAAAGAATTCAGGACAATTAAGAGGGATAAAAAGAGGAGCATAATGAATGAATGAGAAAACAGAGAGAAAACATATGTACAACAATGTAACAAGGTCTCTGTATGAATAAATTTCACAATGAAACTTATCTGTTGTCCCCAAAATAATAATATTTTTAAAAATGTAATTATTTTTCAAAAATTACATGGCTTACATTACATGTAAATAATTTGTTGTTAAGGTTAAAATTAATAACAAATACCCAACAATTTATAATTTACTTCTAATATAGAAAATATCCAAAAATTAAAATTCATATAAATAAAGTTCATTGTCGTCTTTAACAGTTTCTAAGAATGGAAAAGACTCAGGTATCAGAGAGGGCTCAGCAGATAAAGGCTATTTCCATGCAAGGCTGTCTACTAGAGTTTGAGCCCTGGATGTCACATAAAGGTGGTAAGAGAGAGTTGACTCCAAAAAATTGTCATCTGTGCCTTAGCAAGAGTTTTTGCCATACACCTTATTATGAGTATATATATTCACAAATATACAATGCACAATGGGAAGCTAAAAACATGTGAACATTCTGAGAACTATGTTGCTTTATATTTGGTAACAAGTTTCTTTCTGATATAGCAAGATTGAGACTTTTTTTGCCTCTTGCAAATGACTTCTCTAGCAGGCCATCATGGAAAAACTCAAAATCTGGAAAAAAATTGAAGTCACCTATGGTCATGCTTCTAATTTTTCAATCATCCTCAAACTTATTATTTTGTAAATAAGATGGGGATTATTTAACTTCCAACACACACAATGAAACATTGATTATTAATTATTTATCCAGCCCATGAGCCCATTACTTTTATACAAAGCAATAGTTTCTGTGCAACAGAGTCACAGAGGCTGAGAACTTGAAAGAAGCTTGTGGTTATACTAATAATACAATTTGGAAGAATAAATTATCAATTCAGTTTAACTTACTTAGACCAAAATGCATGCATTTTGAACTTCAAACTTGTCACTACTTCAGTAACTGGTTTATGAAGATGTCCAATGGATTAATACTGAATTTTGAAATGCCTACCACTTGTGAAAAAATTTGTGTGTCAGGCTGAGAAACCCGACTCAATTATTCAGTATTTTTGCTATTGCCTTCTTGACTGAGATTTGGTTAATTGGAATAGTGGGCAGGCAAGAATTATGGAATAAAATCACAGTTCTCTGTCCTATGATATAATACAAAGATGAATGAATCATATTTACTTCAAATATTTGGAGAAAATCAGATTGTATTTGCTACAGGGCACAATGGTAAGTAATATAAATGTAAAAGAAAACAGCATGTGAAAATGTATTTTCATATCCAATGTCTATTCATGCCCTACTTTGAGGAACCTTATTGTTAATTTCACCAATGAACATAAATTAAATAGGCTTTTCATATATTGATTTTTTATGATGTATATGTAATAATGATAATTACAAGAATCACAAAAGCATTAAAATTCATATTATTTGAGAAGCATAAAATATTAAATGATAAACACGAATTACCTCCTTTATTTCAAATTACTCACATAAATTTCATACCCACTTTTTCTTTTGACAAACCTTAACAGTTTGACAAGATTAATGTGCTAAAAATATCTAGCTTTAGGGAAAGGAAAGAAATCATCGAAGCATAAGAGTATTGTGGAAGGAAATATTGAAAATTTGTATAAGTCATAAATTAGTTTGAAATAAGGGTTTGCAGAAGATAGTTATTGAATTTAATCCAAAAGAGAAAAACACTTCTATCCATACTTATTTGAAAAACATGAAGTTTTAAGTATTTGCATCTTTATAAAACAGAATCTCTTGGCTTTCTAATCTGGCCAGTCTATTTGATATGGATAACCAACTTTTAAATAATAATGCATAGAAGGAGCATAACTAACCATGAAATCAACTGAAAAATCTAGAGTTTCATGAAAATCAATAGTACATTATGTTTGAAATTTTAGGGAAATTTTAGATATTAATATATGTCCTTGAAAGGCTCACTATGCTAACTTATTTATAATATTTACAATATTATATTGTTGAACATTGCATATTATTGTAAAATATTGTGTATTATTGTATTATAATTGTATTGTATATTGTCTTAAAATATTATATTTTTATCCAATTACTCTATTTTAATAGATAACATATTTTTTTAAATTAAATAACCAAGCTATATATAATCTACTCAGGTGTTGTCTTAGAAATGTCATCAGAATTATTATGAAAGCAATGTAGTTGAGCAAAAATTGATTATGAACATTGAACTGATGGTCAGATTCCTAAACATAAGAAAATGTAGCTACTACCAGAAAATTTTATTTATTGAATGAATATATATATATACATATATATATATATATATGTGTGTGTGTGTGTGTGTGTGTGTGTGTGTGTGTGTTTATACATGTATATTATTTTCTCTCAAAATATGGCAGTGCAAGACTGTCTTCTTACCTTAAGAAAGAAGCTGACATAATCTGTCCTGTACAAAAGCTCTTGATACTCTGGAAGAGAGAAAGTTCAATATTACTACTATAGTTAAATGACCCATTTCTGTTAAAAAGAAAAGGATTCTATAAAATTTTCTATTTTTTTAACTGAATCATCCTTTATTTACATTTTTAAATAGATCTAATATAAAGGATACATTTAACATAATTTATTATATATAAGATATTTTTTGTTGAATTAAACTATGCATTAAAAGTTATCAAAGTTTAAATTATATGTAATATAAAAACACAAATGTAACTTATATAATTATTTTTAACAATATTTGATGCTAATCGATCAATTGTACTTTAAAATATTTCACTTATGCTTTGGGCTATTTTCTCTGTGAAAGTAATATTAGTCCATAGTACTGAATTTTTCTTCACCTAAAAATGCATAGGGTAGTGTGCTACAAATTTATCCATGATATTGATTTTTCCATCATCTATAAGGGCTTACAACATTCACAAGATTGTTCCTGCTACAACATTATAAATTCATTGCCCGGAACCCAGTTTGCTATTGAATGTCTGCCAGACTATGTTAACAAGGGCATTCACAAGAAAACCGACGCTGCACTACAATGAAAATGTGAAACACATTTTGTAAAAGACTGCCTCATTCTAAAGTCTTTTGCATTTGCTTTAACCAAGGGAAGAATAAGAAATAAATATAGCATTACTTAACACTAATGCTTTCTTATTTACATAAAAATAGCTTTTATATTACTAAAATTTCACTACAGCTCTGGATTGATAATGTATCTCTGAGAAGGAGCAAAGATGTTGTTTTCTTCAATAAAATTTCAAGCAAATATTAATTTATAATTTGTAAAGTCATATTGTAAAGTCCATATAAAAGCCATTGTCATTTGTAAAGTCCCTATGGTTTTAGTCAGTTATCTACAACGGTATCTCCATTGACTTCTCTTAACCAATCAGATTATCATTCTCATTTGAGGTCATTGATTTATAATAGACCTGTGTCTTTAGTAGAACATTTCCAATCCTCTTCCTCCTCCTCCTCCTGCTCCTCCTCCTTTTCCTCATCATTATTTCAATCACACACATATACACACATTTTAGCATCTTGTTTTCACAGTAATATTTCTTGATCACAATATAGATTATGTACATTTATTCTTTTATGTATTATGTGCAAGCATCCACCTGTCAACAAAAAGTCAAAGGCCTATTAGCTCAGGCAGGAAATAGAAGGTGGGACAGCCAGCAGAGAGAGAGAAAATTGTGGGAAAGAGTCAAGAAGAATTTCACCACATGAGCTCTAAGGCAGTTGGATGTATAAAAAATGGAGTGGGTAACTAACAAGCTGGTGGCAGACATAGAATAGAATAAATGTGTTATATAGGTTATGAGGTAATCAAGGAATAAGCCCTAGATTACGGGTTAGGCATTTTTCACACATAAATTATTCTCATAGCTGTTATTCAGGAACTGGGACATGGGTGGAAATGTCTACAGCTACATACTTGTGTGAATATCAACAGTTGGAAACATGTTTTATGTACACAACATTCAGAACTTTCAATGCTATATGAAGGTATATTGATTGATAATTTTATGTATTTAGAGAAGTAATTATATGGTTGTACTTGAGAAGGTGACATACCTGAAAGCAAATATTGAATTAAAGGAAAAATAATGAAGTTTATTCCACCTGTTAAAAGAGATATAATAAACCTACTTGAGGTTTTCTTCATGTATGTGACCCTTGATGGCCCATGTTCTGGCCCTACAACCATGCACTTTAAAAGATCACTAAGTAGAGGTTATGGAATTAAAAACCTCGGTAAATTTGAGAGAGAAATATGGCAAGGAGGACAAGGGAAGAATTTCAGGGAAAGGAATTAGTGATGGATTTGGTCATAACACTTTATATGTATGACTTGACTTCTCAAACATTAGAAAAAGGAGGGAAAATTACCCTGTCAAAATTCTGATATGGATACAGTAGATGATATCTAGACCACACCCCATATTCTAGGAATAATGGCAGGTCATAATTGCTAACTGAGAATAATTTTTTTGAGTCTATGTGAATGTGCACAAGTCCCATGTTCCAGTGGATGGTCCTTGCACATCTAGGCATCACTCACTTGACTAAGTGTGATTTATAAAAAAGAGACATGAAGCTGAGAAAGGAATATTTTGGCTAGTGTCCTAGTTACTGTTCTAACTGGTATAAAACATCATGATCAAGTCTGTTGTGGCAAATATTAAAAAGGACCAGAAGGCTTCCCTTACTACTTCTGGCAACTCTCTGCCCCTGCAGCCATCTTGCCACATCTGTCTCTAGCTAGCCCCTGCAATGACAGGTCACAGTATCCCCAGCTCTGGTTTGCTTGTCTGTGGAGCTGCTAGTTCCTTCTCATCAGTAAATACCCTGTGGACAGCAGTCCCACATTCCAGTAACCTAGTGACAAATCTCTAGAAGCTTATAATTAAGCAGTCAGATTTATATATTGATACATTCTCAGTTCACATGATGCTCATACAATAATTTCAGGGCCAATTGATAACAGTACAAGCTGCCCACCTAGATTAGACAAGTTTCACCAATTATTCTATCTCTATATAATAACATATCTACCTGTGGCTAATTAAGGCCACAATGGTTCTGAATCATCACCTTCCATCTTGCCTCCTTCTCCTCCTTCTCTCTCTCTCTCTCTCTCTCTCTCTCTCTCTCTCTCTCTCTCTCTCTCTCTCTCTCTGTCTCTTAGCTCTGCCTCCCTTTTCCTTGGACGAAAACAAGCCTCCTGCTGCACTGATATTTTAATGTAATTGTACAGGGAAAATTCTGCCACACAAGGCAACTTAGAGAAGCGTTTATTTGGGCTTAAAATTCCAGAGACTTAAGAGTCAATGATGATAGAGCAAGGGTATGAGAGTGGGAACAGGAAATCTCGTGCCCACATCTTGAATTTCAAGCATGAGACAGAGTATACTGAGAATATAAGAGGTTATGGTACTCTCAAAACCACATCTCTCAGGGCCATACTTCCTCCAGCAAGGCTACATTTCCTAAAGATGTATCTAAAGATGAGCTACCCAAAGAGCTTTACCTACTAGCAACCAAGTTCTCAAACATTTGAGCTTATGGGAGACATTCTCAGGGATGGACAAGAGAAGTTAGAGGAAGGGAAGGGAGAAGAAAATCTCATAGTCTGTACCAATAAATATATAGATCCATTTCTTGATTCTATATCCTATTTTATTGGGCTTGCCTATCCATTTTCATATACTACTATGATGTCTATATTATTAGAGACAAGTGCAGAAATGGCTTCCACCTTTGCTTTTATTGCTCAAGAGTCTTTGTCTATCTATGAGCTTGTGTGGTCCCTTAATATTTTAGAATTATAGTTTTTGCCCTGCTAAAACTGTCATCAATATTTTGGTGGTTTTACAATAAGCCTAGAGATTGCTTGAAAAAATTGGTTACCTTATTAATATATGTTTTTCTAATTCATAAACAGGATATTTCTATTTTGTCTGACTTTCTTGTAAATTCTTTCATCAGTGACATATAACTAATGAGAGAAGTCATTCACTCATTGTAAAATTTATTTTCAAGTATTAATTTTTATGACTTTGTAAATAAAATGCATTTGGTTTCTCTTCAACTGCTTCATTATCAGTATGTAGAAACACTGCTGGTCTTATGTGCTTATTTTTAAAAACCTTAAACTTTGTTTGCTAACTCTAAAAGAATCTCAATAAATTCTTTAGAATTGTATTTTTAGTAGATAATGCCATTTACAACAGGAAAAGTTTGATTTCCTATTATTAAACCTATAATCTGCCCCCCCTTGCCTACTTGACTTGACCAGGACTTCCACTTCTATGGTGAATAACTGCAGCAAAAGTAGACATATTCCTAATATTTTAGATCACAAAAAATTCCCACAAATTTAAAATATAAAATTTTAAAATTATAAATTATATATATTATAAAATTTATTTTTATTTTATATACATGGATGTTTTCTCTATATAAAAGTTTAAATACCACACATGTGTCTGATGCATATGGAGGCCAGAAGAGAGCATTGGTATTCCATGGAACTGGAGTTACAGATAGTTATGATCCAGAGTTCTTAATGGCTAAGGTATCTCTTTAATCAACAGAAAAGCAATTGTAGAGTATTCCTGCTCAGTGTGAGTTGAACTGTGTGCTTATTATTATATGATAGATTCTATTTATGTATATTTGTTTCAGAGTTTTATGAATAGAATTGTTAGACTTAATAAGTGATATTGTTTTTGCAAATATTGAGATGATTCTGAGATTCTGTCATTTATTCTGCATCTTTATTCATGTTTATTGCTTTGCTTCTATTGAAACATCCTTGCATCCCTGGATACAGCTTAAATAGTCCTGGCATTGTATCATTTGACATGCTGTGAATTTAGTTTTTGCAATTTTGTTGCACATATTTGCTTCTATATTTATTTACTCTACATTTCTTGTGTGTTTGGGGTTGTTATGTCTTTATATAGTTTTGTTAGATGGTAATATTTGTTTCAGAATGAGTTTAAAGAAATCTTCTATATGTTATTTTTTATAATAGCTTGAAAAAAACTAGTAAACATTTTTTAAACTTATTTAATTCAACAGTAACACCCAGCAGTCCTTGTCTTGTTTTTTTATTTGTTTAGAGAAGATATATGAGGTCAATTGTACTATTTTATATTTATTATTATTTTGGTATATGAGTTCCTGTCTGGTTGTGCACACATGTGTGATAGTACTTACAGATTCCAAAAGAGTGCACTGGATCACCTGAAGTTAAGACAAAAGGCAGTCATAAGCTGCCTGTAGTTTTTAATTTGTTACTGATTTAGTATTGAAAGGTACCCATTAAGGGGGTTGGACCCAAAGTCCTGTCTTTTGAAAGTGAAGTAAGTACTCTTAACCACTGAGCCATCTCTCTTATTCCACATATTTTTTGTTCCTTATTTTTGGTCTATTTCAGTATGCTGTTTCTTCATGGATCAATACATTCTGACTAGGTTTTTCCCATTTGTTGCTGTATAATTATAAGTAGTTTAAAAAAAACACTCTGTCTCTTTGGAGTATCAACTCTTCTATCTCTTCTGTCATTTCTGACTTTGGGTATTCTTTGTTTTTATAATCTTGCTAAAGTTTTATTGACATTATATCTTGCACTCAGGTCTCTATTGTACCTTGCCAACTTTGTAACTGGAAGATGATAATGACTCCCTGCTTCCTACAGAATACTTTTCAGTACTAGGAATGGTGGTTATTGGGGGAGGAGGATTCTCATTGGGCACCAGCTTGGTTTCTCAGTGATTGATGACATATGTTGCATGATCATGCATTAGATGCAGAAAAATTCTTTGACAAATTTCACCATCCCTTCATTTAAAATGTCCTGGAGAGACTATGGGTACAAGGGACATACCTTAACATAATAAAGGGAATTATTGTAAACCTGCATCCAGCATCAACCTAGATGGGGAGAAACTGAAAACATTTCCACCAAAATCAGGAACACGATATGAATATCCACGTTTTTTATACCTATTCAATAGAGAAGTTGAGGTCTTATTACAATAATACAAATGAAGGAGATCAAATGTGTCGATGGGAAAGAAAGATGTCACACTATCTTCATTTGTAAATGATATGATTTTATAAGTAAAAGGCCCTAAGAACTTCATTGGGAAATTTCTACAAATGATAAATGCTTTCAGCAAATTAACAAGATATAAAAATACATAAAATATACACCAATAGTCTTTTTCTGTTCAAATAATAAACCTACTAAGAAAGAAATCAGGGAAACAGGAACTTCCACAATAAGTTCCCGTATGTTATTATTCTCCATTTGAGTTATATTATTATTTTCAGTGTGCTTTCAAGTCCTAAAATTTTGGGTAACTAATGATGTATTGAGACTTAAATGTATTCTAAAACAAATATTTATAACTACATTGAGTGAAAATGAACATACTCAATTTTGTATTGAAAGTATTTTCTAGGTCCCATAATTGATTTAAGTATTTTTTTATTTCCATAAAATATAACTTGTGGTAATTCTACAGAAGTGAAAGCCAGGCAAAATAGACATTTTAAGACATTGAGTTAAAGCCATATTGAATTTCTATTAAGCAATTTAGCTTCTTCATATTTTTAAGATTTTGTTGACTTTAAAAATACTTTTATTTATTTTTGCACGTGTGTGTGTGTGTGTGTGTGTGTGTGTTTGTGTGTGTATACACATGTGCACACATGCTCACTTGTTGGGGTATACTTGGAGGTCAACCAACAGGATGTTTAAATTAGTTCTATCTTTATGCCATGTGAATCCTAGGTATTCAAGTTTACTGGACTTGGCTCTAGGTGCTTTTACCTCCTGAAGCATGTTATTGCTGTAATTCATTGACTTTTAAGAAATTGTTATAGATGTGCCTTCCTCTGGACTTCCATGAAGGAGCATAACTGAAGTACCTGCTTCAGGATTGTCATGCCCCTTTCAAGAATTTAGTATACTTTTTTATTTTAATGTGTTGATTAATTACCCTTTCTGTACCATCTCTTTTGGAACTTTAAAATCACAATGTCTCATCTCCTTAATGTCTTATAGCTTGGTTGTCAACTTAGTTTTTTTTTTGGGGGGGGGTCAACTAGAACAAATACCTCTGGGTAAATCTGTAACTGTGTTTACAGAAACCATTAGATGCAAAAGACTCTCCAACAGAGTAGATGGCATTTTCAAGTGATTGTCAACTTATAAGGAAACCTGAGGGAGAAGCAGGGCATCTTTGTCTGTCCACCTCTGCTCCATATTAATAAGTGTCCCATCTACAGCTGATGCCATCACTGATGACAACAAAACTCAGCCTTCCAATATAAACTGAAGACCTGTTGCTTTCAATTCCTTAATTACCATATTAGGGTTGTTGAGGTACTCAGGTTTATAAGCAGAGAATCTGTGAGGTTTGTAATCCTTCTAGCTCACACACAATAATTCAAAAACTACCTACCCCATACTGTGCAAGCCAAACTAATCAAGTGCCTTTGTAGTAAATATTGATTCTATGAGTTCTCTTTCTCTAGAAAATAATGGCTAAAACTGATTGAATAAACCTTCTAGACTTTATTTTTTGATTTGTTATTTTTATTAGGTTCTGTTTATGTGTTTGTGCTTGCCCATTTATTTGTGTGTGAGCCATGTGTATGCAAGTGTCTTAAGAGGTCAGAAGAGAGTGTTGGATCACATATTTGTTTTGCATCTCTATCATTTATATCTACACTTTCTAACCTCAAACTGTTCCATATTTTATATTATCTTGTTTCTCACAAATTCAGGATTTTCTTTTTCTTATGATTTTAGACAGTTTATTGTAGGGAAGGAGAGAGAGAGAGAGGGAGGGAGGGAGGGAGGGAGAGAGAGAGAGAGAGAGAGAGAGAGAGAGAGAGAGAGAGAGAGAGAGAGAGAGAGAGAGAAGGTAGAGAAGTAGGGGCTGGCCATAGCCACATGGAGAGAGGGGGGAAGGAAAGGGGGAAGGGAAGAGCCCAAGAGAGCAAGCAAAAGAACAAGAGATCAGGATTTTCTTTAATTGTTTTACACATGGGTTCACCCTCCACACACACACACACACACACACACACACACACACAAACACACAGCGAGTTGAGCCAACTTGGTTTTTTTGTTTGTTTTTGTTTTTTTGGTTGTTTTTTTTTTTTGTGCACATAAGTATTTAGTTCTGACAACCCGGTATTTGATAACCAATTGAAAGGCTCACCCATTGGGTAGACTGCTTCTCCCTCTTTCAATAGACATCATTGTCTGTAAGTCTCTAAGGAGGTGGTGCCTGAGAGATTGTTTCCATTTACATTGGCATGTCAACTGGTGTTTCATCGTTCAGTTCTCATTTAAACATCTATATTTTAGAAATGTACTGCTTCTGCTTCCCTACAATATATAGAAGACACATTGTATTTTTCAGTAGATATCTCAGTCATCTGGGTCTTATCATCTTTCTGACCCCTCTTTTATAAGTCTTCCCTGGATCTTAGATATAGGACCTTTATTTATTAATAGGTTGGTTGTTTTGGTTTAGTTTTGTGAGATTGGGATTTTGTGGCTGGTCTAGAACTCACTCTGTAGACCAGGCAAGATGGCCTTAAATTCAGAGATCCATCTGCCTCTGCCTCCTGAGAAGTTGAATTAAAGGCATGAGACACCAGCATCTAACTTTATTCAATGGTTTCCTTAAAATTGTTATCTTGGATTCCTTTTGGTCAATTTGTTACCTTCTTTGGATACTTTTCTTTGAGAACTGTGTTCAATTTTCCCTGATATTGAATGTCTGTGTTTGTTTCACTGTGTCCTTGTTTAGTTTCTGTTTCCATGATCTATCCATTGATGAGATTGGGGTGTTGAAGCATCACACTATGATTGTGTGAGGTGCAATGTGTGCTTTGAGCTTAAGTAAGGTTTCTTTTACGAATGTGGGTGCTCTTGCATCTAAAGCATAGATGTTCAGAATTGAGAGCTCATCTTGGTAGATTTTTCCTTTAATGAGTATAAACTGTCTTTCCTTACCTTTTTTTGATAACTTTTAGTGGAAAGCAGATTTTATTCAATATTAGAATGGCCACTCTACCTTTTTTCTTGGGACCATTTGCTTGGAAAATGTTTTCCAGCTTTTACTCTGAGGTAGTGTCTCTCTTGTTAATGAGGTACATTTCCTGTATGCAGCAAATAGTTGGGTCCTGTTTACTTATCCAGTCATTTAGTCTATTCCTTTTTATTGAGGAATTGAGTCCATTGATATTAAGAGGTATTAAGGAATAGTGATTGTTGCTACCTGTTATTTTTGATGTTAGAGGGGGAATTATATTTGTGTGGTTATCTTCATTGCGTTTGTTGAAAGAAGATTATTTTCTTGCTTTTTCTAGGGTATACCTTCCCTACTTATGTTGGAGTTTTTCATCTATTATTGTTTGGAGGGCTAGATTTGTGGAAAGATATTGTGTAAATTTGTTTTTGTCATAGAATATCTTAGTTTCTCCATCTACGGAAATTGAGAATTTTGCTGGGTTTAGTAGCCTGGGCTGACATTTGTGTTCTCTTAGCGTTTGTATGACATCTGCCCAGGATCTTCTGACATTTATAGTCTGTTGAGAAGTCTGATGTAATTCTGATAGGTCTGCCTTTATATCTTACTTGACCTTTATCCCTTCCTGCTTTTAATATTCTAACAGATATCTGTAGAGCATTACAGAAAATCCAGCATCCATTCATGATAAAAGTCTTGGAAATATTAGTATATCAAGGCCCATACCTAAACATAGTAAAAGCAATATACAGCAAACCAGGAGCCAACATCAAACTAAATGGAGAGAAACTTGAAGCAGTCCCACTAAAAGCAGGGACTAGACAAGGCTGCCCACTCTCTCCCTATCTATTCAATATAGTACTTGAAATCCACACCAGAGCAATTAGACAACAAAAAGAGGCAAAAGTGATGCAAATTGGAAAAGAATAATTCAGAATATCACTATTTGCAGATGATATGATAGTGTACTTAAATGACTCCCAAAAATCCACCAGAGAACTCCTACAGCTAATAAACAACTTCAGCAAAGTGGCTGGACATAAAATTAACTCCAGCAAATAACTAGCATTCCTCTACTCAAAGGATAAATAGGCTAAGGATGAAGTTAGGGAAACAACAACCTTCACAATACTCACAAATAATATAAAATATCTTGGTGTGACTCAAACCAAGCTAGTGAAAGATCTGTATGACAAGAACTTCAAGTCTCTGAAGAATGAAATCGAAGAAAATCTCAGAAGATGTAAAGATCTCCTATGCTCATGATTTGGCAGGATTAATATAGTAAATATGGCCTTCTTACCGAAAGCAATCTATAGATTCAATGCAATCCCTATCAAAATTCCAAATCAATTTTTTCATAAAGTTAGACATAGCAGTTTTCAAATTTATTTGGAATAACAAAAAACCCAGGATAGTGAACACTATTCTCAACAATAAAAGAACTTCTGGGGGAATAATCATCTCTGACCTTGAGCTCTATTACAGAGCAATAGTGACAAAAACTTTGTGGTATTGGTACAGATACAGGCAGGTAGATAAATAGAATAGAATTGAAGATGCAGAAATGAACCCACACACCTTTGGTCACTTGAGTTTTGACAAAGGAGCTAAAAACTTTCAGTAGAAAAAAGACATTTTCAACAAATGGTGCTGGTTCAACTGGAAGTCAGCATGTAGAAGAATGTAAACTGATCCATTGTTATCTCCTTGTCCAAATGGATCATGAACCCACACATAAAACCAGATACACTGAAACTAATAGAAGAGAAAGTGGGGAAGAGATTTGAACACATGGGCATAGGAGAAAATTTCATGAATAGAACACAAATTGCAAATGCTTTAAGATGAAGAATTGACAAGTGGAACCTCATAAAATTGCAAAGCTTCTGTAAGGCAAAGGACACTGTTAATAGGGCAAAACTGCAACTGACAAATTGGGAAAAGTTCTTTTACAATCCTACATCTAATAGAGGGCTAATATCTAGTATATACAAAGAACTTAGACTCCAGGGAACCAAATAGCCCTATTCAAACTTGGGGAAAAAAGCTAAACAAAAATTCTCAACTGAGGAATACCAAGTGGCTAAGAAGCACCTAAAGAGATGTTCATCATCCTTAGTCATCAGGGAAATGCAAACCAAAACAACCCTGAGATTCCACCTCACACCAATCAGAATGGCTAAGATCAAAAACTCACATGACAGAAGATGCTGTTGAGGATGAGGATATATAGGAACACTCCTGCATTGCAGCTGGAATTGCAAGCTGGTACAAACCACACTGGAAATCAGTCTGGCGGTTCCTCAGAAAACTGGACATCTTATTACCTGAGGACCCATCTATACCATGCCTGGGCATATCCAAAACTTGCTCCAACATATAACAAAGATCCATGCTCCACTATGTTCATAGCAGAATTATTTATAATAGTGGAAAGAACCCATATGTCCTTCAACAGCGGAATGGATACAGAAAATGTGGCACATTTACACAATGGAGTACCACTAAGTTATTAAAAACAATGACTTCATGAAATTCCTAGGCAAATGCATGGACCTAGAAAATACCATTCTGAGTGAGATAACCCTATCACATAAGAACACACAAGGTATGTACTCACTGTTAAGTGGATATTAGTCCAAAAGCTCAGAATAAAATACTTAAGATATAATTCACAGACTACATGAAGCTCAAGAATGAGGAAGACCAAAATGTGGATGCTTTCAGTCCTTTTTAGAAGAGCAAACTAAATATCTACAGGGGGAGATGAAGAGACAAAGTGTGGAGCAGAGACTGAAAGAAAGGCCATCCACAGACTGTTCCACCTAGGGATCCAGCCCATGTACAGTTACCAAACCCAGACATTATTGTGGATATCAAGAAGTGTTTGCTGACAAGAGCCTGATATAGCTGTCTCCTGAGAGATTCTGCCAGAACCTGACAAATGCAGAGGTGGATGCTAGCAGCCAACCATTGGTCTAAGTTTAGGGCCTCACATGAAGGAGTGAGAGAAAGGCTGAAGGAGCTTAAGAAGTTTGTAGCCCCATAGGAGGAACAACAATATCAACCAACCACACCCCCAGAGCTCCCAGAGACTGAACAACCAACCAAAGAGTTCATATGTAGTGACCTATGGCTCCAGCTGCATTTATAGCAGAAGATGGCCTTGTGGGATATCAATGGGAGGAGAGTCCTGTGGTCATGTGAATGCTCAATGCCCAAGTGTAGGGGAATACCAGGATTGGGAAGCAGGAGTGGGTGGGTAGTTGGGGGAACACTCTCATAGAAGCGGGGGAGTGGTGACTGAGTAGTGGGTTTTCAGAGGGAAAAACAGGAAATGAGATAATATTTGAAATGTAAATAAAGAAAATATCTAACAAAAAAAATTCAATGAGGACCCAGCTATACCACTCTTGGGAAGAAGATGTCCCACCATGCCACAGGAGCACCTGTTCTACTATGATCATAGTGGCCTTGTTTGTGACATCCAGAAGCTGGATACAAACCAGATGTCCCATAATAGAAGAATGGATACAGAAAATGTGCTTCATTTGCACAATGGAATACTACTCATCTACTAAGAATGAGTACACTCTGAAATTTGCAGGCAAATGGATGGGACTAGAAAATGTCATCCTGAGTGAGGTTAACTCAGACCCAAAAGGACCTGTATGGTATATACTTACTTATAAGTAGATAATAGCCAAAAATTTTTGCTGAATACCCATGATACAGTCCACAGAACTCAAAAAGGCCAACAAGCTGAAGGGCCCAAGTGAGGATAGATCTGTCCCACTTTGGAGGGAGAAGAAAGCAACCACAAGCGGGGAGGGAGGGAACTCGGATGGAAAGGGAATGGGGGGAGGGCAGAGAGGGGACTCCTATGTGGTATTGGGTGAGGGAAAAGGACTGAAATCCCTCAGGGCCAGCAGAAAGAATGGAAACATGCAACCTCAGGAGGTAGGAGGTTGGGGAGACCCTCCAGAATGTACCAGAGAGATGAGAGGTGAGAGACTCTCAGGACTCAAAGGGAGGGACCTTAGATGAAATGCTCTACTGTGGGAGAGGGAACTGGTAGAGTACACCTCCAGCAGAAAGACAGGGCATTAAGTGAGGGATGGGGTTGCCATCTCACAGTCAAAACTCTGACCCATAATTGTTCCTGTTTGAAAGAACTACAGGGATAGAAATGGAGAGAAGCCTGAGGAAAATCAGGTACAGTGAGAGGCCCAAAGTGGGATCCAGCTCAAAATGAGGCCCTGAGACCTGACACTATAACTGAGGCTATGGAACACTCACAAAAATGAACCTACGATGACTGCCCTCCGAAAGACTCAACGAGCAGCTGAAAGAATCAGATGCAGATATTTGCACCCAACCAGTGGAAAGAAGCTGCTGACTTCTGTGGTTGAATTAGGGGAAAGCTGGAAGAAGCAGAAGAGGAGGGCAACCCTCTAGGAGGACCAGTAGTCTCAATTAACCTGGACCCTTGTGATCTCTCAGATACTGGAACATCAACCAGGCAGCATATACCAGCCGTTATGAGGCCCCCAACATATATACAGCAGAGGACTGATGAGTCTGGGTTTAGTCAGGGAAGATGCACCTAACCCTCAAGAGACTGGAGATCCAGGGTGTTTAGAGGTCTGGTTGGGTGGGCACTGGGGACATCCTCATGGAGACAGGAGGGCAGGGATTACATTTGGGATGTGGAACAGTCAGTAAGTGAACTGTGTGGGGAATAAAATCTGGAGTTTAAATAAAAAAAATAAAAAAAAAGTCTGTGTTTATCTGCGTGCCTATATTACTCGCTGTGCATGAAATTCGGTGGTAAACTTTTTTCTGTACTCTGTAAGATGAAAGACATTCTCCTGTGAATAGCCAGGAACAGAACGCTAGCTTTGATTTGGTTAGGGTCAGTGCTGTGGTCCCTCTGTAGTTTTGTTGTTATAGTTTATTTGTTCTTTGTTTCCCTCGTTTTTTAGGATTTTAGACAGATGGACAAGATACAAGTGTTTGAGAATATGATAGTTCTTGTTTCTTTTGGTAGAAAGTCTTCTACCTGTTGTCTACTGACCCAGAGATAGGAATTTGTCAATTCAATATAGTCAAGTGTTATGCATTAGTTTATCCAACAGGTTACGTGGATTACTCTTGGTATCAAAAAATTGTATAACGAGGTAATACTAGCTGTAATGAGAGATCATTTAACAGCACTGATATCTGATAAATGGCAAGTTTTCTGAGGAATGAAAAGATAAAAGAAAACAGAAAATGAGCCAAAGTGAAATGTAGTTTCATTTGACTATACTTATAGAGACTAAGAGCCTGTGCTTTGATATATTTTTAACCTATAGATAAGTGTGACCTTGGGACTAGAACTACCCATAGAGTAGAACCCACCGCTATATCCATAGTGTATTTCAAGCCTCTGGACCTTAGAATCCATTCACTTTTTGCCTCATTCTATCAGGTAGTTGATCCCTTAAAATCTCAGTACTCAGAAACAAGGTTAGCCAGAGTAAAATGATGAATTTTCCAAATCTGCACCTTTTCCTATCTTCATGGCAATAAGTTGAAAAAGATCTTTGATGTGTCCCTTGTAACCCTCCATGTTTCCCCATCATCTCAAGAGTCAAATAAATGCTCATAATATATAATTTAATAATATTTTCATAATAGGATAGTCCTATCAACTTTACTTTCTTAGTGATGTAAATGTTTTATAGAAAACTTGAATAAATATGTTAAAATGAATCACAATAATGATAATTGCACCTACAGACAAAAAATGTAAAAAACTGCATGTATTACAAATTTGTTAAAATTTTGGAACTGTTAAGAATTTGTGAAAATTAAACAAGTAGAAGTGATGTCATTTATTTATGTTCAAACACATTTACATACATATTAAACCACGACCAACTGAGTAAAGAAATATTTGTGACATGGTATCAGGAAAGGGGCATTTATTGGTGGAGCAAGAAATCATCACATGGGTAGTAGTGGAGACAGAGGGAAACAGTATGTTAGGAACAATTTAGAGAAAGTATAATGACACATTTGTATGAAAAAATTAACATTGAATACTAATTTTGGAGTACATGGATTTCTTCTTTGAAATGAATGTTACTTGTTGTTATATGTTACACTAAGAAATATGTACTTTCTGTATTCTTGCCAAAAAATTGCCCCCCTGAGCACTTGAAGTGCTTCAAGCATCAGATCAACCATGCTGTATCACTCAGCAGAATTTACAGCAGATAAACAACACAAAACATGATAGAAAATGAAAGACAGAAAGATTACCTTTCTCCAAAATCTATGCTCATCGGACTCTTAAATCTTCTATTCCTTTCCTCCCATATCATTCTTGATGTGGATCTTACAGGAAGAAAAATGGGTTAAACTGACTTTGCCTCACTGTCAAGAGAAACCTATGGTCAGGGATATATCTAATTCCCAGAGCTTTCATCATTAATATTTTATGAGTCTCAGTGATCTGTCCTATCTACAAGAAAAATTTATCTTTCATTTCTGCAAGCAGTGTCTGCCGAGTAATAGATTCCATCTCTATAAGCTAGCGGTGAAATGCAAACCACAGCATAGGTACCGCAAAGCAAGGTGTTCATTTTATTTCTTTGTACTGGAGTCTGTCTGCAGTTTACTGCAGTTGCAAAGTCAGCCAAGCAAAGTAAAAGATCTTTGGGGAACAATGAAGAGAGTTTCATTCCAACTTTCATCAGTCTATACTTGTGAATGTCTACTGTTGTTTCAAATGACTTTTAAACGAGATGGGTAGTTTTAAAAGAGATGCTCTTTTTTTTTTGTAAAGCTTTATAGGAAGTCACAATCACTGGAATATTATTCCATTATATGTTGTAAATAAATATACTAGCACAATTTTGAACATATCATTCACTGTAGGGTAAATAGATGAATAAAAAGGCAAATTAATGATCATCAAACACTTCCAATTGAAAGATAATGTTTTGCTCTTTAAGCAGAGTTTGGCTTCCCTTCTTTTGAAGTAGAGTTTCTGGTACAGGCTTATCTGTGACACTTAGCCTAAACTCTTTGTATTAATATATAGAAATGTCAAATAAGAGATGGTTCTAACACCCAACTTCTTTGAAACTTGAAACAGTGAAGCTCCCTAACAGTGATCCTAACACTGATTTCTTAAATAAAATCTCAAAAGCATAGAGAACAAAATCAAAAATTATATATATATATATATATATATATATATATATATATAAACTGAGTTAGGTCAAATATAAAGACTTCTGTACAACAAATTTCCTAAGCAATGAGGTGAAAAGAAAAGTCAAGAGGCAGACAATTTTTCCTCAGTACCATGAAAGAAATTAATCTAATTACAATATAAATTAAAAAAATATATGCCTAGGTATATCTCTAAGAAAACACAAAAATTACCAATACACATAGAGAAATAATCAACATCTCTGATGATCAGAGAAATTCAGATTAAATCTATTATAAAATATTATATCTCATCAACTAGGAAAATCACAGAAAAATGATAAAATGATATGTTAGAGAGGATGTAGAGAAAAAGTGCATCCTTGTATAATGTGGGTATTGTCAATCGTATAACAATGAAGGAGCGTCTCCTAAAAAATTAAAAATACAGTGAACATATGATCCCATTACTCCCACTAAGCATTTACAATCTCAAGAAATTAGATGAGGGGCATTTTGGTTGTTCCCAACTTCTGGCTATTACAAATAATGCTGCTATGATCATAGTGTAGTACGTGTCCATGGTATATGGTCGAGCTTCTTCTGGGTATATGGTATATCTGGAGTCTTCAGGTAGAACTATTTCTAATATTTTGATGCCCCACAACCAAAGAGTGGATAAAAAAATGTGGTTCATTTACACAATGGAATACAATTCAGCTATTAAAAACAAATACATCATGAATTTTACATGCAAATGGATTGCATTAAAAATTATCATTCTGAGTGAGATAACCCAGACCCAATAGAATATGTACGGTATGCACTCACTGAGAGGTGGATATTAGCCAAAAAAATACAGAGTACTCTTGAGTATCCCCACAGACCCAAAGAAGTTAAACAAGAAGAAAGGCCGAGGCAGGATGCTTAAATTCAACTTAGAAGGGGTAACAAAATAGTCATGGGAGGGAGAAGGAGGGAATGACCTGTGTGGGAGAAGTGAGGGGGAGGGGAATAGGGTGGCAGGAACCTGTATAGGTGAGACACAGGAGCAAGGCTCACGGGGCCAGGAAAATCAATGGAAATATCCGGCTGCCAAGCAGGGATGTGAGGGAAATCTCTTGGAAGTCTGAGAGACTTGGGATGGGGGAGGCTCCCAGGACTCAGTGCAGGTGACCTTAATCAAAATGCCTAATGATGGGAATAGTGAACCTGAAGAGACCACCTAGTAGGCAGACAGGACCCTCAGTGGAGGGAGAGTGTCACCAACATACTTACAAAACTTTTGACACAAAATTACCCTTTTCTAAAAGAATTGCAGGGACAAAATTTGAACAGAGCCGGAAGGAATGACTGACTTGTGACCGGCCAAATTTGGGATCCATCCCATGGGCAGGCGCAAATTGCTGACACTTTTACTAATGCTATGTGTAAGGAGCTTAACATGACTGTTCTCTGAGATTAGACCGAGGACGGGGATCCCTATGGAAGAAATATAGGAGATTGAAGGAAGTGAAAAGGAGGCAACTCCACAGGAAGACAAACTAATCTGGACCTCCAGGAGCTCCGAGAGAATGAACCACCAACCAAAGAGCAAACATGGGCTGGCTTAAGACCTCAGGCACATGTGTAGCAGAAGGCTTCCTTGTTTGTCATCAGTGCCTAATTCTGTTAGCAACTTGATACCCCCAGGGTTGGGAGATACCTAGAAGGGCACTGTCTCAGAGGTGAAGGGAATGGGGGATGGAGGGTAAAGAGCTCTCAGAGAGGAGACCATAAGAAGTGGCAGCATTTGGGATGCAAATAAATAACATAATTAATTTAAAAAATGAGTAAATTGAATATTTTCCATCCTATATTCATTGGCACATTACAAAAATTAGCCCAGAGAGTCACACTACTTATTAATCTATGAATGGATGGGTAAAGGAAAGGTAAAGGTAAGATCTCTATCTAACCACCATGACTTGAGAGTCACCCTTGAATTAAAAGGGAAAATCATTTTATTTCTCAAAAGGTTAGGTGTAATGATTTCATTTGTATGAGGCATCCAGAAAGAACAAAGTTATCAGGGAGTAACATGCATGACGCTGTATGATAGAGGATATGTTCAGCAAAGGATGCAAGGGAGACTTGAGGGATAATTTCAAGAGATTTATTATATAATCAGTTCACTACAGATACAAAAACTTCCTGTATTCTTAAGAGAATAAAATCATAAGCATTTAAATTAATACATGCATTACTTAGCTTGATGTAGCCATTTCACAATGCAAAATATATATTTATCCTAAAATATTATGACTTTTTTTTAAACATGGATTTTTTAAAATAATTAGCTGATACAAAAATTAACAACAGTAACAAAAGGACAGATTAACCTTGGGTGTCATGTTTTTGGGGTCTAAATAATCCACAGAATGAACTAGAGTCAGAGAAAGATGCATGTAGTTCCTGCATGTAGATGAACGTGTGTCTGGAGAAATGTGCTGGGTTTTGTAGATATCAGAGGAAGCAGTGAGCAAGCCAGTCTTTGTTTTGGTAGGATTTGATGGTTGTTATGTTTTTCATTCTCATCCGTATTACAGCCCAGTTACAAGCACTGAAGCAAGTTACTCTTGAATTAAGTGTGAAGTTTCATCAAGAACATCAAATAAATAAGAAAGGGAATGTTTAGGGAATGGAGAAAGTCCTGTGTGAGTGAAATACTGAGTGAACATGTGTTTTAACATGGATATGGATATTGCCTGTCAAGGACTCTACCATCATTGGCTATGGCTCATAAGTAATTGGCAAAGCTGTTATGCATACTGGCCAGGTTCATAAGGCATGATGGATGAAGCTTTCAAAGCATTCCTTGGAAGTCCATGTTTATGAATGATTCATCAGTGTGTTTAATTACTTGCAAGTGTGGTTTCAGCCCCTGGGTATATAGAGACTCATACGGTTCACCAACAGAGACCCCCTTCCCACACTAGCAAAACCTTTCTCTTTTACTGTATGTAAGACATACTAAGGTCACAGGTGGCTGTGGTAGTGGTCAGAGAACCCCTCCCAATCATAGCTTTCTTATGTATGTCTGTGTTTCTGTCCTTTCTTCATTCTGTCACTGCACCTAGCAAAGGTTTCAGGGCCCAAATTGTTCAGGACACACTGCAGCACACAATTAGAAATAAATGTGCTTTAGAAATAGTATTTTTCTTCACTATAGGCCTTAAAAATTTGAAACTGCATGTGTATAAGTGCACATGCATGCACACACACACACACACACACTACTGTGTTTCTTTATTGTTACCTAGAAGAAAAAGAAGAAAAAAGGATTATGATTATTTAGGCTTAAAATTGTATCTCTAGTGTTTGTTTACTGTTGACAAGTGGTAAGCAACCATTAAGTTGCTTTTAAAAGACTTATATTTTTTTTCGTTTTTATCTGTGCCTATTAGCATGTTCTGATATGATAATCATTACTAATGTCTAGGGTAGGAGTGATTCTTTATTCAAAGAATAGCTACTGTTTTGACAATTATAAAAAGTACTAATTTAGAAATCACCTGCTAATAAAATATCTTCTGTGCTATGATTAATGTGTTGGCCTCAGAGAGCCAACTGGAAAAATATTGTATATGCATAAAAATTGTGCAAACACGTGATATACTAAAGGTAAGGAGAACAGATTCACTATGCTTATACTATATATGTTGACAGAGAATCTTACTAGATGTATTTGGAAAATAATACAGCCTTAGCATTATTCAGGAGAGCTACAGCTGCCTGTAAGAACCAGCTGAACCTTCCTCTAACAGTGATGAGTGTAATATTTGTAGTAAAAGTACATAGAATTCTCATGAATGGGGGGAGTCAAAATTCACTATGTATGTTAATGTTACATGATTATATTCTTGTGAGCATATTCCTTTTCTCAGATTCAATATGGCAATTGGAGCCTTCAACCTTTGTAACCCATTTTAGATTTGGAATGAAGTGGAATTCAGGGTAAATGACATCTCATTTACCTTTGGATTTGGCCGGAGTTTGGAACAAGAGAACAATACCTTGATTATTCGTTCCGACAAGATAACATTCATTGTGATAGCAAAACCATCCTTACATTTTGCTATCAACTTTTGGAAACTGTGCTATCTGCATTAAGTGGCATTCAGCCACTAAACAATGCTCCTGTTTGTGCAAAACTCACTTTTCTTTTCTTCCCAGTCTCTCCCTTTTCTATTAGATTAGTGAACCCTGTGACTCCACTGACCAAATAATATTCTAAAAAGCAATCCTAGTTAAATCATTTTTGATATAGATCTCATTTAAGTTTTCACTGTCTCAAAAATCAGACCACATAAATTCTCCCATTCTCCAATTGATTTAACAGGTCTCTCAGAGATACAGTCTATTCTAATTGACCTTTCTGCACAGCGGCCACAGTGATCAACTGCTATTTTTCAAATCCAGTTAATATAATTCAAGATTCTGAGCACTTTAACCTATAATCTGTTTTCCTGGATAAAATGCTGATCATCTGTCATCTCTTCAAGAATATCTAGGACTCCTGTAGGATTGTTTAAATCCCTTTTTTAGGTGTAAAGTTAGAGCACGCAGTTCATGATCCTGTAAGTCTTTGACTCTGTTTTTCCCATTACTTTAACTTTAGGATCTGAAGCTTCAGACTTGAGTCTTTTTTGTGTGTGTTCAGAATACAGTAGATATACAATGATTGTTTCCTAGATAACCAAAAGAAGGAATAATATAACACTTTCCTACTAATTGAATATTTCAGGGCAAACAAACTTGAATTCTACATATTGTTATTTGAAAAACTAGTTTTGATATGGATGTTTTTATGGACCTCTTTATGAAGAACAGTACACAAATAATCTGAGAACTTTTAAATTTACATTGATTCACTCTTTACTTAGATATCAAATAAATCTTTGCTTAGATGAATTTTAAAAGAGGAACAAAAATGCAAGTGAAAGTTTCTTTAATTAGCACAATAAATGTTTCCGTGGTGATATTTTAGTTATTAATAAGCTTATGAAACTTATGTGTCATAGTTAGGGTTTTACTGCTGTGAACAGACCATGACCAAGGAAACTCTTACAAGGACAACATTTTATTGGGGCTGGCTTAGAGGTTCAGAGATTCAAAGTGTGAACAGGCAGGGATGATGCAGGAGGAGCTGAGAGTTCTACATCTTCACCCAAAGGTGGCTAGCAGAATACTGGCTTCCAGGCAGCTAGGATGAGGGTCTTAAAGGCCATGCTCACAGTGACACATCTACTCCAACAAAGCCATACCTACTCCAAAAGGGCCACACCTTCTAAGAGTGCTACTTCCTGGGCCAAGCATATACAAACCATCATACCATATTATCCAGAAATTTGTAACATTCCTTTCTAACTCGTAATACCTGATACATACATCTGCTAGAAAGACACAATGTGACTAGATGCCAGTTTCCATTCATTGCAGTAATTTGTATAAACTATATGATTTTTCTCCAACAATATATGAAAATATTTTAGAATATGTCACAAAAAAATTCACGGTTCTCTCTTGACCTCTCTCAGCAAAATAATAATAATAATAATAATAATAATAATAATAATAATAATAATAATAATAAAAAACTGTATGGTGTATTTGTAGGTCAGAATTTCTTAATCTTTGGGTCACGACCCCTTTAAATCACATATGATATATTCTTCATATCAGATATTTACCTTGTAATTCATAACAGCAGCAAAATTACAGTTATGAAGTAGCAGTGAAACGATTTTGTGGTTGGGTGTCCCCACAACATAAGGAACTCTATTAAAGAATCGAAGCATTAAGAAGATGGAGAACCACCACCATAAACATATTTCTTCTAGTACTTACTCAGTGTCAGTAAAGCTTTCCATCAATCGTAGTTATTTAAATTTGAAAAGTATCTAAAGTAATGTCACTGATTCTTAGGACACTCTTATGAGAAATGCACAGTGATGTTTGATATCATTCTTATCTTTTATATTAGAAAAAGGATATCAGAAAACATTTTGTAATTTCCCCAAAGCAGCATATATAACGCATCTTCTCAGTATGAACTGAAATTAACCAATGAAACAAAATGTGCAGACACGTCATACTAAAATTTCTTTGCATATACTTCTTATGTGCATGGTAGAAGAAAAACATAAGTAAATTCAATTATAGAAAAATGTGCTTATCAGCTAATTTAACAGATTATTAATTCCTTAGGTATAAACTAGGATATTTCAAACTTTGTCTTAACCTTCTCCTAATTTACAAATTTATTAAAGCATGGTCTATTGTTTTTAGAAAATATTTAAAGGTCATCCACATTATTAGTGTGAGGGGGAAGGAATAAATTAAGATTTAAAACATACCACACTTAAGAACATTCTGTTCAATTCACATGACACTGTTTTTCCTTCCCTGGGAAAAGCTAATGTCTTTGTAATGCTCACCATAACTCATTTCTCACCAATTCTTCTTTTGATTTGTATACTTGCTTACACTCCATGGTTTATTCCTTTTGTTTATATAGGGGAAGGGGAGGACCATTATCTTGAGAAACTAGCATGACATCAATGCCTACAATGGTTTGAGCCCTACCTGTCTATAAAATGATGGGTAGCACCCCAAGCTTATCCCTCTCTCTTAGAAGACATATCCATATAAGGACAGGAAGCTGTTAATTAAAGCCTCAGTCTGCCATCACCTGTATGTATACTTGCCAAAGTCTCATACATAGTCTGAGAAACCATAAGGCTCAGATAGGTTTACATATTTGACAGGAACCTTCCATGTGAATGTTGAGTCTGAGTTGATTCCAAGGATATAAAATAAAAAGCTTTAGTCATTTGAGTTTTGAACTCATTTGATGCTTTGTGTATAATGGAGGCTCAAGCAGCAGCCTTTGTAAAGGACAACAACACTGTCAAAAATATGTCACCCCTGACCTGCCAATCAACAAAACAGACAGAGAAGTGGGAGGAAGGGATGCATCCTAGAATAAATATATAAACAGTGCAAGAAATGAGAGAGTGAATACAAAACAATTTGTGTTCCCCATTTCTTAGACATGGAGAGGAAAAAAAAAAGACTACCTAGCATGGATATTTCATTAGAATATAAAAGGAACATAATTCATAAAGGAAGTGGACTCTTCTCAGTATAACATACTTGTATATACCTCAAGGCTTCCAAGAATTTCATTTTTTCTTGGGGAAAAATATGCCACCATATAGACTGGCCTTTTCTAAACTGACAGTTCAGTGAAAGAAAATTTTTTTTTTACTTTTATTGTATCCTTTATTCAGTACCATGGAGGTTTTTATTTATTTAAATCAATTAAGATTTGCAAAAACAAATTTCAGTCCTTCAGAGTCTTTTAACTATTTGCAGACAAGTTAAAAACCTATCATATTTTACTGATGGAAAATGCTGTTATGAGTGATGAAGTTGGCAGTTTAATCATTTCAAGATGCAATATATACTCTATATTGATGCTTGCTGAAGAAAGTAAAAATGACAGATGGTGTATCATTAATTAATAAATGACCTTTAATTATAAGTTCCTTTCATAAAATCTTTAATGTGATCAAAGCTTGAACGGAGCAATGTGTAATCACCTAATTTATAGGTATTAGACTACGAGAGAATGAATAATAATTGATTTGCACAATAGATTGAAAATATCACTTTGTTTGTAAAATTCAGCCCAAGAGAATTTCTTCTTTTAGAAAACAACTATAGGAAATCTATTCGAGACTTATTCTAGGATCTCTCCCCTAGATCTCAGCCCCTCCACCTGCATTGAGAGGTTATTAATCTTTAAAAATTAGATGAATTTTTGAATTGCTCTTTCTCACTCTATGAAGAATTGAGTTGGGATTTTGATGGGGATTGCATTGAATCTGTAGATTGCTTTTGGCAAGATGGTCATTTTTACTATGTTAATCCTTCCAATCCATGATCATGGCAGATTTTTCCATCTTCTGAGGTCTTCTTCAATTTCTTTCTTCAGAGACTTGAAGTTCTTGTCATACAGATCTTTCACTTCTTTGGTTATAGTCACACCAAGATACTTTATATCGTTTGTGGCTATCGTGAAGGGTATCAATTCTCTTACTTCTTTCTCAGCCTGCTTATCCTTTGAGTATAGGAAGGCTACTGACTTGTTGAGTTGATTTTATATCCGGCCACTTTGCTGAAGTTGTTTATCAGCTGTAGGAGTTCTCTGGTGGAGTTCTTTGGGTCGCTTAAGTATACTATCATATCGTCTGCAAATAGTGATAGTTTGACTTCTTCCTTTCCAATTTGTATCCCTTTGACCTCCTTTTGTTGTCTAATTGCTCTAGCTAGAACTTCAAGTACTATATTGAAAAGATATGTAGAGAGAGGCAGCCTTGTCTAGTCCCTAATTTTAGTGGGATTGGTTCAAGTTTCTCTCCATTTAGATTGATGTTGGCTACTGATTTGCTGTAAATTGTTTTTACTATGTTTAGATATGGCCCTCAAATTTCTGATCTTTGCAAGACCTTTAGCATGAAAAGATGCTGAATTTTGTCAAATGCTTTCTCAGCATCTAATGAAATGACCATGTGTTTTTTTTCTTTGAGATTGTTTATGTAGTGGATTACATTGATGGACTTCCTTATATTGAACCATCCCTGCATCCCTGGGATGAAGCCTACTTGATCATAGTGAAATAAAAGAACTTCTGGGGGAATCAATATCCCGGACCTCAAGCTGTACTACAGAGCAATAGTGTTAAAAACTGCACGGTATTGATACAGTGACAGGCATGCAAATCAATGGAACAGAATTGAAGACCCAGAAATGAATCCGCACTCCTATGGTCACTTGATCTTTGACAAAGGAGCTAAAACCATCCAGTGTAAAAAAGATAGCCTATTCAAAAAATGGTGCTGGCTCAACTGGAGGTCAACATGCAGAAGAATGCAAATTGACCCATTCTTATCTCCTTGCACTAAGCTCAATTCCAAGTGGATCAAGGACCTCCACATAAAACCAGACACACTGAAACTAATAGAAAGGAAACTAGGGAAGAACCTTGAACATATGGGCACAGGGGAGAATTTCCTGAACAGAACTCCAATAGCTTATGCTCTAAGATCAAGAATTGACAAATGGGACCTCATTAAATTACAAAGTTTTTGCAAGGCAAAAGACACTGTCAAAAAGACAAAACGGCAACCAACTAACTGGGAAATGATTTTTACCAACCCTACATCTGACAGAGGGCTAATATCCAATATATACAAAGAACTCAAGAAGCTAAACTCCAGAGAGGCAAGTAACCCTCTTAAAAATGGGGTACAGAGCTAAACAAAGAGTTCTCACCTGAAGAATATCTAATGGCTGAGAAGCACCTAAAGAGATGTTCATCATCCTTAGTCATTAGGGAAATGCAAGTCAAAACAACCCTGAGATTCCATCTCATACCAGTCAGAATGGCTAAGATCAAAATCACAGGAGACAGCAGTTGTTGGCGAGGATGTGGAGAAAGAGGAACACTCCTCCACTGCTGGTGGGATTGCAAGCTGGTACAACCACTCTGGAAAGCAGTCTGGCGGTTCCTCAGAAAACTGGGCATGACACTCCCGGAGGATCCTGCTATACCACTCCTGGGCATATACCCAGTGGCTTTACCTGCATGCAATAAGGACACATGCTCCACTATGTTCATAGCAGCCTTATTTATAATAGCCAGAAGCTGGAAAGAACCCAGATGTCCCTCAAAGGAGGAATGGATTCAGAAGATGTGGTATATTTACACAATGGAATACTACTCTGCAATTAAAAACAATGAATTCATGAAATTCCTAGGCAAATGGTCAGAACTTGAAAATATCATCCTTAGTGAGGTAACCCAATCACAAAAGAACACACATGCTATGCAGTCACTGATAAGGGAATATAAACCCAGAATCTTGGAACACCCTAGACACAATTCGCATATCAATAGATTTCCAAGAAGATGGAAGGAGAGACCCCTGGTCCTGGAAAGACTGGATGTAGGGGAATGCCAGGACAGAGAAGCAAGAGGGGGTTGAATGAAGAAAATAAGGGAAGGGGGCTTATGGGACTTTCGGGGATGGAGGAAACGGGACAAGGGGAAATGACTTTGAATGTAAATAAAAAAACTTAGAAAATAAAATAAAATAAAATAATAAAAATTAGACTGATTTTTCTCCTTTCTGCCTCAGAAACTTTGCCTCCTTGTCCAGACATGCAGGGAGGAGTGTAGTTGCAATTTTTTTAGTGGACTTCATCTTTTTTTCTGGAATCTCCTCAAATTTGTGTCTTTAAGCTTCTGAAGTGTTAAAAAAGGAAATATGGCTTTATGATGTATCTGGTGTACCCTTTAGTATTTTATTTATTTATATATTTATTTATTTATTTTCTAAGTTTTTTTATTTACATTCCAAATCACTTCCCCTTTCCCGTTTCCTCCCTCCCCGAAAGTCCCATAAGCTCCATTCCCTCCCTCTTTTCCCCATTCAACCTCCTCTTGCTTCTCTGTCCTGGCATTCCCCTACATCTAGTCTTTCCAAGACCAGGGGTCTCTCCTTCCATCTTCTTGGAAATCTATTGATATGCGAATTGTGTCTAGGGTATTCTGAGATTCTGGGTTAATATCCCCTTATCAGTGACTGTATACCATGTGTGTGTGTTTTTTTGGTTTTTTTTTTTTTTGTGATTGAGTTACCTCACTAAGGATGATATTTTCCAGTTCTGACCATTTGCCTAGGAATTTCGTGAGTTCATTGTTTTTAATTGCAGAGTAGTATTCCATTGTGTAAATATACCACATCTTCTGAATCCATTACTCCGTTGTGGGACATCTGGGTTCTTTCCAGCTTCTGGCTAAGTAAGTAAATGGTCATCAAATTCTTTTCTTTTAAAGGAAGACATCTTGACCCCAAAGTATAAAAAGTAAAGTCAAAGCTGGTACAACCTAGACTTAATCCTCAAAAACTCCATTGAGTGGCAATGCTAATCCTTCTATTAGTAACTTGGTTAATAATGATATTCCAAATTAGAAAGTCAAGTGTATATGGTAACATCAGATTTTGCATAATTTAATTTTAAAATCTTAATATTAATAATAGAAATAAGAACTCAAGAATTAGACTCCAGAAATTCAAATAACCCTATTAAAAATGGGGTACAGTGCTAAACAAAGAATTCTCAACTGAGGAATATCGAATGACTGAGAAGTATCTAAAGAAATGTTCAACATCCTTAGTCATCACAGAAATGCAAGTCAAAACAACCTTGAGATTCCACTTTACACCAGTCCAAATGGCTAAGTTCAAAAACCCAGGTGACAGCAGATACTGGCAAGTATGTGGGGAAATCGGAATACTCTTCCATTGCTGGTGGGATTGCAAGCTGGTACAATATCTAATTAAATATCTAATTTTAAAGGTACAAAAAAGGCCAAATAATCAATTAAATAGTGAGCAAAAAAATAAAAAGAATGAAAGAAAGGAAGAAAGAAAGAAAGAAAGAAAGAAAGAAAGAAAGAAAGAAAGAAAGAAAGAAAGAAAAAGAAACTCCAGTCTTATACATGCAATGGCACAAAGGAATATTATCTTTTGGAGCATGGTATTAACTAAGCAAATGAAACTACTTAAATTTTTCTATCTTGGTATACTTTTATATGTTATTTCATTCTGTGAGATCAATGAGAGTAATTACAGTATAGACTTTACATTCAATTCACCTGGAAGCTATAATGATCTATACTACAGCATAAATGATTTTTTTTTTACACAGAGTTGACTAAAATACAGTCCTTGTCCAAGCTACTGTGATTTCTCTTCCAAAATAAAAATGCAATGTAGCTCATCAATATACTTTTACTTTCATAAACTTCTTCACTTGCACAATCTATACTAAAATAACTACCTTCAATTACTTCATTTCAAAGACTGTCTTGTAATCAAGTTTCTCAATATAAAGTGTAATCATATTTTCTTGTTTCATTTAAAGCTCATGCCCATTTCTATGTTATAAAAAGCCTTTCTTGTTCTGAGTCATTCCTTGGTTTCATCCTATATTCCTCCTCCAGATGCAGTCATATATTCTTTCTCGATATTCATTGAACTATCATCACAACTTTGTAAGAGATATTGTCCCTTCCCTTTTTCTCTTCTTTATTTTTCATCTCTCCCTCTGTCTTAGGTAGGGTTTTATTGCTGTGAACAGACATCATGACCAAGGCAACCTTTTTTTTATTAGATATGTTCTTTTATTTTTACATTTCAAATGTTATTCCCTTTCCTGGTTTCCCCTCTGAAAACCCCCCTAACCCATCCCCCTTCCTCTGCTCACCAACCCCTTCCCTGTCTTGACATTCCCCTACACTGGGGCAAGAGCCTTCATAGGACCAATGGCCTCTGATACATATGTGGCTGAAGCCATGGGTGCCTCCATGTGTACTCTTTGGTTGGTAGTTTAAAAAGGACATCATTTAATTAGGGATGTCTTACAGGTTTAAAGATTCGGTCCAGTATCATCAAGGCAGGGATGTCGAGAAAGTCATGGTGCAGGCAGAGCTGAGAACTCTATGACTTCATCTGAAGGCTGCTAGCAGAATATTCACTTCCAGGCAGCTAGGAGTAGGGTATTCCAGCAGTGACATACCTACTCCAACAAGACTACACCTTCTGATAGTGCCACTCCCTGGGCCAAGCATATACAAATCATCACACCCTCCCTCCCTTTCTTGCTCCTTCTTGCCTTCCTCTCTTTGTCTCTGTCTCTCTGTAGCTCTTTATCTCTCTTTATCTCTTTCTGTTTCTCTCTCTATCTTTCCTTTTTTACTGTAGTATTTTGGCATCAAATAATTGGTTACTTTGTTTAACTCAGAAAAATGAACTCATTTTCTATAATGGAAAAGCAGTACTTGATGTTGTAGTGATTTACATAAATTACTTTAAACTCTAGCAATGAACTCCAGCTTTTAACAATTATGTGTTTTTCATTATGGATTTTTAAAATCTTTCATTTTGGTTACTATACAAAATAAGCAACACATTTTTTTCTTTTCCTTTTATTTAAAGTAGATTTTTTTTTAAAGTAGATTTTTTAACTCACAAAATATATCCTAATTATGACTTCCTTTCCTTGTACTTCTTGGAATTCCTTCTAACTACCCTTCCCATTAAGATACACCCTTTCTGTGTTTCATTAGAAAAGAATGGTATCCTAGGAAGTAATAATAAAATATAACAAAAGTAAAATAAAATGACATAAAAATTATCACATTGAAGTTCAACAGAAAAATCAATAGAAAGAAAAGAGCTCAAGAGAAGCCACAAAAACCAGATACTTACTCATTCCACTCGTTCATACACTCAAGAATACATAAAAAACACTAAACTTGATTCAATAATATATACCCAGAGGACTTCATGCAGAACCCTGCAGGTCTGTTGCATGCTGCATCAGTTTCTGAGTTCATATGATTTAGAGAATCTTATTTTCTTGGTGTTCACCTATCTCTCTGGCTCTTATATTTTTCCTGCCTCATTTTCCACAGGGTTCTCTGAGCTATGAGGAGAGGGATTTAATGGAGATTTCCAAATTATGAATGAGTGTTCCAAAGTCTCTCACTCTCTGTTTAATGTCTGACAATAAATTTCTGTATTTGTTTCCATCTGCTGTATCATATTTTCTTGTGATGGTTGAAAAAGGAACTAATTTTTGAGCATGCCAGAAAATAATGAGGATCCATTTCATCACTATTTTTATTTGATTAATTAATGAAATTTAGAGCAATATTATTTAGTTTTGCCCTAGATCCATTAGCTATCTCATTTATGGTTATTGGTCACCCAAGCAATATCAAGTCAAATCAGTGATTGGTTGGTCATATACAGAATCATTGTTCCAGCATTACTCTAGCATATGTTGAAAATAGGACAACATTGTAAAGCAAAACATTAATGGCTGGATTCATATTTATATTTCTCTTTGGCAAGGAAGCAGAGTACCTTCTTGTCCCTAAGATCCTCTCACTTAGAGGTGAAGGTTCTATGTAGGCCCCAGCTTGGATTCTCCATGTTCAGTGAGTTGTGTAGATGTTATCTTGAGCAGTGGGCCCTTGCCTTGTCTGTTTATGGAGAGCAATCTCTAGTCTGTGGTAGAAGAATCTCTTTGGCCCACAAGCAAATTATATATAGTCCAATCTTAGTACTGGAAGTTTTATTTAGTGACAAGAGATGTCAAGGCGGAACTGTCTCCTACACTATTTGGCAATTGCACATAGGTCAACTACATATATGTGTATAGTTTAAGAAGTTTCTACTGTATTAGGTTTCCACACTGCCTTCAAGTTTAATTATGTTTCCCCATGGTCCCTCCATCAACCATCTCTTTCCCTTGACTTGATCTTCCTAATTCAGGCCTCCACATTCAACTATATGAGATAGTTCCTTACTAGACCTAAATGTTCCCTCTAGTCCCTTACTCTAACTGACTCTTTGTGATTCTATCAATTATAACTTGGTTATTATTGAAACTAATATCCACATAAAAGTGGATGCATCTATCTTTATAAGTCTGGGACACTTCACCCAGGATAATTTTATTTTTTAGTTAGATCCATTCACCTGGCAATTTCATGGTGTCATTATTTTAATGGCTGAGCAATACGCCATTGTGTAAATGTACAACACTTTTTTTATCCATTTCTCTTTTAAGGGACATCTAGGCTGTTTTCAATTTCTGAGTATTATAAGTAGAGCAACAATGAACATGGTCAAAAATGTGTTTCTGTGGTATGAAAAAACACCCTTTGCTTATGTGCCAAAAAGTGGTATAGCTAGATATTTGAGGAAAATATATTCCCATCTTCCTGAGGAACTGCCACACTGATTTCCACTCCTAACAGCAAAGGACAAGTGTTCCTCTTAATCCACATCCTTGCCAGCATAAACAGTCACTTTTGTTGTTGATCTTAACCATTCTGACAGCTGTAACATGAAATCTCAAACTAGTTTTGATTTGAATTCCCCTGACAGGTTGAGAGTGAACATTTAAGTGTTTTACAGCTATTTGGGTTTCCTCTATTGAAATTTTTTCTTTTCAGATCTTCGTTTTAAATTAGGCTACTTTTTGATATCTAATTTCTTAAGCTCTTTGTACAGTTTGGATATTAGCCATCTGTAGGATATGGAGTTGATTAAAAGAGATCTTTCCAATTCTGTAGGCTTTATCTGAATGATGGTGGTTTTGTTTTGTTTTGTTTCTTGGTTTTTTTTCAGAAGTTTCTCATTTTCATAAGGTCTCCTTTATTGATTGTTGAGTTTATTGACTCTACTAGTGGTACTTTCTGTTCAGAAAGTCTTTTTCTGAGTCAATAGGTTCAAGGATATTCCCTATTTTCTCATCCTCCGTCAGGTTCCCTGTATCTGGATTTATGTTGATGTTTTGATTCATTGAGAATTGAGTTTTGTGCTTGGTTATAATGCTGGCAAGGATGTGGAAAATGAGGAACTCTCCTCCATTGCTGGTGCGATTGCAAGCTGGTACAATCACTCTGGAAATCAGTTTGGTGACTCCTCAGAAAATTGGACATAGTACTACTGGAGGACCCAAACATATCACTCCTGGGTATATACCCAGAAGATACTCCAACATGTAATAAGGACACACGCTCCATTATGTTCATAGTAGCCTTATTTATAATAGCCAGAAGCTGGAAAGAATCCAGATGTCCTTCAACATCTGGGATGTATAAAATGTGTCCCATAAAATATTCCAGAGGAATAGATATATAAAATGTACTATATTTATACAATGGCATACTGTATAGCTATTAAGAATGATGAATTCATGAAATTCTCAGCAAATGGATGGAACTAGAGTGTGTCATCCCGAGGGAGGTAACCCAGTCACAAAGAAACACACATGGTATGCACTCACTGATAAGTGGATATTAGCCCAAAAGCTCTTAATAACCAAGATATAATTCACAGACCACATGAAGCTCAAGAAGAAGGATTGGGTGGGTGATTCAGTTCTTCTGAGAAGGGGAACAAAATACTCACAGGAGCAAATCTGTAGACTAAGTGTATTGGAGAGACTAAGGAAAGGCCATTCAGAGACTGTTCCACCTGGAGATTCACCCCATATACAGTCATCAAACCCAGACACTATTGTGGATGCCAAGAAATGTTTGCTGAAAGGAGCCTGATATGGCTATCTCCTGAGAGGCCCTGCCAGAGCCTTGTAAATACAGAGGCAGATGTACACAGCCAACCATTGGACTGAGTGCAGGGTCCCCAATAGAGGAGTTAGAGAAAGGACTATAGGAGCTGAAAAGGTTTGCAGTCTCATAGGTAGAACAACAATATCGGCCAACCAGATCCCCCAGAGCTCCCAGGGATTAATCCAACAACCAAGGGGTACACATGGTTCTAGCTTCATATGTAGCAGATGATTGCCTTGTCAGGCATAAATGGGAGGAGAGGTCCTTGTTCCAATGAAGGCTGATAGATGCCCCACTGTAGGGGCATGGAGGGCAGGAAGGGGTGGGTGTAGTAACACCCTCATAGAAGTAGGGGGAGGGAGGATGGGATAGGGGCTATGCGGGAGGTGGGAAACTTGGAAAGGGGATAACATTTGTAATGTAAATAAAGAATATATCCAATAAAAAATAAAATATAAAATTAAAAAAAATTACCAACTTTTAAAAAAAGTAAGTATGATTAGTTTGGAGTGTTCTTGCTGTTATCCAGTTTGACCAGCACCATTTGTTTTTATTCCAGTGTGTATTTCTGGTCTCTTTATTAAAGTTCAGCTGTTTATAAATGTATGGATTTATGTGTGGGTCTTCAATTTGAATCCATTGATCAATCTGTTTGTTTTTATAATTATAAATTTGTAATACTACTTGAAATTGGGAATAGCGATATATCCAGGAGTACTTTTACTGTTCAAGATTGTTTTAGCTATTCTGGGATATTTGCGTTTTCATCAATAGCTTAGAATTGTCATTTCAAAGTCTGTGAAGAACTGTGTTAGAATTTGATGAGGATTCCATTGGATCATTAGATTCTTAAGATGGCCATTTTTAGTATATTAATCATATCAATCCATGAACATGGAAGCTCTTTTCATCTTATGATATGTTCTTCAATTTCTTGTATCAATGATTTGAAGTTTCTATGATTCATGTGTATCAATTGCTTGGGTAGAGCTATCTAAGACAGTTTTTATTATTTGAGGCAATTATTTAAGGAGCTTCCTTGATTTTTCCTCTTGGTCTGTTTGTCATATTTACATTTGGAGGGCTGCTGATTTTGTGAGGTAATTTTGTATCTAGTTACATTATTGTAAGTGTTTATCAGCTGTAGGGATTTCCTGGTGACACTTTTCAGTCACTTACATAACAAATTTTTCATATCCAAAAAATCAGACACAACACTTAAACATTTGGAACAAGGTAATTTCTATTTCAAATATAGGAGAAAATGCTTGAAGAACCACTCTACTGGCTTATGTTTCCATATTGTTGCTTAGATACAGCAGAAAACAGACACTCATTATTATTCACTTTGAGAATCATGGATTAATTTGGCAATATAACAAGGCAACTAGATTTTCCTGTCTATTGAAATATTCATTGCTGTAAAACTGATGTGTATATTTTATGCAAAATTTGTAGATATAGACAAAAATAAGTCTTATTTATGAAGTAACAATATATCCAAATTAATATGCTTCCTCATTAAGCAAGTTTCCTAGTGTATATAAGAAACAAGGTAATTCAATGACTTAAGTGTTATAATAAGCTTATGTGATCAGCATGAAAAATGTTTTTAAAAGTAATTTATCTAATGATCAGGGTAATAATTAGTATACTTAAATAACACTTTTTTTCTAAGCATTTAAATTATGTGCTATTTCAGGGAAGAGATATTAAAGGTAAATCAGATTCAGGTGATGTGAATAGAAATAATTTCTCTGTAGTCAAAGTTAGCAGAGGATTGTGTGCTTGACTGTAACTCTTTAATCAATCCACATTGGAGAAGCACATATAGTAATTCTAAGAATTCAATCACAGTGAAAGAGAAAAAGAAAAATGCAGATAACGTATGTAGAAACCTGCCCTGCCAACTTATCAGTGTGAAGCAAGAGTAATGATTTAATTTTCTTTGCCATTATTTATTGCTATTGGGACTTTGGAGGACAATGAAAATAAGTGTAATCAAAATGACTTTAGTTTGAAAGACTGTGATACATAGGAGAAACAAATATTTATTAGATTGAAATTGGGTAACTAATTTTAATCTCATGTTTTATACCATTATTCTTTAATAGTCCATGTAACAGTAGTTTTCAGTTTCTGTCCACCTGAACTCACAGCAGTTGTGAAAGCATTGTGTTTTGCAAGAAGAAACTATAACAAATCTCAGTATGGAGAGGGGAGGGGAGCAGTCACAACCCAAGCAGAAAAATATTGGCAATTGGTAACTGCCCAGAGTGAGTGGGAAAATTTTCCCTAAGAGTGTAACCCCTCGTATGTCAAACTTGATATATTGGAATGAGATACAAGAATATACAGAATGCTCATTGGACATAATGGATTATAAAATGAACACAAAGTTGGCAGGAGTTGGAGCCTGCATATGTGTATACAATGAAAAGACATTGTGGGGTATTCTTAATGAATTAATAAACCACAAGCAATTGACAGATTCAGTGGAACCTTCATCAAAATTCCAACATATTTCTATAGACCTTGAAAGAGTAATTATCAAAAAATAAAAAACCTAGAATAGCTAAAACAATCCTGAAAAATGAAAGAACGTCAACAGGAATCACCATCCCTGACCTCAAGCTGCACTACAGAACAATAGTGATAAAAACTGCATTGTATTGGTACAGAAATAGACACATTGAGCAATAGAATCAAATCAAAGATAAAGACATAAACTCACACATCTATGGAGTTTTGATTTTTTTGATAAACTAACGAAAACAATGCAATGGAAAATAAGAAAGCATATTCAACAAATGATGCAGGTCTAACTGGCTGTCTATTTGTAGAAGAATGAAAATGACACATATCTATCTCCCTGCACACAAATCAAGTCCAAGTGGAACAAAGACCTCAACAACAAACTGAACATATTACATTAAATAAAAGAGAACGTGAGGAACTGCCTTGAATTCATTTGTTTATGAGACAAAATCCTGAACACACACCAATAGCTGAGGTACTACAAATAACAAATATTAAATGGGACTTTACGAAACTTAGAAGCTTTTTTACAAGGCTAAGGACACTATCAATGGGACAAAAAAAATCACCCTACAGATTGGGAGAAGATTTTCAAAAACCCTGTATATGACAGAAGAATAATATCCAAAATATACAAGGAACTCAAGAAATTAGGCAACAACAAACAAAATAATCCAATTGAAAGTGGTGTACAGAGCTATACAGAATCTCAGATGAATTCAGGGATTCTCAGAGGACTATAAAATGGCCAAGAAGAACTTAAAGAAATGTTCAATGTCGGTAGTCATCTGGGTAATCTCAAAACAACTTAGAGATTACAATTTATGTTCCTCAGAATCACTACAATCAAAACTCAAGTGATAGTACATGCTGGCTAGAATGTGAAGGAAGAGAACACTCCTCCACTGATGATGGGGGTGTAAACTTTACAATCACTTGGGAATCAATTTAGCACTTCCTCAGAAAATTAGGAATAGTTCTAATCTCTCCTGGATGTATACCCATAGATGCCTCCACTATATCACAAGGATAATTGCTCAAATATATTCATAGCAGTTTTATGAACACACAAAGACTGGAAGTATGAAGAGGGACTGTACAGGTCTGGAGCTAATGGGATCATAGCAGTAAAAGTAGAGGTGAACACAGGTTCCCATTTGGCAATGACCAAGCAGCATCTACAGGGAATAGCTTATGAGTGCTTCACTGATTGTACTCTACTATGACAAGGGTCCATGGAGACCCATGGACTCTACTAAGTCCCACGGAAACACCTTTCTTCTTGGCAAGGACCAACAGTAAATTTGGTGACCTCTATGCTTATTACCTAATTATATGCTACAAAGTCTCCTTGCTTTTGCTATGCTCTCTATAGCAATATTTAGTTTCCGTTTGTCAGTCATGGGAAAGCCTAGGATCACACAGGCTGAAAGCCCTGTGAATGATTCTGTTTGGGGTAAAACATTCCTCTCTTCTTTGTGACTCTTTCAATCCTCATTGGTGACCATTAACCCTAGGTATTTTGGGACATGTAGTTATGTCCTTTGGGAAATAGCTACAGTCATATTGAATAAGCCTATAGCAGTTGTGGATAGCTGTGGGCCTTGCTTGAAAAATTGTTCTGAGGAAGCTATGTCTACTCAACAGAGATTTAAAATGGAGAAGCTATGACTGATTTTCTTAGGGTTTTACTGCTCTGAACAGACACCATGACCCAGGAAAGTTTTATAAAGGACAATTAACTGGGGCTGGCTTACACGTTTGGAGGTTCAGTCCAATATCATCAAGGAGGAAACATGGCAGCACCCAGGCAGGCATGGTGCAGGAGGAGCTGAGAGTTCTGCATCTTCATCTGAAGCCTACTGGTAGAAGACTAACTTCCAGTCAGCTAGGGTGAGTGTTAAGCCCACACCCACAGTGACACACCTACTCCAACAATGTCGTAACTCCAAATAGTGAGTGCCACTCCCTGGGCCCAGTATATACAAACCATCACACTGATCAACAGAGATTTAGAAAATAGAGAAGTTATATATGATCATTAGAGACTTAATAAATGGTACTAGAAAAGATGGTATCAAAAATTGATAGGTGCATATCAGGAAAGGTTGCTTGGTACAATGAGTACATCTCTGCCTACAATTAAAAAAGTACTATGTCAGAGGGACACTATTTGATGACTAGAATTATATTTAATCTCTCACCTTGCATAACTATGTAAACACATTTTACTAGCTGGGGATGTGCTCATGTCTACCGGACATATGTGACTAGACACTGATTATTGGTTTGCTGTAATTGTGCTTTGTAGTTCAAAATAAGGTTAGGGGTGATTGACCCAGTGGAAGTGGAGGAAGGAGGAAGGAAAAATATTGGTGGCTTTCTGTAATGATGGTGCATTTGTTATGATATTTTTTTAAATACAATAATCAACAATGTGACTGATCACAGATGAGCAGGATTGCAATTTTTTTTTTTTTTTTTTTGGTTTTTCGAGACAGGGTTTCTCTGTGTAGCCCTGGTTGTCCTGGAACTCACTTTGTAGACCAGGCTGGCCTCGAACTCAGAAATCCTCCTTCCTCTGCCTCCCAAGTGCTGGGATTAAAGGCGTGCGCCACCACCGCCCGGCAGGATTGCAATTTTATAAAGAAAAATGGCTAGAGATTGAAAGTCACCAGGTGATCTGTGTCTTCATTTTTGCAGATTCCCCTTCTGGATATCAGAATATGAACCTGGCAACTGGAGCTGGTCTATGGTACTCACCCTTAACCCAGAGGCTAAGTTGTGTGGTAATCACTTTCAAATGAAAAATTACTTTTCTTCAATGGGTTATCATTCTCAATAGGATGCAAACCACTCTTGGGGGAAGGCAGGGTGTATTCCTAACAGTAGATGGCCAACAGAAAATGAACTCAGCAGCATATTTGGACACTCTTTGACTCTTAATGCTTTGTAAGGGCTTTGTCTTTGGGGGTTTTTGTTTGTTTGTTTGTTTAGTTAGTTAGTTAGTTTGTTTGTTTATTAAAGGCATATAGGTTTTTGGTGGTTTCCAATCTTGTGTTTTTGTGGTATTTTTGTATGGGTACATATGTGTCTCTGTGACTACATGTGTTTCTTTGCTTTTTATTTTGCTCTCCTTCTAGTCTGGTTTGTTTCTTCTTGTTTCATCTTATTTTACTATTTTAGATATCCGTTTGGTTTTTAAAGAGAGTAAGAAAGAGTGTGTGGATTTTGGTGCAGGGATTGGTGGGAATGATCTTGGAAAAGATGAGAGAGGGGAAACCATAATCAGAACAAATGGAACATAAAGCCTTTTTCCTATCGAAGAAACGTATAGAAAACCAAAATAAATTGACATAATAATATGGGCATAACTTGTTTGAGGATGTAGTTGTGACTATAAAGAAAACATTATATGTATAAAATTTTCAAAGATTAAATTTAAATAGTAAAAAAATAAATGTAGAGACATTAACTATATATCACTTATCAAATATCCATGGGAAAAAATTGAATACCATAATTAACTAAGACTGGAGACACATGACTAAGAATTTTTGAGCAAAGACAATGAAAGCTACTTGTTTCAAGTAGTATATGAAGTCTGGTAGCAACATGCCTGACATTTTGCTCTTCTGCCATGAATATGGTGTGTAAGTTGATATGTTGTTCAGTTACTCAGTTAAAAAAGAAAACGTGAAAGATCATACTGCTGAAGAGATTAAGTGGAAAAGGTGTGTGTGTGGGGGGGGATCTGGGGGAGGAGGAGATGTGTTCTAAATAAACCAGAGCGTTTCTCCTAAGACATTGCTGAGTTGTCCTAAAGTATGCACATGCTGATTATGACAGACTGTAGGTCATGCCTCTAGGAATGTGATCCAGAGGGAAGAAAAATGAAATGCTTCTTTTAAATCTTCATTTAAAATACATCTTAAGTCTTGAAGCTTCCATATCACCAGAGAAAGGGGACATTTTCCAGCTCATTACAGCTTGTGAAGCATACTGTCTAGGGCTCCAGTGGGAACTCTTAGCAGCACAGTAATTCTGGATTGTTTCTTCAGGGAAAGAGTTTCTGTTGGAAACACTTTGTATCAGTGACTGACACTTTCTGAGTATCTTTTTTAAAAGGTGATACCATGTTGACCTTATCGCAACAACAAAAAGAAAACAAAACAATAACAAAAACAAAACAAAGCAAACAGATACTAGAGTTCAAGCCAGAAATCAGATCAGGATTCTTTTTTTTTTTTTTTTTTTTTTGGTTATTGTTTTGGTTTGGTTTTGGTTTTGGCTTTTGGTTTTTTGAAACAGGGTTACTCTGTGTAGCCCTGGCTGTTCTGGAACTCACTCTGTAGACCAGGCTGGCCTTGAACTCAGAAATTCACCTCCCTTTGCCTCCCAAGTGCTGGGATTAAAGGCATGTGCAAACACTGCCCAGCACAGAACAGAATTCTTTTATTAATATTATTAGATATATACTTTATTTACATTTCAAATGTTGTCCTCTTTCCTGGATCCCCTCCTCCTGAAAATCCCCTAACTCATCTACCCTCCCCCTGCTTACCACTCCCGCCTCCCTGTCCTGACATACCCTATACTGGGGCATCTAGCTTTCTGAGGACAAAGGGCCTCTCCGCTTTTTGATGTCCAACAAAGCCATCCTCTGCTGCATATGCATCTGGAGCCATGGGTCCCCTCCATGTATACTTTGGTTGGTTATTTAGTCCCTGTGAACTCTGGGAGCCTAATATAGCTGTCACCTGGGAGATTCTGCCAGTGCATAACAAATACAGAGGGGAACACTCTCAGCCAACCATTGAACTGAGCACAGTGTCCCCAATGGAGGAGCTAGAGAAAGGATCCAAGGAGCTGAAGGGGTTTGTAGCACCATAGGTGGGACAACAATATGAACCACTCAGATCAGGATTCTTAATTCTGGAAATAGCAATAAATAGAAACTTTAATTGGCCTCAGTTTCTTCATTTTCTTTTTTTTTTTTTTTTTTTTTTTTTTTGGTTTTTCGAGACAGGGTTTCTCTGTGTAGCCCTGGCTGTCCTGGAACTCACTTTGTAGACCAGGCTGGCCTCGAACTCAGAAATCCTCCTGCCTCTGCCTCCCAAGTGCTGGGATTAAAGGCGTGCGCCACCACCGCCCGGCCATTTTCTTCATTTTCACAATGAAAACTTTGGGTTCGGTAGTTTCTAAGGGTTTTTTTTTTTTTCACTTTGAAAGTTCCATTATTCTTTTCAGCATTGCTATGTGTCTTTGTTTTCCCAGAAGGAGGATTTCTTTGACTAACAGGAAATAAAATAAAAGTTTATACTGCAAAACATACTGGTAGACAGCAACTCATTTGTCTTACTGTATTTCTTCTGAGACAATCTGAAGTATATCTATTTGTCAAGAGTGAGATATTCTTAATAGGAGTTTAATAGTAACACACATCAACTACAGTTTAGCCATCTTCAGGGAAAAAAGAAAATAAAGCTATCACAGCTGTAAGTGGTGAATAGTACATTGTTATTTTCAGTACAAAATTACCTAGCAGAATGTCATTTAATCTGTTAAGAAAAATGCTATACTGTGAAAAAAGATTATTTCAATTTTAAAGTGTTGGAAATGGTGTAAAATTCATTAAAGTTGTTCTTTAGAAAATAACTTTCTCTACACAAACACACACACACAAACACACACACACATACACACACACACACACACACACACACAAACTGGTGTGGGTAATACTGTGAAAGGTTTTCTATAAAAACCCAGGTAACTTAGATCATTATATAGGAAAATAATTATAAACTTGTTCATAAGATTAATGCTTTTCCTTAAGAATTTCAGTCACTCCATTGTGTCAATGTACCACATTTTCTGTATCCATTCCTCTGTTGAGGGCTATCTGGAGTCATTCTAGCTTCTGGCTATTATAAATAAGCCTGCTATGAAGTACTACTCAGCTATTAAAAACAATGAATTCATGAAATTCTTCTGCAAATGGATGGAGCTAGAAAATATCATCCTGAGTGAGGTAACCCAATCACAAAAAGAACACACATGGTATGTACTCCCTGACAAATGGATATTAGTCTCAAAGCTCGGAATACCCAAGCTGCAACTCACAGACCACATGAAGCTCAAGAAGAAGGAAGACGAAAGTGTGGATACTTTGATCCTTATTGGAAGGTGGATCAAAATACTCATGTCCTACAGCCAACCAATAGACTAAGCATATGGTCCCCAATGGAGCAGCTAGAGAAAGGACCAAAGGAGTTGAAAAGGTTGGCAGTCCCATAGGAGGAACTATAATATGTACCAACCAGTACCCCCAGAGCTCCCAGGTACTAAACTACCAACCAAAGAGTGCACATGGAGTGACCCATGGCTCCAGCTACATATGTAGCAGAAGATGGTCATTTCAGACATTAATGAGAGGAGAGGCCATTGGTCCTGTGAAGGTTCTAGGGTTTTGGAGGGGTAAAGAGGAAAGGGGATACCATTTGAAATGTAAATAAAGCAAATATCTAACAAAAAAAGAATCAGTCACTAGCAAATCTTAAAATTAGTGCTATCCAAAGTGGCCGGATATAAAATCAACTCAAGCAAGTCAGAAGCCTTCCTATGCTCAAAGGATAAGCAGGCTGAGAAAGAAGTAAGAGAAATAATACCCTTCACAATAGCCACAAACCGTATTAAGTATCTTGGCGTGACTCTAACCAAACAAGTGAAAGATCTGTATGACAAGAACTTCAAGTCTCTGAAGAGAGAAATTGAAGAAGACCTCAGAAGATGGAAAAATCTGCCATGCTCATGGATTGGTAGGATTAATATAGTAAAAATGAGCATCTTACCAAAAGTAATACACAGATTCAATGCAATCCCCATCAAAATCCCAACTCAATTCTTCATAGAGTTAGAAAGAGCAATTCAAAAATTCATCTGGAATAACAGAAAACCCAGAATAGCTAAAACTATTCTCAAGAGTAAAAGAACCTCTGGGGGAATCAGTATCCCGGACCTCAAGCTGTACTACAGAGCAATAGTGTTAAAAACCACATGGTATTGGTACAGTGACAGACATGTAGATCAGTGGAACAGAATTGAAGACCCAGAAATGAATCCACACTCCTATGGTCACTTGATCTTTGACAAAGGAGCTAAAACCATCCAGTGGAAAAAAGATAGCCTTTTCAACAAATGGTGCTGGCTCAGCTGGAGGTCAACATGCAGAAGAATGCAAATTGACCCATTCTTATCTCCTTGCACTAAGCTCAATTCTAAGTGGATCAAAGATCTCCACATAAAACCAGACACACTGAAACTAATAGAAGGGAAACTAGGGAAGAACCTTGAACATATGGGCACAGGGGAGAATTTCCTGAACAGAACTCCAATAGCTTATGCTCTAAGATCAAGAATAGACAAATGGGACCTCATTAAATTACAAAGATTTTGCACGGCAAAAGACACTGTCAAAAAGACAAAGCGGCAACCAACTAACTGGGAAATGATCTTTACCAACCTTACATCCGACAGAGGGCTAATATCCAATATATACAAAGAACTCAAGAAGTTAAACTCCAGAGAGGCAAGTAACCCTATTAAAAATGGGGTACAGAGCTAAACAAAGTGTTCTCACCTGAAGAATATCTAATGGCTGAGAAGCACCTAAAGAGATGTTCATCATCCTTAGTCATTAGGGAAATGCAAATCAAAACAACCCTGAGATTCCATCTCACACCAGTCAGGATGGCTAAGATCAAAAACACAGGAGACAGCAGTTGTTGGCGAGGATGTGGAGAAAGAGGAACACTCCTCCACTGCTGGTGGAATTGCAAGCTGGTACAACCACTCTGGAAAGCAGTCTGGCGGTTCCTCAGAAAACTGGGCATGACACTCCCGGAGGATCCGGCTATACCACTCCTGGGCATATACCCAGAGGCTTTACCTGCATGCAATAAGGACACATGCTCCACTATGTTCATAGCAGCCTTATTTATAATAGCCAGAGGCTGGAGGGAACCCAGATGTCCCTCAACGGAAGAATGGATTCAGAAGATGTGGTATATCTACACAATGGAATACTACTCTGCAATTAAAAACAATGAATTCACGAAATTCCTAGGCAAATGGTCAGATCTTGAAAATATCATCCTTAGTGAGCAAATCCAATCACAAAAGAACACACATGGTATGCAGTCACTGATAAGGGGATATTGACCCAGAATCTCGGAATACCCTAGACACAATCCGCATATCAATAGATTTCTAAGAAGATGGAAGGAAAGACCCCTGGTCCTGGAAAGACTGGATGTAGGGGAATGCCAGGACAGAGTAATGAGAGGGGGTTGAATGGAGAAAAGAGGGAGGGAAGGGGGCTTATGGGACTTTCGGGGAGGGAGGAAACAGGAAAGGGGAAATGATTTGGAATGTAAATTAAAAAAAAATAAAATAGTTCGGATGGTCCCACATTACTTTGATTACTGTTAGTAACATTCCTACGTTTGCCTTTTGCCATCTGGATACCTCTGGTGTTAGTTGGTCCTGCTGCCACTGGCTGTTGGTTGGACCTCCTGTGAGCCTGCAAAGCTATTTCTGCCCCCCCTGGATTACCAGGATTCCCCTGGCACCGATTTCTGGGGCCTGCCTGCTCCTGAGTGACTTTGGAGCCCTAATGTGCTTTGCCCCAAGTGATCTTATATTGGGGAGGCCTTGCACATCTAAAGGCTCAGCCTAGTGGATTCCTGGAGCAGAGGTCGCCAAAGGGAGGCTGGCAGGCTCCTGCCCTGTGCAGGGGTGTGTGATCTCTCCTGGGGGGGGAGGGGGCGTCCCTCTGCCAGGCAGAAGTCCCACAGCAGATCTGGCGCGCTGGTCACTGCAGATCAGCCCAGCACCTGGGAGCAGGTTACACACAAGCTGCCTGAACCCGAAGCGATATTATGCCTGTCTGTCTCTGAGCCTGGCGGTCCCAACTACCTGGTCACTGGAGCAAAGATGGTGGAGGGCACTCTCCGTGGCGCTGCTCACCCTGTGGTCACGATGGCCCGCCGATCTGGCACCCAGACGACCACAGCGCCAACCCGCCCTCGGGCACAGACGGAAGCCCCAACAGGCCGTGTCCCAAGTGATGTTATATTGGGGGGAGAGCCTGGGTACTGGTCTCTCCAGCGCAGTCTGTTGGAACAGGGGTCGCGTAAGGAAAGCTGGCAGGCTCCCTCCCAGCGCGGGGTCCCTCCACCAGGCAGAAGGTCCCACCGCGGAACTGGCGCACTGGTTACTGCAGATCAGCCCAGCACCTGGGAGCAGGTTACACACAAGCTGCCTGAAACCGAAGCGATATTATGCCTGTCTGTCTCTGAGCCTGGCGGTCCCAACTACCTGGTCACTGTAGCAAAGATGGCGGAGGGCACTCTCTGTGGCGCCGCTCACCCTGTGGTCACGATGGCCCGCCGATCTGGCACCCAGACGACCACAGCGCCAACCCGCCCTTGGGCACAGACGGAAGCCCCAACAGGCCGTGTCCCAAGTGATGTTATATTGGGGGGAGAGCCTGGGTACCGGTCTCTCCAGCGCAGTCCGCGGGAACAGAGGTCGAGGAAGGGAAGCTGGCAGGCTCCCTCCCTGCGCGGGGTCCCTCCACCAGGCAGAAGGTCCCACCTCGGAACTGGCGCGCTGGTTACTGCAGATCAGCCCAGCACCTGGGAGCAGGTTACACACAAGCTGCCTGAAACCGAAGCGATATTATGCCTGTCTGTCTCTGAGCCTGGCGGTCCCAACTCGCATACCAAGTTAAAAGCAGTGGACAGCCTCCATCTGGAATGGTATAACCAGATGAGAGCTTCTTTCTTCCATATCTAACTGAGCCAGTAAAAAAAGTATTGGACACATTGAACAACTGCTCCCTCAACAGGAGCCTCAGCACCATCCAAACAGGGCTGGTGATGGAGGATCCACAAGTCCCTCAGGTCGATCCGAGCTCTGCTGACACCGCCCACTCATGATCAAGTGTGTCCAGGAAAGCTGGGTCTACCACGTCCAGAGGTGGCTTACTCCATACTCTGATTCCACCTAAATGTTTGGTAGTAGAGATAAGCTTTGGAAAATCTTCACAGTTTCCTCCTTACTAACAGTAATCAAAGTAATGTGGGACCATCCGAACCCAACTCTCCAACAGCAGCAAGTCCTGGATACCCCACCACACCCGAAAGACAAGATCTGGATTTAAAATCACTTCTCATGATGCTATTAGAGGATCACAAGAAGGACACAAATAAATCTCATAAAGAGTTACAGGAGACCATGAATCAACGGTTAGAAGCCCTTACAAAGGAAACACAAAAATCGCTTAGAGAAATGCGGGAGAACATGGATCAAAAGATGGAGGCGCACAAGGAGACAACACAAAAATCGCTTAACGAGATGAATCAACGGGTAGATGCACTCACAAAGGAATCACGAAATTTGCATAAAGAAATGCAGAAGAATATGGGTCAACAGACGGATGCCCATAAGGAGGCAACACAAAAATTGCTTAAAGAAATGAATCAACGGTTAGATGCCCTTACAAAGGAAACACGAGAACTGCTTAAAGAAATGCAGGAGACGATGGATCAACAGATGGAATCCCATGAGGAGGAAACACAAAAATCGCTCAGAGAAATGCAGGAGAACGTGGGTCATCAGGAAGAAATCCTGAAAGAGGTAATGCAAAAATACCTTAAAGAAATACAGGAAAATACAAACAAACAAGTGAAGGATCTCAGCAAATCCATCCAGGAACTAAAAAAGGAAGTAGAAACAACTAAGAAATCACAAAGGGAGACAACTTTGGAGATAGAAAACCTTGGGAAGAAATCAGGAGTCATAGATGCAAACATCAACAATAGAATACAAGAGATGGAAGAAAGAATCTCAGGTGCTGAAGATTCCATAGAAAGCATCGACTCAACAGTCAAAGAAAATGCAAAATGCAAAAAACGCGTAACCCAAAACATCCAGGAAATCCAGGACACAATGAGAAGACCAAACCTAAGGATTATAGGTATAGATGAGAGTGAAGATTTGCAACTTAAAGGGCCAGTAAACATCTTCAACAAAATTATGGAGGAAAACTTCCCTAACTTAAAGAGAGAGATGCCGATGAACGTACAAGAAGCCTACAGAACTCCAAACAGACTGGACCAGAACAGAAATACCTCCCGTCACATAATAATCAAAACACCGAATGTTCTAAACAAAGAAAGAATACTAAATGCAGTAAGAGAAAAGGGCCAAGTAACATACAAAGGAAGACCTATCCGAATCACATCAGACTTCTCACCAGAGACTATGAAAGTCAGAAGATCCTGGGCAGATCTCATGCAGACACTAAGACAGCACAAATGCCAGCCTAGACTACTATACCCAGCAAAACTCTCAATCACCATAGATGGAGAGACCAAGATATTCCATGATAAAACCAAATTTTCACAATATCTTTCCACAAATCCAGCCCTGCAACGGATAATAGGTGGAAACCTCCAATACAGGGAGAGAAACAACACCCTGGAAAAAATGAGATAATAACCTTCTTGAATCAAACCCAAAAGTAGATAACCACTCAAACATAAAGATAGCGTCAAGAATGGCAGATGGCAATAATCACTATGCCTTAATCTCTCTTAATATCAATGGTCTCAATTCCCCAATTAAAAGACATAGACTAGCAGACTGGATACGTAAACAGGACCCAGCATTTTGCTGCATGCAGGAAACGCACCTCAGTGTCAAAGACAAACACTACCTCAGAGTAAAAGGCTGGAAAACAATTTTACAAGCAAATGGCCCCAAGAAACGAGGTGGAGTAGCCATCCTAATATCGGATAAAATTGATTTTCAACCTAAAGTCATCAAAAAAGACACAGAAGGACACTACATACTGATCAAGGGAAAAATCCACCATCAAGAACTCTCAATCCTGAATATCTATGCTCCAAATGCAAGGGCACCCTCATTCGTAAAAGAAACTTTACTAAAACTCAAAGCACACATCACACCGCACACAATAATAGTGGGTGACTTCAACACCCCGCTCTCTGAAATGGATCGTTCAGGAAAGCAGAAACTAAACAGGGACACAGTGAATCTAATTGAAGCCTTGGACCAAATGGAACTAACTGATATATATAGAACATTTCATCCTAGAGCTAAAGAATACACCTTCTTCTCAGCTCCTCATGGTACCTTCTCCAAAATTGACCATATAATTGGTCACAAATCAGACCTCAACAGATACAAGAAGATAGAAATAATCCCATGCCTCCTATCAGATCACTATGGAATAAGGGTGGTCTTCAATGGCAACAAAAACAAAAGAAAACCCACGTACACATGGAGGCTGAACAATGCTCTACTCAATGATAACTTGGTCAAGGTGGAAATAAAGAAAGAAATCAAAGACTTTTTGAAAGTTAATGAAAATGAAGGCACAACATACCCTAACTTATGGGACACAATGAAAGCAGTGCTAAGAGGAAAATTCATAGCCCTGAATGCCGCCAAAAAGAAACGGGAGACAGCATACACTAACAGCTTAATGGCACACCTGAAAGCCCTGGAACAAAAAGAAGCAAATACACCAAAGAGGAGTAGAAGGCAGGAAATCATCAAACTCAGGGCTGAAATCAATCAAGTAGAAACAAATAAAACCATACAAAGAATCAACAAAATGAGGAGTTGGTTCTTTGAGAAAATCAACAAGATAGATAAGCCCTTAGCCAGACTAACCAGAGGGCACAGAGATAGTATCCAAATTAATAAAATCAGAAACGAAAAGGGAGAGATAACAACAGAAACTGAGGAAATTCAAAAAATCATCAGATCCTACTACAAAAACCTGTATTCAACACAACTAGAAAATCTTGAGGAAATGGACAATTTCCTTGACAGATACCAAATACCAAAATTAAATCAGGATCAAATAGACCATCTAAACCGTCCTATAACCCCTGAAGAAATAGAAGTTGTCATTGGAAGTCTTCCAACCAAAAAAAGCACAGGTCCAGATGGTTTTAGTGCAGAATTCTATCAGACCTTCAAAGAAGACCTAACACCAATACTCTTCAAACTGTTCCACAAAATAGAAACAGAAGGAACACTACCCAACTCGTTCTATGAAGCCACAATTACACTAATACCAAAAGCACACAAAGATCCGACAAAGAAAGAGAATCTCAGGCCAATCTCTCTTATGAATATCGATGCAAAAATACTCAATAAAATTCTTGCCAACCGAATCCAAGAACACATCAAAATGATCATTCACCACGATCAAGTAGGCTTCATCCCAGGGATGCAGGGATGGTTCAATATAAGGAAATCCATCAATGTAATCCACTACATAAACAATCTCAAAGAAAAAAACCACATGGTCATCTCATTAGATGCTGAGAAAGCATTTGACAAAATTCAGCATCCTTTCATGCTAAAGGTCTTGGAAAGATCAGGAATTCAAGGCCCATATCTAAACATAGTAAAAGCAATTTACAGCAAACCAGTAGCCAGCATCAATCTAAACGGAGAGAAAAAAAAAATAAAATAAAATAAATAATTAAAAAAAAATTAGTGCTATCAGAGTATGTGCTACAATTACATTTTCATAATTGTGTTTAAATAGAAAAAAATTTCAAGCCTCAAGTGACTCATGATTTAATTCAGCTTCTCCTTTCTTGTGACATTTCCTAGGTGCCTGCTCTTGGTTCTGTAGTTCTATTCAAGAGCTCCAGAGCCTTGTAAATGTCCTTTGGTTTCATTGACATTGATTGTATTGAACACTCAGCCCATGTTTTCTTCTTTTAAGTGTACCTTTTCCCACTCATTTTTAGTGTCACTATCATTGTAATGGAGCACTTTTGAATGTTAGTTAGTTAATTAAAGTCTTCGCCTAAATGGCCTTTCCCAGTGGACTAAATCTTGAAAATTGTCATACTCTTACTTGGCTTGAAAGTGTTTGACTACTGACCTTCACTTTAATGACTGGCTTTACTCAGTTTGCCGGTTCTATGTACAATTAAGTGGTTAAAAGACCTCAAATCCATTTACTGACTTTCTGATCTATCTTGATAAATAACAGCATTCTAAACATACTGATTCAAATGCCCTATATGCTTAGTAGCTCATGAATAAAAATAGGACAGCAATACACAGTTGCTGTGGTGGTATGCATCTACTGTACCATCTTCTCTAGAAATGCTGAGGGCTTTGCTTTAAGGAAACATGGGCCACAGGAGGATAAGTTATCTCTTAAAAACATTATAACAGTATGTGTATACTACTGGGTGATTGAACGCCTCTCTGAACCTCTAACTTCCTTAATGTCACAGTCTTTGACGAGATGATGGACAAATGCTTACAATCATTTGGATGTGGATGAATTTTCAGTAAGATGACAACATCCACATCAAATAACTCCAAACAAGTAATGGTCGCAACCCCACCAAAAAGTAGACAAAAACTCAGATGTCCTTCAACCTAAGAATAGATACAGAAATTGTGGTTCATTTACATAACGAAACACTATTCAGCTATTAAAAATGAGGACATCATTCTTAATAGCTGAGTAGTATTCTGTTGTGTAAACCAATCACATTTTCTGTATCCATTCTTCCATTGTGGGACATCTGGGTTGTTTCCAGATTCTAGCTATTACAAATAAGGCTACTAGCCGGGCGGTGGTGGCGCACGCCTTTAATCCCAGCACTTGGGAGGCAGAGGCAGGAGGATTTCTGAGTTCGAGGCCAACCTGGTCTACAAAGTGAGTTCCAGGACAGCCAGGGCTACACAGAGAAACCCTGTCTCGAAAAACAAAAAAAAAAAAAAAACAAAAAAAAAAAACCAAAAACAAACAAACAAACAAACAAAAAAAACCAAATAAGGCTACTATGAACATGTGACCCTGCAGCATGGTGGGGCATCTTTTGGGTATATGCCCAAGAGTGGTATACCTGGATCTTTAGGTAGATCTATTTTCAATTTTCTGATGAACTTCCAGATTGATATCCAGAGTGGTTGTACCAGTTTGCAATCCCACCAGCAATGGAGGAGTGTTCCTCTTTCTCCACATCCTTGCCAACATGTGCTGTCAACTGAGGTTTTGATCTTAGCTATTCTGATTATTGTAAGGTGCAATCTAAGGGTTGTTTTGATTTGCATTTCCATGATGACTAAGGACTTTGAACATTTCTTTTTTTAAATATTTTTTTATTTTTTTATTGTTTATTAGATATATACTTTATTTATATTTCAAATGATTTCCTCTTTCCTGGCTTCCCACTCCCTGAAAGTTCCATAAGCGCTCTCTCCTCTTCCTGATCCCCAATAAACATCTTCCTGAATCCCTGTCCTGGTATTCCCATACACTGCTGTGTCAAGCCTTTCCAAAACCAGGGTTCTCTCCTTCATCTTGGGCATCATTTAATATGTGAATTGTGTCTTGGGTATTCTGAGCTTCTGGGCTAATATCCACTTATCAGTGAGTGAATACCATGTGTATTCTTTTGTGATTGGCTTACCTCACTTTGGATAATATTTTCCAGTTCAAACCATTTGCCTAAGAATTTCACGAATTCATTGTTTTTAATAGCTGAATAGTATTCCATTGTGTAAATATACCACATTTTCTGTATCCAATCCTCCGTTGAGGGACTCGGGTTCTTTCCAGTTTCTGGCTGTTATAAATAGGGTTGCTATGAACATAGTGGAGAATGTCTCCTTATACATCCTGGGGAATCCACTGGGTATATGTCCAGGAGTGGTAAAATGGGGTCTCTGGTAGTATCATGCCCAGTTTTCTGAGCAACCACCAGATTTATTTCCAGAGTAGATATACAAGTATGGAATCCCACCAACAATGGAGGACTGTTCCTCTTTCTCCACATTCTTGCCAGCTCCTGTTGTCTCCTGGGTTTTTGAACTTAGCCATTCTGACTGGTGTGAGGTGAAAACTCAGGGTTGTTTTGATTTGCATTTCCCTGATGACTAAGGATGTTGAACATTTCCTTAGGTGCTTCTCAGCTATTCAATATTATTCAGGTGAAAAATTTTTCCTTATGGCTTTTAATATTCTTTCTTTGTTTAGTACATTTGGCATTTTAATTATTATGTGACAGGAGGAATTTCTTTTTCTGGTCAAATCTATTTCGAGTTCTGTAGGCTTCTTCTATATTCATGGGCATCTCTTTCTTTAGGTTAGGTAAGTTTTCTTCTATAATTTTGTTGAAGACTTTTACTGGCCCTTTAAGTTGTAAATCTTCACTCTCTTCTATACCTATAATCCTTAGGTTTGGTCTTCTCGTTTTGTCCTAGATTTCCTGGATCTTTTGGGTGAGGAGTTTTTGTATCAATGCTTTCTATGGTATCTTCTGCATCTGAGATTCTCTCTTCTGTCTCTTGTATTTTGTTGTTGATGCTTGGATCCATGACTCCTGACTTCTTTCCTAGGTTTTCTATGTACAGAATTGTTTCCCTTTGTGATTTCTTTATTGTTTCTATCTCCATTTTTAGATCCTGGATGGTTTTGTTCAATTCCTTCACCTGTTTTGTTTTGTTTTCCTGTAGTTCTTTAAGGGTTTCTCCCTGTTTACTTGTGCTCTCCTGTATTTCTTTAAGGGAGTAATTATGTCCTTCTTAAAGCCTTCTATCAGCACCATGAGCTGTTATTTTAAATCCAAATCTTGCTTTTCTGGTGTGTTGGAGTATCTAGGACTTGCTGTTGTGGTTCGGTTGGTGCCATATTGCCTTGATTTCTGTTAGTAATGTTCCTACATTTGCCTTTTGACATCTTGTTATCTCTGAGGTTAGTTGGTCCTGCTGTCACTGGATGGTGCTTGTCCCTCTTGTGGGTCTGCAAGCCTATCTCAGCACCCCTGGGTGACCAAATTTCCCCTGGCACAGAGTGCTGTGGGGCTTCCCAGATCCTGGGTGCAGATGGGGCCCTGGTGGGCCATGTCCCAAGCAATCTTACAGTCGGGTGTTCCCTGCGTACCTGGATGCAACTTTCTGCACAGTCACAGGAGCAGAGATGGCCTGAACATTTCTTCAAGTGCTTCTTAGCCATTTGAGATTCCTCTGTTGTGAATTCTCTGTCCAGTTCTACACCTCATATTTTTTGATTGGGTTGTTTGGTTACTTGATTGTTAGCTTCTTGAGTTATTAATATATTTTTGGTACTAGCCCTCTATTGGATATATGTTAGTGAAGTTTTTTCCTGATCCATAGTTTGCAGATTTGTCCTATTGGGTAAGTCCTTTGCTTTACAGAACATTTTTTAGTTTCCTGAGGTCCCATTGATCAATTCTTTATCTTAGAGCCTTAGCCATTGGAGTTCTGTTTAGGAAATTTCCCCCTATGCCAATGAATTAAGGCTCCTTCCAACTTTCTCTTCTATTAGATTTAGTGTATCTGGTTTTATGTTGATGTCTTTGATTCCCTTGGACTTGAGCTTTAAACAAGGTGACAAATATGGATTTTTTTCATTTTTCTACATACAGACTGCCAGTTAGACCAGCACTATTTATTGAAGATTTTTCTCCCTTATATATTCTTGGCTTCTTTGTCAAAGATCAAGTGTACAGACACTATGAGTTATACAAGCAAATGGATGGAACTATGAAATATCTTCCTGAGTGAAGAACTCAGACCCAAAAGGGCATACATGCCTGGTGTGTACTGACTCATAAGTATATATTAGACAAAAAAGTATAGAATACCCAGGATACAATCTAGAGTTCTATGGAACTCTAGAAGGCTAACAATCAGACAGACCTAAGTAAGGATGCCTCAATCCCAATTGGTAGGAAGAAGAAAACAATCACAGGAAGGGGAAATGTAGTGACCTGGGTGAGAAAGGGGACAGGGAGGAAAGAGAGGAACATGATCAGGTATTGGGAGGGGGACAGGACTGAAGCCCTACAGGCCAGCAGAAATAACAGAAATAGGCAACTTATGAAGGTAGGAGGTGGGGGAGATCCTATAGAATGTACCAGAGATCTGGGAGGTGAGAGACTCTCAGTACTCAAAAGGAGTGACCTTTGATGAAATGCCTTACAGTGGGGATTGGGAACTTGTAGAGTCCACCTCCAGTGGAGGGACAGAACATCAAGTGATGGACGGGGTTGCCATTCCACAGTCAAAAACTCTGACCCAGAATTGTTCCTGTCTAAAAGAACTACAGGTACAAAATAGAGAAGATCCTGAGGAAAAGGAGGTCCAGTGACAGATTGAAATTGGGATCTAGCTCAGGGGGAGGCCCCAAGGCTTGACACTACTACTGATCCTATGGTGTAAGCACCATAAATAGGGGCCTATGATGACTGTCCTCTGAAAGGCCCAACAAGCAACTGAAAGAGTCAGATGCAGATATTTATTCCCAACCAATGAACAGAAGCTGGTATACCTATGGTTAATTTAGGGAAAAGCTGGACAAAGTTGAGGAATAATACCAAATCATAATGTAAATATTGTTGTAGGATTATACTACAATCATATAATGTATATATACATATATATATATATATATATATATTCATATTTACACATACCCATATATGCATGTTTATATATACACATATATTTCAAATTATTCAGGTCTTACTTTGTTTCCACTCTACTAGTTAAGTATATTAATCCATAAGGGGAAAAACATCTATGTTTAATGATATGCTATTTCTCTTTGTATTGTTACATATTTAATTTATGTCTTGACCTATTTTCTTATATGTGTTTATAAATTTAACTGTTTATATTATTTAGACTCCTATCCATAAATGCTATCATTTAAAATGTTCATTTTAAACAGACTGCCACTTTCCACCCAAAAGTTAACTTGTTACAATTTTGCTTTTGAAGTGTTTCTCCTTACCAAATCTTACTGACTTGCACTTACTGGTCCAAATAATCCCTAGATTTATACATCACATTAATTCAACTGATTCCTTTTTATAAGTGGTACAGTTGATATTATTTTTCATAGTATGTATTTTAATTCATACCTAAATCATAATTTCAAAAATTAAATGATAAAATATAAACTTCACGTCTCTATTCATTTTAGGGACACTTTTATTAAGTTCCCTTTAGCTGTTCATATATAACTTCACATGGCCACAATGGTTTTTTGTCTATTTGGAATAAAAATAATTTTGAAATTATCTTATTGCTCATCACATTTCGTACATATAGGATCCTTCAACTTGAGGTTTTCTCATTACATTTGTGGTATAATTAAGTAAGTATTCTATCATATTTGGAGGGTTTCACCTTCTGAATGTTTCAGTGTGATAACTATCTGAAAATTGACCCCAGTTTAGTGAAAATATTTCAATGTAACATGCTCTCTCTTAACCTTCAAATAAAGGGTCCTATTGCCTAGTTGTTCATGCCTGTTTTTCAGTACTTTTCTCTTGTATTTCGGTAAAAAATCTTGTCATGTTTCTATATCCCTGTGTTGTGATGAAAATTCTAATGCAAGTATGACTGTGTTTTACTAAATAAAGGGTTTAATTTCAGCACATTCTGTTCTTGATGGCTTCATGGACAACTAAGCACATAATACTGTATCTCTATGGAAAATTAAAGACTGCATATTTTTTCTTTTTCTACTGGATATTTTATGTTTCTACGTTTCAAATGAAATCTCATTTCCCAGTTTCCCCTCCAGAACTTCCTTCTCCCATCATGCCCCCTGTTTCTATGTGTATGCTCCCCCTCCCACCCACTCCTGCCTTACCATCCTGGCATTCCCCTAAACTGGGGCATTGAGTCTTCCCAGAACCAAGGGCGTCTCCACCCATTGATGCCAAAAAAGGCATCCTCTGCTACATATGCAGCTGGAGACATGGGTCTTTTCATATGTACTTTATGGTTGGTGGTTTAGTCTTTGGGGGCTCTGAGGAGTCTGGTTGGTTCATATTGTTGTTCTTCCTATGGGGTTGCAAGCCCCTTCAGCTCCTTCAGTCCTTTCCCTAACTCTGCTATTGGGGACCCTGTGCTAAGTCCAATGGTTGGCTTCAGGCATCTGCTTCCGTATGTCAGGTTCTGGCAGAGCCTCTCAGGAGAGAGCTACACCAGACTCCTGTCAGCATGTACTTCTTGGCATCCACCGTAGTCTGCGTTTGGTGACTCTATATGGGATGGATCCCCAGGTGGGGCAGTCTCTGGATGGCCTTTCCTTCAGTCTCTGCTCCCATTCATCTCCAAATTATTAACCCAGAAGAGCTCCTGTATAAAGGCTACATATTAAGATTTTCTTTTATACCTATTAGTTTAAAAAAAATCTCTTAATTACCTTGCAGTGTTGTCATCGCCATCACTGATGTCTTCTTTCTCATCAGTGGTAGTAGAAGCAGTTGCAACCATTGGCACATTGAGAAACATGGGCAAGCGAATTGTGATGTTTCTACATTTACCCTGAAATATATTTCTCTAAGTCTAATGGCCACAAATGACTATTACATTCAGTATTAAACAATAGAAGAACTGAAGATATGACAACTCACCTGATTTAGTGTTGGAATGATTTATATAAACACACCTTGCATATTTTTATTAAATAGTATATGAAGAAAAAGAAAATGATAAATATATATGTCTATATATTTAAAATGTAACAATATTTTAGTCTAAAAATGTTGTATATATTGTTGAGTAATAAAAAAGTGCTGCCTCAGAAAATGTCTTTTCAAAAGTTATTAAGAATATGAAGAACAGGAACAATACATCCAAATATCAGATAATTATCCAGAATTGAGTCAGCAAGATAAAACTACAAAACTTCAATGTGTTATTGCTGAAATTTTTTAAGAAGAACATTGTTATGTGTTGTTACCATTTTTTCAGTGATTCTAAAAGCTAACATAATTCATGGGGATCCTCTAGATATTTTTGTTTTACATGACACAAAAAATACATTTTTATACCACTAGACAAATGTAAGGGAACCTTAAATGACTAACTGTGCAGCAAGCATTAAACTAAAAATGACACTGTACCTTGTGTCTAGAGTATAAGATCTTTGTCTTCCACAAACAAGAAATAGCAATCTCAAGAAAATATTGAAAAATTTGAGACACAGTCTTACACCATCAGTCTTAATTTATGCTACACTATTAGAAGGCAACAAAAGTATAGCATTGTAGAGGAAAAGAAAAAATATCATTTTTTGACACAGAGGTGTGTTTCTGCTTATTTCTTCACTCATCAGAGAGTCCTTGAAATGCATCTCATTGTTTCTGTGCTGCTGCAAAAGCTTCATGTAGCCTGTGAATACCAGCCTCTGACATTTGGCAGATACACAAAGTCAAGAAAGTAGCCTGCCTTTATCTAATAACAGTTCCCCAGAGAGAATCCCAAAGGCACTAAGCCATACTCTCGAATATCACAGATTAGAAATTGTCTTTTTTTTTTTTAATCTCCATCCTCTGAGGTGAGAAGTTAAGTACAGCATTTTCTGTCACCCTGTAGTAATTCCTGAGTCTTCATTCTTCTCTGATAAATGACAGGAAAGAAATACATAGGAAAACTGTCAAAAAGCCTAATGATCCTTGTCTTGCAGACCACTGCTCTGTCAGGTTAACCACACAAAACCCTCAGCGCTCAAATAAAAATAAGTCAGTGCAAAGCCATGAGCAAAACCTTTTCCATTGTCAGGTGGAATGGGGAAAAAAAAACAAGAAACAAACAAACAGAGAGGTCAGATTATAGCACCATCCAATATCAACATGCCTTGTTAAGTAATAATACTTGAAAATACCAGGAAGAAAACCTGGATACATTACTACTTTCATGACTTTTTAATTTATAGTTAATTTATCTTAATCACAATGAGATCTGTGTTGACAGAATAAGTAAAACCTCTATGTTCCTAGAAAGTTTTAGCACTGACTAATAGAAACTCTGCTTAATTGAGCTTAGTGCAAGGAGATAAGAATGGGTCAATTTGCATTCTTCTGTATGTTGACCTCCAGTTGAACCAACACCATTTGTTAGAAAGGCTATCTTTTTTCCACTGGATGGTGTTAGCTCCTTTGTCAAAGATCAAGTGACCATAGGAGTGTGGATTCATTTCTGGGTCTTCAATTCTGTTCCATTGATCTACATGCCTGTACCAATACCATGCGGTTTTTAACACTATTGCTCTGTAGTACAGCTTGAGGTCCGGGATATTGATTCCCCAGAGGTTCTTTTACTCTTGAGAATAGTTTTAGCTATCCTAGGTTTTCTGTTATTCCAGATGAATTTTTGAATTGTTCTAACTCTATGAAAAATTGTCTTAGCATCAGACTGGGTGTTTGGCAATTTCTATGGGACCCATGTATATGTATGTATGATATCTTGAAGTTTAGTATTTTTATGGATCTCTCGAGCATGGGAATTAGTTGGAATCTGATTCTTCTGTCTTCTGTTTAGAATCTCTTCCTTCTCTTTAATTTCCCTTTCCAGCCTCAGTGTGATAATTTTTGTTTTATCTTATACTTTATTTTGTCATGATAGAAGTCTGTTCTTTTCTATTGAGAGACAGAAAAGGCATTGCATAGCAAGGGTAGTGTAGTTGTGGAGGAACTGGGGGGAGTAGAGGGGAAATTTAATCAAGATGTTTTATATGAGAAAAAAATCTATTTTCAATAAAAGGAAATGAAGAGATAAAAAGATTGCATAAGCTATAGATCAGTGTTTACTGGAAGAAAAGTACTATTATGAGAAATCTACAATTATTTTTATGTTCCTCTATTTGCCCTTCTCATAGTACTTCAGAGATGTGGGGGTGAAGGTAGGGTTCTTTTCTGAGTTTAAATATTGGGTTCTGATCAGTATGATTGAATTTTAAGATTGTGGTTTTATTTTGCTTCTCTGTATCATGTTTGTATGCAGTTACCAACTTTCCTAAATGACTAATTATATAATGTTCTATGAAGAAGAGTTAGATGTAGCTTCCTGGAAAGTTAAAGTTATAACCACTAAGCTGTGTGTTTGAATGTTTTAGCACACTCATAGATTATCTTCAGTTTCAGGATTGATACCTTTGGTATATATACTGGCTGGTTTTGTGTGTCAACTTGAATAGACTGGAGTTATCACAGAGAAAGGAGCTTCAGTTGGGTAAGTGCCTCCATGAGATCCAGTTGTGGGGCATTTTCTCAATTAGTGATCAATGGAGGAGGGCCCCTTGTGAGTGGTACCATCCCTGGGTTGGTAGTCTTGGTTTCTATAAGAAACATGAGCAAGCCAGGGGAAGAAAGCCAGTAAGAGACATCCCTCCATGGCCACTGATTACTGGCCTGCTTGAGTTCCAGTCCTGACCTCCTTTAGTGATAAACAGCAATGTTTATGTGCAAGCTGAATAAACCCTCTCCTGCCCAACTTGCTTCTTGGTCGTGATGTTTGTGCAGGAATAGAAACCCTGACTAAGACAGTATATTTTGCTTCACACTGTTATTGTCCTGACAGTATAGACTTAATAGTATGTACATTTCTATCCCAGTGTTTCTATACAGACTTCAGTGACATTATAAGTCCTCAGCATTTGACAAAATTCAGCATCCTTTCATGCTAAAGGTCTTGGAAAGATCAGGAATTCAAGGCCCATATCTAAACATAGTAAAAGCAATTTACAGCAAACCGGTAGCCAGCATCAATCTAATGGAGAGAAACTTGAAGCAATCCCACTAAAATCAGGGACTAGACAAGGCTGCCCTCTCTCTCCATATCTTTTCAATATAGTACTTGAAGTTCTAGCTAGAGCAATTAGACAACAAAAAGAGGTCAAAGGGATGCAAATTGGAAAGGAAGAAGTCAAACTATCACTCTTTGCAGACGATATGATAGTATACATAAGCGACCCAAAGAACTCCACCAGAGAACTCCTACAGTTGATAAACGACTTCAGCAAAGTGGCCGGATATAAAATCAACTCAAGCAAGTCAGAAGCCTTCCTATACTCAAAGGATAAGCAGGCTGAGAAAGAAGTAAGAGAAATAATACCCTTTACGATAGCCACAAACCATATTAAGTATCTTGGAGTGACTCTAACCAAACAAGTGAAAGATCTGTATGACAAGAACTTCAAGTCTCTGAAGAAAGAAATTGAAGAAGACCTCAGAAAATGGAAAAATCTGCCATGCTCATGGATTGGCAGGATTAATATAGTAAAAATGAGCATCTTACCAAAAGTAATACACAGATTCAATGCAATCCCCATCAAAATCCCAACTCAATTCTTCATAGAGTTAGAAAGAGCAATTCAAAAATTCATCTGGAATAACAGAAAACCCAGAATAGCTAAAACTATTCTCAAGAGTAAAAGAACCTCTGGGGGAATCAGTATCCCGGACCTCAAGCTGTACTACAGAGCAATAGTGTTAAAAACTGCATGGTATTGGTACAGTAACAGACATGTAGATCAATGGAACAGAATTGAAGACCCAGAAATGAATCCACACTCCTATGGTCACTTGATCTTTGACAAAGGAGCTAAAACCATCCAGTGGAAAAAAGATAGCCTTTTCAACAAATGGTGCTGGCTCAGCTGGAGGTCAACATGCAGAAGAATGCAAATTGACCCATCCTTATCTCCTTGCACTAAGCTCAATTCTAAGTGGATCAAAGATCGCCACATAAAACCAGACACACTGAAACTAATAGGAGGGAAACTAGGGAAGAACCTTGAACATATGGGCACAGGGGAGAATTTCCTGAACAGAACTCCAATAGCTTATGCTCTAAGATCAAGAATTGACAAATGGGACCTCATTAAATTACAAAGTTTTTGCAAGGCAAAAGACACTGTCAAAAAGGCAAAACGGCAACCAACTAACTGGGAAATGATCTTTACCAACCCTACATCCGACAGAGGGCTAATATCCAATATATACAAAGAACTCAAGAAGTTAAACTCCAGAGAGGCAAGTAACCCTATTAAAAAATGGGGTACAGAGCTAAACAAAGAGTTCTCACCTGAAGAATATCTAATGGCTGAGAAGCACCTAAAGAGATGTTCATCATCCTTAGTCATTAGGGAAATGCAAATCAAAACAACCCTGAGATTCCATCTCACACCAGTCAGGATGGCTAAGTTCAAAAACACAGGAGACAGCAGTTGTTGGCGAGGATGTGGAGAAAGAGGAACACTCCTCCACTGCTGGTGGAATTGCAGGCTGGTACAACCACTCTGGAAAGCATTCTGGCGGTTCCTCAGAAAACTGGGCATGACACTCCTGGAGGAGCCGTCTATACCACTCCTGGGCATATACCCAGAGACTTTACCTGCCTGCAATAAGGACACATGCTCCACTATGTTCATAGCAGCCTTATTTATAATAGCCAGAAGCTGGAAAGAACCCAGATGTCCCTCAATGGAGGAATGGATTCAGAAGATGTGGTATATCTACACAATGGAATACTACTCTGCAATTAAAAACAATGAATTCACGAAATTCCTAGGCAAATGGTCAGATCTTGAAAATATCATCCTTAGGGAGGTAACCCAATCACAAAAGAACACACATGGTATGCAGTCACTGATAAGGGGATATTGACCCAGAATCTCGGAATACTCTAGACACAATCCGCATAGCAATAGATTTCTGAGAAGATGGAAGGAGAGACCCCTGGTCCTGGAAAGACTGGATGTAGGGGAACGCCAGGACAGAGTAATGAGAGGGGGTTGAATGGAGAAAAGAGGGAGTGAAGGGGGCTTATGGGACTTTCGGGGTGGGAGGAAACGGGAAAGGGGAAGTGATTTGGAATGTAAATTAAAAAAATAAAATAAAAAAAAAAAGAATCAACATTCAACTCTTTGGGTCTGTAAATAAAACTGCGGAAAAGTTTTAAAAATATAGTAATTTTTTTTGATGTATGCTAACTGTATACAATTATCTTGCTCTAAACTATTCTTTTTGTATCTCTGTAAAAATAAAAGGTAAATATATTTTCTTAAGATTATACTTAATTTTCATCTCAGGGCATCAATTCAAGTGATATAAATTTTATTTAGACATGTGAGTAAATCTGCTCAAATAAAAGGTTGTAAATACTTTTTATGTCTCTTTCCTGACTAAATGATCTTCAAGAATGCTAATTCAACTGTTGAGTTTCAATAGAGAAAAAGGAAGGTGAAAGATATGCTATTTGTAGATAGTTGCCACATAGATAATTATATGACTTTCCTTAAGATACTTGCAGCTGTTGTAAACTACAGTCAAAATTTAGATATCTTCATTTGTGTTGTGATGAGAACTGGAAGGGTATTTTTGCTAGTGTTGATATTTGGACTAAGCTCTCAACTATAATCTATAAAACATTTTCTCTGATTTTATTTCTGTAAATACTCATTATACTTTCTATCTACTGTCTTTAAAATCTCCCACCATTTAAAAAATCTACACTGCACAAGACTTTTGCCCTGTAAATTTTTTAAATGGTGGGATAATAAATCTAAGATGTGTCCTGAAGTTCCGAAGGACAGGAGATACGTGTTATGTTGTGACCACGTAGCTGAAAAAACAATTAATAGAAGAATTTCTTGGGTTCATAGATTGAGGTAATAAAATTCATCTTTGAATGAAAGGTGAAATGAGGTTCCTCAAGGCAGGTGCAAAAGACTAGTACCCAGCATCTGGACATGCTAGGATCAGGATATAAAGAATATTTGTCCTGCATTTTATTCTTCAGTCTAGTATTTAGGTCATGGGGTAGCACCCCTCATTGCAGGTGAGTGTTTCAAGTTTAGCTATTTCTAGAATCGCTTTCACAGACACATAAAATTGTATATACTGTAGATAGTTCTTTCTCTTGCTTTATTTTTAAATGTATTCTTCTCGCATACATTACATCCCACCAAAGTTTCGCCTTCCTCCACTCCCTGGAGTCTCTACCAGAAACACTTCCCCTCTCCTGTAGATCCATATCTCTTCTCTTTCTCTTTAGAACAGAGAAGGATGCTCAGGAATAGTCAAGCACTGCAAGACAAGATCCAATAAGTTCAGGCAAAACCCCACACATCGAGGTTGTGGTGAGGCAACCCAGTAGAAGGAAAAAACGTCCCTGGTGGGTTGGTGAGCAGGGGGAGGGGGTATTGGCTAGGGTGGTTCTGAGGGGAAATGAGGAATGGAGCTAACATTTGAAATGTAAATAAAGAAAATATCCAATAAAAAAAAAAGAAAAAAAGTTAGAGAAATTCCCACTTGCATTGTTAGAAATCCAATAAGAACACAAAGCTACAGAATCTTAACTTATGTGCAAAGGACCTACCACAGACACATACATGCTTCCTGATTGCAGCCTCAGTCTCTGAGCCCTTATAAGCTCTGCTTAGTTGAATCTGTGGGCTCTGTTCTCCTGGTGTCCTCGACCCCTCTATTTCTGGTCACACCAACAAGTAATGTAAATGATCACACGTCTATTGCCTTGAAACATGAGATCCAAACCCATCGCTTTAAGTGATCAAATTCCACTTTTGGCTCCTAAATTCTCATAAGCATCTCAAAGGAAAAATATATTTTATCTATCTCTCGGAGTCCTCAAAATCTTAACATTGTCAACACTGAAGGGGTTTGCAGTCCCATAGGAGGAACAACAATATGACCCAACCAGAACCCCCAGAGCTCTCAGGGACTAAACCACCAACCAAGGTATGTATATACTCTGCATATGCAGCAGAGGATGGCCTTGTTGGACATCAAAGGGAGGAGAAGCCCTTGGTCCTGAGAAAGTTCAGTGCCCCAGTATAGGGGAATGCCAGGATCTGGAAGCAGGAGTGGATGGATTGGTGAGCAGGGGGAATGGGGGAAGGGAAAAGGTGTTTTGGGGGAGGGGAGGAAAAGGGATAACATTTGAAATGTAAATAAAATATCTAATAATATAAACGAAAAAAAAATCAAACAAACAAAAATATAGATTCTCAGAAGAGAACCTAAAATCTCTTTTGAATTTAATGCAATTATTAAGTAAAAAGTACTTTAAAATAAAATAAGCTTCACTCATCTGATGTACAGTGCTAGAAAGCAAGCATTCTCTGTCCAAAATGGAGATTGAGAGGATGGAGAGAAAAGTCTGGACCAGAGAAAAAATGCCCTATCATATGTGTCCATGCCTTATGTATTCCAGCCTTGGTAACATCATTTGGTTTCCATTATTCAGGCTTGTGTAGCCCACAGCATGTTCAACTTCTCTATTTCAGCAATTATTATGAACCTACCACCTTCGGTGTTAGCCAATCCAGGTCCTCTAATGATGAAAATTTTGTGTTCATAGGCTTCACATTCGCAGCCACAAATATTATGCTGTTTGTACCTCAGTGAATGTAGCAGCTTTGTCATAAACTGTGTGACCTCAGTGGCTTTCTGCAGTCTTGGCATGAGCCTCAGTGGAACTGGAACTCTTGTACATTGGGTGACTTTAAAATCGGTACCATATGGGTGCAGCTATTTGTGTTATCAGTTTGAGTCTATAGAGGCATTTGAAAACTTTGCTTTGTAAACCTAAAACCAAACTTCCCCAGACCTAAAAAAAAAAAACAAAAAACAAAAAAACAGGGAATTCCTTTAAAAGTCCTCTCCTTTAAAATGTGTTTGCCCCTTAAGAAGCTGGAGTTTAGCACTCGTGGAATCTTGTCTCTTTTTTTTTTCTAAGTTTTTTTTTATTTATTTACATTCCAAATCATTTCCCCTATCCCGTTTCCTCCCTCCCCGAAAGTCCTATAAACCGCCTTCCCTCCCTCTTTTCCCCATTCAATCCCTCTCGCTTCTCTGTCTTGGTGTTCCCCTACATCCAGTCTTTCCAGGACCAGGGGTCTCTCCTTCTATCTTCTTAGAAATCTATTGATATGCGGATTGTGTCTAGGGTATTCCGAGATTCTGGGTCAATATCCCCTTATCAGTGACTGCATACCATGTGTGTTCTTTTGTGATTGGATTTCCTCACTAAGGATGATATTTTCAAGTTCTGACCATTTGCCTAGGAATTTCGTGAATTCATTGTTTTTAATTGTAGAGTAGTATTCCATTGTGTAAATATACCACATCTTCTGAATCCATTCCTCCGTTGAGGGACATCTGGGTTCTTTCCAGCTTCTGGCTATTATAAATAAGGATGCTATGAACATAGTGGAGCATGTGTCCTTATTGCATGCAGGTAAAGCCTCTGGGAATATGCCCAGGAGTGGTATAGCTGGATCCTCCAGGAGTGTCATGCCCAGTTTTCTGAGGAACCGCCAGAATGCTTTCCAGAGTAGTTGTACCAGCTTGCAATCCCACCAGCAGTGGAGGAGTATTCCTCTTTCTCCACATCCTCGCCAACAACTGCTGTCTCCTGTGTTTTTGATCTTAGCCATTCTGACTGGTGTGAGATGGAATCTCAGGGTTGTTTTGATTTACATTTCCCTAATGACTAAGGATGATGAACATCTCTTTAGGTGCTTCTCAGCCATTAGATATTCTTCAGGTGAGAACTCTTTGTTTAGCTCTGTACCCCATTTTTAATAGGGTTACTTGCCTCTCTGGAGTTTAATTTCTTGAGTTCTTTGTATATATTGGATATTAGCCCTCTGTCAGATGTAGGGTTGGTAAAGATCATTTCCCAGTTAGTTGGTTGCTGCTTTGTCTTTTTGACAGTGTCTTTTGCCTTGCAAAAACTTTGTAATTTAATGAGGTCCCATTTGTCTAGTCTTGATCTTAGAGCATAAGCTATTGGAGTTCTATTCAGGAAATTCTCCCCTGTGCCCATATGTTCAAGGTTCTTCCCTAGTTTCCTTTCTATTAGTTTCAGTGTGTCTGGTTTTATGTGGAGGTCCTTGATCCACTTGGAATTGAGCTTAGTGCAAGGGAATAAGAATGGATCGATTTACATTCTTCTGCATGTTGACCTCTAGTTGAACTAGCACCATTTGTTGAAAAAGCTATCTTTTTTCCACTGGATGGTTTTAGCTCCTTTGTCAAAGATCAAGTGACCATAGGAGTGTGGATTCATTTCTGGGTCTTCAATTCTGTTCCATTGATCTACATGCCTGTCACTGTATCAATACCATGCAGTTTTTAACACAATTGCTCTGTAGTACAGCTTGAGGTCCGGCATAATGATTCCCCCAGAGGTTCTTTTACTCTTGAGAATAGTTTTAGCTATCCTGGGTTTTCTGTTATTCCAGATGAATCTTGTCTTTAAGTTCTCTCTACTAATATCCCAGCTAAAAGTAGGATATATCATTTAATGTACTGTCTTTGAAAGTCACATTTGCTTTTGCCAGGTTTAGCCTGTCTCTGATTTTAAACTCTCTTATGTATTTTTCCTAACTGATTTGTACAGTATTTTTTTTTAAATCTTTGTGCTATCTCTGGCTGTCTCTGTCTAAAAGTGCTTAGTGGAAATTGAGCTCATAACTTATGGTGGTTCAAAAGCTTTACTGACAAACAACTTAGTAAATTTTTGATCAACTTTCAAATATTTCCTCAGTCATGCATTCAGACTACACCCAGGCTCTTCACTGGAATATTTATGATTTATTTGAATAATTTATGAACTACTGGCCAGTTCCCAATTGTGAGCCTGTTTCCTACCCTCTCACCCAGAGCATGGTCCTTCCTGGCTGCCTTCCTACCAGTCTGGTCTGCCTTATTCATGCCTGGCTAGATCTTTAAGCCGAACCATCTGTATTCTACCATTCTCTGGTCCAGAGCCCCAAACTATTTTACACTTCTCTGTAATCCAAAGTCAAAGGCCTTGAAACACGTGACTAGTTCTACTTGTTAGTATGTTTCCCATATTTGCTATTTCTCTAATTGCTTCAACCAAATACTTTACAAGAGGCTAACGATAGGGAAAATAATATATTTTAGTTCATGGTTTGAGAAGATACTGTCCATAATGGAGTGGAAGAATCCATAGTGGTGGGAGTTGGTTCAGCTGACAATCCTTACAACCAGGTTAACCAGAAAGTGAAAGCAGAGGATTTGGTATTTATCTGTTTAAATTTTTCTCTCTTTGTACAAAGTCTTTTCAGTGTTATTAAATGCATGGAATAGTGTCCTACACATTGAAAAATGTGTCCTCCTTGAGGTATTCTCCTGGAAACATCTTCAGGGAAAGGCCCATGTATACTCAGTGATTCTACACATGTTCTTACATACCAAGGTTAACCATCATAAACCATTTTCCTATCTTATAAGTTGACTTAAAATGTTTCAAATTTAAATTAATTCAAAAATAGAAATCAAACTTTCATCATTTCTAGTGTAAAACTACCTTATAAAATAATATATTTTTAAATTGAAAAGTGACTATGTAAAACTCCTTTTAGACACATCAACTTATTTCAGCTGATTTCAATCACAGTTGGAACACCAAAGCTATGTATTAATGGATCAAATATAATCTCTTTGTAAGTACTGTGTGAGTTGAAGGTGGCGGTGACAGTGTGAAGGATGTGTAACATCCTTGATAAATCCTCAGCTAATAAATATATTTCTGCTATACCACGAAGTGATTAGGAATTCAGTAAAAGTGTGCATGCATCTTTGAAGAAAGTACTTTATGTATTTATCATTATAGTCTAAAATTAATGGAATTAATGTCTGAAATCCCTAAATTGAAAACCTGCTGATTTTCATATGTCAAGAAATAGAAGTATTTCGCCAAAACGGTTTCCTGATGAAAAATGTTCTTTAAAAGAATGGTACTTCTAACTTGAAATCTATGTTGTCAGTTTGTCTAATAAATCATAGATGACAGAGAAGAGATACAAGATAATTATGAATAGTGACTGTTATATCTCATTTAAAAGATTTAGTCAGCGTACTTTATCAGAGCAGAAATTATTTAGTGAAATAGAGGCCATATGGTGTCATAAAATGAGAAGCTAAAAAATAGAATATCAAAAAGGACCATAAATATTAATGTAGAAATTGAAAGGAATGTTGTTTTGTTGCAACAGCAAACTTGGACTTTATTGTTTAAGCTAAATGACACAGTTAAATTTATACAAGAGTAGTGTTCACTGATTTGATATTTAAGTATATTTTTATTTATATAAGAATTTAGTTTTTCCTCTGTAATTGGTATTTCTTAAAGACTTATTAAAATCCCCGTGTCAGGTGTGGAAATACCCTTTTCAATAGTTGGTCAGGGTATTGCAAGAGACAGAAGAAGAACTTAAGACTAAATGCTGAAGACACCACACATTTGACATACAGCACATGGAAGAATTGATCTGGCTCTCTCCTACAAGCATATTCCCAAAGGACTAGTTTTCAGCATATCTGAAGGGACTATGCAAGATGACAAGAGAGAAAAATAATCAGTAGTCTTATCTAGCTGCAGAGTCCATGAGATACATCAGTGACCATCAAAATATGATAATCATTCTTAAAGCAGAAGTAGCAGCAATTTTATCCTGGGGATAAGCCAAAAAAATGGATTTCAGCTACTTTCAATAGTATAGAGTTCATTCTTGGTGATGGATTAACCCAAATATGCTTGGCTAGTGAGATCATGAAACCTTGACAAGAGACGACTACCTCCACATTTCTAAGCAAAAATATGTTTAAACTACATTTTAAATGCTCATTTTTATATGCATAGTTAAGGGTAGCACTCACCCCCTCTTCAAAGAAGCTTGCTTTTGTAGCAGGTAAAGATAATTACAACAATCCACAACTAGCCTAGTTAAAATGTAAAAATAAATTGACCATAGATTCCTGACTTTATATAATATATTTATTATTAATTGATGATCCCCAAACATAATGTTCAGGAGCATCCTGGGTGAGGAAACAGAAAGACTGCTAAAAGCCAAAAGACCAAACATTTATTAATTAAAATATGTAATATTATGTGTAATATTTTGGTTAATATCTTAATCCCTCAAGAATTTCATATACAGTATCATGATCATTTTCCCTCCTCTTACCTCTAATTCCTCAAAATTTTTCAGTTTCACTCTCTACCCTCTAGACCTTTCATTCCATATCATCTCTATTTTTGAACAGACAGTTTTGCCATGGTAGATGTACTGGTCTACTGGCATGGTGTTCTGCATAAGGTTGCTAGTATATGTTTCCATAGCTGACCATTTGGTGGTGGATAACCAACTGGTGTACAATCTTGAGTGTATGAAAGTCTGGTCCCAGAGAGAACAGGATTAAGTAACTTTAAGTCATTCTATAAATGTTGAAAACAACTAATTTTTTGCAAAGTTCATTTTTCTCACAGGCTTTAAGTTTTTGCCAATTGCCTGCTACTAGACAGACTAGGGAACAAAGAGTAGATAATGGGGCCTCTCATGTGGTTTCATCTTTTTACTCGATTTTATTCCAATCTTATCTTCTTGATGGAGTGATTTGGTCTCTGATAAGGAGCAAAGTTGAGAAAGTTCTTATAATTCCTTTGAGGGTGTGTCTCTAATATCCTATGGATGTTTTCCTTGGACCTACTTTCATTTAAAAACATTTTTTACATTAATTTAGGGGTGTGTGTGTGTGTCTGTGTGTGTGTGTTCACTGTGGGTGGGGGTGTTTTGGCCCCATATTTGTGTGGGTGCATGGCAAGACTGTACTGGTCAGAAGACAACTTATTTAGTTGTTTCTCTCCTTCTACCATGTAGATTCCATCAACTACACTCACGTGTTCAAGCTTTGGTTTCTAAAGCCTATGAGACTATTTTGATAAGTTCCCTTTCCTAAAGGCCCACATCATCTGCCAATACTGGCCATATTTGTTAAAGATTTTCATATGAATTTTTGAGGAATACTTAAAACATGGCAAGTGATGAAGGGAGAACACATTTCTGCTATTTTAAGCCACTCACTTTGATGACTTTGTCAGAGCAGGCACAGGAAATCCCTTCAAACACATTCCTTTTCTCTAACTAATTAGCATGCCTTATTTTTACTTATACCTTATTCATTTGAACTTTAGAAGTCATATTCTTGTAGACCAAAAATGGGAAAAAAACGGGAAGGTGCTTATTCAGGAAGTGTTGATAATATATTCATTTCTAACACATTCTGCCCTAACAGATCAGGTAAAGTACAAACCTGCCAAAGGTCAGAGATTCCTTCAGTTCAAATATCTTAGATTATTCATTTTTTTTCCATGCCACTACCTCTAGTAATCTAGTATCAAATATTTAAAAATGTTTGCAGATAAAGATATTTTTCTAAATTATTATTTTATACTACCTCTACTCCAATTATCGAAATGTTTTTTAAAATACTGCAAACTTTTATATATATCTATATCTATATATCTATATCTATATCTAGATATAGATATATAGATATAGTAATAGATAGATATATGGACAAACCCCAAGTAAATTCTGTAAATTTCTACTACCTAAGCACTTTAATCTTCTAGACAAATTAGAATTAATAAATTAAATGTGGAAAATGTGTAGGACCAATTTTGAAATAATGTCCCTTGGTTTTTAATATATAGTTTATCTTATTTTATCCTGTTTGCTTAACATCTGTTGGATGTCTGCTCTTTTCAGAAGAGGAGACAGAAAGGGAGTGGATTTGTGGTGAAGAAACCTGGGGAGTTGGGAGGAGTAAAGGGAAGGGAAACTGTGGTTAGGATGTATTGTAGAAAAGAACAATTGCTTTTCAATATAATAAAGGAATAATAGATGAAAACATATCTGTGAAATTAAAAAAAAAGAAAGAAAAGATGATAAAGAAAATGTCAAGCAAGAAATTGTTGAAAAGAAGGAAACAAGGAAACAGATGAAAAACATGGCAGCTAGAGATTAATTCTCATTTAAAATGTTAATATATCAAAATTCAGCTTCCTATTATCTTCCCCAATCAATATTCATGTTACTGGTTTATAAACCAAAATTGGAATTCAATGAAAAAAGTAAGCTACAAACAATAGTTTAAAAAGATGTAATTTAAAAATAAAACACAGTTGTTGCACTGAGAATTATCTTTCCACTAATGCAAATTTTTGTGCATATATGTTTTTGGCTACTGGAATATCATAAGACTTAGATAAATTCTATCATACATGAAAAACCTGATTCCTGTACAGACTGTAAATGCTTTTGTGTTGAGCTTACATAACATATTCCATTGCTCCTAGTTAGGATCAGATTGCTTCAATGACTCATGCCTCATCCCTCCTCAGATCACTCACACTTGCTAATAATACACTATTAAGATAAGTGGGTCATGGAAGAACCTAAATACAAAAAGCAGAATACTTCATGTCAATGCAGCTAAGTATGATATGCTTAATATTTCAAGGCTAGTGGTCATACTACAGGAAATTTGCCCAATTATTCAGTGTTTGACCTAAGTCTAAGTTGCTATACATATTATATGAGTGATAGTAGTTATATTCATAGACATATTTTTCCTTCAATAATAGTCAGTTATAAATTTTTCCTTTTATTGAACATATTTTCTTCTCACATAATATATATTGATTATAATTTCCTTCTTTCCACTCCTTCCAATTCATAACCTTCTCCCTTTTGATCCAGATTCACTCCCTTTCTGTCTCTCCAAAAACAATCTGGCTTCTAAAGGATAATAATAAAATATAATAAATAAAAAATAAAACAAAAGATAAAACATAAAATAACACACAAGAATTAGATAAGACAAACAAATAGAAAAAAAGTCCAAGAGAAAGCACAGGAATCAGACTCACTCATTCATACATTCAAGATTATCATAAAAACACTAAGGAAGAAGCTACAACATACACACAGAGTATAATTGGCATACCCGAGCAGGCCATGTTCATGCTGCCTAAGTGTTTGTGAGTTCATATGAGATTTATTATGTTGAATTAGAGACCCTTGCTTTATTTTCTAAATGAATAGTTGAGAATATCTTAGTAAACAAGATATCATGAAAACCAAACAAAACCAGTCCAATCAGTCCAAACTTACATTCAATATGTGGTATTGTAGGAATTTAATATGTGCAGATTTTTCAGATTCTCATGCATTATTTATTAGCTCCCATGAACTGGAAATGATAATTCAATAATACTAATTTTACTCAACATACATTGATTGATTGATATGGATTTTGAAGCAACTGTCTGGCATTTGCTATAAAGGAGAATTTAGATACAGAAAATGATACAAAATTCTTGTAAAAAGATTCATGAGGAAGAAAACAGACTTTGTTTGTATTTACTACTAATATAAGCATACAAGTATGACAATTATTATCCACACATAATTCAGGTTTCTTCTATATCACTGATGATTTATTTAGCACAATCTTTATGAAAATGGTTGTAAAGAAAATCTGTAAATAGTACCAACACAAACATTCTTCCCAATACATAAAATAATTTATTTTTTAATTGCTTTATTAATATTACTTTTCATATACTTTTGCCAATATGAAGGGAATTGATTTGGACTTAAAGTATGCGTAATAAGAAAATTCTCCAGATAGGTGAAAATTAGTGAAGTGATAGCAGAAGTCTCTCTTGTTTTCAGTAAAGGGTTTTAAATACTTTCTTTTTGTAACCCACTTTCGCCTACGATACTTAAGTACTTAATTTTGTCTAAAAGCTTATTTTAAATTTCACAATATATGTGCACACATACCGATTATGTGTGTATGTGTGTGTGTGTGTGTGTGTGTGTGTGTGTGTATGCATGTATGTGTTTGTTTATGTGTACCCTCTGTCTTGGTTGTTATATTTTAGATGTGTTCTTTCAGGTTTTTCAGTTTTTGGTTGAGAACTCATGTGGTTTTGATATTATAATTCCTTTTCTATTTTTCTTCAAACTGCAATTTTTCTACTAATAAAAAACATTCCCTTGCTTTGAGTAAGGTATTAGTGATACATGCTTTATCTATACAGCATAAATGCTTGGCTTAAATGTCTTTATATCTATGAGTGCTGTATTATATTTGGAGAGTAGACAGGCACTTCAGTGTACTTCTTAAGGTCAATTTTCTGTAATGATCATGAAAATTAATATATATCCTCCTTAGCTGAATTATAGTTAATTTTACATCTGAAATACATGGAGAATAACTGTTCACAGAGAATACAAGAAGAATCATTACTTTGCACATGTTTTATTAAGTCTGTGAGCTATGGGTTCCTACAGATAGCATACTAAGACATCTCTGGTGATGTGCTCTCATTTGCTATGTTAACTGAGCCCTTAAATTTTACCTTTGAGGACCTGAAGCAGAAGTGTTCTCTTTAACTAAAAAAAAAAAAAAAAAAAAAGAAAAAAACAAAAAACAAAAAACAAAAAAACCAATGACTAAATCAATTTGCTATACTTTGAATTTTTAAATAGGTCCAGTGTTGATATAAAATGTGTCACTGATTTTACAATGTAACACGTATGTAAATTAATTTTGAATGTAAACTTCTAATTTGATAAGATTTAAATTTCAAAAAGTTATAGTTGACACCCACTACGAAAGCTACATTGACAGTCTCTGTGAATACCTGACTCCTAGTGTAGGCAGACACTAAGTACATGCTACCAACTCTATTCTGCCTGTGGCCCTAAAATTGTATTTCCAGTGAAGAGTACTAGACTCAAATCAGAAATCTCCTTATCCCTTAGACACTGCTGAAAATCAAGTACCCAACACCTATTATCTGACACCACCACAGCAATACTTTTAATAGTAGTGATACTAGACTTGGATTCTCAATTCTGCCAGCATCTTTTACTTGGGGAAACATTCTAAATTCTTTGCCTGAAACTCCTTGGTTATGAGAATCTTCTCACACTGTAGAACGTCTTCCTTTAGACTGAGAAACTTAATTTAGCTTGTGCTGAACCATGATTTACTGTGCACACCATTTAATCTTCAGTTCTGTATTGCATAAAGATGGAAGCTCAAGACCCCTATAGCTGATAAATAACTGAACAAATGAAATAACAGACAACAGAGCTTCTCATGTCCAATCATAAAGGAGAGAATAAATTTCCAAACCAAGCACAACTAATAACCTTATTTCAGATGTCATGTCCCATCATTAGCATACAATCAAGAATAATGAAAACAAGTCTTTGACACAAATTTAATAGTAACATAGCAACATCTTCTGAGAAAAGTGACATAGAAGAAATAGAAACAAAAATCCTGGATGATGTAACACAGACTCAGAAAGATAGACAACATAAGATTTTTCTCATCTGTGGATGATAGCTCTAAAAGTTCAGATATTTTTATACCATTTGAACACCCATATAGGTCAGGAAATTAATAAAAGGACACACAAAATGGACAGGATGCAGAACCCTCTGTGGTAAATACAGGTATAAGGGGTTAAAAGGCAATCATAAAACAGGTAAAGTTAAATTTCTGTGGGAAATTGGAGGCTAGAGGGGGGTGTAGGGAAGGATAAGCAATATTAAATACACTTTAAAAATTTCATATGAAAACCCACTACCGGATAAGATTGACAAAGAAAAAAACAAGAGTTAAAATTGAGTTACCACAGAGAGATCTCACAATGAAATAAAATACACAGTTATAGATAGATTGGGGGATAGATTGAAAGGGTCATGTGTAGAGGAGAAGAGAGTGTATTGAAGAAGAAAATATAGAGAAATATTGCCAAAATAAAGGGTTATTGGAAAATTAGTATGGAATCATAATACTGTACAAAATTCTAAAATATGTACACATAAACAGGCAATTTAAATGAAATTGTCAAATACTGTCAGGAACTGTCCCAACTACCCATATCAAAAAGAAATAAGATTGGTTTACATTGGAGTATTTTAGCTGCTGCCTGAAAGGGACATTTGGGAATGCTCAAATACCTGAGGCTGTTGTCAAGACTATAGGTTGCTTTTCAGAAACTGACACCAAGGCCAGACTGTTGAACTCAACACTTAGATAACTTCTTACACGTGGAGTTGTGGAGCTGGTGCCTGTATTGATTCTTCACCAATGAATTCTAGAATTTTTCATACAAGAAGGTACTCTGCACACTATCAAAATAGAAGTGTATACCCTAAGACAACATAAACCTTTTGAACTGCAATGGTGTTCTGCCTGCAAGATATTCTAGGGCAATGGTGACACAAAGCTTGTAGGAATACCAACCCGTGATGTAAGTGGCCACATATTGCACTACATTGCACTACACTACGCTACCAGAAATGGAACTATATCTGATTCTGCATGGATTCTTACCTTCAAGAATCTAATACTAGATGGCTCAGAAACCTAGAATAAACAAAATTAATACTGTTCAAATATTGTGATAAATGACTCCCAATGATATTCTACTATATTCATAGATTGGTACCTTCTTTAGCCATCACAAGAGACAGTTCCTTCTGTAGCAGATGGAACCAAGCATACAGATACACAGGCAGACTTTCTTCAGAGGGTGAGGGAACTTGAGACATTCAGTCCTAAATGGGAAGTCTCATCAAATTCTTCTGTCAGAGCTCAAGGAACACTTCGAAAATGAGGCAGAAAGACTATAAGAGCCAGAGGTGATAGAGGACATGAAGAAACGAGACCCAGCAAATCAAGCTAGTCAAAGCTTCTACAGTCAGAGACTGTAGCAGTATGCTCAGCACCTACAAGAGTCTGCACTAGGGCCTCCAAGTATGGGCTACAGCTTCCAATTCAGTGTGTATATGATATTCCTGAAAGTGTGAATGAGTAGGTGTCTTACTTTTATGTCGTCTCTTGTGCTCTTTACTTTTGTTGGTTCTCCTCGGTGTTTATATGATTTTATTTGGTTACACGTTTTTTGTTTTGTTTTGTTTTGTTTTGTTTCATTTTGTTTTGCTTTCTGCTTAATGTTTATGTTTTTCTTTCTTTCTTTTTTTTTCTTTTAGTTTGAGAATCTGGATGCTTGCATCATGTAAATTTTGGGTCCCCTAAATGGTTTGCAAGAGACACCACACCTGTGCATGTAATACACTGAGGGACCCTCCCTCCAGTTGATTCTGATTGGTAAATAAAGTTGCCAGCAGCCAATAGCTGGGCAGGGCAGAGGTAAGACTTTAGGATTCTCTAGAGAGGGAGCTGAGAGAGGGAAAAATGAGGTCCTTCATGATGGGAGGAGAAGAAAGTTGCCATGGTTGAGAAGGTACAGAAGAGAGGGCAGAGCTACCTTGCAGAGCTGGGAGAATAACAGCCTAAGAAGGTTGCTGGACTGGGTCCTGGGCAGCCAAGATGGAACATCGGATTTATTAAGTAATATCTCGGGAATGTTGGAGGGAGGTGGATTAGCCACGTGGAGGTTAAGAAGTGGCCCAACCATTGAGCTGTTTATGGATATCAAAATATAAAGGCTTTCTCTCTGTCTCTCTGTCTCTGTCTGTCTCTCTTTCATACTCTGTCTCTGTCTCTCCTCTCTGTCTCTCTCTGTGCCTCTTACTGTCTTTGTCTCTGTCTCTCTGTCACTCTTTCTGTCTTTCCTCTCTCTCTCTCTCTCTCTCTTTGTGTGTGTGTGTGTGTGTGTCTTTCATTTGGGAGCCCAGAAAAATGGGGTGATTAAGTTGCTACCCAGATCAATTTTAGTTTATAATTGGGTAATACTACATGAGAATTTGTTGTTGTAGTATTTTCACTTTTTTTTGAGAAATATCACAAAATTGTGTGTGTGTGTGTGTGTGTGTGGGGGGGGGTGGATTTATATGAACTTCTGAGAGAGGAAGAATTGGATCAAAATATATAAATCAAAAACTTTTAAATAATAGAAAAAATAAAATGGTGTTATACTCTAATACAAAAATAGTGTTTCTATTAGGCAACCACAGCTAACTATTGAAAAATCTCATAGCCAGGAATGGTTTATTTTTTGGAGTTATTGGCCAGGAATTTTCTCTAACCTCAAAATGTTGCAACTGTACTGTCATTATTCCTGGTTTCTCTCCAGAACTTGATGGCATACCCTATAATTCAAGATACCAAATATTTTGGTCATGTAGAAATCAAGTTGATGATGAACTTGGAGGTTCATCTCTACTACCTATATTCCATAATGTTTAGAAATGGTCTTCAGGCTACCAAAGAGAAAAGCAATCATCATTCATGCACATCTTTAAATACTTATATCTATAATAAACAGTGAGTTGGAAAGTCATGCTAAATGCAATAGAATTATGCACATCAGGTAACTAATCAACCATTTTTCTTTGTGTTTAGTCACACTTCATAAAATGAAACCCCTTCCTAAAAGCAGTATTAGGCTAACAATTGATAGCTACATTTGTCAAAACTACAGGAGAAGCTACTACAACTAATTTGCTAAATGGATGTAATGTCAATCTAACTACTAATGAATTACTATTAAACTCAGAGATCAGCACACTCAACCTTTATAGAGATATTTCTTCAGTGGCAATTAGTACTGGCAAGGTACAGGGAAGAAGGAGCAACGTGTTCAACCTTAAATGAATCTTGAAGGCTATTGTGGTGGTTGGAAGAAGAATAGTCACCGTAGGTTCATTTGTTTGAATATTTAGTGTGCAGTTGGTGTGGCTGTTTGAGAAAGATTAAACAGTGTGTGACATTGTTGATGGAGAGGTTTCAATGAGGATGGACTTTGAGACTTCAAAATCCTCTTGCCATTCCCACTGTGTTTTCTACATGCCACTGTGCTTTGATATGTGAGCTCCTGCTGGCATCATGGTCTCTACCTTCTGGTCCCATAGGCCTAATTAAACACTTTATAAGTTGCCTGGATCATGCTGTTTTATTAAAGCAATAGAAAAGTAACTACTAAAAGTTAATCTCCTCCTCCAAAGCCTAAGAGATTATTGCAGAAGAGAGAGTAGACGAGTGTGAAAATCAGGGGTTGTACATGGCTCTTGGGAAACAGTCTTTTTGATATAGTCCTGTAGCTATAGATAGATAACCTCACAGTTGTGAGAGCATACACAGAATCAGCACAAGGAAACATCACAGCGAATATTAGCATGGAATGGAAACTAGGCACAGAATCACATTCCTAATCCTATTGACAATTGTTGGTAGTTGGAAGAGGTAGACAGAATTTTATTTGAAAGTGTGGCCATTGATAAGTCACACCACACATCCAGGAAAAATTTTCATCGTGATGGATTGAAAAAAAGAACACAAAATTCTGTGGGTGGATGATGAGGAATAGGTCTGCAAAGAGCAGGGTAGTAGAATTAATAATACAAAAACATGGATACAACCCTCAAAGAGCTATATCATTTTAATTAATATTATATTCAAAGTTATTCCTATTGATTGATTGGGGTTGAGAGTAAAAAGGGAATTTTGTATTAAGACCTTAAATTCTCTTTCAAAGTAAAATACTTGAATATATTATGTAGTGTATATTTTTATTTTAAATATTAAGTGATACTGTAATATTACAGATGTAATATTGGTGAAACCATATGATTCAAAGGATATTATATATCACATTTCTTATTTGGAGTAATCCAAAACTTTATTCCTTCAATTATACCGCAGATTATAAAAATCATGTCAATATATTTTCTACTTCATCTTTGTAACCAACCTAGTCTTTAACAATGAAAGAACATTGAATAACTTCTCATGTACTTCTAGATTGTTACGATTGATATCCACATTTTTATGAAAATAATCAATGGGTCACACAATCAATGGTACAGGTATAGCCTGTATCATAGTCAACAAAAGTTAGTAGTACGTTTTCTTAATAGAATTATTAAAATAAATTGTATACTATGGAAATGCTATTAAAATAAATTTAAGTGCAAGATAATATTCAGTTGGATAAAGATGAGTAACTGTTGACCTTTCTTCTTTTCTATGTGCAACAAAATCAACAGTCTATAGAGTAGGAAATGCACTCTATGATTTGGATTGTCACTGTTGAGCAAATGCACAGCATTGTGAGTAACAAACTAGCCAGAATTTTTATATCAAATAATATGTGTGTGTGTGCATGTGTGTTTCTGTGTATTTGTATGTTTATACATAGTTGTGTCAGCCCATGGTTGTAGAGGCCAGATGTTGACATCCAATGTCTTTCTCAGTGGCTCTCCACTATTGTTTATGAGATAGAGTATTTCATTGATCCCAACAATCACTATTTACCAGAATTATGTGGATAGCAAGCTCCCATGATCCTTCAGTCTGTACTTAGCATTAAAGACCTATGCTATATGCCCACACCCAGATCCTAATGTTTACAGGATCACAACTTTATCTACTGAAGCAAACTTTTTGCTGTAATTTGTGTCATATTTCAAGACTGTTTTAAAAATAAGAACAAAATGAATAATGGTGATTTTCCTGGAAAACTTGGTTATTACGGACATAGTATAGTTTATTAAAAGTTTTGAGAAAGTGGATTCAATAAGTATCTTGTTTGTATATTAGACCTTCTTTCTGAGAAGTTTTTTTTTCTAAGATTACTAATTTGAGAGGGTAGAGTATGAGAGGAGGAGGAGGGAGGAGCCAAGAAAGAGCTTGAGAAGGGAGGACTTGGAAAAGATTGGGTGAGAGGCAAAAAAGAGGAAATGACAAAAGTTTCTTTTTAAAACAAAATTTTATACATATCTCATAATTATGGAATATTTAAAGTCTATAGCCATGAAAGGCTTGTCAAGTGTAAACGGATCTTGATATGGAATCGTCATTTGCAGGATAAGAGCACTGTACTGAGGAAAGAGCATAATGAAAAGGACCCAGTAGATCCCCTTTAGGATTTAAGATCTTAAAGATGCTTTGTCATATATTCAGAATAAATAATTTTTATCCATTTAATGATATAAGCAGTAGAATGCTTCGCGAAATACTAATCGTAAATACCATTCCTTATGCAACATATGTATGTTAGAATGTTAGGCGTGTACATGATAAAAGACTGCTGACACAAATTTTTCTCCTCAAATTAAAAAAAAAATAAAATGAGGCATACTTTCAGAATTTTTAAGATAAACCAGCACACCTATGAATCTTTAAACTGAAAATTTTCAAATATATTATGTGAATAAATTAATTATAAGTTTCACCCACACAAATGGGTATATATACATATAGATACAAATATTTTCTTCTGTTATATGTGTTTATGCAGATATATATTCATACATATATAAAGGGGTGTGAGTAGAAGCAGTTAAGTGTGCATGTCAAGGGAAGTCTAAAACTAAAGCTTCAATTTCCAATCTCTCCTAAAACTAAAACCAATTATCTGAAAGCTTGACAAGAGTGGTCACATGTTTTACACTTATGTTTCTGTGAACACACTTCCAAGGGGACTGTACTTTAAAAGCTAAAAATCACAGAAGCATGTTATATTAACCCAGTTCAATAACGGCAACCACAAATGGAATGCAAAATATCCCTTCAATCTTTCTGTAATTACTTCTAAATAGAAAAGAGAGCCACCTGGGGCTGAAAGTGTATTAGCAGTCATTTCTGTAATGGAATTACTTGACAAATATTACTACAGGCAAAAGCTGTTAATATAAAATATCAAACTCATATATAAATGTATACACACACACACACACACACACACACACACACACATACATATGTGGTAATACCCAGAATTATTACACATGTTTGAAACTAGAAACCATACTTAGAATGGTTAACAGGTAAAAAATTCTATAAATGCAATGGAGAAAATGACCACTGAAAAGCAAAATAACTTCCATATTATTCATGCTTGACAAATCTTATAATCAGAGATAATAGTTATTAAAGTGAGCTTCGGGTTTATGGCAACATTTAGTACCGAAATCTCTTTCACCTTGAAGGTAGATGAGATTTCAATATTCCCTAAATAGTGCTTTGTAATGTTTCCCCTTCCTTCTCCTTTACTTCTAGAATAATTTTAGCTTTTTAATGCCATGGAAGTGCCTAATGTCCTTGGTGAGTTCATCTTTCCCTATAGAAACTGCTTGAAAATTATGTTATCTTAGAAAAGGGCAATGAAGTGAGATTTTTTTACCTGACTTCTTATTCATATTTGTTGTGGAAAGCCTGAATGATTAATTAGCTAGAAATTATTTACAAAATAGCTATAATATCCTTCCTGTCAAGGTAAGTGTTTAGCATATTTTAAAGAAAAGTCGTCTCTGCTATATGGTCTCATATATTCTGTTTTTTGTGGGGAATGAATAGCATGAAGCAATATTCGCTAATGGTAAGTATGTCACAAAGACACAAAGATAGCAAACATAGTGGAAAAGTGGATATTGGGGAGATAATTTGGTTTGGAGTACTCATGGTGTAATTTCTGAACTAGATGACTCTTCCAGAAGAGTCTAGAAAATCAACTAGAAAGAATAAGTTGGTTCTTAAAGAGAGCTAAAACAAGAAAGAACCAAGATAGTATTTCTGAGTGAAGGCATCCTGTGAGGGACACAAAGAGAAAAGATGACTAATGGCAAATTATGTAGGATCTGAAATAACTGAAATATTTTGATCTCAATAAAAAAACCACAGAGATCCTTTCAAAATGGTGATATACATTGCAAACTGTATACACAAATGTACATGTTACATAATAAAAGTGACAGAGAAAAACGTATTGTTTTGCCTTATAATTCTAAGGGGGATAAAGTCCATTTTAGTAGAATGCATAGCAAGAGAAAAATAAGACTGGGTGGCAGCCAGGAAGCAGAGAGATTCACTATTACAGGAAACAGACAACTACAGGAGACTGGTGTTTTTATTACTTTGTTGTTTTTGCTTATTTTCTTTCTTTTATTTATTTATTTTTTTAGCATCAAAGCCCACCACATTGACATACTTCATCGAGCAAGGCTCTACCATATCAAGGTTGGATAACTTTCCCAAGTAGCATCAACAATTAGGGATTAAGTGTTAAGATACATGAGCTTATTGGGCATGTATCTCATTCAATCTATCCTATGTGTGTAAAGAAATATATTGTCAATGTTTAATATGACAAAGAAAGAAAATTAATATTTTTAAAGTAATTATGCAAAAGTCCAAGTAAATATAAATAATAAAGTTCCCTTAGTGTGGGCTTAACAGAATAATGGTTTTGATGTTCTCAATGGAGCTAAAAGTATTTCATGAAAATTCCATTATAAGAATCTTATTTCAAAAGAGAAGTCAAAAGGATGTAGAGAGTTCTAGTTGAAATCTCAGATAAACTTATTGAAACAAAATTATTGAAAGAGTAGAAATCAGGAGTAGAGGTTCTTTTTTTTTTGTTTGTTTGTTTTGAGAGTGTGTCAGTTATCATGTCACACATTATGGCTGGAACTCATTATGTTCTTTGAACTTCAACTCATTCAACTCATTCCAAACCTCTAGTCTCATCCAAGTTCAGATGAACAATAGTATTCTAATATGCCATTTGATTACTTTAAATTCAAGACTGTCTTACACTAGTTTCAGAAAATATCCATGAAAGTCACTAAGCTATGTATATTAGAAATATAGGTGATCTAGTATAAATATAAATATTTTACTAACAGTTTTGTTCTGCAACATGAATTTTTTGACTGTTTTTCAGTTATTTTTCACATCTTATCTGAGGTTCTATGTGGAGTAAAACTTTATCTATTATGCCATAAATTCAATAAAGCTTTATAATGTTCTTCTCCTAAATTGTACTCCTCAGACATTGCTCTAATGTTCCTTAAGGTTAATTCTGAACTTGTGCCCAGTGAACACTTGCTATAAATGTTATTGAACCCAGAATGAGAGTCTTAATTCCTCCACTGGCTATAAAAGCAAGCCTTCATTATGAATTCTGGAACTGAAAATTACACCATTCAGGCTGTGTAATGGACCTTACCAATGGGGTCTAATAAGGTGTTATTTCAATCTCTAGCAACACACATGGATAGATTGAAATGAGGTGTACATGGAGAAAAGCACACTAGGTTTTCTAGTAGTTGTGTTAGCAGAAGAACATAACTGTATGCTTTTGGGTTGTTTTAAATTTTCATGGATTGACTCTAGAACTTAAAGAGAGAAAGCACAATGTTAAGCTAAAGAATCTGACACATAAAAATTCTTTCACTTGAGAAGACCTTATTGGAAGCATCCAAGGTATCTTTATCTCTTGTAAAATCTAGAAAAATTAAAGTGAAAGTCAGACTTTGGATTTTGTCCACAGTAACAGAAGTATGCAGGGAATAAACATATTCAATTGGCAAGTCTTCATTATTGAAAACTTACATAAAATGAAAGCATATTATATAAATATATTCTCTTCATGTTGGCCAAATTACTATAAACATAAATAACTAGAAAACAATATGGTCTTATAAGATGCTTTTGGAGATACCTGGGCATTTTCATATCATCTTATATAGTTACAAAATGGTAATATACCATTCTAAATGGTTCTGACTTGTGAATAGAAAAGAAAAAATTTAGTGATGAAACTGGACAAATTTCCTGCTATTCACTGCAAATTGTGGTAATTATGAAATAAGCTATTTTAATAGAATTCAAGAAAAGCAAATTTATTCAATCAAAAATAATCTTACATGATTTTACTTCTTATGAGTTATGAAAAAATTGTGTGCAAAGGAAATATGAAATATAAAATGAAATTTCCATTTGCAGCAGGACTCCCTTTTAGTAAAATGAGTCTGAAACATTATCTTACCTCATACTCGAATCCTTTATATTTTACAAAAGAATGGAAACCAGAAACCTAAGAGAATATCTTTTCAAACAGTTTTATTACTTTTGCTAAATTTTGGATATTTTTTACTTAATGATAATTATTACTGCAATCTCTTGGACATTTCTCAAAATGCTATCCTCTTAGATGTTTGGCAAATTTTCATTTGCACTCAGAATTATTTTAAACAAAGAGTTAGAATGATGTAAATTAGGGTTTAGGGAAATGTCAAAGACAGTGTCACAATAATGTCACGATAGAGATATTAGCATTACCAGGCTCAGATTTTTCATATAAAGAGGCTTTCTATTGCATTATGCTTATGTATTAAAGCAAAGAATATTCAAAAAGCTCAGTTTCAAAAACTTTAAATTTACAATTAATCATATGCTAAGTTTTTAAAGAAAGTAGCAAAAGAAAATAGTTTGTGCCTAAAACAAGAGAAAAGTTTTAAATAAAACAAACCACATATAAATATGTTGAACATATGATTGATTTTTCTAGGTCTTTGAAATGGATGTTATTCCTAAAATTTATACAAAGTATTCATTTCATTTTTTTGTAGGTATCTTGTCAAAAGCAATGGACACACATTTATTATTAAAATAGTGATGTATTCATTTGGGCTCTTTTTTGACCCTTTGAACTTGCACAAAAATTTGATATACAGTTAAAACCTTAAAGCATTTTCTGCTTTTAAAATTTTGATGTAGTATGCCATATGACATTTTCAGAAAATCAAAGACACATTTTAAAAGTGTTATGTAGTTCTTTTGATAATTTAGAGAGTCTCAATTATCATTTATGAGAAAAGATATTGTTTTCAATTACTATTATTATGATCAATATTATTATCACTAAAAGATCACATAAAATGCTTGTATAAAAATAATATATTTTTCACTATAGAAATATGTTTATATCTCTCTCATCCTAAATTCTGACAAGTGAAAATCTAGTAAAATTATATTCTTGTTTTTATTCAATATAACATACCACCTTATATGATAACTCATAGTTTACAAGTTTATTATAAGTTCAGCAATGCAAAAGTCATGTTTTGTGCATTTAAAATTTACATGACATATTTCTTCTTGGCTATTAAATAGGTATTTAATCCATAACAACTCTGCATCACTGCACAAGCATTTTACCTAAGTTAATTATATAAATGAAGAAAGTAAACATTATGCTACAGAAATATCATCATAGCAGATGATTTAGTTGCTCATGGTGATTTTATTAAGCTTCCAATTAATTCGGGAGGAGATGCTTGCTATAGTGTGGAATAGTGAAATTAGCAATACCATGAATAGGAATAATTGAAGAAACCCTGACTTTGTTACTGTGAATACAATGTGCATGTGTTTTAAAACAGGAAATCAACTCTAAAAAGTGCTAAAGTTTTCATATATCAAAGTTTTATATTTCCTTGAAAACCAAGGAGTATTTAAAAGAGAGCAAGAAATACAATTAAAATAAGGCAAAATGAGACTGTTTTTAATGATACATTTGTTAACATAGGAGAGTCAAACCAAATAAAACCATGTTAGAAAAGACACTGGGAAGGCATTTCTTTGATCCTAAACCCATATTGATCCAGTGGATACTAAGGTTACTTCATAGAAATAAGTGCTTGTCAGGGTCATCAATGACATAGATACATTAGAAACCAGTTCTCTGTATGCAAGGTATTCTCTTGAGAAACCTACAACATACTCTGCTGAGAAACCTTTTCTTCTCCTTGTGTCCTGTGCAACAGACGCTTTTCTCCATGTATTCATATCTATTCTTTCTCTCTTTTCTTTCAATTCTAAATATCACAAGTAACTAATCATGAGATTAGTGTACTTGACTGAAATTCACAGGCCCAAATTCAGAATGTTCAAGATGGTCAATCAGCCATTGAGAATGGCTTTAAAAGTGGCTGCCACAATGGTGGTAGATTTGTTACCTGGATTTTAGCACTGTATTACCACCTTGCTTCATTTAATCTAGAGAAATCCACTACATACCCCTAGGAAGTGTCTAGAAATTACCTATAAATACTATGTTGATAACAGTATTTATACTTTGAAAATATGGCCTCACAGATTATAAGGTATGAGTCAATAAAAATTTATCTGATGCAGGGCATGGGATAGAAAAAAAGACATATCAACACAAATTGATGGACATCTGAAATCCCAAAACACTGCAGTGAACACTGATGTAATCTGTTGTTTAACTATTTTGGCACTATGTTTTATTTGTATGATGTTATATAAATATGCCCTTGAGAGTCTTTGTCTTTAGTACACGGACTGTATATAAATATTTGTTTGTAGGCCTTTGAACCTACATCTGTTTTGGTGTTTGGCACATGTGCCAGTAGGACAAGAGCTTCCTGTCTAATTTCCTTCTTTTGAGGTGAATAAAGTCTTACTCCTCTGCCCATTCGTTCTCATAATCTCTTCAACCTCCCAACTACTCCCAACTATCCTTCTTTCCTAGTGTTGGTGCTCAATCTTTACATAATGCTTGATCAGTCTATCTTGTGTCATAGGAAGATTTCAAAACAAACCCTATTTTGTTTGGAGCAGATGGAATATATAATGATAAGGAAATCCAAAACTATTCCTAGCACAGAACAGAATGCCAGGGATGTTCTAGAATCAGAATGCATTGAGTAAGAAAACACAGCTACACAGAGGAAAATTTCTTGAACAAAACACCAATGACTCAGGCTCTAAGATCAACAATTGACAAATGAGACTTCATAAACTTGAAAAGCTTCTATAAGGAAAAGAACACTGTTGAAGGAACAGCAAAGCAACCTACAGATCGGGAAAAGATCTTTACCAATCCCACATCTGATAGAGAGTTAATATCCAAAATATACAAAGAACTCAGAAAGTTAGACTCCAGAGAACCAAAGAAACCTATTTAAAAATGGGATATAGAGCTATAAAAAGAATTTTCAGCTGAGGAATCTTGAATGGCAGAGAAGCATCTAAAAATATGTTCAAAATTCTTAGTCATCAGGGAAGTACAAATCAAAATATCCCCGAGATTCTACCTCACACCAGTCAGAATGGCTAAAATCAAAAAGACAAAGATTCTCAAGAGCATATTTATATAACATCATACAAATAAAACATAGTGCCAAAATAGTTAAATAACAGATTACATCAGGTGACAGCAGATGCTGGTGAGGATGTGGAGAGAGATTGCAAGATAGTACAGCCACTTTAGAAATCAATCTGGTGGTTCTGCAGAAAACTAGAAATAGTTCTAACTGAAGACCCAGCTATATAATTCCTGGGCATATACCAAAAGATGCTCTATTATATTACAAGGACGCCTGCTCCACTATGTTCATGGCAGCCTTATTGATAATAGTCAGAATCTGGAAACAACCCAGATATGCCTCAAGTGAAGAATAGATATAGAAAATGTTTATAATACTATTTATACCCAGAAAATTTGACTCTCACATATTATCAGGTATGAGTCAATGAAAATTTATCTATTTATACAATGGAATAAAAATCAGCTATTAAAAATGATGACTTCATGAATTTTGTAGTCAAATGGATGGAAAAAGAAATATCATCTTGAGTGATGTAACCTTGACCCAAAAGGACATATATTGTATATACTCACTGTGGATATTAGCCTGAAAACTCAGAATACTCCCATTACAACTCACATACCACATGAAGCTTAACAAGAAGGAAGACCAAAGTGTGGATGACTCAGTCCTACTTAGAAGGGGGAACAAAATAATCCCGAGAGGTAAAGGGAGTGAAAGACATGGGAGATAGGGGGGATGGGGTCACGATCAGGTATAGGAAGAGACAGGAGAGAAGTCCAGAGGGTCAGGAGAATGAGTGGTTGTGCGGGGGGGATGGAGAACGTGGGCAACTACTAGAAAGTTTCAGACTAGACAAGGCTGCCAACTCTCTCCTTACCTATTCAATATAGTACTTGAAGTTCTAGACAGAGCAATTAGACAACAAAAGGAGGGCAAATGGATAAAAATTGGAAAGGAAGAAGTAAAAATATCACTATTTGCAGATGATGTGATAGTATACTTAAGTAATCCCAAAAGTTCCACCAGAGAACTCCTAAACCTGATAAACAACTTCAGCAAAGTAGTCGGATATAAAATTACCTCAAACAAATCAGTAACCTTCCTCTACTAAAAGGATAAACAAGCTGAGAAAGAAATTAGGGAAACAACATCCTTCACAATAGTCGCAAATAATATAAAATATCTTGGTGTGACTCTAACTAAGCAAGTGATAGATCTGTAAGACAAGAACTTCAAGTCTCTGAAGAAAGAAATTAAAGATTTCAGAAGATAGAAAGACCTCCCATGCTCATAGACTGGCAGGATTAATATAGTAAAAATGGCCCTCTTACCGAAAGCTATATGCAGATTCAATGCAATCCCCATCTAAATTCCAACATGGAATTCTTCATGGAGTTAGAAAGAACAATTTGTAAATTCATCTGGAATAACAAAAAATTCAGGATAGGGAAAATTATTCTCAACAATAAAAGAACTTCAGGGGGAATTACCATCCCTGAACTCAACCTACACTACAGAGCAATTGTGACAAAAACTGCATGGTATTGGTACAGTGACAGGCAGGTAGAGCAATGGAATAGAATTGAAGACTGAGAAATGAACCCACACACTTGAGGTCACTTGATCTTTGACAAAGGAGCTGGATCCATCCAGGGGGTAAAAGACAGCATTTTTAACATTTTTAGCATTTTAACATTTTTAGCTGGTTCAACTGGCAGCATGTAGAAGAATGCAAATTGATCCATTCTCATCTCCTTGTACAAAGCTCAAGGCCAAATAGATCAAGGACCTCCACATAAAACCAGATACACTGAAACTAATAGAAAAGAAAGTGAGGAAGACCCTTGAGGAGAATGCACAGGAGAATGTTTCCTGAACAGAACACCAATAGCTTATGCTCCAAGATCAAGTATTGACAAATGGGATCTCATAAAATTGCAAAGCTTCTGTAAGGCAAATGACATGTCTATGGGGACAAAAAGGCAACCAACAGATTAGGAAAAGATCTTTATCAATCCTACATTTGATAGAGGAATAATATCCAATATATACAAAGAACTCAAGAAGTTAGACTCCAGAGAATCAAATAAGCCTATTAAGCAATGGGGTACAGAGCTAAACAAAGAATTTTCCATTGAGGAATACATTATGGCTGAGAAACACTTAAGAAATGTTCAAGATCCATAGTCATCATGGAAATGCAAATTAAAGCAACCCTGAGATTCTACCTCACACCAGTTAGAATAGCTAAGATCAAAAATTCAGGTGAAAGCAGATACTGGCGGGCATTTGGAGAAAGAGGAAAAAGGAATACTCCTCCATTATTGGTGGGATTGCAAGCCGGTACAACCACTCTGGAAATCAGTTTGGTGGTTCCTCAGAAAATGGGATGTAGTTCTATTTGTGGACCCAGCTATACCACTCTTGGGCAAATACCTAGAAGATGCTCCAACACGTAATAAGGATATATACTCCACGATGTTCATAGCAGCCTTATTTATAATAATTCCAGAAGCTGGAAAGAACCCAGATGTCCCTCAACAGAGGAATGGATAAAGAAAATATGGTACATTTACTTAATGAAATACTACTCAGCTATTAAAACAATGATTTCATGAAATTCTTAGGCAAATAGATGGAACTAGAAAATATCCTGAGTGAGGTAACCCAATCACAAAAGAACACACATGATAAAGTGAACACACTGATACGTGGATATTAGCCCAGAAGCTTGGAATGCCCAAGATAAAATTAACAGATCACATGAAGCTCAAGAAGGAAGACAAAATGTGGATACTTTGGTCCTTCTTAGAAGGGTGAACAAAATAACCATGAGGGGGACACAGAAACAAAGTGTGGATCAGAGAGTAAAGGAAAGGCCATCCAGAGACTACACCACCTGGGGATCCATCCCATATACAGTTACCAAACCCAGACACCAATGTGAATGCCAACAAGTGCTTACTGACAGGAGCCTAATATAGCTGTCTCCTGAGAAGTTCTGTCAGAGCCTGACAAATACAGAGGTGGATACTCTCAGCCAGTCATTGGACTGAGCACAAGGTTCCCAATGGAGGAGCTATAGAAAGGACCCAAGATGCTGAAGGTGTTTGCAGACCCATAGGAGGAACAACAATATGAACCAACTAGAACCCCCCAGAGCTCCAAGGGACTAAACCACTAACCAGAGAACACATGGAGGGACCCATATCTCCAGCCACATATGTAGCAGAGGATGGTATTGTAGGACATCAATGAGAGGAGAGGCCCTTGGTCCTATGAAGGCTTGATGCTCCAGTGTAGGGGAATGCCAGGATTAGGAAGCAGGATTGGGTGGGTTGGTGAACAGGGGGAGGGCAGGGGAAATGAGGAAAGGGAACAACATTTGAAATGCAAATAAAGAAAATATCCAAAAAAATAATTATTCCTATGACAAATGTAATAAAATAGCTTATAGTAGAGTATCAGTGGTACAAATAGCATAGTGTGTTCAAATATTCAATTAGAAATCATATCATCTAGGGGTAGAAAAATTAAGAAGAATAATATCTGTTATTCACAAAATTTAAAATTTACATGAATAACCTATTCAGTTGATACCAAAAAGTTTTTAAACATCATATCCTAGTGAAAAAAATCCTCATTTTTGTCATTATTTAAAATTCAGTTGATAAATATTGTACAGGTAATGTACACAAGAATAAAAGATTATCCTTTTATAATAAATTTTTATAGTGCCAGTGTTCTAACCAATGCTCTTTAAAGCAATTATTATTGAACACTGTAACTGCCATATTTAATGTTATTAGTATTAATAATGTATTAATATGTAAATAAAATGAATTTATATTAACATTTAGGTATAATGGATGTATTTTAAATATAAAAAAATCACTCCAAATTATAGTTATTCATCATTTGAATTCAGGTTGTCACTGAACCAATACTTTATTTAGTTTGAACAAATGAGGTTACCATTAAATTGACCTAACAACTAGGATGTTTATCAACATACTAACCATAATATTTATGTCCGCTGGAGCTATAAAGGTTAAACATATTCATTAAGTAGAATATAGTACATTGTGTACGGTTCCTAGCTCTTTATGCCACAGTTCCAGCTCTTCTCAATGAAATACCTGGATATGAGAATATTTATAATATTTTTAGTAAGCAAGGTATCTTTTAATGCTCTGTCCTTTCTGGACATTATCGTACTGTCAGTGCCTTTAAATGAGCTGTCTATCATTTTTTTTCTGATTATTTTATGGACACATTTTAGACATTTCTCAGCTCTACTATATTTTCCTTGAAATATAGAACAATATTATAAATACCTGAATAATGGGTAATACAATGCATAGTCATCACCATGAAATATTATACAACAAACAAAAGTCATATATTTATCATTGTTTCTTTATAGATCTAAACTTATTTATTTCCCTGTACTTTTCCTTTAGCAATTACAAAGTTTCAGTTCTTACATTAAAATCTTTAAACAATTTTTATTTGAATTGTGTATAGTTTGAGGAATGTAGTCTAATTTCTTTCTTCTAAATATTCATAGTCATGATTTTCAACACAATTTACCAAAGATTCTATCTTTTTATACTCCATGTGATTTTACAACATTGCCAAAATATAGGTTAATATAGATGTATGAATTTCTGAACTCTGTAATCTATTCGATTGGCATATATGTCTGTCTCACCAGTTTCTAAATTTATTCATTCATCTTACCTGACATAAACTGTTTAATGACAATTTATAGGTAACAAAATTAAATAAACTAAAATAAAGAGTTGACATATAGAAAATGCTTATCCTCACTCCTGATGCTGTGTAGAAGATAATTATTAAGAAACGCTGAAAGTTATTTGTAAAGATAATCAGTTTAGGCTTCATGATACATAGCTAAATTTTAGATACATTACTATAGTGGCAATCATTAGTATTCATCGTACGCATAACTGATCCTGTGCCCTACTGAATTCAATTATAAGAATAAAACTGTCTGGTAGGTTTTAAAATCAGAATAGATAACGCTAAAGACATTAAAATTCTTAATGGTAAAATAATTCAAATGAATGAGATAATTCCATAATTTCTTTTGATGTTAAGAATTTAATCTCTCTCTGGACAGCACTCCACATCACATTATTTTAGGAACTACCATAATGGGAAGGCTAACGAATATTTATTCTGATACTCAAACTTAAAAATATAGTCATGCAGAAAATAGAAAGAAAGAAATATTTATCTTTATCCTAAAGCTTCTATCAATGATTCATTAAAGAGTATGTAAATAATTTCTTGCTGGCTCTAAAATTTTTCATATAGGCTTTATTTGGAGGTAAATATGAGATATGATATTAGAGGAATTCAATGAGCAAAGTTTTGCTAAGTAGTCTGTGATATTTCTTATGTCATATAAATAGATTATAAAATTCACTTAAGTTCAGAAGTTTCTTCCCACAAAACTCATAACCTAACATGCTCATAGGTTCTTCTAAATTTTAAAATCAAAGAAAGCATTCAAAAATGCCTTCTTGGAACTAAGACACAAATGAAACATTGGTAGTAATTAATTCCATTTTTTTTCAGTCCACAAACAATTCCAAAGTGTTATGTCATATTAGGTCACAATTTGTGTAGACCACCAGATATGGCAACATTTATAGTTTTCAGCATATTCTTAGGCTGTTTATTCTTCGAGCTTGTAATTTTTCTTAGTTGAAATATAAATTCCCATCTTGGAATGGGAGACCCTCGCATGCTGAACTTCTGCAGGATAAAGCCCTCTTTGCATTTACATACTATTTGAATCCAGGTTATCATTGTTTGGCAAATCATGGACCCTTACATTTGGGAGCTCATGTCCAGAATTCACTGGAGACCCCCAAACCAAATAGTGAAATATTTTCCTGATGGGTAAGTCCAGGTGCCTGGTTGTCTTTTGTCTTGTCCATCTGTGTTTCTGCTTCAGGTTTAATTTGTGTTTCTGTTTACGGTTTAATCTTGAAGCCTAGAGGGACAAAGCAGATGCATATTTTATCACCCAGCCAGGGGGCATGGAGGACACTCTGGACCTCCTACCAGAAGCATGAGAACTTTGCTAGTTCTCTGAATTCTGAACTCACTTTGAGTCTATGGGCTTCCCATGCCCAGGGAGGAAGACCATCTGAGACATTCTTTTCATTTTGTTTTGGTTTCCCTGGGATTTCCCTTCTGTGTTGGTCTGTGTGTATTCTGTTTGTGCTTTAGATCCTATCATACAAAATTTTCTTTGATTCCAAGGATGGGATAGTCACAAAGAACCCCACTGGACTTGGTCGGGAACCATTTTAAGGACTTTTGCCAAGCTGCAAGACTCCAGTCTGGTTGTTTGTCCCCACAAACTAAATTCTTTTGAAGGGATGAATGGCCCTCCTGTAAAGTAGCATGGTCTCAGGAGGGGAGTTTCCATATCCCAATCATTTACAGGCTTAAAGTTTAGTATATTAGGCCCAGGGTTAACCTGACCAAGTTATACTGGCCTCGCTGCCCTCCTCCCCCCCCCCTTCTTCCTCTAAAGAAGAGTCAACTCAGTCCCCTGTTTTTTTTATTTTTTATTTTTTGTTTGTTTTTTGTTATTTTTTTATTTTTTAATTTTTTTTAATTTACATTCCAAATCATTTCCCCTTTCCCGTTTCCTCCCTCCCTGAAAGTCCCATAAGCCCCCTTCCCTCCCTCTTTTCTCAATTCAACCCCCTCTTGTTTCTCTGTCCTGGCGTTCCCCTACATCCAGTCTTTCCAGGACCAGGGGTCTCTCCTTCCATCTTCTTAGAAATTTATCGATATGCGAATTGTGTCTAGGGTATTCCGAGATTCTGGGTTAATATCCCCTTATCAGTGACTGCATACCATGTGTATTCTTTTGTGATTGGGTTACCTCACTAAGGATGATATTTTCAAGTTCTGACCATTTGCCTAGGAATTTCGTGAATTCATTGTTTTTAATTGCAGAGTAGTATTCCATTGTGTAGATATACCACATCTTCTGAATCCATTCCTCCGTTGAGGGACATCTGGGTTCTTTCCAACTTCTGGCTATTATAAATAAGGCTGCTATGAACATAGTGGAACATGTGTCCATATTGCATGCAGGTAAAGCCTCTGGGTATATGCCCAGGAGTGGTATAGCCAGATCCTCCGGGAGTGTCATGCCCAGTTTTCTGAGGAATCTCCAGACTGCTTTCCAGAGTGGTTGTACCAGCTTGCAATTCCACCAGCAGTGGAGGAGTGTTCCTCTTTCTCCACATCCTCGCCAACAACTACTGTCTCCTGTGTTTTTGATCTTAGTCATCCTGACTGGTGTGAGATGGAATCTCAGGGTTGTTTTGATTTGCATTTCCCTAATGACTAAGGATGATGAACATCTCTTTAGGTGCTTCTCAGCCATTAGATATTCTTCAGGTGAGAACTCATTGTTTAGCTCTGTACCCCATTTTTTAATAGGGTTACTTGCCTCTCTGGAGTTTAACTTCTTGAGTTCTTTGTATATCTTGGATATTAGCCCTCTGTCAGATGTAAGGTTGGTAAAGATCATTTCCCAGTTAGTTGGTTGTCGCTTTGTTTTTTTGACAGTGTCTTTTGCCTTGCAAAAACTTTGTAATTTAATGAGGTCCCATTTGTCTATTCTTGATCTTAGAGCATAAGCTATTGTAGTTCTGTTCAGGAAATTCTCCCCTGTGCCCATATGTTCAAGGTTGTTCCCTAGTTTCCCTTCTATTAGTTTCAGTGTGTCTGGTTTTATGTGGAGATCCTTGATCCACTTAGAATTGAGCTTAGTGCAAGGAGATAAGAATGGGTCAATTTGCATTCTTCTGCATGTTGACCTCCAGCTGAGCCAGCACCATTTGTTGAAAAGGCTATCTTTTTTCCACTGGATGGCCTTAGCTCCTTTGTCAAAGATCAAGTGACCATAGGAGTGTGGATTCATTTCTGGGTCTTCAATTCTGTTCCATTGATCTACATGCCTGTCACTGTACCAATACCATGCTGTTTTTAACACTATTGCTCTGTAGTACAGCTTGAGGTCCGGGATACTGATTCCCCCAGAGGTTCTTTTACTCTTGAGAATAGTTTTAGCTATTCTGGGTTTTCTGTTATTCCAGATGAATTTTTGAATTGCTCTTTCTAACTCTATGAAGAATTGAGTTGGGATTTTGATGGGGATTGCATTGAATCTGTGTATTACTTTTGGTAAGATGCTCATTTTTACTATATTAATCCTGCCAATCCATGAGCATGGCAGATTTTTCCATCTTCTGAGGTCTTCTTCAATTTCTTTCTTCAGAGACTTGAAGTTCTTGTCATACAGATCTTCCACTTCTTTGGTTAGAGTCACGACAAGATACTTTATATGGTTTGTGACTATAGTGAAGGGTATATTTCTCTTACTTCTTTCTCAGCCTGCTTATCTTTTGAGTATAGGCAGGTTTCTGACTTGCTTGAGTTGATTTTATATCCGGCCACTTTGCTGAAGTCGTTTATCAGCTGTAGGAGTTCTCTGGTGGAGTTCTTTGGGTCGCTTAAGTATACTATCATATCGTCTGCAAATAGTGATAGTTTGACTTCTTCCTTTCCGATTTGCATCCCTTTGACCTCCTTTTGTTGTCTAATTGCTCTAGCTAGAACTTCAAGTACTATATTGAAAAGATATGGAGAGAGAGGGCAGCCTTGTCTAGTCCCTGAGTTTAGTGGGATTGCTTCAAGTTTCTCTCCATTTAAATTGATGCTGGCTACCGGTTTGCTGTAAATTGCTTTTACTATGTTTAGATATGGGCCTTGAATTCCTGATCTTTCCAAGACCTTTAGCATGAAAGGATGCTGAATTTTGTCAAATGCTTTCTCAGCATCTAATGAGATGACCATGTGGTTTTTTTCTTTGAGATTGTTTATATAGTGGATTACATTGATGGATTTCCTTATATTGAACCATCCCTGCATCCCTGAGATGAAGCCTACTTGATCGTAGTGAATGATCGTTTTGATTTGTTCTTGGATTCGGTTGGCAAGTATTTTATTGAGTATTTTTGCATCGATATTCATAAGAGAGACTGGCCTGAGATTCTCTTTCTTTGTCGGATCTTTGTGTGCTTTTGGTATTAGTGTAATATGGCTTCATAGAACGAGTTGGGTAGTGTTCCTTCTGTTTCTATTTTGTGGAACAGTTTGAAGAGTATTGGTGTTAGGTCTTCTTTGAAGGTCTGATAGAATTCTGCACTAAAACCATCTGGACCTGTGCTTTTTTTGGTTGGAAGACTTCCAATGAAAACTTCTATTTCTTCAGGGGTTATAGGACAGTTTAGATGGTCTATTTGATCCTGATTTAATTTTGGTATTTGGTATCTGTCAAGGAAATTGTCCATTTCCTCAAGATTTTCTAGTTGTGTTGAATACAGGTTTTTGTAGTAGGATCTGATGATTTTTTGAATTTCCTCAGTTTCTGTTGTTATCTCTCCCTTTTCGTTTCTGATTTTATTAATTTGGATACTATCTCTGTGCCCTCTGGTTAGTCTGGCTAAGGGCTTATCTATCTTGTTGATTTTCTCAAAGAACCAACTCCTTGTTTTGTTGATTCTTTGTATGGTTTTATTTGTTTCTACTTGATTGATTTCAGCCCTGAGTTTGATGATTTCCTACCTTCTACTCCTCTTTGGTGTATTTGCTTCTTTTTGTTCCAGGGCTTTCAGGTGTGCCACTAAGCTGTTAGTGTATGCTGTCTCCCATTTCTTTTTGTTGGCACTCAGGGCTATGAATTTTCCTCTTAGCACTGCTTTCATTGTGTCCCATAAATTAGGGCATGTTGTGCCTTCATTTTCATTAACTTTCAAAAAGTCTTTGATTTCTTTCTTTATTTCCACCTTGACCAAGTTATCATTGAGTAGAGCATTGTTCAACCTCCATGTGTATATGCGTTTTCTTTTGTTTTTGTTGCCATTGAAGACCACCCTTATTCCATAGTGATCTGATAGGAGGCATGGGATTATTTCTATCTTCTTATGTCTGTTGAGGTCTGATTTGTGACCAATTATTTGGTCAATTTTGGAGAAGGTACCATGAGGAGCTGAGAAGAAGGTGTATTCTTTAGCTCTAGGATGAAATGTTCTATATATATCTGTTAGTTCCGTTTGGTCCAAGGCTTCAGTTAGATTCACTGTGTCCCTGTTTAGTTTCTGCTTTCCTGAACGATCCATTTCAGAGAGCGGGGTGTTGAAGTCACCCACTATTATTGTTTGCGGTGTGATGTGTGCTTTGAGTTTTAGTAAAATTTCTTTTACGAATGAGGGTGCCCTTGCATTTGGAGCATAGATATTCAGAATTGAGAGTTCTTGATGGTGGATTTTTCCCTTGATCAGTATGTAGTGTCCTTCTGTGTCTTTTTTGATGACTTTAGGTTGAAAATCAATTTTATCCGATATTAGGATGGCTACTCCACCTCGTTTCTTGGGGCCATTTGCTTGTAAAATTGTTTTCCAGCCTTTTACTCTGAGGTAGTGTTTGTCTTTGACACTGAGGTGCGTTTTCTGCATGCAGCAAAATGCTGGGTCCTGTTTACGTATCCAGTCTGCTAGTCTATGTCTTTTAATTGGGGAATTGAGACCATTGATATTAAGAGAGTTTAAGGCATAGTGATTATTGCCATCTGCCATTCTTGACGCTATCTTTATGTTTGAGTGGTTATCTACTTTTGGGTTTGATTCAAGAAGGTTATTATCTCATTTTTTCCAGGGTGTTGTTTCTCTCCCTGTATTGGAGATTTCCACCTATTATCCGTTGCAGGGCTGGATTTGTGGAAAGATATTGTGAAAATTTGGTTTTATCATGGAATATCTTGGTCTCTCCATCTATGGTGATTGAGAGTTTTGCTGCGTATAGTAGTGTAGGCTGGCATTTGTGCTGTCTTAGTGTCTGCATGAGATCTGCCCAGGATCTTCTGGCTTTCTTAGTCTCTGGTGAGAAGTCTGATGTGATTCGGATAGGTCTTCCTTTTGATGTTACTTGGCCCTTTTCTCTTACTGCTTTTAGTATTCTTTCTTTGTTTAGAACATTTGGTGTTTTGATTATTATGTGACGGGAGGTATTTCTGTTCTGGTCCAGTCTGTTTGGAGTTCTGTAGGCTTCTTGTATGTTCATCGGCATCTCTCTCTTTAGGTTAGGGAAGTTTTCCTCCATAATTTTGTTGAAGATGTTTACTGGCCCTTTAAGTTGCAAATCTTCACTCTCATCTATACCTATAATCCTTAGGTTTGGTCTTCTCATTGTGTCCTGGATTTCCTGGATGTTTTGGGTTACATGTTTTTTTGCATTTTGCATTTTCTTTGACTGTTGAGTTGATGCTTTCTATGGAATCTTCAGCACCTGAGATTCTTTCTTCCATCTCTTGTATTCTATTGTTGATGTTTGCATCTATGACTCCTGATTTCTTCCCAAGGTTTTCTATCTCCAAAGTTGTCTCCCTTTGTGATTTCTTAGTTGTTTCTACTTCCTTTTTTAGTTCCTGGATGGCTTTGCTGAGATCCTTCACTTGTTTGTTTGTATTTTCCTGTATTTCTTTAAGGTATTTTTGCATAACCTCTTTCAGGATTTCTTCCTGATGACCCACGTTCTCCTGCATTTCTCTGAGCGATTTTTGTGTTTACTCCTCATGGGAATCCATCTGTTGATCTATCGTCTCCTGCATTTCTTTAAGCAGTTCTAGTGTTTCCTTTGTAAAGGCATCTAACCCTTGATTCATTTCTTTAAGCAATTTTTGTGTTGCCTCCTTATGGGCATCTGTCTGTTGGCCCATATTCTTCTGCATTTCTTTATGCAATTTTTGTGATTCCTTTGTGAGTGCATCTACCCGTTGATTCATCTCGTTAAGCGATTTTTGTGTTGTCTCCTTGTGCACCTCCATCTTTTGATGCATGTTCTCCTGCATTTCTCTAATCGATTTTTGTGTTTCCTTTGTAAGGGCTTCTAACCGTTGATTCATGGTCTCCTGTAATTCTTTATTAGATTTACTTGTGTCCTTCTTGTGATCCTCTAATAGCATCATGAGAAGTGATTTTAAATCCAGATTTTGTCTTTTGGATGTGGTGGGGTATCCAGGACTTGCTGCTGTTGGAGAGTTGGGTTCGGATGGTCCCATATTACTTTGATTTCTGTTAGTAACATTCCTACGTTTGCCTTTTGTCATCTGGATACCTCTGATGTTAGTTGTTCCTGCTGTCACTGGCTGTTGGTTGGACCTCCTTTGAGCCTGCAAAGCTATTTCTGCCCCCCCCCCCCGGTTTACCAGGATTCCCCTGGCACAGATTTCTGGGGCCTGCCCTGCTCCTGAGTGTCTTTGGAGCCCTGATGTGCCTTGCCCCAAGTGATGTTATATTGGGGAGTCCTTGCACATCCAAAGGCTCAGCTTAGTGGATTCCTGGAGCAGAGGTCGCCAAAGGGAGGCTGGTAGGCTCCTGCCCTGTGCAGGGGTGTGTGATCTCTCCTAGAGTGTGTGTGTGGGGGAGGGGGCGTCCCTCTGCCAGGCAGAAGTACCACAGCAGAGCTAGCATGCTGGTTACTGCAGATCTGCCCAGCTCTTGGGAGCCAAGTACACACAATCAGCCCAAGACCCAAGCGATATTATGCCTGTCAGTCTCCGAGCCTGGCAGTCCCAACTTCCCGGCCACTGGAGCAAAGATGGCGGAGTGCACTTTGCACTCTCTCTGTGGTGCTGCTCACCCTGCAGACGCAATGGCCTGCACCTGCAGATCTGGCACCCAGACGACCACAGCGCTGACCCGTTCTTGGGCGCAGGCGGAAGCCCCAACAGGTCCTGTCCCAAGTGATGTTATATTGGGGAGAGCCTGGTTACCTGTCTCTTCAGTGCAGTCTACCGGAACAGAGGTCGCAGAAGGGAAGCTCGTAGGCTCCCGCCCAGTGCGGGGTCCCTCTGTCGGGCAGAAGTCCCACAGCAGAGCTGGCATGCTGGTTACTGCAGATCAGCCCAGCACTTGGGAGCTGCACACACACAAGCCGCCCGAGACCCAAGCGATATTATGCCTGTCTTTCTCAGAGCCTGGCTGTCCCAACTTCCTGGCCACTGGAGCAAAGATGGCGGAGTGCCCAGTCCCCTGTTTTGCTTCTCCTTTCTGTTCCCTAGTGGAGAGAAAGAGGACCCTGGGAGCTGCCCAGAAATTGGTTCTGGAAGTAAATGGGGTTGCCCAACTAAGGGCAGACTAATATTGATGCAACCTTTCCTTTGATTTGACCAGATTGGGATTTGAATACCCCTGAAAGTAAAGAGAAGTTCCGGGTTTACTACCAGATTCTGATGGAGGGCCTCCAAGAGGCTGCCAGATGCAGAACTTATCTACTTCTTGGATGGGAGCAGTTTTATCCTGAATGGAGTCATGTGTGCAGAGGCAGCAGCAGTGGCCTTGGACTCTGTTATTAGGGCAACGGCGTTGCTGCTGGGAACTTCAGCCCAGAAAGCTGAAGTAAAGGCTCTAACACAGACTTTAAAACTGGCAAAAGGGACCATAACTAACATCTATACTGACAGTAGATATGCCTTTGCTATGGCTCATGTACATGGGTGCATGTACCAAGAGAGGATTATTGACTGCTGAAGGAAAAACTATCAAAAATAAAGAAGGAATACTTGCTTTACTGGAGGCATTATGGGTTCTTCTCAACATGGCCATAATTCATTTCCCCAGGCATCAGAAAGGAACATCAGAAACAGCTAGAAGGAATAGAATAACTGATAAAGCTGCAATGGAGGCCACCCAAGCTTCCACTGCCAACATACTGGTAACTTAGCCACCCCTGTGCGGCCAGCCATCCGTGAATATACTGCTGAAGACAAATGAGATCAGATGAAATGCCAAGGAGTTCACAGAAGAGATAGATGCTTGCTGACCTCTGAAAGCTTCATCAAGTTACCTAAGGAGCTTGCTAATAAACTTATCCATCAAATTCATCAAGCTTCACACCTGGGTCACCAAAAACTGAAGGAATTGCTGCGACAGGCAAAGTACAAAATATTTGACATAGGGAACTCGGTTGATCAGGTAATCTCAGACTGTGCTAACTGCCAGGCTGGCAACTCCTTGGGCCCCAATCAAGGAGCCACTCTAGGACACGAATCAGGGGTCAATGGCCAGGGGCTAACTGGAAAATAGATTATGCAGAAAGAAAACCACAAACATATGGATATAAGTATTTGTTTTATAAATACCTTTTCAGTATGGGTAGAAGCCTAGCCTACAAAGGAGACTGCCAATGTAGTGGCAAAGAAGCTTCTGGATGACATCATGCCTAGTTATGGTTTGCCTACCCTGCTTTAGACTACCCTGCTTAGGTAACTCAATTTCTAGCACAGGTTCTAGGGACAAATTAGAAATTACATTGTGCATATAGACCCAAGAGTTCAGGGCAAGCAGAGAAGATCAATCGGACCCTGAAGGAGGCCTTGACTAAACTGACCTTTAAAATTGTCAGTGACTGGGAGTCTCTCCTACCTTATGTTTATATAGGGCTAGGAACACCCCTTATATTTTAGGTCTCCCCCTTAGAGATCCTATATAGGAGGCCTCATCCAATGCTGCCTAACCTCCAGTCTGATATCTTAGCTTAATATGGCCAACATAAAATTTTAAAATCCTTTGAAGCCCTACACAGGGTCCAAAAGCAATTCTGGCCTTCACTCTGCTAGGTTTTTGAATCTGCTCCTCTCCCTATCTCCCATTGCTTTGAACCAGGTGATGAAGTCTGGATTAAGAGACATAATCACAAGACTCTAGAACTTCACTCAGGCATCTACATTTTGGAATGGGAGACCCCAGTATGCTATGCTTATGCAGAATAAAACACTCTTTGATTTTGCATAAAATAAATATAAATAAATAAATAAATAAATAAATAAGTAAAAGATGGTCTGTTTTCTATAATACAATATGCTGAAGAATAATCTCTTGAAATTTACTCAAGCTAAATGAATTGTCTTTGTTAAAGGGTTGATTTTGAGAAATGCTGTTCAAAGATATTTAAATGTTAATGTATGTTTAATTATAGATATAATAGATAATAGTGTATAGTTGAAAGAAGGCATGTAATTTAATACAATATGCAAATAACTCTTGCTCAAACAACAGAGATAAAAGAGCATTTATAATTTAGAAAATGCAATAGCTAATTGGAAGATTAATATATAGCAAATTCAATTAAAAAATAAATGCTTAAATTGTAGTTAAAGGGGTATCTAAAATATGAGAAATTAAAAAATAGCAATATCAATCTATTTTGACTAAATTCACAAATCTAATGTATTTCAGTGATATTTGGAGCTAGTAATTACCATTAATGTTAATGATATATGTATATAATTAAATAGAAAAATTGATTTTTTTATCCTTAATTTTATGAGTTAAGAGGTTCATATGAACCCAAGAAGAAAGAAGATCACATCAAAGTGTGGATGCTACACTCCTACTTAGAAGGGGGAAGAGACTAACCTCTGGGAAGTAGAGAGAGAGAAGGATCAGGGAGGGAAAGAAGAGGGGCAAGGAAAAGGGGGTGGAAATTCAGATATGGGAGGAGATGGGGTAGAAGTACAGAGGGTCAGGAATTTGAAAGTAGGTGTGTAGCAGTGAGGGAGGGGGAATTGGTGTTAGCCCCTAGAAAGTCCCAGATGCCAGGCACACAAGAGGTTCCCAGGACCCAACAGGGAGGACATTAACAGAAATACCCAACAAAGGGGAGATAGAAGCTGTAAAGACCATATCCAGTGGACAGGCAGGGCCCCTGGTTGAGGGATGGGGCCACTCACCCACCTCAAAAATAATCCAGAATCTCTCCTGTCAAAAGGAAATGCAGGAACAAAGAGTAGAGCAAGACCAAAGGAAAGGCCAGCCTTAGACTGCCCCACCTGGAGATACATCCTATCTGCAGACACCAAACCCAAACACTATTGCTGATACCAAGAAGTGCTTACTGACAAGAGCCTGGTATAGCTGTCGTTTGAGAGTCTCTGCTAGAGCCTGACCAACACAGATGTGGATGTACACAGCCAAACATTGAACTGAGAGCAGGGACACCACTGGAGAAGTTTAGGCAAGGATTGTAGGAGCTAAAGGGGTTTACAACCCCAATGGAAGAGCAACAGTATCAACCAAGCGGACCTCCCAAAGCTCCAAGGCACTAAACCACCCCTGGACATATACCCAGAACATGCTCCAACATGGCAATAAGGACATATGTTCCACTATGTTCATAGCAGCCTTATTTATAATAGCCAGAAGCTGGAAAGAACCCAGATGTCCTTCAACAGGGGAATGGATATAGAAATTGTGGTATATATACACAATGGAGTACTATTCAGCTTTTAAAAATAATGAATTCATGAAATTCTTAGGCAAATGGGTGGAACTAGAAAGTATCATCCTGAGTGAAGTAACCCAATCACAAAAGATCACGCATGGTATGCACTCACTGATAAGTGGATATTAGCCAAAAGCTCAAAATAAACATGTTACAAGTCACAGACCACAGGAAGATCACGAAGAAGGTAGACCAAAGTGGGGGTGATTTGGTTCCTCGGAGAAGGGTGACAAAATAATCGCAGGAACAACTATGGAGACAAATAGTAGAGCAGAGACTGAAGGAAAGGCCACCCAGAGACTGTCCTACCTGGGGACTAAATCACCAACCAACCAGCTGGAACCCATGGTTCCAACTGGATATGTATCAGAGGATTGCCTTAGGGGGTATCCCTGGTAGGGGAACCCCTTGGTCCTATGGAGGCTCAATGACCCAGGGTAGGGTAATGCTAGGGCACTGAGACAGGAGTGGGTAGGCGAGTGGAGGAGCACCCTTATATAGGTAGAGGGAGGGGGAAGGGAGAACGGAGAGGAAGATTGAGGAGGAGAAACTGGGAAGGGGGATAACATTTGAAATGTGAATATATAAAATAACCAATAAGAATGAAATTAAAGAGGTCCATATGAAGAATTTTATTACATTCATTTTGCATAGTCTTTTCAGATCTACACCCCTCCCTTCCAGTCCAATTTTGTATCCTGATTAATTTTTAATCTTTAAAGACTGATATATGCTACCTAAATATTACTGGAGGCACATCCCCTATTAGAGTGGATGACTTACTAAAGGCTATACTCTTAAAGAAAATTGACGCCTCATTTCCAGTAGCTAATAATTGCCAGTTACTCCTCAGTAAGCTACGGAATTAAATGCCCAACTCCCTCCTCCATGCTAGGCTTGGCCTGTCATGGGCTTCTGTATATTTTGTGCACACTGTTCTATCCACTGTCTGGTAATATGTATAACACTTCTATTGTGCCCAGAGATAAAGTTTCCTTGTATTTATCTTCCACCTTTGATGTTGATGTTCTTCTCTGGCTCTATTCCACAATGATCTTTGAGTCTAGGGGACAAGTTTGAGACCAATATATATCTTTCATTTAGGACCAAATATTCTGCCATCTTTGAGTCTCTACACCTTAAACAGTTATGGGTCTTTGGGTAAATCACTATCACCTTCAAATATAAGCTTCTCGGATGAGAGTTGGGAGACAGAGAGATCTATAAGTATAAGAAGTCTTCAAGAGTTGGTTTAATTATAAGTCTACATAGCAGCTGTCCACATATATATTCTTAGTCCAAAAATGATGCGAAATGTGTTTCTTTGGGTAAAGTGGAACTTAATTACAATCATAGTTTGGTGAGACACTTCCATAATGTCTTTGTCACTATTATATTTATAGTTATGTCTTGCCATGTCAGTTCTTATTGTAGCTTTCAGGGTTCATGTATGTCTTTACTCTTCTGGTAGTATGCACAGCAGCACACAGCACAGCAGAAGCTAACCAGTAGAAGTTAAGCTTCTTACTACTTTGATTTTTGTGAGATATATGTAAGTACATATATTCTTTATGTATGTATATATACATATGACTACAAACATATATGTGGGTCTACTTAAAATATATATGTACATATGTGTATTTATGTACACACACATGCACACACACATATATTTACTTTAATGAGATTCTAAGCTTCTATGGTAATAAGTTTCCATAAATATTTTTTGACAAGTCTTTAGTGTTATTATCCATATTTCATTTTCAGCCTGTGCTCTGTATTCTGAGTTCAGTGCAACCCTTCCTGTTCCATTATTTTCTTTTCACTGTTTATACCAGTGATTTCCACTTTTCAAAATATCAAAATGAAACATTTTTTTCTTTCTTTCATGAAAATAACTTTAAACATAAAGCTCATAATACACATGTTTTGAAAGTATGCTAATATGGAAAAATTGCATAAACATGTTGACACAAAATATCACATTCATTTACATAGTTATTAAATAAACTCATGTTGTGATGTCAATTAAACAACACTGATAAAAGAAATTCAAGCTACAGTCAGTTGACTGTTACTGTAGATATTGTATAAATTCCTTTTATTGACTTTTCTCTCTAGAAAATGCCAGAATCTTTGCTTAGTCTATGCAATTTTACTAATAAAAAGAATAAAATTCCAACAAATTGTGATCCATGTAGAAATGAAAGTCTCCTTTCTGTTTCCTACAACATGATTCTGGCGGTTAAGGCTTGGGGCTCATTGCTGAAGAAGAGGAAGAAAAATCTTGAAGAGCCAAAGGAACAGGAAGTGTGGTGTTAGTTTCTGTCTCCTAGAAATGACAGGCAGGCGAGGCAGTGGTGGAGCACGCCTTTAATCCCAGCACTTGGGAGGCAGAGGCAGGCAGATTTCTGAGTTCAAGACAAGCCTGGTCTACAGAGCAAGTTCCAGGACAGCAAGGACTATGCAGAGAAACCCTATCACAAAAAAAAAAAAAATGATAGGCAGGATATGTCCTTGAAATCACATCAACATGGCTATTTAAACAGGACTTGGACAATAATGCACTGATAAATGTGTTGCTATGAAAAGGGGAAACTTGAGGGTCCTCAACCTCAACAAAGAACAAAAGTAACTGCAAATGCTGAAACTGGGAGAAGTGTTATTTCCCAGGAAATTAGTTATCATACATGTAAATCATGTATCTATCTATCTATCTATCTATCTATCTATCTATCTATCTATCTATCTATCTATCTATCTATCTATCTATCTACCTACCTACCTAGTAGGTAGTCTAGTCTCCTTACTTGTAAATGAAAGTGTTACTACTTGCTTTATCTTCTAAATCTTTGAATGAACTTCAGAGTTTACTGTCAGGTCATTGAATACAGATCAGTTTGATGCTGTTCCCTACCTGGATATGGAAAGGCCTATATGAATTCTCTATCATAGAAATTCCTTATAATCTAAGAGATTTAGAAGAAAAACTAAGGTATTTTATGGTTTGTGTGCTATTTTATAACTTATATTTTAAATTCAAATATCACTTCCATCCTTCTTATTTTAAAGCCATAGTTTCTTGTGTCTAATAGTGGTATAGCCCATTTTCTCCATTTCTTTTCTTTTCTCGCTTTCACTAATGAAAGCAGTAATAGTTTTGGACCTCATGCTACTTTGTCATGCAGTTATAGCTTGTCCTTTATAAAAGAAAATTAGAAAACTGCTGAGTGTTAGAGATATTAATGGTTGTTAGAAAAGTATAATAGAAGGCTCTCTGTCTAGAGCATTGCAAGCTTTTATGTCATTATTCATGAGTGACTAATGCATTCAAAGAAGAGTGCTGATATCCAAGGTTGGGAGGATGGAAAGTGGGGAGACAGAGTGGCTAAGAGAGAGCCATTTGTCACAGGCAGAGATTTAATAACAGGCTAGTCTACAATGAAGTATTTCAGCTGAACTTAAGAGAAACTCCCTTCCACATGAAGTTGTCATTGAGTTCCCATTGTGAAAGTTTGCTCTTCAGGCTGATATCTGCATCACTGAATATATTTGGTTCTTTTCAGTATTTCACCCAACATGTAAATAGTTAAGAATTCTACAAGCAAAATATAAAGCTGCTTTTCAAAATGTGGCAGTGGTCTTTCTATCAACATGATACCAATACTTAGTATTAACAAAACTGTTTTTTTTTTGCTTTCATTTCAAAAATAGTTTTCTCAAGAAGGATGTTATCTGACTATTGACTTTTGTAAAGTTCTTTTGCAATGCTGACTCATGTGATTACCCTAGAAATACTCCAAAAGCACAGAGAGAGAGAGAGAGAGAGAGAGAGAGAGAGAGAGAGAGAGAGAGAGAGAGAGAGAGAGAAATGAGAAGGAAACATAAAGAGCTCTAAAGAGAAGAAGAAATAACAAACTATTCTGAGATTCTGAAAACTTTTCATTCATACTCATAAATATGTCAGCTGCTTTTATGTGTTACAAATATTTAAAATGTTAGATAGAGCTTGATGGAGAAGTGATCCAAAGATCAGATATTTTAGGACAAATGGACAGGACTGAGGGCTCCAAATATGTGTGTGCTATTCAGCACATGAACGATGATAAGTGACAAGGCTAGCTGTTAAACCACATGGATGTTTTCCATCCTTAATATTTAGAATAGTATCTGAAATGATCACCATGAATTTCAAATATATTACCAAACGGTCTATCATTAGGTCACTTGACTTGCTGGACAAAGCTTTTTCTGAGTTCTTTTATGCATCTTTATTTCAACTGTGATGATTACAACAAGATTGGGATGTATAAATTTCTGTCATGTACCCAAATCTACATAGCAATTTGCATACACTGTACAGTGTATGTGACTATGTTGCATGACATGAGTATGCAAAGGTGCACCCAGGCACATGCATATAGAAACTTTGGAGGAAGATGTCATGTGTCCTCTTTAGAAGTCCTCTGCCTTGCTACTTGGAGACAGTCTCTCAATGAACTAGGAAGTAGTGATTTTAGCTAGGTTGTCAGAACAACAAGTTGCTACTGCCTACCTGTCTCTGACTTTCACGTCAAGGGTTACAGAAATGTGCATCCATGTGTAAAGTATTTCATGAGGGTTGAAGATTTCAACTCAGAGCTTCATGTTTGCATAGGAAATGTTATTATTCATTGAGCTGTATCCCAAGATACATGACCCTTAATATTATGATTTCACATTTTAGCTCTCTGATATGACAAAAGAACAAAGACAACTGATATACACTTTATAACCAAGACTGGGGTATATTCAATTGCTTTTCATATTATTATAATTAAGTCAAGAACTTGTCTCTGTTTTATAAGTGTGGACTTCTGTTCCTATTTATTACAATGTCCTTTTTGTTTTCTTTTCGAAGTTTGCTTTATTTGTTTTAGTGACCACATGCTTCTAAAATGAAAGAGAATGGACCCATTTTTTATTCTTAAAATAGGAGCCAGGAGTTACAGGGGAGATGAAAGAGGGTAGTGTTTTATGCCATATCTGCAGAGGCAAAAAGTGTCATGAGAATCAATGTGCTATTTATTACACACATGTTAATGAGAAATGGTTAAATTGTTAAAGAAGTAGGGAAGAGGGAAAAATAAAACATGCGTGTGACTTTAGGCAAATACCTAAACATACTCTTGCATGTTTTGCAAAGTTCTTTTGCAATGCTGACTCATGTGATTATCCTAGAAATACTCTAAAAGTGCATGCCCTAGGCATTTACTATCTCTTTTTTATTTATAATATCTTTTCTATCTTCTAAAGTTTTGATCAAATATCTTCATCTGTCATTATATTGCTTTCACTGAGATGATTGCCAGTATGACTTTGTCAAGCTCCTTCTTAAAACGATTCATCAATTTTTAAAGCATAAAGGATAAAGTTCAAGCTCTTATAAAACATCATTTGTCATGTAACCAGTCCTGTCTTTAATCAAGTTTATTTATTGCAATACATCATTGTCAGCTCTTAACATACTATAAACTCCTTAAGAATTCTTAATGAAATTGAGGATATTGAAAAATTATCTTAGGGTTCTAGTGTCACTTTTTTGCAGATATGTTTATATTCTTTGGCGAGATACCCTCTGAACAAAGTAAAAAAAAGAGAAAAAAATGCTTTCTTTACTACAAAATTATGTTTGATGATTCTGAATTCTTGCACCTGTAAATGAATTTTCCTGTCCATCAGCAGATAGCAACCACCTTTTTTTTTTCTGAGAAAAGAAAAAACATAACTTCATTACATATGAATAGTAAGTGTGGTCACACTATCCTATCTCAGTTATCAGAGACAATTCACAGAATCAATTTCAACTTCAGATTGTGCATAAAAAATCAAGAGTATGTTTAGGTATTTGCCTAAAGTCACATGTTTTATTTCTCCCTCTTCCCTACTTCTTTAACAATTTAACCATTTCTCATTAACATGTGTGTAATAAATAGCACATTGAATCTCATGACACTTTTTGCCTCTGCAGATATGGCATAAGACACTACCCTTTTTCATCTCCCCTGTAACTCCTGACTCCTTTTCTCCATTATTCATATTCATTTTTCTTTTTGCATACAAAATACAATTGTTTGAGTTCTTAACTCCTCAGTTATGGGTCTTATTCTTTGCACATTTCTATGAAGACAAATTGTGGCAAGTGAATAAGTATCTATGCTTGAGTGTCTCTTTATTTTTGTTTCTCATAAAAACACATATTCTATCATTTGGATCCCACTTAAATGAATAATAATCTAATCACACACCCTTATTACACACCAGTCCACATGCTTTTCTGCAACATATTTATACCACAGGAATGCCACTTTGGAGTAAAAGGAACAGTGGTATTATTGGACCTACCCTTTATTAAAAACAATATATATGTTGTGATACCTAAGGAATAATCAAACCTAGCAAGTGATTATAAGTACTCTTATTTGGTTGGCTTCAGAACTCTGAAAATTTTAAATTCTTGATTAATGCTCATAGGATAACATTCAATGTAGGAAAGGATGTAAGGTCATTTGATGAAGGGTTTGGGGAGAAAAATGGAAGGTGAAGTTCTCAAGGCTGCCTTAACAATCAACAACAAAATCCCCAAAACCAAAACAAACAAACAAACAACCCAAATAAAAACAAAAACACAAAACAAAAAAATTTTCACAATTCTTTAGGATCTCTTTCAGTCTTATCTTCCTTTGTTTACATTGTCTTCCTTTTATTTTACCTACTTCACTGGAAGATAACTGACTACATTTATGAAATTGCAGGAAAATATTTAAATCACTATATTTGAATCTAATAGCCATTAAGGTTTTAAGTTTTTAATTAAATATGTTAATCATAAATATTATGAAGACTTTAAAATAGGAAACATAGGTAATAAAATACTTATTTATATACATCTAATATAAAGATGTCCTGTGCTCTTCACCCTTACCCTATTCTGTTGTCTTGAGACACATAATGAAACTTTTCTTTTACTTATAATTTACCTTTTATTTCTTTAGTTTTTTTAATAAGTTATTAGTTTGTTTGCATTTCTAAATTGTCTGGCTTACTTGTATTTAAAATATATAAGACAAAGTTAATAGTGTATATATATATATATATATGTTTAATATGTATATGATTTATATTTCATAATTCAACAAATATGTTCTAGATCTTCATTCATACCAGTGGAATTTATTATGTTTAAATTTTTAGAGCTATTCAATTTGGGAGCTTATCATTCTATTAAATTTAACATATTAAAAAGATTAATAATGTATATAGCAATATATCTTCCTGATAATATGACTAGTGGTACAAAAATTGAAAGTAGAAATACTAGCCATTTGACATGTAAAAGTTTGCTTTATCAAGAGATATAAATATTTCCTGCAAACACATTGGTTTCATATTCATCAGCAATCCACGGGCAAGGAGAATCACAAGGGTCTGCATTTTCATCATGGTCTTTGAGTTTCAACTGTTTAATGTCTCATCTGGCTTTTGCTTTAAAGTTTACAAATTGAATTCCATCTAAGTTATTTAACTCTATTTCCATTCATGTAATGGTTTCTCAATGATTCTCATATAAATTCTATAAGTTTGACATTGTCAGTGGATATTTTTTCTAATTTGATTTCTTAATACTCTATATCACTCTGTTTTACTCAGGGTTTCTATTCCTGTACTAACATCATGACCAAGAAGGAAGTTGGGGAGGAAAGGATTTATTCAGCCTACACTTCTACACTGCTGTTCATCATCAAAGGAAGTCAGGCCTGGAACTCAAGCAGGTCAGGAAGCAGGAGCTGATGCAGAGGCAATGAAGGGATGTTGCTTACTGGCTTGCTTCATCTGCCTTGCTCAGCTTGCTATCTTATAGAATCTAAGACTACCAGCTCAGGGATGGCACCACCCACAATGGACCTTCCCACCTTGATCACTACTTGAGAAAATACCTTACAGCTGGATCTCATGGAGGCATTTCCTCAAGGGAGGCTCCCGACTCTGTGATAACTCCAGCTTGTGTCAAATTGACATAAAACCAGTTAGTACACACTCTCCCTAGCTTATATGCACTGTGAAGGCACTGACCTTAAGTTGTTTAACACTGTCTCAGGATTTTCATGCATGTCTACTTCAGAGACTTATGATAAACGTCACTATCACTAGAACATTTCTGCTGATAATGTTGTTTTCTTTTTCTCTTTAGAAATCAATCAAGCCTCTCATTAATTGTCCAAGTTTTCTGATCACATTTTCCAAATTTCACAAAATTTACATTCATCTAAAAGAACGGATATTATATTTCTGGAAAATATCTCCTAATTACCTTTGCTATTAATGAAAACATTTACATGTGTGTTGTTTGCAACCTGTGTATACAGAAAGTAGAAGATAAGAGTTAATGCATACTATGTATACTGAGTTGGGAAGCCATTGTCCGCACACAAACAAATGCATGTACTTCTGATCAATATTCATCACAAAATGATGCTATTTGTCCACAAGTATTGTGACCTTATAATCTCTATCTTACAAACCTACAACTGAAACTCAAATGTTTCACTGCTTTGTTGTTATTGTGTGTGTCATTTGGCCACTGTGATAAACATCAAATAGGAATACTCATATACTCATGAAAAATTTAAAAGTACATCTTGTAAGCCAAATATAGTGGTCATTTGTACAGTCCAGTCTTTTTTTTTTTTAAAGAAAATGCTCTCTTAATGGAAACAAACTTAAATGATGCAGGTTTTAACCAGAAACATAAGGAAAAAATAAGACGAATTATAGTTGAAATAGTAATGTCTATTGAAATAAGTTTTCTTCAAAAAATTATTACAAATTAAGTTTGAAAATTTTGATAGAAGACTTTCCAATCACAAATTCTAATAATAGGTTTTATACCACATAAATTCCTTCATATCTCAGTGTAAAATTTAGTGAGGGGCATGGATAACTGTTAAAAGCTATAATTGAAAGTTTCACTCAACATTTTAGGGACCAGAAATAAGCTGAACATTTTTCCATTAGCTGTAAGTAAAGAGTTTTGTGATTGCTTCTTTGGATGCCCCCTATTTCTCCAAGCAGAAATATAAAGTTTAACCAATTACCACCTACGCCTAGCAGTTAACTTCAGTTCTTTAGTCATAAAGGAAAAAAAAAACTATTTAAGTGCAAGAGGTGTTAAGTGGATCATAACTAAAAGCATATAATTTGAATCAAACAGATAGTAAAATTGAGTTGCAAAAAACCATGTTTCTAAAATTATTCCTGTTGGAATTACTTCTAAAACTGGAAATCTATCTAATCTTTGAGGCCAAGAAAATGGGTCTACAAAAAGGCATAGGTAGCCCTTTTAAATTACCCCCATGAAAAGCTGGTGAGAGAATCCTTGGTCCAAAATGGTAGTTTTATATCAGGATCCAAATAATTCTCACATGCAGAAGCATGAGTTCCAAGGAAATCTTGTGAATCCTATGACTTTCCCCATTGAAGTAATGAATCTCGTTAATGACATACTTCTGATGAAAGCTAAGCTAGAATGATTATTTATTTATTTATTTATTTATTTATTTATTTATTTATTTATTTGAGACACGATTTTCTGTGTAGCCCTGGCTGTCCTGGAACTCACTCTGTAGAACAGGCTGGCCTTGAACTGAGAAATTTGCCTGCATGTCTTCCAACTGCTGGGATTAAAGGTGTTTGCCACCACTGTCCAGCTAGAATGTTTCTTTTATTTCACTACAGAACTGGAACTCAAGATCAGCTAGCAACATTAATATTTTATGTCTAGAACGCAGGAGATAATTTAAGAAATAGTATAAAAGCTTGCAAGTGTGATTTGTATTTCCTCAGATGAAGTGATGAGAATCATACACAAGCTGTACAAATACATGGGCTGAATATAAAGCTTTTCTTTCTCTGTTCTATCACCAAGTCTAGAACTCGAAGCTTCATGTTTCCTTAAAATCTATTTTTTGAATATTTTATTTATTTATATTTGAAATGTAACTCCTTTCCCGATCCTCCCGCAGAAACCTCCTATCCCATGCCTCTCCTCCTGCTTCTATGAAGATGTACCTCAACCCACTTACCCACTTGCACATCCCCACCCTCGAATTCCCCTATACTGGGGTATCGAGCCTTCACTGGACCAAGGGTCTCTTCTCCCATTGATGGCCAACAAGACCATCCTTTGCTATATATAGGACTGGAGCCAAGGGTCCCTCCATGTGTACTCCTTGGTTGGTGGTTCAGACCCTGGGAGCTCTGGTTGGTTGATACTGTTGTTCTTCCTATGGTGTTGCAAACACCTACATCTCCTTCAGTCCTTTCTCTAACTCCTCCACTGGGCAACCCTTAATCAGTTCAATGCTTGGCTGCAAACACCTGCCTCATATATGTCAGGCTCTGGTAGAGTCTCTGAGGAGACAATTATATAAGACTCCTGTCAGTATGCACATCTTCGCACCCACAATAGTGTCTGCATTTGGTGACTGTATATGGGACAGATCCTCAGGTGGCACAGTCTCTGGATGGCCTTTCCTTCAGTCTGGTCCACATTTTCTCTGTATTACCTCCGTGAATATTTTGCTAACCTTTCTATGAAGAACTGAAGCACTCACATTTTGGTCTTCCTTCTTCTTGAGCTTTATGTGGTCTATGAATTATATCTTGGGTATTCCAAGCATTTGAGCTAATATCCACTTATCAGTGAGTGCATACCATGTATGCTCTTTTGTAATTGAGTTACCTCTCTCAGGATATTTTCTAGTTCCATGTGTTTGCCTAAGAATTTAATGAAGTCATTGTTTTTAATAGCTGAGTAGTACTCCATTGTGTAAATGTACCATGTTTTCTGTATCCATTCTGCTATTGAAGGACATCTGGGTTCTTTACAGCTTCTGGCTATTATAAAGAAGGTTACTATGAACATAGTAGAGCATTTGTCCTTGTTACATGTTGGACCATCTTGGTGTATGCCCAGTAGTGGTATAACTGCATCCTCAGGTAATACTATTTACAATTTTCTTAGGAACCATCAGACTGATTTCCAGAGTGGTTGTACCAGGTTGTAATCCAACCAACAATGGAGTGCTCCTCTTTGTCCACATCCTCACCAGCATCTGCTGTCACCTGAGTTTTTGATCTTAGCCATTCTTACTAGTATAAGGTAGAATCCAAGGGTAGTTGTGGTTTGCATTTCCCTAATGACTAAGGAAGCTAAACATACCTTTAGGTGCTTCTTGACCATCTGAGTATCCTCAGTTGAGAATTCGTTTTTTAGTTCTGTACCTCATTTTTAATAGGGTTATTTGAATATCTGGAGTCTAATTTCTTGAGTTATTTGTATATATTGGATATTAGCCCTCTATCAGATGTAGGATTGATAAAGATCTTTTACAAATCTCCTGGTTGCCATTTTGTCTTACTGACAGTCTCCTTTGCCTTACAAAAGCTTTCAATTTTATGAGATCCCATTTGTCAGTTCTTGATCTTAGAGCATAAGTCAGTGGTGTTCTGTTCAGGAAGTTTTCCCATATGCCCATGTTTTCAAGGCTCTTCCCCACTTTCTCTTCTATTAGTTTCAGTGTATTTGGTTTTATGTGGAGGTGCTTGATCCACTTGAACTTGAGTGTTGTGCAAGGAGATAATAGTGGATTGATTTGCATTCTTCTGCTTGCTGACAGTCAGTTGAACCAGCACCATTTGTTGAAAATGCTGTTTTTTTCCCCACTCGATGATTTAAGCTCCTTTGTTGAAGATCAAATGACCATAGGTGTGTGGGTTATTTCCTGGGTCTTCAATTCGATTCCATTGATCGTTCTGCCTATCTCTGTACCAATACCACGGAGTTTTTTCACTATTGCTCTGTAGTACAGCATGAGGTAAGGGATGGTGATTCCCAAAGAAGTTCTTTTATTGTTGAGAATAGTTTTCACTATCCTGAGGTTTTTGTTATTCCAAAAATTTGCAAATTGCTCATTCCAACTCTATGAAGAATTGAGCTGGAATTTTGATGAGGATTGCATTGGAACTGAATATTGCTTTTGTCAGGATGGCCAATTTTACTATATTAATCCTGCCAATCCATGAGCATGGGAGATTTTTCCATCTTCTGAAATCTTCCTCAATTTCTTTCTTCAGAGACTTGAAGTTCTTCTCATACAGATCTTTTACTTGCTTGGTTAGAGTCACACCAAGGTATGTAATATTATTTGTGACTATTGTGAAGGGTGTTGTTTCCCTAATTTCTTTCTCAGCCTGTTTGTCATTTGAATAGAGGAAAGCATCCTGATTTTTTTGAGTCGTTTTATATTCAGCCACTTTGCTGAAGTTGTTTATCAGATTTAGGGTTTCTCTGGTGGAATTTTTGGGGTCACTTTATTATACCATCATATTATCTAGAAATTATGATATTTTGACTTCTTCCTTTCTGATTTGTGTCGCTTTTACATCCTTTCATTGTCTAATTGTTCTGGCTTGGACTTTGTGTACTATATTGAATAGGTAGGGAGAGAATGAGCAGCCTTGTCTAGTCCCTGATTTTAGTGGGATTGCTTCAAGTTTATCTCCATTTAGTTTGATGTTGGCTATTGGTTGGCTGTACATTGCTTTTATTATGTTTATGTAAGGGGCATGAATTCCTGATCTTTCCAATTCTTTTACCATGAAGGGGACTTGCATTTTGTCAAATGTTTTCTAAGCATCTAATGAGATGATCATGTGGTATAATTTTTTTTTTTGAGATTTTTTTATTGTGGATTCTGTTGATGGATTTCAGTGTATTTAACCATCCTTGCATTCCTGGGATAAAGCCTACTTGATCATGATGGATGATTGTTTTGATGTGTTCTTTGATTCATTTTTTAGAACGTTATTGAGAATTTTTGCATTAATATTCATAAGGGAAATTGGTCTGAAGTTCTTTTTCATTGTTGGGTCAGGTGTGGATTAGGTATAAGCATAATTGTGGCTTCATTGAACAGATTGGGTAGTGTTCCTTCTGTTTCTATGTTGTGGTATAGTTTGAAGAGTATTGGTATTAGGTCTTTTTGAAGGCCAAATAGATTTTACAGATATCTATAGAACACTTTATCCTAAAACAAAAGAATATACCTTCTTCTCAATACCTCATCGAATCTTCTCCAAAACTGACCATATTATTGGTCACAAAACAGGTCTCACCAGATAGAACAAGACTGAAATAATCTCATGTGTCCTATGAGATCACCACAGACTAAGGCTGTACTTCAATAATAACTAAAACAATGGAAAGCCCATATACATGTGGAAACTGAACAAGGCTTTACTCAATGATAACTTGGTCAAGAAAGAAATTAAAGACATTTTGGAATTTAATGGAATTAAGTTTGGAATTTAATATAATTTTTGGAATTATACCAAAATTTATGGGACACAATGAAAGTAGTGTTAAGAGGAAAACTCATAGCTCTTAGTGCCTACAAAAAAAACCCAAAAAAACAAAAAAAACCAAAAAAACACAATCCTGGAGAGAGCATTCACTGGCAGCTTGAAAGTAAACCTGAAGGCTCTAGAACAGAAAGAAGCAAATACACCCAAGAGGAGGAGTAGATGGCAGAAAATAAACTCAGAGCTGAAATCAACCAAGTAGAAACATAAAGAACTATACAAATAATCAACAAAACCTCAACTGGTTCTTTGAGAAAATCAACATGATAGATAAACTCTTAGCCAGGCTTACCAGAAGGTACAGAGACAGTATCCGAATTAATAAAATCAGAACTGAAAAGGGAGACATAACAACAGAACCTGAGGAAATTAAAAAAATCATCAGATCCTACTAAAAAGCCTATACTCAACAAAACTGGAAAATCTGGATGACATGTACAATTTTCTACACAGATACCTGGTACAAAAGTTAAATCAAGATCAGTAAACCATCTAAACAGTCCCGTAATCTCTAAAGATATAGCAACAGTCATTAAAAGTCTCCTGACCAAAAGAAAACTCTGGACCAGATGGTTTTAGTGCAGAAGTCTATCAGACCTTCAACATATATTCTTCTAAGCTAACTGATTCGATTCAACTTCTCTTGGTTTCTGACAGAACTGATGTGCCTGGTCTCATTCAAGCTTTGACAATATGTTCTATTCTTTTGGCTCCTTCAAATTCTCTGACGTTTTCTGTCTTCAACTGTGTCTAGCTTGTTCTCTCTGCACCCTATCTCTGTCCAACTGTCCTGGTAAAATTGCCATGCAGACACACCGTCTGCATCTTATTTGTTCTCTCTGTGATACTCTTGAGTAGTTGCTCTTTTCTGAGCTGTTCCCCTGAGAGTGGAGAATATCCTATCTACAAAGTTTTTATGCCAAATCTTTCTCTGATTTCTTACCTTGTTTGACCCTCAAATACATGTCATGGCTGCTTCCTTCTACAAACTAGGTTTATCTTCATTATTTGGGATTAAAAGTGTGTACTAAGGGCATGTATATAATCCAGCCAGATGATATAGACTTAGGTCTTTGGATGACAGAGGAGCCATGTTACTGGATTAAAATGAAAACATTAAAGAGATAAAGTGAGGCCAAAGACAGGAAGTGAAGTAAATCGATTCAATAAAAATGAAGTCTCTTCCTTGAGTGTTGGTATTATTCTTTCACACACACACACACTCACACACACACACACACACACACACACACACACACACACACACACATATATAAGTTCTAATAGTTAATGAAAATCCAGAATGTAAGAAAATAAGAAATCAAAGAAGGAGAAAGCAGGCAGGCAAGCAAGGAAGGAAGGAAGCATAAATTCAAGCAAGCAAGATAAAAGGAAAATAAAGAAGGATGGACAGGAAGAGAGAGAGAGAGAGAGAGAGAGAGAGAGAGAGAGAGAGAGAGAGAGAGAGAGAGAGAGAGAGAGAGAGAGAGAGAGAAAGAGAAAAAGAGTTCACTTGCTGTATGACCTACTTGCTTGTTAACACTACCTTTAACCAAAATTGATGTATTTCACATCAAAACTGGCTATCAGAATTTTCAATAAATCGGCAACAGAAGTGCCTTTGCTTATTTGCATTTGCTCTGGTAGCTGCAGCTCTTTATGAAACCATCTAATAATCCTCAGTTGGTGTAAAGAATTGTATAAAGAAATATAGATGTGATTGTGATAATTATGCTGCTGTAAAGGGGAAAGGTATTTTAATGCATATGTTTTAGACCTGTGGGAATTTAAGCTATAGTTATTTTTATGATAAAAATATGTTTCTCAGATGATGGAAATAGGACATTTCCTGTGTTCATACATAGAGGTACTCACCTCTAATACAAATACATTTGTAGATAAAACTTGTGAGGAAGTAATTACATGTGATCACAAAGATAGATCTCTAATCATGAAATATCAGAGTGTTCACTTTCTCTCCACTGAAGCAAAGAACAAATTTCTTGAGAACCCAACAAAATTTACTTTCTATAAGCCAGAAAAAACTCTCACAGAAACCCAAAGTGTGTGGGCTACTCCACTTGTTCTCCAGAAATGAGAAAAATAAATTTCCCATAAGATCAAGAATTGACAAATGGGACCTCATAAAATTGCAAAGATTCTGTAAGGCAAAGGACACTGTCAAAAGGACAAAGCGGCAGCCAAGAAACTGGGAAAAGATCTTTACCAACCCTATATCCAATAGTGGGCTAATATACAATATATACAAAGAACTCAAGAAGTTAGACTCCAGAAAGCCAAATAACCCTATTAAAAAATGGGGAACAGAGATAAACAAAGAGTTCTCACCTGAAGAATATCTAATGGCTGAGAAGCACCTAAAGAAATGTTCAACATCCTTAGTCATTAGGGAAATGAAAATCAAAACAACCCTGAGATTCCACCTCACACCAGTCAGAATAGCTAAGATCAAACACAGGAGACAGCAGGTGTTGGCGAGGATGTGGAGAAAGAAGAACATTCCTCCACTGCTGGTGGGATTGCAAGCTGGTACAACCACTCTGGAAAGCAGTCTGGCGGTTCCTCAGAAAACTAGGCATGACACTCCCAGAGGATCCTGCTATACCACTCCTGGGCATATACCCAGAGGCTTTCCCTGCCTGCAATAAGGACACAAGCCCCACTATGTTCATAGCAGCCTTATTTATAATAGCCAGAAGCTGGAAAGAACACAGATGTCCCTCAATGGAGGAATGGATTCAGACGATGTGGTATATTTACACAATGGAATACTACTCTGCAATTAAAAACAATGAATTCACGAAATTCCTAGGCAAATGGTCAGAACTGGAAAATATCATCCTTAGTGAGGTAACCCAATCACAAAATAACACACATGGTATGCAGTCACTGATAAAGGGATATTAACCCAGAAACTAGGAATACCCAAGACACAATTCACATATCAATAGATTTCCAAGAAGATGGAAGGAGAGACCCCTGGTCCTGGAAAGACTGGGTGTAGGGGAATACCAGGACAGAGAAGCGAGAGAGGGTTGAATGGGGAACAGGGGGAGGGAAGAGGGCTTATGAGACTTTCGGGTAGGGAGGAACCGGGAAAGGGGAAATCATTAGGAATGTAAATAAAAAAAATATAGAAAATAAAAAAAAGTATCCAGTAATTATAGGGCTTTTAACTCTTAAACTAATACAGTTATCCTAAGTATGAAGCAAGATACTTTTTACATAAAAGTATTAGTGTAAATATCCAAGAATGTGCATAGCAAAGTAGGGTAATAGTATAATACGTAAGTGGTATAGCTTAGAAATTATCTCACTATTATGCATCATACATAAAAGAATGCTATGCATCACAATTTTGATAAAGAATAAGGTTTCTTTGGCAAAATCAATTTATACCAGTATACTACTACTACTACTACTACTGGAAAGAAGGTGGAGCCATAAGAAATTAGTGGATTGAGATCTCATTGCAATCATGATTTATGTGGTTCATTTTTGTGGTAATCTTTCTTGCACAGTTAACATGTTAAGCTCTCCAGTTTTGCACTCAGCCTCTATATATGTTCCTCCCACATAATTCATGCCAATAAATTCTAGTGATAGAAATGAAAAGCATAATAGAGCTTTACTCTGGGGTTTACAGCTCAGGAAGCATCAAGGTGACTATAGATATCCTGAACCCTTTTTTTTTCTCTCTTGGTATTAACACACAGTTACCATAGGCTGTACTAAAAAAAGCTCTTCTGTCTAACCAAGTGAAGTATTTCTTTTACCAGGAATGGTTTGTACTCTGCAGATGCTGATAGCTCTGTGAACTCCAGATGCTGATAGCTTTCCCTAATCAAAACCACATTGCTGCTTATACCCTCAAGTGTAGCTCACATGTACTTACTACACAAAGAAGAATAATGGTACTATTATTAAAATAGAGACAAAATGTTCCTTAGGTCAGAAAAAAATAGAAGTGTATGACCGAGGGGATTATGTATTGCATTTCATCACCAAGCTGTCATTCTTGTGATGTACTGTACAGCACTAAAAGCTATTGTTCCAATGAATTATAACCCTAAATATGCTCACTATGAGGAATCATTTCATCAGGAGACTCAGCATTATATATCACCACTGCAATGTGTAACATATTTCCAGTGACAAACCTTTATTGTATGCTATCAGCTAAAGCAGCATAATTAACGTTGTAGTGGGGGTTGACTTGAGGTTTTATGTTTTACTTTCTATATTCAAAGTTATCGAAGTTGCCTCTGCAAGAAGCACCTTAAAATACTCATAGGTCGAACTGTAAAACCATTCCTTGGAAATGTTAAATTTATTTCTGCTTTAAGGAGCATTTTAGGAAAAAAATATTCAATCAATAAAACAATCAGAACTTTATGTGCATGCTTTTCATTTTCTAATGCTTCGGCTGCTATGAAGCTGATTATTTTGCGGGAGAAACAAAACAATAGCAGAAAAATAGTAGAGATTCCATTCAGCTGCAGGAATGCAAATGATGAGCAACAGCAGACTGAGGAGGTTTAAATGCCAAATCTTGTTCAATTTTCTCTCAGGCCATACGAATTTTAAATTGTCCCTAAATATTTTAAACAGAGCAAGACATAGACCTGTAGTACTCATATGGCTATTCATCTCCAGCTTGTGCATTAAATTCTGGCCAGACTAGCTATTAGGGTGTAATTAGAAGTGACAGGGGAGATACAACATCCACCACAGACTTGCTTTATCCTGGCTTAAGAGCCTGCTTACTTTATACAAATTGTTCAGAGGCCATTATCATGCAGCCCTAGCAATCAGTATTTAATTTGTTGATAGCCTTGACAGTTGTGGCCAGAGTATAATTGGCGTGGACTCTCCTGAAAAAATAAAATAAATTGGGTTGTGCATGAAGCTAAACAACATAATTACCAACAATTAGACATAAATTACGTGGTAGCAAATTCTCAAATCCTTCTCCTGGATTTGGCCAAACCTAGACCTAATTACATTTCAATTTTGTAAAAACATTCATGTTCCTGAGATAATCAGGTGTTCAGAGGGTACTTTCTCTAGAAATTGTGTTTCATTATGGATTACTATGTCAGGAAATTGTGTTCAGACTTGTAGATGGTCGAAAAAGAAAACAAAAAAGGAGATGTGATTCCTGTTAATTAATTTGCTGGTAATTCTCTTCTGTCTCTCTCTCTCTCTCTCTCTCTCTCTCTCTCTCTCTCTCTCTCTCTCTCTCTGTCTGTCTGTCTTTCTTCTCTCTAGTGATGCAAGCACACACACACACACACACACACATACATACACATACACACATACACAGACAATAGCAGCAACAACAACAAAGTTACTTACTTTAGGTGCATAGAAAGCACAGTTAATTAAGGAAAGGCCCAACCCACTGTAGGCAGTTCCCACCCCTGGACAGGTGGTCCTGGTGTTATAAAGAAGCAAGCTGAACAAGAGATGGAATACAAGCTAATAAACAGTATTTCCCTATGATCTCTGAGTCTCTGATTCTGTTCCTGTATTTAGGATCCAGCCTGAGATGTTCCTCTTATTTCCTTCATGATGGACTCTAAGTGTAAGTTGAAATAAGCCTGTCCCTCCCCTTTAACACCACATGTGTGTGCACATGCTTGTATGTACACACACGCACACACACACACACACACATACACACTTGTGATTTTAAAAGCTAGAGACAGTACTATTCATTCCCAAAACATTCCAAAAGTAGAGCTTCCCAAAGTATTTTCTGACATAACAAAATAGGCCCTAGTGTCCAATAGGGGACTCCAGAAAACTAAGGACACATTAGATCCTAAAGTCTTAGAATCAGGTAGGACATAAAGATGTGTTTATATAAAATAAAGGGGAAATGATTTTGAATGTAAATTAAAAAAAAACTTAGAAAATAAAATAAAATTAAAAAAATAATAATTGAACATTACTAGAGAGATGGATCAGAACGTAAGAACACTTGCTCATCTTGCAGAGAACCCAGGCTCAGTTTCCAACATGAATATGACTCACAACCATGCAGACTCTGACCTATGTAGGCACCAGGCATGTACCTGTACAAATAGGCAATTCTGAACTATATCACATAATAGGATATCATCAGCCACTCCTACAAGTTTATAAAATGTCAGATACTCTCTTCCCTCCTCCTTCACCTTCTCTCTCTCTCTCTCTCTCTCTCTCTCTCTCTCTCTCTCTCTCTCTCTCTCCCTCCCTGCCTGACCACCACCTCCCAGTCACTTCCTCCCACAATCCCTCCCCTCCTCTTCCACTCCTCCTCAGAGTGGGCAAGGGTCCCCAAGGGTATCCCTCAACCCTCAACCCTGTCACTTAAATTCTCTTCAAGGCTAGGTGTTTTGTTTTTTTTTTCCCACTGAGGCCAGACAAGGCAGGCTAGCTGGAAGAACATTTCCCACATACAAGCAAGAGCTTCTGGGATAGTCCATGTTCCAGTTGTTCAGGACCCACATGAAGACCAAGCTGCACATCTGCTACATATGTGCAGGGAGGCCTAGGATCAGCCCATGTATGTTCTTCAGTGGTTCAGACTCTGAGAGTCCCAAGAGTCTAGGTTAGTTGACTTTGTTGATATTCCCCTGGAGTTCCTAACCACATCAAAACCTGTACTCCTTCCTCCTATTCTTCCATAAGAGTCCCCAAACTTCACCCAATGTTTGATTGTGGGTGTCTACATTTGTCTGATATTAGCATATTTTGTAGACAGGATAAAATTTGGGTTGATACTTTTGGGGGTGAGTTGGTTTCTTTATTGTTCCACTGGAGTTCCTGCCTTGTTACATGCCATGGCCTGTTTAAGTTTCATATCACCAATGTAGTGAGACACAGCTAAAGACAACCTCATTGATTCTTGGGAGCTTCCCTTATTCCATGTCCCTGTCTCATTCTGGAGATGCCCCTACCTCATCACCCGTCAGTTGCAGATTCCCATTCATTTTCAAAGCCATCTGGACATCTCTCCTGTCCTTCACACCACCTGATCCTGAACACCCCTATTCCCCTCTTTATTCCCTCTCCTTTCCAGTTTCCTCCTTCTATCTGCCTCTAATGACTATTTTATTTCCCCTTCTAAGTGAGAATCACACTTCTTGCTTGTGCCTTCCTTCTTGTTTAGCTTCTTTGGTCTGTGGATTATAGCATGGCATCTGTATTTTATTTCTACTATTCATTTACACATGAATACATCATCCCTTGCATGTTCCTTTGGAACTGGGTTACCATACTCAGGATGATTTGGAGCTCTTCATAGAAAATGCTATTTGAGAGATTTCTGGGCATACAGCTCTTGATGTAGCTTCTTTCTCCTTTTCATGGCAGGTATCTCTACCTCTCCCCAATCTCTTTGCCTTTCTCACTTTTAGTAAAGCTTATCTCCATACTTTAAAAGGAAGATTCTTTTTCCTTTAAGACACAGGAGACAGCAGTTGTTGGAGAGGATGTGGAGAAAGAAGAACACTCCTCCACTGCTGGTGGGATTGCAAGCTGGTACAACTACTCTGGAAAGCTGTCTGGCGGTTCCTCAGAAAACTGGGCATGACACTCCCAGAGGATCTGGCTATACCACTCCTGGGCATATACCCAGAGGCTTTACGTGCATGCAATAAGGACACATGCTCCACTATGTTCATAGCAGCCTTATTTATAATAGCCAGAAGCTGGAAAGAACCCAGATGTCCCTCAACGGAGGAATGGATTCAGAAGATGTGGTATATCTACACAATGGAATACTACTCTGCAATTAAAAACAATGAATTCACGAAAATCCTAGGCAAATGGTCAGAACTTGAAAATATCATCCTTAGTGAGGTAACCCAATCACAAAAGAACACACATGGTATGCAGTCACTGATAAGGCGATATTAACCCAGAATCTCGCAATACCCTAGACACAATTCGCATATCAATAGATTTCCAAGAAGATGGAAGGAGAGACCTCTGGTCCTGGAAAGACTGGATGTAGGGGAATACCAGGACAGAGAAGCAAGATGGGGTTGAACAGGGAACAGAGGGAGGGAAGGGGGCTTATGGGACTTTCGGGGAGGGAGGAAAAGGGAAAGGGGAAATGATTTTGAATGTAAATAAAAAAACATAGAAAATAAAATAAAATAAAAAGACTCTTTTTGTTTATATCTCGATATATTATGTTGTTTGTGTCTAATGCTCTCACCCAACATCAAAATCCAATCATGGCCTTGAGTATTATTCCTCTTAATAATTATGATACCTGGATGGAATTTATATCTACTTTGTTTTTTGGATCAACTGCATTTGTTCTATTCTCATATATAATACTGGTCGATATATTATGCAACACTAATGTAAGCAATAATTAAGATCCAAAGAAACCAACCTTCCAGACACAACAGAACTGACACAAATAGGAAATTCTCAGAGACTGTGATGGCACATGCAAACTTGCATAGGTTCAAACAGAAAAATATCTCAGTACTGAGAAAGAAAATTGGATATCAGTCTTAGTCCTAGCCAAGAAACTATTTGCAATTGATATCAGCTGAGAGAGAAGGGATTTTCTTCAGTGAAGAATCTTAGCCTCACTCCAAGTAAAGTCTAAAGCCTAGGAGTATTTATTAACCAAAGCAAAACAGAACCCATTATTTTAATAGGTTGTGAGGGGTGTTATTCCCTTTTGGGGTTCTTTACCATTTTCTATTCCTATAGTTTGCTTTTGTTTGTTACTTGTTTTGTGGAGTGTTGGTTTCTAGGAGAGAGAGAAAGGGGGATAGAGATAGAACATGAACTTGGGCAGTAGAGTCAGTTGAGATATGGATAGAATTTAGAAGGAAACGGGAGATAGCAAAACAAGGTCTATATAATATTTTTTGTGAGCAAAAATATATGTTAACATCATCTAACATAATTGAAATTCAGAGACTGAAATTTATAATAATCTACCTTAAATGATTTTCTTTTATATATCCTAGTAATATTTTACCAGTAAATTATATATATATATATATTTGAATATATATGTAATGAATATATATACCAGTGTAAATACATATATTCACACTTTCATATCTATTTGCTCATACTTTAGTTTTATAACTGGCAATATCTTACTTGAAATTGCACTAAAGTACAAATTGAAAATTTTTCCAAAAGGAAAGTACTCATCAGACAGACTAAACTAATGGTCTTTTGAAAAAATATTGGATCCATTATTTTCTTATATTTGTAATATCTACAGTAATAAAACATTGGTAATTTATTATATATATATATATATATGTGTGTGTGTGTGTGTGTGTGTGTGTGTGTGTGTGTGTATAAATACATACATATATATGTATATATTCAGCAATAGAAAAGCAACTTACACTCAAGTATGACTTGGGAAGGTGGGTCCAGATATCAATGTGATGCTGGATGAGGTGAGGAGAAGGTAAAGAAGAAAATCTGATTATATATACATACATATATATATATATATATATGTGTGTGTGTATGTATATATATAACATATATTTACATATATATTTATACATATATACATGTATATACATATATATATACACACATATAAATACATATATGTGTGTGTGAGTCTTCCTATTACTCTTATTTTCACTCATAAATATCATGAAAGGACTAAGAAAATATGTCATCCATATGGAATATCAGAATACAGAAAAGCAGCAAGAGCAAAAAGATTTTTCTCTTCCTTTGATTGTGAATAATTTGTAAAAGTTAGGGAGTCAACAAATATAGTGCACACTGAAATTTTTTAATCACTTATGTAAGTAACTAAGGGTATACTGGTATTAATATTAGTGATTCTTGTGAAGAATACATATTTTAATATATCACAAGGAGAATTTATTATTCAGTGATTATGGGAAGACAGAGAACAGTAAAAATGTCCCCTAAGACATTTGAAATTTCTTGGCTTTACTTCAGAACTTTGTTTACAAACAAATTGTTTCCTGGGGTCCAATGACAACAAAACAAGTGAATGAGACTTTAAACAATAAGCATAAAAATCTACATTAAACATTTTCATACAGAATTACTAATTTGAAAAAAAATATAGTGAATGACTGACCATTGTAAAAGATTTTTGCTATCATTCTATTTAATGTCATTTAAAATTAACCTGAAAATATTTTTAAATGAACTGTATATGTAAATTAGTATCTCTGTAACTGTTTAAAGTCAGCAGGCTCCTTGTATTCCCAAAGAGAAGGGCATGGAGCTAATTGACCCTGCAAGAGGCTGAGCTAACCCACCGAGTTTTAATTCAGGGAGCAATTATATGCCTGTGCAAGTTTTCACTTGCCAATTATTGCTTTTCAGAAAAATCTACAAATTCCTAGTATCTCAGCACATGGAGAGGAAGAGGGTAGAACAGAACACACTTTGCACAATGCAATTAAAGCCATGAAGGCAATTAACTTCGCTATTTAGAACAGAGTTAAGAGCACTAAAGATGAGGTAATAAATATTCACAAACACTTCGCCATTACCCAGAATGAGAACTGACACACATTTTTTAATACACAATACAGGCAGTCTTATTATTAAACTTAATGGCATCTGAGAAATGATGAACCACTCACAGCCGTGAGCTTGTAATGAGATAAGCGTGTAGACTGATAGCTTGCATACAAATCATTTCATCTGAATAAAATTAATGTTAGGGTTTTATATCTCTCCTCAAGCACTGCTGTGCCTTCTATCTCATTTTATAAGCAATTATAGAGAAGAAAATAAAACTTTAACTCTAGTATGAGGTATCTATGGGAGGGTCTCCAACATGGTATTTTAATGTCCAATGTAAGATTTCATGTAGGTTAAAGAAATAAATTGCAGTTTCTTGATGTTAAACTAAGTAAAGCCTAGAGCCCACATTTTAGTATAAAATTATTAATTTTAAGTGTAATTTCATATGCTGTAATAGTGATATGTTAATATTTAATGTTAAAATAGTCAACACTTATGTATTTAATTGAATCTCCATCAAAAAATTGGTATGATAATCCCAATTCTTAAATTTTAAATTGTAAGGCTAAAAAGTAAAAGCATGCCATGCATATTCATTCTAGATTATCATGAAAAGGAAATTACATATTATTCCAATTAATTGACCAAAGAATTCAGTTAATGTCTTAGGTTCTAAAATCAGTAATTTCTGATTAATGTTTTATAAATTTTTATAAAATTATAATTTCTTATATTTACTTATGTTTTTGTAAATGTTAATTTAAATATAACTATATCACTTTCCCTTCCTTTTCTTCCCTCCATATCCACCTAATCTCTTCTCTCCAAAAACATCTATTTTATAAGCTGATATCCTCTTCTTCCCTGATTGCATACATGTTCATGCATATATATGCATGAACCTAATTTATTTTATTACTTCATTGTAAAATGAGCTCATTATTTAAAGTTTACAGAGGACAACCTTAGAGTGGGTCATTGCAGTCTTTCTAATCATTGCATAATGATTCCCCTAACTTAACATTCTATACTTAGCCAAAAATACATACACAAAGTCTGGGGCTAGAAAGATGGTTCAATGAGCAAAGAAGCTTGTGCCAAACCTCAGAGTCTGACTCTCATCCTTGCGCCCCATATGGTGGACAGAAAGAACCAACCTTTACAAGTTATTCTTCAATGTGCATATGCTTCTCCTGGTCCACATGACGTGTATACACACAAATTAAACAACTACACACACATATACGCACACATACACACACTCACATGCACACATGCACACACATACACAGAAGGAGAGAATAATTAAATAAATATTAGTTCTTTTAAAGTACAAAGTTCATCTAAATTTGAATTGCAAAACATTATCTGGAAAAGAGAACTACAAAGAAGTTAAAGTAGAAACCTCCCATGTAGTATTATCTTAGAAAATAATTGAACAAAGGCATCTGAGTATATTATATTTTGCAACATACAATTTAGAAATATCTACACTATTGGTATCAAATATTATCTCTTGAGATAAAATTACACATAACTCACATTTGAAATAGATTATAAATTTGACATCTACAAAATTAAAGAGACCATTTAGAAGAAAAAAAACTACACAATATACTAAATCAAAAACTCAATCTTCTCTCTTGAACTTCCCTAAGTACTGGGTTTACTCTATCTCTAAAAATGTCATCTAAATGAAATGTCTGGTATCTAAATGAGTTCAGGCATGTAAAGGACATACAATGAGAGTTACAAAGTATTTTAGGATCAGGGAGCATTACTTGGTACTAAAGGAATATGTCTCATTTCAACTACACCTAACACTCCTAGACACCGTCCATCCTCATATATGTTATCATTCTAGGGTTTTGTTCTTGTTTTTGTTTTCTTATTTTCCTATTCTTTCTTTTTCTTACTTATTTTTCAATTTTCGTTTTACTTCAAAGCCTATACATTTTGGAAGGTAATTGCTTGCACTCAGAATCTGAGCACTATTAAGTGTTCTTGCTTCAAAGCAACAAAACTCAGAGCTCATAAATTATGTATTCTGAGCAATATTGTGCAGGAAATTTTGTTGGGTTTCTTTGAGTTAAGCCTCGAGCTTTCTAATTGGTTATAAGGTTTTAGAGAAAGCCCTGTTTCTAAGATTGAGCTTGGAGCTATGGGCTTCCGGATGTACAAACTCTAGTCCTGCTATAGTGGAAGAGTGGAAGAAGCACACCTGTGTTCTGGAGTTCTTTCATGAGGATCATAATCTTACAATACATAAGAAATTCACCAGCATACCTTAAAATCTCTTTATATATGATCTTCCTCTCAATCCTGTCATATTGGTGATTGTATTCTCAATATCAGAATATTGGGAAAATACTGAAAAGAAAAAATATTCAGCTATATTTTTAGTTCCTTATGTGGGTTCTTCTTCCCAGAGAGAGACTCTCACAAGATATTCCAATCAGAGAGAAGTTAACCATTCATGCAGTAACATGCAATATCCAGTATTTAGTGATTCTAGGAATGTTCATTAAAGCCAGGTTCTGTGCAGACAATGGGAATTATGAACATGGATAATTCTAGTTCCAGCATACCAATTCTGATGTATATGTCCTTGAATAATATGTATACAAAATAAGATTCTAGCCTTTTCTTAACTTACAGAAATTCTCTGTGTACAATGGCTTTCACATAAGTGCCTCCCAATCTTTTCATGAATTTTACATGTTAATGATTTCCTGAGTCCAATGAAGTTCAGCTCACTTTACAATCTGCTGAAAGAATGCTGAGTTCTGATCCTGCAAGTACACAATGTTTCATTTTCCACTTCACAAATCCCAATCTACATCACTGATTATAGGGGTAATGCTCTTTGTCCTGGCATACATTTTAACATGAAGGAGAGTGATAAAAAGTGACAGCCCTCCTTCCATTAAAAACAAAGACTAGCAAACTGAATTGCCCTCTCTAGATACAAACACCTGTAAATCCAACTAGTGCGTGGCCTCCATGTCTCCTGCTCTTGTAAAAAAAAACCTCAAATATACTTTTGAAGTACTCAGGGAAAATATCTACTCTCAAGTTAATGTATCAATACACAATGAAAAAAATATTTAAAATGCAAAGCTCTAATAAAATTCACTGATGTAAATTTTGAGAACATGACCCTAAAATTATAACATATTCACAATATCTTCTGAAATTTCCATTTCTATCTCATCACACACATTTTGTTACAAGGTCATTATCTCTGAATTTTTTTTAAAGATTTATTTATTTATTTATTTATTTATTTATTATATGTAAGTACACTGTGGCTGTCTTTAGACACACCAGAAGAGGGCGTCAGATTGTATTACGGATGATTGTGTGCCACAATGTGGTTGCTGGGATTTGAACTCAGGACCTCTGGAAGAACAGTCAGTGCTCTTAACTGCTGAGCCATCTCTCCAGCCCCATCTCTGAATTTTTTAATACAACATCTAAAGACTTCACATACTCACCTTTCCGTTTTCCTTTTTTTTAGGATTATTTATTTATTTATTTATTTATTTATTTATTTATTTATCTATTTCCTATATTTTTTTTATTTACATTCCAAATGATTTCCCCTTTCCCGGTTCCTCCCTCCCCGAAAGTCCCATAAGCCTCCTTCCCTCCCCCTGTTCCCCATTTAACCCCCTCTTGCTTCTCTGTCCTGGTATTCCTGTACATCCAATCTTTCCAGGACCAGTGGTCTCTCCTTCCATATTCTTGGAAATCTATTGATATGTGAATTGTGTCTTGGGTGTTCCAAGATTCTGGGTTAATATCTCCTTATCAGTGACTGCATACCATGTGTGTTCTTTTATGATTGGGTTAACTCACTAAGGATGATATTTTCCAGTTCTGACCATTTGTCTAAGAATTTCGTGAATTCATTGTTTTTAATTGCAGAGTAGTATTCCATTGTGTAAATATACCACATCTTCTGAATCCATTCCTCCGTTGAGGGACATCTGTTTTCTTTCCAGCTTCTGACTATTATAAATGAGGCTGCTATGAACATAGTGGAGCATGTGTCCTTATTGCAAGCAGGGAAAGCCTCTGGGTATATGCCCAGGAGTGGTATAACAGGATCCTCAGGGAGTATCATGCCCAGTTTTCTGAGGAATTGCCAGACTGCTCTCCAGAGTAGTTGTACCAGCTTGCAATCCCACCAGCAGTGGAGGAGTGTTCCTCTTTCTCCACATCCTCACCAACACCTGCTGTCTCCTGTGTTTGATCTTAGCTATTCTGACTGGTGTGAGGTGGAATCTCAGGGTGGTTTGGATTTGCATTTCCCTAATGACTAAGGATGTTGAACATTTCTTTAGGTGCTTCTCAGCCACTAGATATTCTTCAGGTGAGAACTCTTTGTTTAGCTCTGTACCCCATTTTTTAATAGGGTTATTTGGCTCTCTGGAGTCTAACTACTTGAGTTCTTTGTATATATTGGATATTAGCCCTCTATTGGATATAGGGTTGGTAAAGTCTTTTCCCAGTTTGTTGGTTGCCGCTTTGTCCTTTCAACAGTGTTCTTTGCCTTACAGAAACTTTGTAATTTTATGAGGTCTCATTTGTCAATTCTTGATCTTAGAGCATGTGCCCATATGTTCAAGGTTCTTCCCTAGTTTCCTTTCTATTAGTCTTTCCCTTTTCCTAAGTACAACATTTATAATGCCCCTCATGTTGGACAGAAAAATATTTACACAAAGTACTGAATCAATACATTCAGTCCACAACAATTCCTATTTTGACCAAGTATGAAATTTCCTGTGAATATTTATGTGTTTGATGTGCAACATTCAGTAAACTCCCAACTCTGCTGTAATATAAGGAAGAGAAATAAGTATAGGTCATTTTTCCAGGTGGCACAGATATATCTGGTCCTTCTACTTTTCTCACGTATGTTTTTGGGAAGCACTGTGGGATGTGTTGAGATTGTGATATCTCCTGATGGAGGGGTTTGTAGAGATAGTCTAAGCTCTGTTCCATTCTCTTCTAAAAATAGGCTGACCTCTGTGAATCCTGGTATGTTATACTGTATGCCAAGTGGTAGTACTTGATCAGTCAGTTTTAAAGTTTCCTAGGTTATGGTGTAAATGGGACATTTGGATTATGATTATGACCAATCAGATGCTTTCTAAGCTTTGAGTGAGTGCTTCCAATGAATTTGGGTTCTGATATTCTCTGTTGTCAGTTTGAAATATATTTGCTTACTGTATTTGATACTTTTGTTTCCTGTCTCATTAGATTAAGGTAATTTGGTAAACACTACATAATAAATCTGCTTTATAAAGAATTGCAAATTTATTCTCACTTATTTTAACTGACAACTCAATCATGGACAAAAAAGGAAAATCAGTTAAGTGTTGTTAGTGTGTACTGCAGCAAAAATGTTCTTCTCCGAGAAATGTACTTGATGAAACATTATGTTCCATGAAATAGGACATCATTTTGATTGTGTGTTGTACAAAAGGAAGGAATAAGTAGTCAATAACAATCCTTACATTTCGGGCATGAATTCTTGAGAACTGGCTCTAGTCTTTATACACATGAAAGACTAGGAAAAAGTAAGTTAAGAAAATATCCATTTCAGACATGTTAATAGTGTTGAAACTTCTAGGGACATACTGAATTACCAATTATGAGAAAAGCCTATGTTCACATGATATGTAGCTGTATATTGTACAACACACAATCAAAATGATGTCCTATTTCATGGAACATAATGTTTCATCAAGTACATTTCTCGGAGAAGAACATTTTTGCTGCAGTACACACTAACAACACTTAACTGATTTTCCTTTTTTGTCCATGATTGAGTTGTCAGTTAAAATAAGTGAGAATAAATTTGCAATTCTTTATAAAGCAGATTTATTATGTAGTGTTTACCAAATTACCTTAATCTAATGAGACAGGAAACAAAAGTATCAAATACAGTAAGCGAATATATTTCAAACTGACAACAGAGAATATCAGAACCCAAATTCATTGGAAGCACTCACTCAAAGCTTAGAAAGCATATATATATATATATATATAGTTATATATAGTTATATATCCATAACACATATGAACATAACTCTAAATATGGCAAGTGATAAAAAAAACCTGAAACCTCCCAACTTGTAAATAGATATTTTTATTTCATTGCAATGCTGGACTTTTTATAAACCAGGCCATTTTCTAACTCTGTAGAAAAACTTTGACTTGTATGTTTCCTACCATTTTCTGGATGGTGTTAATATTGTTATTGTTTTGAATTCTAAGGAATCTGGACAAACGCCAAGTTACAATCATAACCTACCTCCGCCAGCATCTCAAATGTGCCACAATGCACAAATATTAGTGCTTAGTTATCTAATTTTTGGCCAAAAACTTGTGGTATATTTACACAATGGAATATTACTCTGCAATTAAAAACAATGAATTCATGAAATTCCTAGGCAAATGGTCAGAACTGGAAACATCCTTACTGAAGTAACCCAATCACAAAAGAACACACATGATATGCAGTCATTGATAAGTGTATCTTAACCCAGAAGCTCAGAATACCCAATACACAATTCACATATCAATTGATTTCTAAGAAGAAAGAAGGAGAGCCCCCTGGTCCTGGAAAGACTGGATGTAGCAGGGTAGGGGAATACCAGGACAGAGAAGAGGGAGGGGGTTGACTGGGGAACAGGGGGAGGGAAAAGGGCTTATGGGACTTTCGTGGAGGGGGGAACCGAGAAAGGGGAAAATATTGGGAATGTAAATAAAAAATATAGAAAATAAAAAAAAAACTTAATTTCCATGTTATACAGGCATGTGTTCACACACACACACACACACACACACACACACACACACACACACACACACACACATTCATTTAACTTCTCATGCGCTCTTTGGGTTAATTTTAGCATTTTAATGTTAATTTTAACATTTATGAGTTTTAAATAATTTTAGCATTAACGCCTAATTTTAAAAGAATCATTGGTAGATGTTTGTTTCATATTTTCATGAAATTGTTAGAGATGTTTTAATTTTAATTTTGTGGATATAAGAACCAAAATATAAATTTAGAAGCAGTGATAGGTAAATTATAGTGAAGAAATTGATAACATTGCTTAAATTGATGAGTAAGAACAGGATATCAGAATGTTCCAATTTCAGAGTAGAGGGAACATAATCTAGCTTGCTTTGATATCTTCAATTTTCTGTTGTATAGCTAACTATGGATTGAAAATTTAAGTTTTCACTCAGAGTCTCAAGATCTAAATCAATGTTATAAAATAAACACTAATTATTGGATTGTATATGAAAAGTTTTCCAAAAAAGCAAGATAAATCTACTAGTTTAAAAAGGCTTGATTTGTTGTTCTGCAAGTGGTTGGGGAATTGGCATAAATTCCTTTCCATTTCTTCCCATCCATATCCTTCTATGTGACTGCTGTGAGAACAACTCCAGATGCTGCAGAGGCATTTCTGAAACTGTATTATTTAAAGTACCCTTTCCAAAACTCCTTGGTAAAGATCAGCCAGAGAATGCACATGCTGTCATGTCATGGAGAAATCTTATGGGTATACAATGAATAATTTATATATTTCTAACTGAAGGAGTGTGAATAAATTAGAGATTGCATTTTCCCTTTTTAACGTAGATTATTACTCTAAGAAAATGCATAATGACCATTGGGCAATTCCATAGTGATATAATCATTTATTTCCACGTGAAATTTAAAATATGATAATTTAAAGTGTTACTTATTCCAGTGAAAACATCCACTTGAAATGAGAATAAGGCCATACATAAAGACTATGGTATGTAATATGAAATTAGGAAAATGTTATTGCCTTCATGTTCTCCACACTTTACTATAGGCATATTCTAATTAACTAAGTAGATAAAAATACTTTTTAAGTCTCGTTGAAAAGCACATAATTTTGTTAATCAGTGATAAAGAACACGAAGTAACTGGAAAGGTTTCTTTTTTTCAAGAAACTGCAATAGGAAAACATGAATGAAAATGAAAATTAATGACGTGATGAAAATGAACTGCTTTCTTTACTGGAATTTTAATGTGGAAGATAAGTTTCATAGGTGATAATTCATTTTTGGAATATTTGAAATCAATGTGCTTCAGAGCTATTTGTCCTTTTGTGCTCAATATAGCAGGTTAAGGTGTCAATCTATAAATCTAACATAAGAGGAAAATGAAAATTTAATATAGAACCACACTAGAATAAAATCTAGACCTACAAATAAAGGAAATCCTATTATTTGATACAACATGTATAGGAAAGGAAACTATTATGTAAACATGACAAATACAGAAGACCAAATCCTACATGTTGTTAGGAAGACATACAAGGAAAACCAAAGAGTAGGTGCTTCAGTCCTTCTTAGAAAGGAGAACAGAATACTCATAGGAGCAAAGACGAAAATAAAGTGTAGAGCCGAAACTAAAGGAAAGGCCATCTAGACTGCTCTACTTGGGGACCCATCCCATAGAGACTCACCAAATGGAAACCCTATTGAGGATGCCAAGAAGTGCTTGCTGACAGGAGACTGATATAACTGTCTCCTGAGAGTCTCTGCCAGAGCCTGACAAATACAAAAGTGGATACTTGTAGCCAACCATTGAACTGAGCACAGGGTCCCCAATGATGGAGAGATAAAGGACTGAAGGAGTTTGCAACCCCATAGGAAGAACAACAATATCAACCAACTAGACCCCCCACCCCCGAGCTCCCAAGGCTCAATGGATGCCCCAGTGTAGGCAAATGCCAGGGAGGGGAGGTGGGAGTGAGTGAGTGGCTGAGGGAACACCCTCATAGAAGCAGTGGGAGGGGAGATTGGATAGAGGGCTTGGGGGTTAGGACCAGGAAAGGGGATAACATTTGAAATGTAAATAAAGAAAATACCCAAAATAATAAATAAATAAATAAATAAACAAACAAACAAACAACTAAACTCATGGAGGTAGAAAATAGAAGCATAGATACAGAGGTTAGAAATTGGAAGGAACAGTCTATGAAGGTGAAAAAGTGCAATACCTCAATTACTCAGACAGATCATAATTATGTTTTTGAGATTTATTGCTTTATCTGGTTAAGACAGTCACTAACACTGAATTGCACACTAAAAAAATTACGGAGACAATTTCAGCTGTTTTTCAGTTAAAATGGTATCTGAGATGGTAGGCATATTGATTACCTTGAGTTATTTTTTCTCATTGCATTCATAACTTATAACAAGGGCACCCTATCATATTCAAATTTCAATTTACAACAAATTTGTAATTTGTTAAAATTTGTAACAATTGTACAATATTCAAATTTGTAATTTGTTAAAAATATGTGAAGAACACAGTAAAAATGCTCAAAATGTCAGTGCCTCATTTATTTTAAATGGAATAGTGAAAATAACATGGGATAATAAATATACAAGATATTATTAATACAATGAATATATAGCTATTGACATTTTAAAAAATTAAATTCCTAATGTGTTAATAGTTTCAATACTAAATGCCCCTAGAATCCTACATGTTGTAGACTTGTTTTCTTGTTGATGGTGCTGTTTTGGAGATGTAGAAACAAGGATTAGATGAGGCCCATGGGAAAAAAAAATTAGATTATGGAAGGTTGCTCTTTTCAGGGTATATTGAGACTCTAGACCTTTTTTTTTTTTCTTGATTCTTGGTCACCATGTAATACAGAAGCCTCCTATTCTATCTATTCCCTTTAACTCTGTATCATAGGCACAGAGTAATAAAGCCAAGAGAAGATGTTCTAAAGTTTGAAACAGTGAGGCAAACTAGCCTTCCTCTTTTCAATTAGAATATTTCAGATAATTTATCGCAATGCAGAAAGTTGAGCAACATAACAGAATTAAATACATTCACAAATTTATGATGCATTTAAATGAGTATCCAAAGTCAAGTATTGTTATCAACTAGAAAAATAATTATTTTCAAAATGGAAAAATAAATATTCCTGCTTACTAATTTCATATACTGAAATGATCAGATTTCTCTTATAACTTGTTTTATGATTTATTGCCTAGATTTCCAGAGATATGTACATTGAACTTTGACTAATTATTAGATACTTTATTCTTAGTAATCACAATAATTTTATTTATCTAAATGACTGCAACTGACCTGCTTATAGAAACTCTGATTTTGCAAGATTGTTGTGCCCTAGTAATGTATCTTTCATTATGAACTTCATATACATCTGATTCCTGGGCTTCTAAGATTTCTGCAAGTAGTCTCCATGTGCTGTACCTAAATTCTCCAACCATTGTCTTCCTTCTTTCTGCATATTCGACTAATACTCAGAATCTTTATTGTGCAAGTCTTCTTCATGGCAATCATCATTAGTTCTTACAAGATTCACTCCACACAACATTTTTCTGAGACAAACTAATCTGAAAATTAATATTAGTCATTCTTAAAGTGCAAAGCTTTTAGACGATTAGGCCTGTCTCTCTCACATACAACTTGTTTCATCACTACTTTCCACATTGCCTGAAATTAATAGATGTATCTATTAAATTGTTAGATGTATGTTACATTGGAAAAAGAAAATCACTGTTATAATCAGATCACTCTGAACAAGAGAAAGTTTAATGGCTGCCACTCGGAAAAAAGTAAAAAAAACTTACAAGATCCTTATCTGATACCACAAAGTGCTATTGAACTAAATAGAATATCACTTGAAAGCACTAAATTCCCATTTACTGTGATTGTATTTCATAATAAATCAATCTCAGTAAGTCAGCCAGCTAACTAAATATTGCAAAAGCAAAGAGGAAAAGTGACTTTCACAGACATGCTGAGGTAGAAGAGTATGGGGCACATTTGACAGAAAAGAAGATTTTGGGAAACTGTAAACTATTTTAAAGAATAATTTATTTTTTTATTTTTTTTTTATTTTTTTAATTTACATTCCAAATCACTTCCCCTTTCCCGTTTCCTCCCTCCCCGAAAGTCCCATAAGCCCCCTTCCCTCCCTCTTTTCTCCATTCAACCCCCTCTCATTACTCTGTCCTGGCGTTCCCCTACATCCAGTCTTTCCAGGACCAGGGGTCTCTCCTTCCATCTTTTTAGAAATCTATTGATATGCGGATTGTGTCTAGGGTATCCCGAGATTCTGGGTCAATATCCCCTTATCAGTGACTGCATACCATGTGTGTTCTTTTGTGATTAGGTTACCTCACTAAGGATTATATTTTCAAGTTATTTTTAATGACTGCTTTGCGTTGTACAGTTTATTTCTGTTTTGCCACAAGATCCAAGTTTATACTACAGGTTCTATGTTTCCCTGACGACCATGGTAAATGGTTGGTAGAGTAACATTGTTTAGATAATTGTGTTACTTAAGCTGAAAATAAAACAACTCAGAAAGTGAAGATGCATGCTTCTTGCTTGAAAATGATCTATTTAACCCACAAGTGTTTATCAAGTATGTATTCTATGCCAGGGAACTCTGCTTGGCAAGGAGACACAACATAGCACAGCAAGAGCGTCTTGCTATGCACACAGCTCTCTTTATTTATTACAGAAAAAACTGAAGATATCTATGGAAAAAAATCATGGTTTCATGAGCCTGTCTTGGTGGATATAGGGAAAGCTTTGCTTAGTGAGTGATTGAGACCTCAGGTCAGTAAATGATCAATGAACAGAGTATTATAAATAGAGAAAAGGTGTGCTCAGTCATTTTTCGTATCTCACAGACATGGTTCATTTGAGGATTAGAAAGTGCCCCCCTAGAACAGAATGTGGTGCCAGACAAGCTAAGTAGGCAGCGAGGTAGGAGCTAAAACAACAAAGTAACTAAGACATCTTAATGGATTTTTTTTCTTCAAAAAATACTTAGTGACTCACTAAGGATTGTCTTCTTAGATAGACATTGAACTAAAATGAGTTCATCTAATTTAGAATTTAGGAAGGATATCAATAAATGCCTGGGATATCTGCTGGAAGAATGAGGTCTCCGGGTTTAAAAAAATTCAAATATTTATATGAAAAATTTGTGAATAAAGAAGCATATATGGGATGAAATTTATTAGGAGAGTGGTTTGCTGTTTGCCCAACTGGCTTTTTGTCTTGCTTTGCTCCAGTATTTCCTTACTATGATATTTTGGAATGGTAATGTATATCCTGGGATGTTGGAAGTATGTGATCTGGTTTGTTATTTTGATTTTATAGGTGATTATAGTTAAGGGATTGAATGAATCTCTGAAAGGACTTTGAACTTTGTATTTTAGCTTTGTTGAGACTGCTATAGACTATGGGGACTTTTGAAGTTGGACTAAATTTGTTTTGCACTGTGGTAATGTTTAGTTATACCCCCCCCTCCCCAGACTCATATGTTTGAACAAGACTATAAGGGCCTGGGAGTGGAATGTGGTGGATTGAATATGCTTGGCCTAGGGAGTGGTGCTTGTTTGGAAGTGTGGTCTTGTTGAAGTAGATGTGGCCTTCTTGGAGTAGGTTTTGGAGGGAGTGCATCACTGTGGGGGTGGGTATTGAGAGCCTCCTCCTAAATGCCTGAGAATGCTAGTCTTCTTCTGCTTGTCATGGTGTCTGTACACAGCCGTACAACCCTAACTAAGACAATCAATTCTTGACAAAGAGCATGCAGCCAGTAAAAAAGGAAAAAAAAAATCACTTGTAGCTACTCAAGCCAGAGGAATATGTTCCCCTGTGAAATTCCTTGATTTCTCAGTTGCTACAAAAGCTAACATAGAGTTCAGAAGAAGTAATTGAGAGATTTGTTCTCTGAAGTGTTACACACACAAGAAGTCTCAAACATTAGTTAGTGGATTTCTTATTGCTTGAGCTCCTTGCTCTTGTGGCTAGCTGTCAAATTTTCAGGCAATTTAGAAGTTCACAAAGATGTAAGACATTTAATATTAAACCTGAGTGTGCTTAATATTAAACAAGCATAACCAAGCTTTGCACCCAAATTTCGCTCGGCTTAGAAGAGAATGAAAAATATTTTGTCAAGTTTTATGCAACAGCTGAAGGGAGAGACCAGAGGAAGAGCAATTTGGTTCCTTGGTTCTTTTTGGTGGCTCACTACTGTCTGTAAATCTGCAGTTTGATTAAATTGACTGGCAGTAGACTTCAGGAATCCTCCTGGCATTACCTACCAGTTCTGAGATTACAGTCATCCCTGTATATGATGCTTATGTGTATGCTGGGCATTGGAACTCAGAAGTCCATGTTCATGTGGCTGGTATTTGATGATAGAGCCATCTCCTCAGTCTTGAATGTGTATTTTTATAGAAATTTGCACTGCTGGCAACCATTTGCTTTCTTTTATGTCTAAAGATTATTCGGGGCTATACCTGCAACTTGAGAGCATCATTTCATAAACAGAAATGGGTGTTTTGAGGTGCAAGCCATGTTGGTTAATAGGAAAGACTCTCAAACCAGACATCTTTATAAACCTAGGACTTTACTTCTTTGCCTATATCACTCTGTGTATATAACTTCTTGCCTTCCTGTAAGTTCTTCATTTTTCTCTTCTCTCAAGGTGGCTATACATGAAATGAGTTGCAATAACTACAAGGTCAAGAACAGCACTTGAATATTGCTATGCATTATGCTTCAAAGTATATAATATTTTACTTAAAAGTTTTTGAACTATATTCTCATCAACTGCTTGGTGATAAGAACAGGGCCATGTGGATCAAAGACATCCACATAAAACCAGATACACTGAAAGTTATAGAGGAGAAATAGTGGAAGAGCCATGAACACATAGGCACAAGGAAAAATTTCCTGAACAAAACATCAATAGCTTATGCTCTAAGATCAACAATGGACAAATGGGATCTCATAAAGTTGCCAAGCTAATGTAAGGCAAAGGGCACTGTTAATTGGACAAAATGGCAACCACCAGATTAGGAAAAAGTCTTTACTAGAGGGTGAATATCCAATATATACAAATAACTCAAGAAGTTAGACTCTAGAGAACCAGATAACCCAGATTAAAATAAAAACAACTCAGATGTTCCATGACAGAAGAATGGATACAGAAATGTGGTACATTTACACAATGGAGTACCACTCAGCTATTAAAAACAATGAATTCATGAAATACTTAGGCAAATGGATGGAACTAGAAAATATCTTGAGTGAGGTAACCCAAGCACATAAGAACACACATGGTATGCATTCATTGAAAAGTGGGTAGTAGCCCAAAAGCTCGGAATATGCAACATACAACTCATAGACCACATGAAGCTCAAGAAGAAGGAAGACTGAACTGTGGACCCTGATATAGCTGTCTCCTGAGAGGTTCTGACAGAGCCTGACAAATACAATAGTGGATGCTCACAACTAACCATTTTTCTGAGAACTGGGTCCCCGTGGAGGAGTTAGAGAAAGAACTGAAGGAGTTGAAGGTATTTGCATCCCCACAGGAAGAACAACAATATCAACCAACCAGATCCCCTCCACCCAGAGCTCCCAGGGACTAAACCATCAAACGATCTGTAAACATGGAGGGACTCATGGCTCCAGCTGCATATGTAGCAGAGGGTGGACTTTTAGGGCAACAATGGGAGAAGAGGCCCTTGGTCCTTGGAAGTCTTAATGCCCCTGTTGTAGGGTAATGCCAGGGCAGGGAGGCAGGAGTAGGTGGGTGGGTGGTGGAGGACCCTCATAGAAGCAGGGGTAGTATGGAATAGGGTGTTTTCATAGGGAAAACCGGTATAGGGATAGCATTTGAATTGTAAATAAATAAAATATCCAATAAAAATAAAATAAAATAAAACAAAATAAATTAAGAATAATGCCTTCACTAATTTAAATATTCTCATCCATAAAACTACTAATATTTTCAAATTTATTTAAACCAATGTAATTCCCAATATGTTTTTATTAATTTTCTTTTTCTTAAGAAATATTACCTAGCTAAATTACATAAAGCTGTTTATTAGTTGAGTATGAATAAGGTTTCTAAAAGATAATGTTGTTAGTTTCCTATATTTTAATGTGTGAAACAGTCATAATAATCTATTTTACAATAATTGTGCATGGTAAACATGGTAAATCCATACTCATTCAAAACTCAAATATTCTATAGGACATGTGCTCCATTTACCTTGATTTATACTGTTTATCCAGTTCCTGAAAATCTCACATGTTTACAAAGGTATGTCTTAAATTTTCAATTGTTCCTGTATATAATAAATATATTTTTTTTGAATTATAGACTAGGGCATAATTGATTTTTTTGTCACTGATGATTAGACACACCAAAATTGGATCACTTTAAAATATGCTGAGAGTTCCAAACCAAAGTAATTTGATTTAGTATAGTCTACATCTATTTTTAATAATTAATATTAATGATTAAATGCTAAATGTATTAGTATTATTAGGGTCATTGGTGACTTTTAGATATAAAATTACAGCATAATTATCTTTTAAAATGTAATCATAAAATTATAAGTGTAGAAGGCCCTGCTTACCATGTTGAGAATATGAAACTGTCACAAAGGAAAAATGGTAGCTAGCAAAATCTACATTAATGGAAGCACTAATATTCTGCTGGAGACTTGCAGTTCAGGCTGGGATAAATTGTGATCAGGATCCTAAGTTGCTTCCTTATGTAAAGAAGAGAACAAACTAATCAGCAATTCACACGTTGCTTACAGCAGCTTGCATTTACCCTTAACTTAATAGTGATTTCTATTACTATGAACATTTAGCTTATCTCTGTATCAGCAAATTCCATGTTGGGCAACAAAATTTATTATATGTTAACATTTACATATATTCTGATAATCAGTAGAACAAACTGAGTATACCAGAAGTGCCGAAATATTGTATTTTTAGAAATGTTCTTATGAGGTTTGTACTTGTCAGACCTAAGGCAACAATACTCATAATAGAACAATTGATTAAGGTTCTGCAGTTGCTTATTTTTATTCAGATGGGTATTGTTTCTTTACAAAGGAAAAGTGGGAATTAAACCCAAATAACTGTAATAGTTTATACTATATATATATATATATATATATATATATATATATATATATCCAAAAATTCACTTTTGTTCAATAGTGATATAATATTTCTACTAATATTAGTGTATAACTGAATAATAATATAATAATTTATTATATAGTAACTATATGATATACATTATATATAGCATATAAGGTATGGAGTATATATATTCTGAAACAAAATTTTGTAAAAAGTATCTTTAGCCAGTGGAGGGGAAAAGTGGAAATATAATTATCATGATCAGGGATTTGGGGTAGAAAACAGGACTGAAGCCCTGAGGGCCAGTCAAAAGAATGGAAACAGGCAACCTCGTGAGGTAGGATGTGAGGGAACCTTCTAGAATGTACCAAAGAGCTGGAAGATGAGAGACTCTCAGTACTCAAAGGGAGGGACCTTGGATGACATGCTCTGCAGTGGGGAGAGGGAACTTGTAGAGTCCACCTCCAGTGGAAGGGCAGGACATCAAGTGGAGAGTTGGAGTTGCCATTCAACAGTCAAAAGCTCTTACCCAGAATTGTTCCTGTCTGAATGAACTGCAGGGACAAAATTGGAGAAGAGCCTGAGGAAAAAGAGGTCTAGTGACAGGCCCAACTTGGGATTGATCTCAAAGGGGGAGCTCCATGGCATGACACTGTTACTGATAATGTGGTATGCTTGCAGACAGGAGCCTAGCATGGCTGCTCTCCAAGAGTTCCAACAAGCCATGGAGTCAGATGCAGATCCTAGCACCCAACCAATGGACAGACATACAAAATTTAACAGGAAGGAAGGACAAACTGTGGATGCTTCAATCCCATTTAGAAGAGGAAACAAAATAATCACAGGAGGCAGAGAAAGGGAGGGATCTGGGTGGGAGAGGGGAGATGGAGGGAGTGGGCAGAACAAGGTAAGGGAAGAGACAGGAGAGTCCAGAGGGTCAGGAGAACAAATAGAAATAAGTAGCAGTGAAGGATGAGGAACTTGGGGAACCATCAGGAAGTCCCAGAAGCCAGGGGTGTGAGTTGTTCCCAGGACCCAATGGGGATGATATTAGCTGAAATACCCAATAGTAGGGAGATAGACTCTGAAGAGACCACCTCCAGTAGATAGACATGGCCCCAGTAGAGGGATGGGGCCATTCCACCCATCTAAAAATTTTAACCCAGAGGAAATGCAGGAACAAAAATGGAGCAAAGACTGAAGGAAAGACCATCCAGAGACTGTCCCACTGTGCAGTCCATTCTATCCACAGACATATAACCCTGATGCCAAGTTATGCTTGCAGACAAGAACCTGGTATGGCTGTCCTCTGATAGGTTCTTCCAGGCCATGACTAATACAGATGCAGATACAGCCAACCATTGGACTGATCTCAGAGACTCCAATGGAAGAGTTAAGGGAAGGGCTGAAAGAGCAGAAGGGGATTAAAATCTCATAGGAAGACCAACAGTATCAATTAACTAGACTGCTCAAAGCAGCCAGGGACTAAACCATCAACTAAAGAGCATATGTGGGCCAGTCCACGGCTCCAGCTACATGTGTAGCAGAGGGTTGCTTCATCTGGAATCAGTGGGAGGGGAGGTGTCAGATCCTGTGGAGGATTGATACCCCATAGAAGGGGAATGCTAGAGGGGTGAGGGGTGAGTGGGTGGGTGGGGTAGCACCCTTGTAGAGACAAAAGGAGAGGGTGTGGTGGTAGGGGTTCTGATTTTGTACATGTATCTAACCTTTCCATCTCCTGGCTGGCTCCTCTCTCTCCTCTCTCTCTCTCTCTCTCTCTCTCTCTCTCTCTCTCTCTCTCTCTCTCTCTCTCTCTCTCTCTCTCTCTCTCTCTTTCTCTCTCTCTCTCTCATTCACTCTCACATCCCCTTCTTTAATTTTATTATATTCTCAGTTATATTAGTCCTAATATTTGTATTATTAAAATAGATATCTCTAAATACACAGAGATATTAGTCTACCTGGTTGACTAAAACAAAATATTAGGAACTAAGTACACTTTATCAGAGATATTTAGTTTCTCAGAATTCTGGCGTCTGAAATCTAAGTATTAAGATGTAACCAGGATTCAATTTTTGGGATGGTTCTCTTCGGCTTGGAGAATGACTTATTTGATGTGAATGACTTATTTTGATGTGCCTCACAGCTATTCGGTATATATTGGAGATTTCAATTATAATCTTTCTCTTTTTTTTTCTTAAGAGAGGACTGTACTATACAACCCAGGCAGAATTGTAATTCACTATGTCATATGATCTGGCCTCAAATTTATGTCAATCTACCTGGCTCAGCCTCTTGAGTGCTGTGATTACAGGCATGAGATATCTTATCCAGCACAAGAGAGCACTTGTCCCTTCCTTCAATAGGATACAATTTTTTACTGGATTGGGACCTATTTCTTGATCTACCTCATCTGTATCACCTCCCTAAAGGCCTTGCCTCTTCATATTGCTGCATTATTAGTTAGAACTCTAAGACATTCTTGGAGGGAATATAATTAATTTCTTAGATATTTTGTTCTGCCCTCCACAGAGTTCAAGCCTTTCTTATATGCAAAAATACATTATTCATATTTTAATAGACCCTAAAGTCTTTACTTGTACCAGTGCCATTATCAACTGTACAGTTTTGTCTAAATATTACTTAAATCAGAAATAGGTGAGCCTGTATGTACAATTTATACTGAGGTAAATTTCATATCTATGCAAGTATTAAAAAGCACACAATTCATGTATTCCCTAAATACCGTGATGAAATAGGTATAAAATATACCTTCTTATAATCGGAAGGATATTCACAAGAAAAAAAGAGATATTCCCAAATGCTAATATGAAGCAGGCTGCCCTATCCCCTCTGAATAAAGGCCCTCACTCTGTGTTCCAAGGTATGTTTATTCCCACCTACTACACAGTTTTAAGCCATTCTTCTGGATTCTTTAAAGTGGCTTCATTCTCTGAATCTAAGTAGGTAAAAGCCCAGACTCTAAGTCATAATGCTATGGCCATTGAAACCCTATAAACTCCATATCATTTGTGAGCCATTGAATGCAATATGCTATGTCTGGAAAATTCCAAGATACTAGCATTAGGACCTGCTCTACTTTTGTTTTCAATTTTTGTTTATTCAGTTGGGTGTTTCTCTGTGTGTGCTTATGTTCAGGTCTGAACCTCACCTTTCCGACTCTATCAAGACCCTCCATCCCATTTTGCAGGCACTATTTTCCAGTGGTTCTACTGATGTGTGTGTGTTCTCTAGAAAAGAGGACTATTGAATCCCCAGGTTTTATCAGTGTTGGGGACTAAACTAATCCAGCCCTTGTGTTATCGCAACAATGGATGTTCTCTCCCCTTATTTTATGCTAAACAGGGCATACATTTACCACTTTTTCAATTCTGTTTATATCTTGCTCAACAAACTTTTAGTTTATATTTCCTTTTTCACTTCTTGAAAATCTAGTAAGTGAAGAGCTATCTGCACCATAATCATTTTGTTTGATATTGCTCAAAATACAATTTTGTCACTCAGAACTTATTTTAGGAGAATACTGTAATTCAATGGAACCAACTTTACAGCCATTTTATAATAAGGATATTTTCCAGTTTCCAGTAATACTGCTCTCTTCTACAGACATTACCAGGAACATTATTTTCATATTTTTACAATTACTCTATTCCAGATGGTATACGATTTACTTCGGATGGGAGAAGTTACAACATTTTTCCTGAGTCAAGACCAAAATTGTGTTTACCATCCGTGTCTCTACTAAGTAACATTTCACGTTTTTTTGGTTTTGTTTTGTTTTATTTTGTTTTTGCCACATACTTAAGATATCTTCAGTCTTTACTCATTATCTAGTTCCAAAGCCACATTCACAATTTTAAGGATTTGTTCCAAAAGCACTTCCTTTTATGGCCTCTGTGGTGTTTTCAATTAGAATTGTCCCCATAACATAATATAGTTGAATGCCTGATTATCAGGGAGCAGTACTACTTGAGAGGAATTAGCAGTTGTGGTCTGTTGGAGGAAGTGTGTCACAGAGGTTAGGTTTTTGTATTTCAGAAGCTTAATCCAGATCCGGTGTCTCTTCTGGACAGTCAATCCATATGTAAAACTCTCAGTTACTTCCCCAGCACGATATCTAATGCATGCCACCATGCTTCCTGCCATGATAATAATAGACTATACCTCTGAAACATTAGTACAGCCCAATTAATGCCTTTCTTTAATAATTGTTGCCATGGTCACAGTGTCTCTTCAGAGCAATAGATCACCAACTAAGACATAAAGTTATTACCAGGGAATCAAGGTATTGCTATGAAAGTCCTGACCATACTTGTGTTGGGATGTGAACCTTGGGGATTAGAAAAGCAGCTGAACACTTTAAGTGGTGCCTAATGGGACCTAAGACCAAAGAAGACAATGGCAGTAAGGTTGATTTTAAGTGTAGGAACATGGCTCAAGATGTTTCAGAGAAGAATAACATTAATAAGTGGCTTAGAGTTTGTACTTGTAACATTTCGGAAACAAATGGGGATGCTTTCTTCCCTTGTCAATAGAAAAAAAATCAGCGTAAGGACAAATTGAAGAACTTGGATAAAGAGCCTTGGCAGAGGAGATTTAGATCCTAGTTTGTCTTTCTCATGTTGTTATTTGTTGTCAGTCTAACGCAGACTTATAAATAAAAGGAGAAAGCTACGCAAGGTAGAATACAAATCGTACATTTTGAGGGGAAAAGGAACACCAAGAAGAATAATGGATCTAAGTCCTGTGCTCAAGAAGATGAGATGTTTAAAAACAAGTAGTCTACAGCTAAATGAAATAAAAGGAGTTGTGACCTAAGCAAAATTTCAACCAAAAAGTCTTCCAACTTGTGAAAAAGAAATTAAAGAAAGGCTTAAGCGGCAATAAACACTGTCAAAACCAGAAAGATGATAGAAAAGTAATTGAACAAGGGGACCCAGTTCTAGCAAGCAACAGAACTTGGCAACTTTGGCCACAGGGTTCTGGCTTTGGACTGAAAACAGAAGAAGGAGGTTTTGGAATGTCCTTATGCCATTTTTGCCTCTTACTAAAAATAATTTTTCTCACATAACATATTCTGATTATGGTTTCTTCTCCCTTCATTCTTCCCAGTTCCTTCCATCTGGATTTACCTCATTTCTCCCTCTCATTCAAAGCCAACAGGGTACTAAGGGATAATAATAAAAAAATTATATGCAATAAAATAAAATAAAATAAAAGATAAAAACTAACATATTGGATTAGACAAACTATACAAACAAGAATAAAATAGGCCAATGGAAAGTACAAATCTTAGAGACTCTCTTTAGATACTCAAAAATCTCATAAAAACACTAAACTTGGTGTCTAAATATATATTTAAAGGATTTGGTATAAATCCTTGCAGGCTCTGTGCATGCTGTTTCAGCTTCTCATTTTGATAGCTTTCTTCAGTTCTTAAGCCTTTTGTGAATTCATACTAGTTTTGATCATATGGATTTAGAAGGTTTCTTTTTTTTTTGGTGTCCCACAATCTCTGTGGTTCTTCTGAGTTCTTTGAGCCCAGTGAGAAGGAATTGGATGGAAACATCCCATTTAAGGCTGTGTTCTACATTATGTTCTCTACATAATGTCTTACTGGGGATCTCTGAATTTGTTCTCATATGGTATAGGCAGGAACTCCTTGATTAAGTAGTTCTGTGAGTATAGCAGAATGTTTATTAGGAGTCATTGTATTGTTATTTTTCTTTTTAATAGAATTTGCTTTTATTTGTTCATTTGTGAGATCTGTGGGCTATCTTGCCTTAATTTCTTGATCATCCAAGTTATGTCAGGTATGGACTCTATCTCACAGAGTGGGCTTTATATCAAATCAGATATTGGTTGGTTACTACCATAAGTTTTGTTCTATGAATAAAGGCTGCCTTGGGAGAGGATGTTTTGCTGAAACATACAGATGAAAGGATGTTTTGCTTGAGAGGGCTTGTAATGTTAGGAAAGCCTAGAATTCCGAGAGTGAAAGGACACGCCTGCATTGCTATGCCTTGTAATGCTCTGGTGGTCTTTACTAGTCTTAATCAGTCTTTGCTAGTCTTCACTTCACAGAGAGAAATGTAACAAAGAACTTTTCGAAAATAGGCTTTGGAATATCTAATCCTACAGATGGCACCAAAGATGGCCTAGGCTTAAGGGGTAACTGCCTCTGATACCGCTGATGTTTTGATAGGATGGCAATGTTGTTTATACCTCTGATGTTTTGATAGGATGGCAATGTTGTTTATACCTCTGATGTTTTGATAGGATGGCAATGTTGTTTATACCTCTGATGTTTTGATAGGATGGCAATGTTGTTTATACCTCTGATGTTTTGATAGGATGGCAATGTTGTTTGACTGGGTTGACAAAATAGCCGCAACTGCCTTGCTCATGGAGGGAATTTTCTGGTTTTGTTTCATAGTCTTTATACCATTTTGAAAATGATTCAGGAGAAAGTTGAAAATTTAGAAGGTTCACTCAATTCTCTTGTTTTATAAACAATTGTAGAATTGACCATTTTAATTTTACCTCTTTTCTCTCTCTCTCCCTTTCTCTCTCTCTTTCTCTCTCTCTCTCTCTCTCTCTCTCTCTCTCTCTCTCTCTCTCTCTCTCTCTCTCTCTCTCTCTCTCTCTGTGTGTGTGTGTATGTGTGTGTGTGTGTGTGTGTGTTTGGTGTGTATACAGAATTAAAGTACCCTAATTAGCTGATTGTGGTTCTTGATATTTGTAGGATTTATGGTTTGGCAATTGTGATGGCTAGTTTTAGTAGTCAACCGCACTAAGGCTGACTTAATGAACATATATTTCTAATTGACAAATACTTACCAAGCTGCAGTATGGTAGAGTTACAGAATTTACTTTATGAAAAATCTATGATATACTTTTCTTACATTGGTGAAAATGTTATATACCACTAGTATTTTAAAAGTCTTTATACAGCTATGATTTTTCAATAATTTTAGCTATTGGACTTTAATTTTTAAAATAGTCATTAGTTTCAATTTTGTATATATACACTTATGAAATAGAGACAGCCAAAAATATCAAATCCCATATACTATTATTAGCATATTAACTCCCTATTCTTACAAGTACAAAAATAAATGTGCTGAAATTTACATTTAAATAAAAACTGTAGGATTTTTTTTGAAAAGAAAATTGATGTTCACAATTGAAATTTCAAAAAGTTTGAGTATGTATTATCCATGATGACATTTTAATTATACAGAAATATTTTACTATGTAAAGTTAAAAACATAAAAAGCAAAGGTGAATACATAATTTAAAATCCATGCAAAATTAATGTTCTACTAAGTATGAAAATTTCATATTTTATTTGTTAGGTTTGTAAGTAATAGTCTTTTAAATGAGTTTCTTGAAAGGAATATTATTATATTGAAAATTCTACCATAAAAATTTGTTTCCTCAAAATGAGATTTTTTAATATGAAGATTGAGGAAGAATAATAACTAACTCTGCTTGTATCTTGATATTTTAAAACCAGAGTTTCCATTTTATATAAAACTAGATGCAAGAAATGATACTGAATTTTTATATGATATGCTTACTACACATAATCATTTGACTAATTTAACATATGACTTATCTATAAAATTGATTCACATATAAAAATGATTATATAATTTATCTATAAAATCAGAGTGATGGGTGACTGTTTTGGAATGCTTGCTCTTCTTGTAATGCTCACAGTTTCAGTCCCTAGCACCCATACAGTTGCTAACAACTGCTTGTAAAACTTATTGCAGGCAATCTGATCTGTTCTGTGGGTGTAGTGGCTATTCCTGGTTGTCAACTTGACTATATCTGGAATGAACTACAATTCAGAATTGGAAGGCTTACCTATGATCCTAATATGGAGGCTCAGAGATATAAGTTTCTGACTTGGATCTTGACATGGAGATTTTGAATTGTAGTGGCTTTGAATTCCAGAAAATTATGTCAAGGGTATCTCCGAGGTCAAGGTCATCTGGGATTAAAGTCGTAGTGGTACACACTTTTAATCTGGGCCACACCCTCTGCTGGAGACCTACATAAGGACATTGGAAGAAGGAAGACTCAATCTTTCTTCCTGCTTGCCTCTTGGGATAGAGCAACTCTGCTAGATCCTTGGACTTCCATCCATAACTGTTGCTGACCATTGTTGGGGAGTTGAACTAGAAGCTGTAAGTCATCAACAAATTCCCTAACTATATCGAGACTACTCATACGTTCTGTGACTCTAGACAACCCTGACTAATACAGTGGGCTTGAGGCATGAATGTGTGGCACTTATACATATATGAATATTCGCTAAAATGTGGGGCACAACATACAGATATTTCTTGATAAACAGACATGTTTATAGTAGTTTGTTTTCTCATTCAGTTGGGGTCAGACACAAAATTCAATCATTGTGGTAGCACTTCCACTGTGGATTGGATGTTTATCTCAATGATAAAAAGCTGACATATTTACATAAGAACATAACAGGAAGCCATAGGAGTCTGTTTACACATGTTGTCAGAAGTATAATAGAAATATTTGTGGTTTTGAATATGCTTGGGCCAGGGCACTATTTGGAGGTGTGGCTTTATAGGAGTAGATGTGGCCTTGTTAGAGGAAGTCTGTCACTGTGGACATGGGCTTTGAGATCTACATCCTAGCTACCAGGAAGCCATCTTCTTCTCATTGCCTTTGGAACAAGATATTGAACTCTCAGCTATTCCTGTGCCATGCCTGCCCAGAATCTACCATGCTTCTTCCATCTTGATGATAATGGATTGAAACTCTGAATCTGTAAGTGAGCCCCAATTAAATGTTGTCTTTATAAGAGTTGCCTTGGTCATGATGTCTGTTCAGCAGTAAAGCCCTATCTAAGACAGTATTTGATATAAAAGTAGAAGTAAATAGACTTCATTTTATTTAGTCTTTTATGTATTTTTCTATTTCTCTGTCCTTTTTCTCTTTATCTGATCTTCAATGCTCTTTCATTAAATTCAAAATGTCCCTTTATATACATTCATTTTGTTTTTTTCTGTCCTTTATTTTATTTTTCCTTTATCATTGCTTCCTTTTCCTCATTCTTTTCATCCCCATCTACTTTATTTTACCTTCATTAAAAAGTCTTTTTTTTTGAAGGAAAAAGTATTCACAGATGAGCATATGTGCTATATTTTTTACCTTTCATTTTATAGTAATTCTTTTCATCTTTTGTGATTCATACATTTGTACTATAAATATTGATGTTATCTATTGACTAACTCCCCCCAACTGCCCTTTAAAACTCCACCCGGTCTCCCTTTCAACTTCATGTTATTTTTATTTCTGAGCATTGTTTTTAAGTCTATATATAATTACATTCCTCCCTTCCCTTTTTCTTGCTTTCTCCAGCTCCTTGCCCCATATTAACCTCCCTGCTCTAATTCAAATTCATGGCCATTTAAAAAAAAAGTCATTGCATGCATGTATATACATGCAGACATATTCCTGAATGAGACTTGCTCATTCCACCTAATGTTACATGAATGTATGTTTTCAGGGATGATTGTCACTGGACAAATAATGGTGCACTTTTCCTGAGAGAATGTCACTTCATTTGTTCCTTGATTGCTTATAATTCTTTATGTATGTTTTCAACCTTGTGGGGTTTTCAGCATCCAGCTTGGCATGTTCATTGGTGTCATCCTTGTTCAGCTCAAATTTGACAGTCAGATCAGTGTAACTGTATGGATTCAACTTCCAACATTACTAAGAAATCCAGTCTCAGAGCTAACTCCCTGGTCACTGGTTCTTATGATCATTCATTCTTCTGTTTCTCATTATTCCTTAAAGTTTACCTGTGGGAGTATAGCCATAGCATTCATAGTTTCCTGTTGAGATTACAATTCAAGCTAACCATTCAGTGCTAGTAAAGTCATTCTTATGAGAGGAGAATCTACATCTACAACCTTACTGAATCAACACAACCCCTAAAACCAAGCTATAAACATTTGTCCTTTTATACATGGATCAGTGTAATCTCCATCCCTATCAAAGGTTCTCTTTACGACCAATAGAAACCACTAAGCCAAATGACCAATAAAAATTCGTTGTGGTTAGAGTACCAATAGATGTCTTAATTTTTAATACATTACTTCTTAAAAATCAGTCAGTGGATCATAGAAGAATGACATCCCTCCCTCAAAAGCCAGCTGCCAAGACTTTCAGTGGCATGTTCAATATTCAGATCTAACATCTGGTAAAGAACACTGATTTATATAAAGAAAAGATATATTGAAAGATAAACGATGTTCACTTCACCTCGGTTTCTTTCTCTCTCAACAAAGCTAGAACTCATAATAACCATTGTCAGTCAACATCTCATATTTCTGATAGCTACTAATGAGGAAGATGAAAATGATTTTTAGAAATATTAAAAAGTGTTTAATAATTGAGCTTTTTATACCAGTGTATCCTGGCTAATGGCATCCAAATTGGTGTTGTGATGAGAGATACATAAACCTCAGTGACAGTTTTGATAGTTTTGAATTCTGGTCCTTTCTTAGGCTAGAGCCATTCATTGGGCTTGGATGATTTCTTTCCACAGCAAATAGCAGCGGCTCAACCTGCCCCAGGATCCCCAGGGAAACGAAACTAAGGAGCTGTGTTGCTGAACTGTGATGCTTATCGTATATGTATTTTAAATGTATTTTAACATGGGGATAATTTCAACTTATTGTAGACTTATTGAGAATTGGGTAGACTATTAATAATGGAGCGTCTTCATTGACTAGATGGGAATAATAATAAAGAATTTGGAAAACATCATTACAGGCACAGAACAGAGAGAAAAGGATAGATTTTTTGTTAATGCCAAAGCCCTTCTTATTCTTTGTGTTGCTTTGTTTTTCTGGTTGCTTGTTTGTTTGTTTACATTTAAATAGTCGTTATAAATTCTTGAAATGATCATCAGAAGAAGGGAGAACAAAATGATCAGATCAATTACCTTTAAATAAGGTTCTCACACATTGACTTCCAAAAGCCCCTTTCCATAGGCTATGTATGCATTCTGAGGAGCAATTATAAATTTTCAGATTTAGATAAAGACAGTAGTTCTTAAAATAATAGAATTAATGTTTGTATTAAAGAGATAAATGAAGAAAGGAAAGGACATGAAAAAGAATAAGAACAATATCAACTAATATATGTCACATGTGGTATTCCTTGTAAATTCTCACCATTGTTGTTCATTTAATTATCTTAACCACGAATAAATTAATGCACCTAATATAGAATTTAAAGTTAGAAAAATAGATTGGGCATAGTATTGGAAAAACAATGCTAAGATCTTTGAACTTTTAAGAATGAAAAATTAGTGAACATTTACCACTCATCAAAATTAACCATGTACAGCTTTCTATGTCTATATTTATAAAATTATCACATTATAAAATACACGCATGCTAATGAGCATATTGTTCACATTTAATAAAAATATTAATGTTCTGGCACTCAGTATATGAACAAAATCAGGTAAATGCTAAAGGCCCCTTTGTACTTTATAAATCTTGTACTTATTCATGATAATATGAAGAATTTTCAGTTATGAGAATTTAACATTTTTATGAGCTATACCTTTCATTTCTGTCTCTGAACTTTTCCTTATTCCTGACATCAGACTCACATTTTCTACTCATGGAGTTCTCACCCATCTCCTAGAACATTTACTTTTGAAAACTTGTAAAGTCTTCCCCTGCTAGCTTAAGACATAATTTTTTTTAAAGGCTCTTGTCAGGTTTACAACATGCAAATGTCATTGTCAAGGAGCTGGAAGCCATTCCTTGGAAATGCTTGGCGAGTATTCAGTGTGTGTATTGATTTCTCTTGCATATGACAATAGATGAAAACTTTATTTAAATTTAGCTTAATGAAAATTTGCCTTGTTGTAATTATATTCTCCAAAATCTGAGGGAAATTACATTTTGCAGAATAAAATATCTGGCTTCAATTTAACTCTAATTTTCCAAATTCCAACTATGTATTTAGTGTTTTTGAATAATAGATTCATTACCCACAAATTATATCGACCTTAACAACTAATAAATTATCTGAGTGAAACTCACTTAAAAATTATAACTTTATTGCTGAGAATTGTTTTGGCTATCTTGGGTTATTTTGTTTTTCCCTATGAAATTGAGAATTGTTCTTTCTGTGTCTATAAATAATTTTGTTGAAATTTTGAAGGGAATTGCATTGAATTTTACATTACTTTTGGTAAACTGGACATTTTCACCATGTTAATCTCCTACCAAGCCTATGGGAGATCACTTCATTTTCTGAGGTCTTCTTTGATTTCTTTATTTCAGGCATTTGTTGCTCTTGTCTTACTGATCTTTCATTTCTTGGTAATAGTCACACCAAGATATTTCATACTATTTGTGGCTATTGTGAAGAGTGTTGTGTCCTGAATTTCTTTTTCAGTCTCTTTATCATTTTTGTAAAGAAAGACAACTGATTTGTTTGATTAAATTTTATATCCAGGCTCTTTGAAGTTCTTTAATCAGGTGTACAAGTTCTCTGCTAGAATTTGGGGTTCCTTGTATATACTATCATAGCATCTGCAAATAGTGATACTTTGACTTCTTCCTTTCCAATTTGTATCATCTTGAACTTCTTTTGTTGTCTAATTGCTCTGGCTAGAATTTCAAATACATTCTAATGTATTCCATATAGTAAAACAAATATAATGGATATTTTATTAAGCTTTTTGAAAAACATTTTGTTTATTATTCTTTAATTCAAGTTTTATTGGTATTTACTTGATTGCTTGCTTGTTTATGTATTTATGGTGCTAGAAATTGAACCTATGGCCTAACACATGGTAAGCAAGCACTCTATCACTAATTTACAACCCTATTTCAGAAAAATCACAAGTTTCAGAGACCCCGATTAAGTTTGTAAATGCAATTATTGTCAAAACTGTGATCCCCAGACACTATTGTGTCTGAAGCCAAGATCAAGAGACATCAGAAACTTGAAAAATTATTTTTGTTTACTAAATACTATTTTAATCGCACAAAAGATGTTTCAATATCAATTATCATATATAAAGTTTTTTTTTCTGAATTTTTACGTGAAAAACCACATGCTTTAGTTCAGAAAGCATTGTACACATTGGAACTGAAGTTAATTGCCAAGTGGGTGTTGAAAATTGAACCCATGTCCTCCTGAAAAGAAACCAATGCTTTAACCACTGAGAAAGCTCTCCAGTCCATTCTTATTGCAAATAGTTATATGAGATCTTTGATTAGCTGCCAAAATTATGAAAAATCAGTTAAAATAAAAACATTGCCTACTGCCATTCAACAAGGCTTTTGTTTTAGTAAATTATCACAAAAAAAATTACTTTGGTGACAGTGTCTTTGAAAACAAACATTCAGTGCTGTGTCTGTGGGTTCAGGTAGACTTACATCCCCATGGATTTTGAGGTGTGACCTCTCCTTTACTAGCTCAATATCTAAACACCTGGACCATTAGCTTTGCGGGCTGAAGGGCAACAGAATTTGTGGCTAATGGAGATCGTTCTCCTTTATGCCTGATTTTCTGAGAACTTTACCTTCCTTTGTTTTGGTATCAGTGACTTAAATTGACAGATCAGTTGGGCACAGAAATAAGCATTTGCCAAGTTCTTTCCCCAAGTGAGCTTGAGACCTTAAACTGCTTCCCAAGAAGTGCTCTGACTCAGACTGTGCAAGGGTAACCCTACCAAGAGAGCCCATGCCACAGATGCGTCTCTGTCTAGTCAAGCATTTCCCAAATGTCAGTCACCACAGGATGTTGATTGGTTCGCATACATGGAGCAAAAGAACTTTATAGTGATAAAAGAATGTTATAATTGTCTACAAGTCAAGTAAACAAATATTTTCTCATTTAGTATAATGACTTTAACCTCACAATGCATTGAAACTGTGGCTATTTTTATATTGTGCTCTTTTTCTACTAAATAGAAGTATCTGATCATTTTTCAAATTTATAAGAATCATCACAATTCTAAAAGTTTATGGTTAATGGGTCTCTAATAAAAATTCATTAAAAGATACCGTAGTTGCACTTTAAAAACACATCACGGCATTTATTTTTTATTTTTTTTCGTTTTAAATTTATTTAATCTTTTTATAATCCAGATTTTTCTCCCCCTCCTGGTTCACTGTCTTACTGTTCCACATCCCATACCTCCTCACCCCTCCTTCCCCCATCTCCATGAGGATGTTCCCACTCTCTACCTGCCACTCCATCTGACCTTCCCACTCCCTGCCTGGACCTCCTTTCTCTTGAGGGTTAGCTGCATCATCTCTAACTGAACCTAGACCAGGCAGTCCTCAGCTCAATATGTGTTGGGGGCCTCATATCAGGTGGTGTATGCTGCCCGGTTGGTGGTCCAGTGTCACAGAGATCTTGGGGGAGGGGGAACCATATTAGTTGAGACTGCTGGTCCTCCAACAGGGTCGCCCTCCTCCTCAGCTTCTTCCAGCTTTTCTCTAATTCAACTACAGAGGTCAGCAGCTTCTGTCCATTGGTTGGATGCAAATATCTGCATCTGACTCTTTCAGCTTCTTTTTGGGCCTTCCGGAGGGCAGTCATGATAGGGCCCTTTGTGTGAGCGCTCCATAACCTCAGTAATAGTCAGGCCTTTGGGTCTCCTCATGAAGACCTGGATCCCAATATGGGCCTGTCACTAGACCACCTTCTCCTCAGGCTCTTTTATTTTTTTTTTAATTTAAATATTATGTTTAGTAATTCATGAAAATCATACACCTAATACATTTCTTGGCATGCAATAACACGAACTTGAGAAAATAAAGGTAAGGAAAACAAAATCAAATAAACATAGATGCATGTGAATATAAAAAATAAAACAAACAAACAAACAAAACCATACACCACGCCGAACAACAACAACATGTCTCCCACACCTCAGAGCACCTCAGAGCTTGACAAAAAAACACAGAAGAGGAGGAAGAAAGATTTTAGGAGTTAGAGGGGATGGAAAGAACCAGCAGGACATTGCTCGCTGAATTAACTAAACAGGAGACTCATATGGGCTCACAGAGAAGAAACCAGCAGTCCTGTGGCTTGCATGCTTAACTGCACCAGATCCTCTGTCTTTATTATGACAGTTGGCTTGTTGTTTCTGTGTGACTCCTAAGAGTGAGAAAGGTGTGCCTCTGTCTCTTTTGCTTGATGTTGGGTTTCATTTCCTTCTATTGGCTTGCCTTGATATAAGGGATTTCTTTTCTTTTTAGTCTTGTCTTATAGTATCTCCTTATATATTTGGTTGTTGTTTCTTAAGGGCCTGTTCTTTTCTGAAGAGAAATGGAGGGGAGTAGACCTGGGAAAGTGGGGTTGAGGGGTCATCTGGGAGGAATGGAAAGAGGGATATATTGCATGATAGAAAACTTTTATTTTCGATTAAAGGGGATGAAAAGAATAAATTATGTTTTCTCCACCACTGTGTGCCTGGCTAATATCAAGTTTCTGACCCCTTTTTACTGTGAGTGGTCTTCCTACTTTTCTCATAAAAGTTATTCTTGAACACCTAAGCGACCTGTATAATCTTTAAGCAGATTGCATAATCCTCTTATTTCCATATGAGACTCTCAAAGACTACAGACTCCACCTTATTTTTCTTGATCTCGACTCCATGAACTTACCTCCAATCATCATACCAACTCTTCTGTGCTATGTATGTATATATCTGCTTTGTGTGTGTATCTCTCTGAGCTGCATGTCTGTTTCAATATAGGTCTTATAGTCTCCGTGTAAATCGTTCTTGTTTCGATGATGATTGCTATTCTGTCTTTAGTTTACATCAATACCAACCTCCCCTTAATGCCTTTTATCTTTTTGGGCCAATTCCTATTGTATGTCCAATATGACTTTCTTTCTTTTTTTTTTAATTGGATATGTTCTTTATTTACATTTCAAATGATTTTCCCTTTCCTGGATCTCCCCTCCCCAAAAGTCACATTAGCCCTCTTCCCTTCCCCTGTCCCCCAATCAACCCCTTCCTGCTTCCCTGTCCTGGTATTCCCCTACACTGCTGCACTGAGCCTTTCCAGTACCAGGGTCCTCTCCTTCCTTCTTCTTGGGCATCATTTTTCTTTGGTATACATGCCATTATCTGTTTTGGTTTTTTTTGTTTGTTTGTTTGTTTTGCTTTTAAATTTAAGGCTGCTTCCCTTAGAGTTTTGAAAGGCTTCCCTCAGATTTTTGAAGGGCTTAGAATGGTATAAACTTAGTTTCCTTTGTTCTAATCCAATTATGGTTCTTATAAAAACAACACATACTAGGTAACTGAAATCCAAAACAAAACTTCTAGTTCTAGAATAGAAGGAAGTCCAAGATCACAGTATAAGCTCATTTGGTCTGGTAAGCACTATTTCCATGACTGGTAGATGTCTGTTCCTATACTATGACCTCACAAGGCCAGAGAGCATCTTTCTTCTGTGTTTTGTTCCAAAGTACACTTATTCCACTCATACTGTTCCTACACTCAGGGACAACTCACATTCTGAAGGTAATCTTCTAAATATGATCATACAAATGTTAAGTGCATTGTAGGAATATCTGTTATTTTAATCTAATGTTTCTGGAACAACATGGAATATGTGAACATTTAACATTGATGAATATAAATTATTAAAGTTGCTTTCATTTTGAACCAGTAAACTGAATTTGAAGTTAGGCACAATTACATCATATCTATCCTTTCTCTGTTTTGATGATGTTCCAAATAATTTATAAGCTACTTCCATTCCTAATACTAGAAGAACCCACATTATATCTTTAGTTGTGGAGTGGATACCATGTTCTATGGGAAAGTTTTGATGTGTTTGATATCTCTATGATATGCTCTAAAACAATCAAAGGAGAATAAATACATTTAAACTAAATGCAATCCAAAGATGCATAGGTTTCATCTCTGCCATCTTTTCTACTGTCAAAAGTTGTATATTTTGTACAAGTAATATACATGCACAAAATTCTTCAATCATTAATTTTGACAATCTTTTCTTGCCTTTATCCTCATTGAGCAAAGCAATAATATTTAATAATATCTAGAGTATCTGTGCACTCTATTTTTCTTAACAATATATATATATATATATATATATATATATATACATGTGTGTATGTATGTATATATGCTTACAGTGTAGTAGTAATGTTATGCCATTGAAGTATATATTTAGAATCCTAATGTTTGTGTTATTTTTACTTTGCGACAAATGATGCATACCTTAGAAATAAATATTTCAGTGTCACTTATCGCACAATCTAAAGAACAGTTCAAAACTTGTGAGGACAATTACAATAATTTTCTCTTTTCTCTTGCTCTTCTTTTCTCTTTTCTCTCAAACCTTACTTTGAGTGTGTATATTTACATGTGTGCATGTGTGTGATACATCTGCATGTGAAAAATTTAGAAATGTATGTATTCCTTTTTAAGAAATAAAAGGGGCTTACATCAAGGCACAGTGGAACTGCCACAGAGAACTGCAGAGATGCCTTTAAAAGCCAGGTGTATGCTGCTTTGTGCAGATAAGAAAACCAAATTTATAAGCTTTTAAACTAAACAATGAGCTTTAGTTAAGCAAAAATGAAATTGAAACAGAGGTCTCAAATAAGACTAAATTAAATTTAATTATACTCTGTTCTCCATCAAAAGTGACAGATTTTTCTATTATATTTCCCTCACACTGAATGACATTCTTAAAACACTCCTATTTTCATTGTTGTATTGCTAGGTCCTTCTCTCCACTTAAATTATGCCTTTATATTTGTCTGAAGTTAAAGTTTGAATAACATCTTTGAGGTAATTATGGAACACCTCAGTAACCTGAAAGATGAATTATATTTCATTTTAATCTCTTCAGAAGTGATTAAACTATGAATAAACTTTTAAGTGTCTTAGGTTTATTATAATTGAGGCTTTCTCACATTTAAGTTTTTATTTTTTCTAAACCTATACATGCTACAAGGAGATTTAACACTAGAGAATTAGCCATTCCATCTCCCACTCTCTTTTATGTGCATGGCAATATCTAGCTTAAGTGAAATACAAATTATTCTGACCAGCCACCTGCCTAATTCAGCATTATTAACTGCTGAGATGCATTCTCAGCCCCTCAACATATAAATCTAAATGTCACCATACTGTGCAAGCTCGAGGAGACTTAACAAGTTTTCAAATGAACCAAGGAATAGTTTGTGGGGAAAGTAGGCAAAAAAATTATCACATGTGTATAACAATGTATGTACATTATTATGTATAGTATTCTGCTCATAATTACTACAGGAATTCAAGCATAATGGATGAAATACATTTCCTGTTGGTGGAAAGTATCACAAGAAGTATCATGTAAGATATAATTTTGGGATAAGACAAATGTTCTTGATTGTAAATGGAGATTTAAAGAACAATTAAACGTTGAAACTTCTAGCAGTACAGTACCCTGAGAAAGGCCGCGGATATAAGCCTACATTGCAAGGCCTGGTAAAATATGTGTATGCCTGAACACTCCACATGAGTAAGAGTACGTGGGGATCAGCATTTGCAGAGATCTTGATCAACTTTGCTCCCTTTTTCTTTCCTCAAACTTGCTGATTCCTTGTTTCTGAGACAGTGATCTTATTCTTCATGTTCTTAGACTTCCATTTCATCCCTTCTCTCTCTCACATGATATTTACACTTTGTTTCCTAGAGTAAGCAGGAGAAATAATTGAAAGAATTTAGATTATTGACTTGTTCCACCTCAAGACACTCAGCAAGCTAAGACACCTTCAGGGTAGGGTGCAGCTCTGTCCTTGAGGTTGCTGCAACTTTTTTTTTTTTGAGAATGCCATGGACACATCCAGTGAAATGTATAGCATAGTCATTTTTTTAAACTTTCTAATTCCTCCTGTGCCCTTCCCCAATTATTCCCATTTTAACTTGATGGTAGAGGGAGCTTCCTTGACTACTCCTCTTCCTCTTTCCATCTTCTTCATAATCATCTATTTTGTTTATAACTCACTAATTCTAAGTGGTGCTGCCTATAGATGCACCAGCATGAATCCATTCATTAGATATTGGAAAACAGATTATTGATCACACCCTCAAAGAACACCATTTCTTTCTTTCTTAACAGCTATCTGGCTGCCAAAAGTTTCTCATGAAGTGGTGGAGCATGGAGATCAATGCCCAATCTCTCTTAGAAATTTGGGGATCATGAACATTAATTCCTTTGACCCTTCTTGAATAAGCACAGATTTCATTATTAAACTGAGAATTCTCTTTTCAAGTCCTTACTTGTTTCACACTGCCAATCCTCTGGCCTTTTCTATATTTGTCTCAATGAATTATTGACAAATTTGATCACTAAAAACTCCTCCTTCTTCCAATATTTCTTTTTTATCAAATATAGCTTTTTTATAATTTTCCACTTTATCAAAAATATTTTTCTCACACAATCTATCCTGGCACAGTTTGGTCTCCCTCTACCCAGTAAGCTCCTTCCTCTACCCCTCCAATCTAGATGAACAGTTTTTCTGTCCTGCATTAGGAATAAAACGGCTTCTAAAGGATAATAATTAAATAAAATGACACAAAAGAAAAACTAACACTTTGGAATGGGTTAAAACAAACAAGCAAACCAACAAACAAACAGAAGGGAAAGAGCCCAAAGCAGAGGCACAAGAACAGACATAGAAAGAGATCCACTTCCTATTTATAACCTTCTTTCTATTTTCTCCTTATTTTGTTTGTAGATAGTATTTACTCAGCTAGCCAATATCTTCACAACACCCATATAAGCACCTCAAATCATCTTTATTTTTTTAGTACGACCCTCTGTTCAATAACCACAGGCACATTGACCTGTTACCGTTTCTTTATTTCATCTTCTTCTAACACGGAAGCCTCTCTCCTTTCAGAACATGCTTAGGCTATAGCTTAAATATAACTGTTAAAAGTATGGTACAGTTGTGAGTTGGTAGAATGCTCAAACAGTGGACCTTTGTTAGAGAGAGTTAGATTGAGGTAATATGCTCTAAAATGGAATCCTGAGGCTCCAGTAACTCTTCAGAGTTTTGCAAATCAACTGCCAAAACATAAGGCAGGCAGATTCCTTAGTTCCCATTCTTGCTGTGTTTTTTTTTTCTTCTTTTCAAACTAAACACCAGATAGTAAAGAAGTTTGACAGTCTAACTCTGGACATTTAGCTGTCATTTGTCATCAATCAAATGAACAAAATTATATTTGTTATTTCTAATCTGCTCCAAATGCTTATACTTAGATTTTCTTTTTGGGCCATCAAGAGCATGGAAATCATTCTTTCAGATTGTAAAGTAGGCTTCTAAATCAACAGGATTGATGAACATATAAACTCACAAAGACCATGACAACATACAAAGTCATGCAGAGGTGGGCAACAGATGGAGTCCTACAAATGAAAGAGAAGTGTCCACATGGTCATATCCTTCTGCTGAAGTGTCTGCCAATTTATTTCATTCTAACCACTTGTGAATGAAAATTTAATTTTCTTCTCATTGGGGAAACAAACTATTCATAAGGGAAGGGTACATTCTTACTCATAGCTGGCCAACAAAAAATGAACTCAAAGGAATCTTTCACTGAAAGTTCCTTGTTATGTCAGAGCTCTATTTGATTTTCTTTTCTTAAAATTTTATCTATTTTTATTATATTATATTTTATTTCTAATCTTCTCTTTTATCCTACAGGTCCTTTGGGTATAAATTATGGCTTCTCTTTTAGAGTTTTTTTTAGTGGGATTACTGAGTAGTCTCTGAAACTTATCTATTTCTTATGTCTTCTCTTGTGTTCTTTTCCTTCTGTTTGTTTTGTTCTGTCATGATGTATTAGTTTTTGTTTTATTTCATTATTATTCCTTAGATGACTGTTTGTGTCTGATTAATGATAAGATTGTTAATATTTTTTGATTAAAGACAAAGGAAGGTGATCTAGATGTAAGGGGAAATAGGGAGAAAGTTGGAGCAATAGAGTAAGAAGCAATCATAATCAGGATATATTATGTGAAAAATAATCCATTTAAAATAAAAGTAGAAAATGTTAGATAATAAAATTATATGTCATGTTGGGTCAGATAATAAGATATATGAGTTAGTCTATCTTTGACTACCTTTGTGGTTTCCATCTTATTAAAACATTTTCCAAGTATGGACAAGGGAAATTGCTCACTGGCAAAGTGTTTGCTTAACATGCACAAGGTCATGTGTTCAGAACCTAATATTATTACTACCATCATCATCAAAACTACCACCACTACAACATATAGATCAATACAGGTACTACTTAAAAGAAACCAATCAATATAACCACAATAATAATGAAAAATGAAAAGCTGCTCAAATATATTCAGCATCACAAAAACAATATCATCACTGCTTTGATATAATTAATTTCAATTTTTCACAACTGATATGCATGCTTTGGGTTTCTACTTATGTGAATATGGTGACAAGTTAAATGGTTTTTTTCTGATTTATTCTCATCTATGTATTTCAGGACCTTTAGTCTCCCTGGTGCCTTCTCACCTTGTTTGTTTGTCCATGAAATATCTAATATGAATTCATGAATTCAAAAGCCTTTGTACTCCATGATTGGAATATTCAAGCATCTAAGACTGGATGCATTTCCACACCATTGTGCACTTCTATTCTGTTATCCCTCTCCACGTTTGGGTCATATTGATCTGAGCATGCCTACGCCAAAGCTCTTGATACTCCCACTACCTGTTAAAAGTTGAATCAGGCAAACACAGCTGAGATGCAGCTTCTATGCCCTGGTACACCTGCCCTAGGTTCCGTTTCCTCCCATGGCTCAGAAAGCATCTATCTCATAATTCAAGTAGCTCTTAATAGTGTGGGAGGAGAATGTTATGTGGTCATCACCTATACCACTTCACCATCCTAAATATCAACAGTACTTCAGTGAGGACAGAAGCATTCTTCTGTTTTAAACCAGAGTCCCTAGCATAAGGTCCACAAAGACATTGTTGCATGAAAGCCTATCCAGATGATGTAGGCTTTCATGTATGTGAATCCTTGATATACCCAATATGGCAGTTTGTAATTATGCTTCAGATCTCAGTATTTTCACACACACACACACACACACACACACACACACACACACCAGAATACAGAACTATGACCTGTTCAGTTTGTATGATGTTACCTGCGTTTATAGGATCTCAAAACAGATTTTTTATGAGACTCAAGTTTTATTTTTTGCTAAATATAATTACAGTCATAGTATATTATTTAGAATCTTGTTGCCTAAAATTGTAACTCCTCTACATAAGTCTATATTTCAATTAGATGACCATATGATTAGTGCTTTGGCATTCGTGTTTGAAAAAATTCAGTATAACATATATCAAATACTAGTTCTCTTGAGGTGGAATCAATTTTATCTGTTTAATGGAGGGAAGGAACACTGTAATAAATGTTTTAGTTTAGTCTTTTCCAGTCAGATGAAGACCCTAAGGGATACAGCTGAAAGTGTGAGGCAAGATCTTTTTCTGTTTTGATACTAGATTAGAGCTACATAGAACAGGTTTTTGTGCTATGATTTTTTTAATATCCCATAAATGCCTTTCTCATCAGTTATAGTCTATTTTATTTTAGGAGATCTTGCCCATGACCTCCATGCACAGTTTGTTCAATTCCACAGATATTTATTGAATTTTTGTCTGCATAAAACACTGCATCAGACATTAGTGTGAGACAGTTGAATGGGGTTTTTGCTTTCAGCCACTTTGCTTTCATTTCCTTTGCACACTGCATATTCAGATCCATCACTTCTACTTATTGACTAGCAACAGAAAAAGAAAAAAGAAATCTAATAGAAAGGGAGAATTACACTAAAGATAATCGATTAAATGTTCCATGGGGGAAGTTCATGTGTATAGAAACAATGATAAAATTTAAAATAATCAGTCACCTTAACTTTTATCTGCATGCAGACCTAGTAGTGAAGAGAGATCATTTAAAAACACTATTTTCAAACCTTTAAAATGCACATAGTAAATGACTATTTTTCGTAGATATATGTATTTAGTCAGAGAACTGGCATTAATGGAGAAAATCCTATGGAGCAAAGAAGAATTTCCAGAGCTTTTAGCTACTCAAGAAAAAAATATTATGTATGTTTAGAGGTTTAGGGAATCAAAAGAAATTTCACAGTTATATACACTTCTGTAACACAAAATAGTGAACACTGCATTATTATCTAATTATTCTCTATGTGATGGGGGGAAGACAGTACATTTTAAAAAATAAATAGTTTATATCAATACATTCTAATATTTCTCCTTATGTCTATCAATACCAATTTAAAACAGAACAAACTCATTCAGGCAGCAAAGCTTAGTTAGATGTGTAGACCCAATATTTACATATTCAACACAGCCTGGAAAATTAATTCTTGTTAAGATCAGCAAAATCAGACTTAACAAAACCAGTCTGTCAACTGACTACCTCCTCCTGGAACTAATCTCCACAAGCTAGCAAATGTTATCATGGATTATCAAAGCTATTGTCAAGAGAATGTGAACTTGAGGCTTCAGATATCTGGAGGGATCATAAAATTCATGCAGATTTGGAAAGAGAAGATAATTATCTTGATGCTTTTCCTTCATCTACCAAAACTAAAATTGCATATAAATTAATGAGCGACATGAACATTAATGTCTGTAGAAATTAGAAGGCAAATGATTAATAAAATTATAAATAGTAATTAATTTTCTTCTTTTAATAAGCCATAGACACATATTAACAGAAACACAGCAATGTATACGATTTTGTGAATTACTTTTTCTTACAATATAAATGTCAAGGGTTGGACTTTGTGGTGGTTTGAATATGAAGGGCCCCCATAGATTCATGTGCTTGAATTGAGGCCCCAGGGAGTAGCACTATTAGAAAGTATGGGCTTGCTGGAGTAATTATTATTGTGAAGTGGACTTTGAGCTTTTATATGCTAAAGTTATGCCCAGAGTGGCACATGGTCTCCTTTTGTTTCCTGCTGATCAAGATATTGAACTTTCCGCTCCATCTCCATCACTGTGTCTGCCTGCATGCTGCAATTTTTTCCTGCCATGATGATAATGGACTAAGTCTCTAAAAGTGTAAGCCATTCCCAAGTAAATGTTTTCCTTTAGAAAAGTGGCTATGGTCATTGTGTTTCTTCACAGCAATAAAATTCAAACTATGACTGGTACCAGGGCTTTGGGTATTTTTTCTGATAGGCCTGCCCATGTATTTGTTTGGAGAAATAAGGATTTGGGGGCTTTGGGTTAGGAAAGAAGTAGAATGCTTTAAGCACTACTTAATGGGCAATACTAGTAAAACCATGGAAGCTAGTGGTGCTGAGGTTAATTTGAATTATGTGGACCTGCCTCAAGGTATTTCAGAGATTTTTATTATCTGATCTAGCGATTGCTCTTTTGATTTTGGCAAAGAATGTAGTTGCTTCTTGTCCTTGTCCAAAAAGTCTGCTTGAGACTAAAGTGAAGAGTTTTTGATTGACTCCATTAGTAGAAGAGATTTCAGAACAGTCTGGTATAGAGTCTATTGTGTGGTTACTAATGTTCACTCTGATGAAGACCATGTTGATGAAAAGGGAAAGGTAAATAGACAAAAAATTTTAAAAAATAAGAATGTTTGAAGGAGAAAAGGAACACCAAGAAGTAGAATGGATCTAAATCTTGTATTCAAAGAAATAAACATATTAAAGATAGTGAAGGAAAAAAAAGGGAGTGTGCTCTCTTAGGGGCAAGATCCCAACCAGCTAAGCTTCCATCTTCTAAAAAGCAATGAAAAACAGTTTAGATCTAGCATTGGTAGAACATGCCTTTATCCCAGCATTCAGAAGACAGAGGCATGAAGAGCTTCAAACTCAAGGTCTGCCTTGTATACAGAACTAGTTTGAAGACAAGCAAGCTTAAGGAGTGAAGGAAATCATCAAAAGGAGAAAGCTAGTGAAGAAGTAATTGAACCAGGGGGTTATGTTACCATGCCAGCAAGCAGCAGAACTTGGCAGTTTCAGTCACATGGTTCTGCCTTTAGAGTCAAGGATATAGAAGGAGGGGTTGTGGAATCTCCCTACAAGACTAAGGAAAGCCATTAAGGCCAGGCATTTGGCAGGGGTGTTCCTGCAAGGAGGCCCATAGAGAACTTTGTGTGAAGCTGAGAAGGAGAAGCCTGGTTTTCCCTGGAGAACCCAAGAGGTTTGAGATGCTAGACTCATAGGATACCTGATGAGGAAAGCTGAAAACATGGTGTGGAATCATCCCAAGGGAAAGAAGTGTGTTATAGTCAACAAACCTGAATGAAGTTGTAGATCTGAAGATCCTTTCAACATCAGACATGGAGATACAGAATTTGGAGTTTGTCCAGCTAGTTTTCTGAAGTTTTCTGTCATGTTTTGGTTCACAATTTCCTATCTTTCCTGTGCATTGGAATGATTATATATAAATATATAATCACATATATATGTATATATACTGGCTATCTATATATATGTGTATATATGTGTGTATATATGTGTATATATGCATATATGCATACATATGTTTATCTATGTATATGTATATATATATATTGCCATTATATATTGGAAGTATGTGATCTGCTTTTTGATTTTGATTTTAATTTTGCAGTGGATTTAAATTAAAAGACTGCACTAACCTCAAAAGACTTTGAATTTTGGACTTATAAACCCTTTTGAGACTATTATAGACTATGGGAACTTTTGAAGTTGGATTGAATGAATTTTTGCATTATGTTATGGCTACAAGCCTATGGGCTACAAGTGGCATCTGGCAGTCTGAGTAAAAATGACCTGTAGATCCATGTATTTGAATGCTTGCCCACAGGTATTGTCACTATTAGGAGCTGTGGCATTGTTAGAGGAGTTATGTCACTGTGGAGGTGGGCTTTGAGGATTTACATGTTCTTAATATTCCCAGTGTAGCACCTAGTCTCCTTTGGCTCCCTGAAGATCAAGATATAGAAATCACAAGTTCCATTTCTGTCTGCATGCTGTCAGTTTTCCCTCTGTAACAATAATGGACTGAACCTCTGAACCTGTAAGCTAACCTCAAGTAAATTTTATCCTTTATATGAATTTCCATGGTCATAGTGTCTTGTCACAGCAATAATACTCAAGTTAAGATAGGCTTAAAATTTACTGTTTATATTAATGAAACAATATTTTAACCACATATTTTCTTTGGTATCATAACTAAATGCTGCAGTTATAAAAAATAGGATCCCGTAGTAATGTATTTAACACATGGAAATAATATTTGAAAAGTATTAAAATACCCTGTGAACAAGAATTTGTGATTCTAAATTAGGTTAAAAATGAAGCAGGATTTAAGAGCACTGAGTTCAAGTTTGTGCTTTGTTTGAATTCTAAATTTACACTCATTATATTTCAAATAAATGCACAATTTTCCATTGTTATGGCCCATGTCATTGTTAAGACTGAGACATAATGAAGTGACAAACATTGTAAGGCCACTTCCCAATAATTAGGTTCCTATTTAGAAATGAAATATGGAATGACATAGTTACACAAAAGTGAAGAGGCATACAGGCATTTTAAGAATACATTTTTTTTGTAATGGGTTGAATTCTAAAGTGAATTGAAATAGATGTCAGGAGCAGTCATAGGAAGGACCATGGGAAACTTACTGCAGAATATAATATAAATGTTAGAAAATTGCCTTAGGCTTTGTAAGCAATGCATTGTTATGAATGATTTGTAGGAAATCATCATACAAAAAATCAAAACATGACTTTGCAGACTATGTTTTATTGTAATGAAGATGAAATGTATCACTTTTGCAAGCAGGAAGGACTCCAATCTCCATAATACCTCCTGCCTCTGTTCTATCGTGACTGTTGCATATTCCCATAGGAAAAAAGAGGACCATGATTCTCTAAGGCCTTGCTACTGGAACATATTAGGATGAAAACTATCCAGGAAGATATGGACTTTGTACATTCTGTTTACATCCTATATTAGACTGGAGATTTATAAATGTGCACTGAATTCAGGAAAAAGCACTAAAATCATGACTATTCCTTGATGGTAAGTGATGGTTTTTACCCGTCATCCTTGTGAATTCTGAAGTTCAGCACTTCTCTTAAATTATCTTTTATGAACACCTGGGAAATATTTAGTGTTTTGCAATAACAGACAACAGGAAACATTAATGAAGAACTCTCCAATGTCCCATGAAAGTGCAAAATGTCTTGACATTTGAAATAAAAGAAAATGATATAAATAAGCTTTCAAACATTTACAGGAAGTCAATTAAGTTTTGACCTTTTCAATTTTCATCCATCCTTTGACTCAGAACCATTATTACCACTTAGATTACAATGCTTTCATAAATAAATTTCGGTGCAAATAGTTCACTTTAATTTTGTCTTTGGGAGAAAACAGAATGTACGTAGTGTAGGTTGTCTAATTATGAGGTGTGAAATCAGAAAGGAGAAACTGATAATGACAATGCATCATTAGTCATTTTGACCAGGAAAAGAATAGAAACATGTAATACACTGTACTTTCCTGTTTTGTGTGAACTCTGTACAAAGAAAAATCCTGACTAACACAAAAATCATTGACTTCTGGCATTTCATGGAAAAGCAAAGAATTTTTACTAATAATTTTCCTCAGGTGTGTAGCAGAGATAGTTTGCAAATTTTACCTTTAACAGATGACTCTGTACTTTTACTATTTTCCCTTTCTAACTTGATTCTTAGTGGGCAAAGAGAGTTTTAGTCCACGATGAAAAATTACCTCTTCTTTACTGTGTGCTCTTGGGGTCATCAACAAGAGTGAACACCTATTATGCTTCAGGTGGCACAGAATTTGGTCAAGATGGAGTAATCTGTAACAGAAAGTGCATGTCTGAAACTTTTAAGATCTTTGATAGTCCAGTAATCAATATGTCATGCTAGAAATATCAGGAGATATAATCTGATTTTTCTCACTATTGGTGGCTTTTCTCGCTAAAAGCGGTTTTCTAAAACATTCAGCAAGGAATTTTTTGGCAGAAATGATATTTATTACATACTGAAAAAACAATTCTGGAACAGAACCATGCTTAAACTAAAACAGATAGTGTATCTTTAGGAAAGTTATATTAAAATATTTTGATTCTTTTGTGAATTTTCACATTCTTAAAAAAGTTCCAGTGAACTGTTTAATATGTATGCATATCTACCCAGTAAGTTTTCTTTTGACTTTTTAGTCTTCTGTCAATCTGAATTTCTTTTTTACTTTTAGACCTTTTGACTTTTTAGGCTTTTGTTGTGAGACAGAGTATTTCATTGACAAATAATAATCCAATTTTGAAAATGAACAGTATTTTTAATACCAGCTACAACACTCTGTAAGGATATCTTTTATCTGAAATTAGGGTGTTAAACCTTTAGGAGGTTACAGGACTTCTTTAAGTCTGTTGGCTTCAGCAAGGTGGTACAGTGTATTTAATTATTTCTCTGCATGGATAAATATATTTTAAAAGACTGTTTCCCAAACAAAATGATGTCATTCAACAGTGATTAACAAAGACAAAATTCACAAAGCTACTTAAAAATTCCTCTCCCAATATGTAGACATAATCCACACCACTCTTCTCTGGTCATCTTAGTAACACAAACCAGTGGATAGGAGTTCTCTAAGCAAGAAGATCCACTATGTCTTTGTTTATGACTTGCCCTGGTCATCTGGTTTCAGATCATGTATTCTGGACTCTAAGCGATCTTTTACCATGTGAACAAGGGGAATTTCACTTACCTTAGATGGTGTATGGACTACTTTTTTGAAATTGTTAAATACTTGATAAAAATTATTTAAAGTAAGAAATTCATTTAGCTCATGCGATGAGAAACAGTCCATCATGATAATGAAAGGCATGAAAACTGACTGAATTATTCTATGTTGGCAAGAGCATATTACACTGTACCAACAAGAATCAGAAACTTTGATCAGAACCAGAGTTAGATATTGTCAAGGATTACCCTATTTGCTAGGTCTAACATATCAGTTATATTCTCAAAGGTTGTCCAACTTCCCCAAACAGTACTAACACCTTCTCAAAGCAAAAGCACCAAATGTTCAAAAACATACACCTATTACATATGGTTCAATTTTAAAGTAGAACAAAAGTCTATATTGTGGATGAACTGTTTAAAACTATATATGTTTAACCCAACTCTTCAATATTTATTCTTTTCTATTTGACATTTCAATTTAATAAAAAGGAATCTTCTATAAAGACTGGTCCCATGCTTAAGCATGATTGAATCAGTGAATATGTATGTAGACATTTGTGCTCACCAAAGAAGAAATTGTAAGTTAACTCACAGCCCAGTAGAGGAGAAAATGAATTTCACAAGTGAGAAAGTAAGGATTTGTCTTGGAATATTATTTACTGGTACAGAAAATGTGTGAGTGACCCCTGTAAAATGCACTTTGATGTTTCATGGGAACAAACACTCTCTGATCCTATATTATAAGCACAGTGGTACCTACAATATGTGTCAAATGGTAAATAAGGATTTAACAAATTGTAGAATTTGCTAATAGTGGATAGGGATGTTATGATATAATACTGACAAAACAGTAGAGGTTAATCTCTCTTAGAACTGTCATACAGTTTTATTCATATTTCAGATAGTTCAATCTTAAGAATTTTGATTTTAATGTATGTAACGGTAAATGTGCCCTGAATGTGCTTTTGGAATGAAAACTATATCCTGAAGAAAAGAATGTTCTCCATAAGCAGTTTAACGTCAAGTCTGATTTCAAAGGAAAAGTTCCTATATTGTTTCAGAGCTTTACTCAGTAAAAAGCTTGAAACATGGTATCAAATCAACTGGCTAGTACTCAAAATGTTTAAGCAAAACTAGTGCTGTAGGCTGGCATACACTTTGAGGTCACTGTTGCAACCCCATAGGAAGAAAAACCTCAGCGGGCCATACCACCCAGTGCTCCCAGACACTACAGCACCAACTATGGAGTGTACAGGGAGGTATTCAGGACTTCAGATACATATGTAGCAGAGGATGACATTGCCAGAAAACAATGGGAAGTGGGATACCATTTAAGATATAAAGGAATGGAATAATTAACTAAAAAAAAAAAACTACTCATAATTTATTAGCAAGAATCTAATTGTAGATTGTTAAGTAATGGTCTAGCAGTATTTCAAGATTGATTTTTGTTTTGTTTTGTTTTATACAGGGTTTTTCCTTGTAGCCTTAATTCCCTGTGTAGATCAGGCTGATCTCGAACTCACAGAAATCTACTTGCCTTTGCCTCCAGAGTGCCAGGATTAAAGGTTTGTACCACCATTGCTCAGCAAGAATGGAACATTTTATCTTCTAAGCTGTTAAGGTTTACAGCAGTTTTGCCTTATTCTTGGTGGTTTCTTGATAATCCTTAACACAATTTCTTTTTACTTTAGCTAGAGAGAAAGATGAATGGATTCAGAAGATGTGGTATATCTACACAATGGAATACTACTCTGCAATTAAAAACAATGAATTCACGAAATTCCTAGGCAAATGGTCAGAACTTGAAAATATCATCCTTAGTGAGGTAACCCAATCACAAAAGAACACACATGGTATGCAGTCACTGATAAGGGGATATTGACCCAGAATCTCGGAATACCCTAGACACAATCCGCATATCAATAGATTTCTAAGAAGATGGAAGGAGAGACCCCTGGTCCTGGAAAGACTGGATGTAGGGGAACGCCAGGACAGAGAAACGAGAGGGGGTTGAATGGAGAAAAGAGGGAGGGAAGGGGGCTTATGGGACTTTCGGGGAGGGAGGAAACGGGAAAGGGGAAATGATTTGGAATGTAAATTAAAAAAAATAAAATAAAATAAATAATAAAAAAAAGAAAATATTTAAGCCATAAAAAAAATGGAATGAACTTTTAACAAAACTAATCTCGTTAATTTTATATTGGCCCTTTCAATTTGGTTAGAGATCCCTTTTCTAAATAGGTTAAATATTTATTTATTTATTTATTTATTTATTTATAGTAAATTTTTCATTAATGTACAGGTACCTCCAGTGGTAAGCATCATAGGAGTTGAATTTATAAATAATTATGAGCTAGGTGCTATGAACTAAACTTGGGTCTTATGATGGAACAGGAAAGACTGTGCCTGCCATTTCTCTAGAAACTATGTTCAGCATCAAAAGCATCCATAGTTTTGGAGAGATAAGCTATGATTTTGTGATAAGTAATTTTTCACATTCTCTCTGAAATATAAGTTTTTATATGTATGTGTATGTACATGTGTACTTGCACATTTACCTGTATGTAAATGATGTATTTGTATGTTATGAATATTATTTAATTCTATCAAAATCAAAGAGTCTTTTCCATTCCTTCAAAAGTACATGATTTCTTTTGAATATTTATACAGGTTTAATAAACAGTTTTTTTTTTTACAGAGATTTGTCTGATTTAGTAACAGTTTAGTAAACCTCAACAGTTCTTACAATAATGTATCTGATTTTATTTTTATGTATAAGTATTTTTCCTGAATACATGCATGAATGCTGTTTATATTTATGGTGCTAGTGAATTCCAGAACGGCTGTTGGATACCCTGGAACTGAAGTTACACATACTTATAGGCTACCATGAACTCATGAATGAAAGGAAAACCAAACCTGGACCATTTCAAAACCATCAAATGTTCTTAATCCTTGAGCTATTTCATCAGCTACTTATTGTACAAATCTTGTAGAAATTGTTCTTATCTGACATTATATAGGTTAATCTTTTTCAACACTAAGTAACCTCAATTTGATGTTATGTCAGAATAAATTATGACATCATGGTAGTAGTAATGATGATAATAATCATCATCATCATCATAATAATAATAATAATCATAATAAAGTCTGGGCCAAGATAGTTTCTACATAGATTTAGTATATAAAAATCCTTTTTAATAAACTGCCTTTTTCAGCTTAGGCTTTTCATTAAAAATGTATGTGAGCATGGCAACAACAAAATATATAAAGGATATTAGGAAATATAATGTGCTTAAATTGAAGTATTTCAAATGCAAAGTGATTTAATCTCAATTTATAATGATAAGATCAGCACTTTGAGAAGGAATTACAAGCAAAATACCTGCAGATGTGAATTGAACTGCAAAAAGTTGTAGGCGAGCCAAGATTTATATGCCTGGCTTTTAACTGTGTCTTGTGGATGGTTATTGAAGAATTGCTGCATACCTATCACTGAGCTCTGCACACATGCTTGAAACTCTCCATCAAGAACAACAGCTTGCTGAGTCAGCAGGCTCCTGTGGTTAGAGTATCATTCTAAATGCAAACTAGGTACAAATCTGTGTCCTGTAAACAGTGTGTGTGAGTATAAGTCTGGGTTTGCACTGACGGTCCTTGAGTACCTCATCAGAATGCCTGACAACTCATGTATCACTGCAGCATTCATGGCCATCACCAGTTGTCCCCTCTAATGACCTCATTCTCTCCCTTCACATTAGCAGCTTGAGTTTTGTCATTCTTAATTTACCTCAAATTCATTCCTAAACAAATTCTAATTTGTATTCCTCCCCCACTACTCTACTGAAACTACTTTTCCCAAAGTCACTAAGGACCTCTTTTTTTGCTATGTCCATAACCAGTGGACATTTGTTCAGCTATTTTGTTCAAAAACATGAACCTAGTATTACAATGGTCAATTACGATCACTTCCTTTCCATCTCTTCAAAATACATTTTTTTTCTGTTAATTTCTATTGTTTTCTCTTAGGAATTGAACTGACATTATTTTTACTTCCTTTTACATCAGATTTTTTAAAACTTGTTCTTTTCAGTTTTCTATAACACATATACGCAAGCATGCACATGAGCATGTACACACACACACAAACACACACACACACACACATATCTCTTCTTCCATTATGGGACTAGTTCATCCATTCCCTTTAAGTTATATTCTCTTTCCAAGAACAGTTTTTCTATGAAATCTGGGCAAGCACATCTTTTGGTTTTATAACTCATACTCTGTTGACACAATATGTTCTTCATCTAATCCTTTCCTTCTTCTATGGTCTCTGTTCAAATCATTCTATCTCTTTCTTCAGTGACTCTACTGTATACCTGATAAACATCATTTTTATTTGCTTACAGTCAGTAGAGAAATGAACTTTCAGAATTAATCCATGAGTGATGTTATTTTGCAACTTGAAAAGCAAGGAACTTGTGCTTTCCATGTTGCATGCAGGACCACTTCAAAAAGTCAATAGGAAGCCATCTATATCTTTATTTTTTTTTCTATTTTTCTTTCTGAGACAGGGAATTGTTATGTAGCTCTGGCAAGCCTGCAACTCACTAATGTAGAGCGGGCTGGCTTTGAACCCATGGAAATGGACTTTCCTTTGTCTACTAAGTAATGTGTTTATCTCTGAGCCCTATATGATTCTTTTTTTTTTAAAGATTTATTTATTTATTATATGTAAGTACACTGTAGCTGTATTCAGACGCTCCAGAAGATGGAGTCAGATCTCATTACAGATGGTTGTGAGCCACCATGTGGTTTGCTGGGATTTGAACTCAGGACCTTCGGAAGAGCAGTAAGTGCTCTTAACCGCTGAGCCATCTCTCCAGCTCCCCTATATGATTCTTAATAATGCTTTATCTAGTGACTGTGAAATACTGTGAAAGGGCTAGGATGCTTGTGATCGTTTTAGAGGAGACTCAGCAAACAGTGAAGCATAAACTATGTAGGGTACACTTGCTAGAAGAAAAATCGGTCTAAAACTGTCAAGAACCTTTCCATTATGCATCAGGTACACAGAGACGGATTCCTATCATTGACTTTGACTGACACATTGCAATGGAGACATTTCATTTTGTGGGCAGACACCCTAACTTTAGAAAATAGATGAGCATCACATGGTTATAATTATTCTCAAACCTTCAAACCAAATTTATCTTGTATTAACAAAGTTATAAATATGAGCTGCTGTTATAAACTATAGATGTTTACGTCAGTTATATGTAAAAACCGAAACATATAATACATCAATTTCAAAGAATTTTAGAGAAGTTAATTGAATTGTATGTGTCACACAAAAAAGCAATATATTTTCATTGTTTCCTTTAAACAGAAATCCAGTTTATAGATGAGGCATCTTACTTGTCTGGGGGTAAAAGTCAATTGAAATATATAGAATTATTTGGCATTTAGGTAGGTTTTATTCTTTAGAACCATGACGTGCTTGCAGTACATTCTTTTCTGTTTACTTTTTTGGGAACTGTGACACCCATGATATAATTAGGAAGTTGGTATTTTAAGACTCTATTGGCTTTCCCTTTGTGGTGCAGTTCCTGTGAAACTTCTATAATTTCTAAAATTCCAAACTTGGAATTTGCTGACTCTTTTATGTTAAAGTGTGACAGTTGGCATCTGTCCACTAGTATTTTTTTTAACTTTTATTTGCCTTTTGTTTGTTTCTTTTTATTTTTTTTTAAATTTTTAAATTTTTTATTGATTATTTTATTTATTTATATTTCAAATGTTATCCTTCTTCCCAGTTTCCCCATCCCACCCTCTCTCTCCTCCTGTTTCTCAGAGGGTGCTCCCCTACCCACCCACCCATAGCCACTTCACCACCCTAGCATTGCCCTACACTGAGGCATAAAGCCTTTGTCGGACCAAAGGCCTCTCTTCTCATAGGCCATCCTCTGCTACATATGCAGCTGGAGCCATGGGTCCTTCCATGCGTATTCTTTGGTTGATGGTTTAGTTCCTAGGTGCTCTGAGGGTTCTGGTTGGTTGATATTATTGTTCTTCCTGTGGGGTTGCAAACCCCTTCAGCTCCTACAGTCCTTTCCCTAATTCCTCCATTGAGTTCCCTGTGCTTAGTCTGATGGCTGGTTGCAAGCATTCACATCTGTATCTATAAGGCTCTGGCAGAGACTCTCAGGAGTAGTGTTCTCTTCTTTCCTGTTAGGAAACGTTCCAGAGGATTGCCTTTCTTGAAAGTGTTCTCATCCCAGTGTCAAAAGAACTGAAATTTCATACCATAATCCCAAAGTTTAACAAAACAAGTAAAAATTAATTTCTTTTGCAAATGTTGTGTGTACATTCTCCATTGTCATAGAACCTATGTGGATTCTGTATACCTAGGTGTGGAGTCAGCAGATACTAGGCTGATAACCAATCCAAAATGTTAACATGCTGAAAAATGAAGGCAACAAACATCTGGCTACATACATATCTACATCTATAACACACGCCCTCTTCACATTGATAAGTCTTTTTTACTCAACAATCAATATTTCATCCAATACAACATAAAACATGGAATTATTTATGATTATAATTAAGGTGTCCTTTTCAGTCTGGGAGAAAATTATAATGAACCTTACTTGGAAGGTAATGTGGTTTAATGAAAAGGCTGTTGGAAAAGGAATGGAACCTTTCAAAAGAGATAAGGATTTTGACAAAAGTAAGTTATTCCATAATTCTAGAGTTATGATAAAAATCTAAATCCTTCATTTCTAGTGAATGTCTTGGGCTCTGGGATTATATTTTAGAGTAATGTAAAAATTTAAAATTAATATTTCATACATTATCATAGGAAATGTTAAACCTTATGTTTGGATCCCAAAGTTGGAATTTGCTGGGGTTTTTGTTTGTCTGTTTTGTTTTTTTATCTTAAAGTGTGACACTTGGCATCTGTACAAGGGTAATTTTTAACTTTTGTTTGTTTTTATATTTTTATAGTCATGTGCTCATCTTTCCTTGTAGAAAATGTTCCAGAGGAATGCCCTTCTTCAAAGTGTTCTCATCCCAGCAGAATCATTCACACCATGGCAGATACTTGACATATTCTCAGTGGAGTGCCTAGCAGTCAATGTCCCAGTGTCACAAAGTTTAGATGGCTCAATAAATCTGACTTTGATATAAGCTGAGAGGTTTTCTTCATAGAAGTCCATAGAGGAAAGGACAAACAAAATTTGCTAGAAACTTGCAATTGTCAGTTAAAGTATTAAGTTAATTGAATTAATAAATGCATTCACTTCTCTTCTTATTTCTTTGTATGTATGTATTTTTCTCTATGTTTGTATGTATGTAACTATCTATCTATCTATCTATCTATCTCTCATTTATAAATTTTCAAAGGAAATTTTACAGATGACAATAGTAATATATTTTCCATTTCATATACTTTTCAATAGGTTTACAAAATCTTCATGTGAATAAATTTACTTTTAAAAGATTCTTACAGAGCATGGTTGTTGCCCCAGCTACAATGTAAAGAACAAGAAAATGAGTTTGTAATAAACAGAGTGAATTGGTGAAAATAAAGAATAGGCTTAGAGCTGTAAATTCATATTTCTTTAGTTTCATTTGAAAAAACCTTATTCTATAATGTTCGAAGATTTTGCCCACTGCTTCTGAGGATGTATAGGAGCTCCTTTAAAACTATGTCCATAGATTTGGCCAATATTTGGAGTATATCTATTAAGTTAATGAGATAATTCTCTATATCTTTAAAGTGCATTGTTCCCATTTAAATACTATGGAAAGTTAACCATTCCAAAACAGAATCTCTCTCAGTTATTGAGTCCCTGACCCAGATGCATACAGCTACATTCCTTTGTGTATATACTTTCATATATGTAAGTGAGCACATACATTTCTGTACTTGTATTTCTTTTTTTCAGCTAGGTGTAGAGTAAACTTAATATGCTCCTTTTGATATAACTATTAAAAGCAATTCAAAAGTAAATTATAATTTTCATTTATTTATTATTTATTTATTGCAAACTTTTTAATTAATAAAAATTTCAAATTTATTTCAAAGCTATGATAATACTATAACAACAAAGATCAGCTGCTAAAAGCTTGTCAAGCTGAGGTTCAAATGCTGCATTCTAACATTGACCTTGTAGATTCATCTTTTACTTAATGTGTCTTCCATCCCCTTCTCCTTTTAAACAATATGAAGACAGACATGTCATATGACAATGTAAGCATTTTTAAATATATTGCTTATGAATAATGTTCTCTTATATAACTATAGTAAAAAATTTAACTTCACTAACTTTTGGACTGCTGGGTAGTGGTGGTACACATCTTTAATCCCAGCACTTCAGAGGCAGAGGCAGGCAGATTTCTGACTTCGAGGCCAGCCTGTTCTACATAGTGAGTTCGAGGATAGCCAGAACTATACAGAGAAACTCATCTTGAAAAAACAAAAGAAAAATCAATAACTTTGGGACTTATATACTTGAGAAAATAATACTACACTTAAAATAATTACATGTCTATATTCTAGTTTTACTTATTGGCTGAAAGCATCCTTTAGAGCATTTTTTTACCTTTTGTGTATAAAGTCTAGGATTGGATGTCATGTTTAGTTTAACCTCTCTATTGGCTGAGTCATATCAGAAACATTATCTGATATAATTGATAATTTCCTCATTTTTATAACATTTTATAATTTTAGATGCTTCAATTTTCTCTGTTGACTTTTTAATAAAATTTCACCATTTAAAGTTTCTTTACTATGTCTCCATAACTAGTTTCAGATTAAGTTTTTTAGGCAAAAATACAGGTGATCTCTGGGAATCAAATCTGGGATTTATAATATTCTTTTTCTTCTCACTGTTGATGTTAAATTTGAAAATAAAACTATGGTCAAATTTTCCATTAATTGAAAAATAGTATCTCTTGCAAGCACTAAGAAGAACTCTACAATATACGAATCCTGCCTCAAACCAATATCTTGCCTTAGGTTCAATATCCTTCAGCAATTTTTGTCTGATAGAAATGATACTATCATGAAACAAAAAGTGAATTTTCCAAAACTCATTTTCTCTCCCTTTAACAGTTGGTTCTCTAAACACTTCCTATATTAAAAAAAAGGGCCACATATGTGTTATTACCTACATGTCATGTAAATCTTCAGTTTCATGTCCATGTGCTTGGCCACATGCTAGTACACTGTGGCCAGGCAATGCTGACAACCAGAGCTGGTCCACATAAGACATTTGCCTAACTCTTGCCAGAATTAATCATGAAAATCTTGTTCCCCAGTTTTTAATGAAATCATTGGAAAGGAATGGATTGATGAGATCCTTGCTGTTTACCTGGATTGGTTTCTTGGATTTCAGAAGTTGTCCTTCCAGTTCACAACCATCTACCTTCATTTTCTGTCCCATAGAATTAAAGAATGCATCCATCCATTTGGCTAAACTGTTTACAGTTTTGCCTTAGAGAATCATTAAAGACTACTGAGTTATTTTGTATACTTTCATAATATATTATCAAACAAGTCCATTTCATTTTACTCATTTTTTAAAGATTCTGATTTTACTCTTGTGTGTCTGTGTATGTGTATGTGTGCATGCTTGTGTCTGTGTCTGTGTTTGTGCATGCATGAATGCAGTGCTCATAGTGACTTGCAGATGACAAAAGAGCCTTTAAAGATGCAGTTCTAGGATATTATGATGTTCCTGATATGGGGACTGAGAATTAAATCCATCACTGGTTCTCTAAAAGAATACCAATGTCCTTTAAGACCCTGATTCATCTCTCCAGTCCCAAGTTCATCAATTAAGAATAATTAAATGGATCTGCTAAAGTGCACCATATGCAGGTGGCACAAGGAGGTATCTGATCACCCAGAAGTGCAGAGATGCCAGACAGCACAGATAGAACCACCCCTGCTTCTCAGAGGATCACATCCAGAATACTCAGGCAGAAGACTTCAGGTCTCTGTCTCCAGCTCCAGATCATCCTCAACCACAGAGTGCAATATTCAAGAGGTGCAAGGAGGTAGCTGATCACGCAGGAGTGTGGAGAGGCCTGACAGCTCAGATAGAATTACTCCTGCTGCTCAGATGATCACATCCAGAACCCTCATTTAGGAGCCTTCTAGTTTCTGTCTCAGGCTTAGGAACATCCTCTGCCACAGCGCTCCATATCCAAGAGGCACAGGGAGGTAGCTGACCACCCAGGAGTGCAGAGAGGCGAGACAGCACAAGTAGGACCATCCCTAATGCTCAGAGGAAATAGCCCAAAACCATGAGGACACAAGAGCCTAGGTGCAGCCTGGGACAGGAGTCTTTCCATTTCTTTCCACACTCAGAGCTGATCTGGGGCTACAGAGCTACATACACAAACACCACCACAAGAGAGCTGGTACATTGAGAGAAAAGATCTCTCAAGAGCACAGATACAGACGGTTGCAAGACAGATAAGCCACAGTCAGAGACAGCAACAGCAGCTAACAGCAGAGAAAAGCAGTTGGCAAAAGGCAAATGCAAGATCATTACCAACAAAAAAAAGGCAACACAGCATCATCCTAACCAAGTTCTCCCACAACAGCAAATCCTGGGTACCCTAACATATGGGAAAAGCAATATTTAAAATCACATCTCATGATGCTGATAGAGGACTTGTGAAGAAGGACACAAATAACTCCCTTAAGGAAATACAGGAGCATGGGAGGCAACAGGTAGAAGTCCTTAAAAAGGAAACACAAAAATCCCTTAAAGAACCACAGGAGAACATGGGACAACAGGTAGAAGCCCTTAAAGAGGAAACACAAATATTCCTTAAAGAATTGTAGGAAAACACAAACAAGTGAACGAACTGAACAAATGATCCAGGATATAAAAATTGAAGAGAAAAAAACAAAGAAATCACAAAGGGAGACAACTTTGGGGATAGAAAAAATTGGAAAGAAAACAGGACTCATAGACACAAGCATCAACAACAGAATAAAAGAGATAGAAGAAAGAATCTCAGGTGCTGAAGATACCATAGAAAACATTGACTGAACAGTTAAAGAAAATGCAAAATGCAAAAAGCCTGTATCCCAAAATATCCAAGAAATCCAGGACACAATGAGAGGACCAAACCTAAAGATTATAGGAATGGAAGAGAATGAAGATTTACAACTTAAAGGGCTAGTAAATATCTTCAACAAAATTATAGAAGAAAATTTCCTAACCTAAAGAAAGAGATGCCCATGTACATACAAGAAGCCTACAGAACTCCAAACAGACTGGACAGGAACAGAAATTCTTCTCATCTTATAATAATCAAAACACCAAATGCACAAAAAAGAAAGAATATTAAAAGCAGTAAGGGATAAAGGTCAAGTAATATATAAAGGCAGACCTAACAGAATTACACGAGACTTCTCACCAGAGATCATGAAAGCTAGAGGATCCTGGGAAGATCTCATACAGACCCTAAGAGAACACAAATGCCAGCCCAGACTATACCCAGCAAAACTCTCAATCACCATAGGTAGAAAAACCAAGATATTCGATGATTAAACCAAATTTATGCAATATCTATTCACAAATCCAGCCCTACAAAGGATAATAGATGGAAAATGCCAACCCAAGGTGGGAAAATACACACTAGAAAAAGCAAGAAAGTAATCTTTTTTCAATATACCCAAAAGAAGATAACCACACAAACATAAAAATAACATCAAAAATAACAGGAAGCAACAATCACTATTCTTTAATATCTCTTAACATCAATAGACCCAATTTTCCAATAAAAAATAGATTAACTGACTGGATACATAAACAGGACCCAGCATTTTACTGCATACAGGAAACTCACTTCAGTGTCAAAGACAAATACTACCTCAGAGTAAAAAGCTGGAAAACAATTTTCCAAGTAAATGGTCCCAGGAAACTAGCTGGAGTAGCCATTCTAATATTGGATAAAATTGACTTTCAACCAAAAGTCATCAAAAAAGACACAGAAGGACACTTCATATTCATCAAAGGAAAAATCTACCAAGAACTCTCAATTCTTAACATCTATGCTCCAAATGCAAGAAACTTTACTAAAGCTCAAATCACACACTGCACCTCACACCATAATTGTGGGTGATTTCAACACTCCAATCTCTGCAATGGATCAATCAGGAAAACAGAAACTAAACATGGACACAGTGAAACTAATTGAAGTTTGGACCAAATGGATTTGACAGACTATATATATATATCTGTGTGTGTGTGTGTGTGTGTGTGTGTGTGTGTGTGTGTGTGTGTGTATGTATGTATAACATTTCATCGTAAAACAAAAGAATATACCTTTTTCTCAGCACCTCATGGTACCTTCTCCAAAATTGACCATATAATTGGTCACAAAACAGACCTCAACAGATATAAGAAGACTGAACTAATCCCATGCCTATCAGATCACTGTGGAGTAAGGTTGATCTTCAATACCAAGAAAAACAACAGAAAGCCCACATGCAGATGTAAGTTGAACAAGGCTGTACTCAATGATAACTTGGTTAAGGAAGAAATAAAGAAATCAAAGACTTCTTAGAATTTAATGAAAGTGAAGGTACAACATATCCAAACTTATGGAACACAATGAAAGCAGTGCTAAGAGGAAAACTCATAGTTCTGAGTGCCTCCTAAAAGAAACTAGAGAGACTTCCACTGGCAGCTTAACAGTACCACTAAAAGCTCTAGAACAGAAAGAAGCTAATACACTCAAGAGGAGCAGATGACAGGAAATCATCAAACTCAGGGCTGAAATCAACCAAGTAAAAACAAAAAGAACTATAAAAAAAATCAATAAAACCAGGAGCTGGTTCTTTGAGAAAAATCAACAAGAAAGATAAACCCTTAGCCAGACTAACACAGAGACAGTATCCAAATTAACAAAATCAGAAATGAAAAGGGAGATATAACAACAGAAACTGAGGAAATTCAAAAAATCATCAGATGCTACTACAAAAGCCTATACTCAACACAACTGGAAAATGTGGATGAAATGGACAATTTTCTAGACAGATACCAAAGGTAAATCAGGGTTAGATAGACTATCTAAACAATCCCACAACCCCTAAAGAAATAGAAGCAGTCACTGAAAGTCTCCCAACCAAAAATGCACAGGACCAGATTATTTTAGTTCAGAATTCTACCAGTTTTTCAAAGAAGACCTAACACCAATACTCCTCAAACTGTTCCACAAAATAGAAACAGAAGAAACACTACCCAACTTGTTCTATGAAGCCACAATTACACTGATACCAAAACCACACATAGATCCAACATAGAAAGAGAACTTCAGAAAATTTCCCTTATGAATATCAATGCAATAATACTCAATAAAATCTTGCCAATTGAATCCAAGAACACATCAAAGGATCATTCACCACAATAAGTAGGCGTCATCCCAGGAATGTAGGGTTCAATATATGGAAATCCATCAATGTAATCCACTACATAAACTGTCTCAAATAAAAACCACATGGTCTTTTTATTAGATGCTGAAAAGGCACTTGACAAAATTCAGCATCCTTTCATGCTAAAAGTCTTGGAAAGAACAGGAATTCAAGGTCCATACCTGAACACAGTAAAAGCAATATACAGCAAGCCAGTAGCCAACATCAAACTAAATGGAGAGAAACTTGAAGCAATTCCACTAAATCAGGGACTAGAAAAGGCTGCCCTCTCTCTCTGTATTTATTCAATATAGTACTTGAAGTTCTAGCTAGAGCAATTAGATAACAAAAGGAGTTCAAAGGGATACAAATTGGAAAGGATGAAGTCAAACTATCACTATTTGCAGATGATATGATAGTATACTTAAGCAACCCAAAAAACTCCACCAGAGAACTCCTACAACTGATAAACAACTTCAGCAAAGTAGCTAAATATAAAATTAATTCAAACATATCAGTAGCCTTCCTATACTCAAAGGATAAACAGGATGAGAAATAGTCACAAACAATACAAAATATCTAGGTGTGATTCTAACCACACAAGTGAAAGACTTTATAACAAGAACTTCAAGTCTTTGAAGAAAGAAATTGAAGAAGACTTCAGAAGATGGAAAGATCTCCCATGCTTGTGGATTGGCAGGATTAATATAGTAAAAATGGCCATCTTGCCAAAGGAAATCTACAAATTCAAAGCAATCCCCATCTAAATTCCAACTCAATTCTTCATAGTGTTAGAAAGAGCAATTCTCAAGATCATCTGGAATAACAAAAAACCCAGGATGGCTAAAACTATTCTCAACAGTAAAAGAACTTAATTGAAGTTAATTTTTATCAGGGAATTTTTTTTCCCTTTAAGTGAATTGAGTTGATAGAAACAGTCTAATGTACTTTGATCAGACGAAATTTGATCAAACATCAACTTCACTGCACAGGTTAAGAAAATTTCAGTTGTGGAGTCAACAAAATAAAAATAAAGGAATACATGACTTTGTCTTTAAGCTGAAGTAAAGGCTTCAAATGCAATTAAGATGTTGCTTCAGGTTCCATCATTCTTGCAACTGTGAGCATGCATTCTTATGATAATGTGTACATCCTTGTTGGTGTTTCAGACACTTATATTCTGCTATTCTATCTCCATAGAATTACTGTGAGACCTAGTACCAATTTTCCCATCTCCCCATGTTCCACACATTTTCTCTTCCTTTGAATTTCTTTATGTGGGGGCACCTGTTTTCCTCCTGTAATTTCAGTTTGTTAGTATTGACTTTGATCTATAAGGCTGAAGAGATTTTAGCTTTTTAATCTCATTTCCTAGAAATGATGAAATTTTAACTTTTTGAGGTGTTGTGATGTAGTTGGCAAAATATTTGTCACATACCCACACATACACACACAATCAGACTCACTCATGACCATGACTACCACCACTACCACAACACATAATTTCTGTCATTTCAAGGGCTCTGCTCACTCCTCCTAGCTTGGGAATGCACTGGGAGAGAAATGAGTTGATCTGCTCAGAGTTCCAAAGCAGGAAACCTCTCTGGGATTTTGCCTTATTAAACAGATTAACAGCAGCAATGGCCTCCAATGATATCAGTAGTCTTCTCGTCATAAAAAACTAGAGAGTGGAAGCCTGTGACCCACAATGTAGTTTCCCTAACTTATCTAGTCATTGTAAAATTCATTTTATCCCATATCCAGGTCCACAAATCCACAATCACAACGCATGACTAAGGTTTTGTTGCAGAATTGTTTTACACACAGAGAGAGGCAAGTAAACACCTCATCTGGCCCTAACCTTCTGTTTATCTTGTTAACTCAACATTTTCTCAATCAAAATTGTCTCTTGCCTTGTACTATCTGATACAAGCATTTTTCTGAGAAATGATCCAAAGGGGAATGTTTGAAAATTACTTATATTCTAGTTCTCAGAATATTCTGTGATTGTTCCTCCAGGTAGACAGACCCTCAGATGACTTTCAGTGAATCATACCTCTGACTAATTATCTCATGTTGAGAGTGGGCAGTGGCTGGGACTTGTTTTAGATAATAAAATGTGTCAAGGGTCAAGGCTCAGCTCTTACTATTATACTATCTACTCCAAGTCTCTTTCCCAGCAGACTTGAGCTGGAGAATCTTCTGCTAGCTTTTAAGACTGAGGCTGCCTTGTTATTAGTGAGACAATGAGATAATGAGATAATATTTGACCAGTCATTAAACCAGCTTATAGATGTAGATGACGACCCGGGATGATTAATCAATAGGGAGTAAACAGGGAACCACATTTTATAGGTAGAAGAAAGCCAACATTGTCTCAGGCCACAAAACCCAAGGAGAATCTCAAGCAAAGCAAAACAAACAAAAATCAACAATAATAAAAACTTTCTAGGAACATAGCCTAATAATGACCTTCATCATTATCTCTGAGACTGAATAAACAACCTACTAAATACTAAATTATGCTTTTACAGCTGTCCTGTTAGATGTCTGTTATTTTTAAAATGTATTTATGCTTATTTATTGTACAGCAGTATAAAATAACATTCATCCCATATACTGAGAAGAATCTGGGGCAAAATAAATAACTAAATAAAATCTTCAAATCTTTCTCCACAGTTCTAAATTCATACATACAGATTCTTTTTCTCTTTAAATTTCCAATCAGGCTTCAGAACCACTGCTGCTTACGAAAATTATTTTTTTTCCAAAGCGAAGTAATTTAGGCCAACAGAAAGCTAAAAGAGATACTGTGGAAATGAACATTAGCTGAACCTTGTAAGAGGCATGTTATGCTAGCCTGTTTTTTTTTTTTTTTTTGCCTGACAAATCACCGGAAACAAAAGTCATCTTTAAGGAAGTAAGAAATACTTTCTAAAAGTAAGATAGTCTTACTGAAAGTAAGAATATTTTCAGATTCATTACAATTCCCCCTGATGTTCCCTTGGCTGTATTGATCCTGGGCATGTAGTAAAGCAGATCATTCTCTGCAGGTAACAGGCATCGAACCTTCATTCCACAGGCCAGGAAACAATGAGAAAGAAAGTAAGGCACCGGTGAGCCAGTGTTCAATGTGTCATCATCCAGGACCAAGCAATCAACAAGAAATTTTTCAGGGTATAGGAAATCCAAACTATAACATATGCTCATGTTCAAGCAAAACACATGAACTACACATTCTACAATGCTTTGTTTTACTGTGGTGCTTAATATAAATTGCTGATCAGATTTTAGAAATGTTTAGCAAAACTAAGTGGTGAACGATGGTACCATGGTAGGTGATGGCAGAAGAAAATGCTCCTAAGAGGAAATTTCTCACCAATGTCACTGGGGCAGGGGGTGCACAGAGGTCTGTGGAGGGAGGGTTTCACTGCTACATTGTGAAATGAACTTCATTTCCTATAACATACCTTCTAGATTTAGCTGTACTATTGCCCAAATTAAACTGCAATTAAGAAATCCTTCCAGAGGGATGTGTGCCTCTCACCATATACTTCATTTAATTACCATTTAATGAGCTTCTACTCAGTGCTAATATTGCTGATAAAGTGGATACAACTTATGAAATCCCCCAAATGCATTGGGTTTAGAGTCTAATGGGAGACACAGAAGGAAATGGTCAACTGAGACACTTGAGGAGGAACATTCAAGTGCTCTCAGAACACCAAAGCAGATTCTGCACCCTATGGAAGAGGTTCTGGGAATGTTCTACAAAATTCACTGATGATAATTTATGAACTGGGACATGTGCCAGATATATAGTACTCTAACATGGGAGCATATACCAAAATTTAGCACCATGTTTTGTGAGCAAATGAAGCATGAGATCTATAGACTAGTTGCAATCACCATCTGTTATCCTTAAATCATTCCACTGAAGAGGTAAATGAAGTTGGAAGAAGGTCTTCTTCCTTCCTTCCTTCCTTCCTTCCTTCCTTCCTTCCTTCCTTCCTTCCTTCCTTCTATCTCTCTGCTCTCTCTCTGGCTCTCTCTCTGTCTCTCTCTCTGTCTCTTTCTTTCTTCCTTTCTTCTTTTATCTTTGTCCTCATGAATCCACTACTAAGATGAAAATTAGACATAATCACCAAGCCAACTGATTCTAAAGAATATACAATCATATGTTTAATAAATATTAAAATGATAGTCTACAACCAAATATGCTAAAGGATAGGGCAAGTAGAAATGGACCAGTTGTCCAATTTTTTTTCTCATGGAACTGCTAACCCAACCAGTACTTACAAAGAATCTTTAAGTTCTGCAACATCTCTTCAGACTCTTTATTTAAATTGTTATGAATAACTGTCTCCCAATTGCATCATATTTGGAATCAATCTAAAAGTTTTCGAGAATGAGGCTCTGATTTCAGTCTGTCTGGAAACTAGATTCCTGTTTCTCATCTTGACTAGTTTCATTGATCATACATAAAACATAGTTTTCTGTCTTGATTTGAACTGTATCCTACTTTGATCCTATTCATTCTGTGTTCACCTGACTTTTTTTTTAAAGTATACCTCTCTTTGTTAGATGGAGTTTAGAGATTGTCATCCAGCCTGACTATAAAACAATGCTTAGACAAGTGTTACTGAGACGGTTATGGTTTGTCATAGGTAGAGTGCTATGTCAAGACCTTGTTTCAGAATCACCCTGTGACCACGTTCCCTGTAGCCATGCTTCATAGAAAGTCTTCTCCTTAGCGAGATGCTAGGCTAAGAGTATCTTGCCTTGTTCAGGATTCACATTGCTTTGAAAAGAGCACAGATAATGTTTTTCCTCTCTCTAAATTGTTCAAAGAAGCTATGCTTTTTCCCTAAATCAGAAAGAGATAACGAAAGTGATTTCTTCTAACAAATAAATATTTTAAGAACTATTATCACCATATGCCTATAAGGGTAAATCTTGTGATATATAGTTGTATTTTACAATAAAATCATCACAGCTGTACATTGGTCATATGTCTACTTTTCCCTTTCCTTAATTTGTCTAATTTCTTAAGTTATAGGAAGCTTTGTATTTAATGTTTTTGTTTATACATACATGTACATCCATACACATACACACACAGACATATGCAAACATACATACACATTTAACCCGATGCTGAATATTATGACAGTGGTATCCTCTTCCTATGATAAAGTTTTTAAACATAAGTTGATCTTCCATCAAAAAGTTATTCTAAATAGATTAATACAAGTTAGGACAATTAAGTTTAATAATTAATGTTATATTTTGTTGCTGTTAAATTCATTGAAGAGAGTATCATGTTGTATTTCAGGATATCCTGGATTTCACTATGCAGCTTATTGAATCCATGGAAATAATAATGTCTCAGCCTCTCTTCCATGGGCTAAGATCACTGACATGAGCTCCCTGTCTGAATTTTTAATGTTACTTTTTCACACATTTGACCACCAAATAAAGTTTTTCATTTCTGAAGGCATCATTACTTGACAGCTCTCTCTAGCAGGTCTTTATTGCCTTTCAATTCTAAATTGCCTGAACATGACTGTAATTCCTAACTATCAATTTCCATCTGGACACCTGGCCATCTAATGTCTCAGACTATTTCAAAGCCACCAGTTACCTTCTTTCAATTTAAAGTACAGTTTTCTTCGTTCCTGTATTTTGAAACTGTGTTGCCTTTCTTATGTCTGACCTCCTCAATCTCAATTACATTTTCAGTTGCAGCACTTGCAGTTATAACCTACTTGAATATTATAATCACCCACTCCACTTCGATCACAGACTCATTACATCTTCATAGTCTTTCCTATCTATGCAATCCAAATTTCCATCACTATATCTATAGCAAGATTTACAAAGATGTATTGCTAGCATTTTGTTGTAGTTCGTGTTTTTCCAGTGTAAAATCTGATTTAAATACATTTGGCTTATAATTATTCAGCAATTCACATATAATTAAGAGGGAACATTTATAGATGATAAACATTTTGACAAAATGTTTTGTACAGATACCTTGGGACGGAATTCAAAGTTATCTTGGGACCCATGCAGTCTATGGGAAGAAATTGAAGATGGCTTCAAGTAAATCTGATACATTATAGTCTGTCCTATTTTCTGTCTTCAGTTCTATTCCTTCTCCCTTTTTAAAACTTTTCATTTGCAGTCTTTCATACTATGCTCACCCATTCAACCATTCAAGACTTTGAGTGTGTCAGACTGATGTTGGTATGGTGATACAGAGAAGCTGATAGTAGCTAGAAAAAAGAAGAAAAGGAATGGGAGAGAAGAGAGGGGAGAGGAAGAGAGAGGGAATGAAGGAGCAAGGGAGCATGTGTGTGCACATTTGTGTGAGTGTGTGTGTGTATGTGTGTGTGTGTGTGTGAGAGAGAGAGAGAGAGAGAGAGAGAGAGAGAGAGAGAGAGAGAGAGGGAGAGAGAGCCTTATGACCCTGCTATTTCACTCTTGGGAATACACCCAAGTAGTTCTGTACCTTAACATCGAGACACTTGCACTCTAATGTTTACTACTACTTTATTCACTACATAAACAATTAGAATCAATCTAGTTTTCCATACTCAGAGAAGGAGCAATAGAAATTTGGTAAGTCGCCAGGCAGTGGTGATGCATGCCTTTAATCCCAACACTTGGGAGGCAGAGGCAGGAAGATTTCTGAGTTCAAGACCAGCCTGATCTACAGAGTGAGTTCCAGGATAGCCCGGGTTATACAGAGAAAACCTGTCTCAAAAAAACATGGTAAGTAAATAAATACACACAGATATCTCTGTGTGTTTGTATGAACACACTATTCAGTTAAATGGAAAAATAAATTAAGTTTTTAGGAAAATAGCTACATTCAGAATGTGTAATTTTAAGTGGGGGGATCACAGAATTTCAGAAAGAGTGTAACAGTCAGAGGGTGGACCAGAAGGTGAAAAGTCTGAACTGTAAACAACGATTAAATAAAAATATCCTAAATAAATCAATCAAAAGAAAAAGATTTATATATTCTTATTCACTAATAATGCATGTATATGTAAACGGGCAATTATATATGAGTTCAGAATAGCATGAAGAAAAGAGAAAAATAAAGGCGAAATATAAGGGTAAAAGGAAAGGTATAAATCAGGTAATGAATGTGCTATATGAAAGGAGATATAAAGCTAATTGTTTTCTTAGATTTAATTTTATAGTGTCGGTGGTAGATGAATGTATACAATACTTTTGATTGTAAAAGTGTAATATTGACAGCAAGGCTTCTCAATTTCCATTCTGAATGCCAGCTCTAATTGTGTGGAATGTTATCACGTTAGTAGACTACGACATTGCTTAATTTGTTAGGTGGGGTTTTCATTTAGTCAGACAATTTTTAAGAATGACATTTGTAAAATAATAATAATAATAATAATAATAATAATAATAATAATAAAACCATAATAATAATAATCGTGATGATGATGATGTGAAGTACAATAGGGAACAGCACGTAATGGGATGTCAATCTCTACCCTCCACATGCTCTCCTCTTAATATATAAAACTTCCACATGCACATATGACAAGCAAACAAATAAATAAATAGGAACTACTCAACCCAAGATCAATGATTTGTTTTTTCATGAGCTAGCTAGTCCCATCCTCTCCAATCTGCCAGTATATGTATTTAATTAGTACAATCTCTTATCTTCACAGTGTTCTATCTGCCACTTTCATCCACAGTGATAAAACACTGTATATATGGGTGGCCATTGATCATATCTAATTTTATTTTGCTCCTATTGGGTGTCAAATATTTATATATATTTGAATCTAACATTAGCGTATAAGTGGATGAACTCATATTGAAGTGCTTTAAAACAGTTGTAGAATCGCAGTCCTCCCTGCATTAATTTGTGTTTATTTTATTAAGGCAACTTAAAAAAAACTACACTGAAAAGAAAATGACTGTTGGCTAGTTTTTGACAACCTGATATTAACTGGTTTCAAGTGGGAAAATATAATGTTAATTAAGAAATGTCTGCACTAGATTTTCCTGTAAGAGTTGTCTTGATTGACATGGAAGTATCTATCCCAGTAAGAAAGGTGGGTATCCTGGAAAAGTGGACCTGGGTTAGGAACTAAAGCATGATGATCAATCAGTGGAGAGAAGGGAGTGAACAGCATTGCCCAATGATCTCTTCTTTAGTTCCTGCCTCAAGACCCATGCTTTGAGCTTCTGCCATTGGCCCCCTGGTGATGAACCATACACTAGAAGCCAAATATGCAGTGATCTCTCAAGTTGATTTATGTCAAGTTATTACAATGACAAAAAGTAAAACTACACTCCTTTCTGTTCCTGAGTGTTAAGCTAGGCTAATGGCTATCAACCACAATTTAAAATAAATTTATAAGATGAGACAACTAATAACATTAGTTGGATTGTAATGAAGAATCTTCTTTCAGTTTTCCTGTTGCTCTAATAGGTCAGATTAAGTTAAATAGTCCAAGACAATCCTTCATCTGGTCTCTGTTAAGAAACATTTCTCATTTTTCAAAACCACATTAAACTACTTTATCATAAGCTATATATTGCATTTTGAAATCAAAGGTCCTAACAAGCTTACAGTCCAGAAGCCACTTGTGGCCAGTTATAACCTCTTATACAGAGCAACTTCTTATAAGCAGCCCCTATTTTGATAGATTGACATTAATTTTTAATTCCCCTTCATGACTTCCTTCCTTCCTGCTAAACTAGCAAGCTTTCTCTGAACCCATTGTGATTCTTTAAGGCAGTTTTTCCTTTATATTTATCAGATGCTCTTCAGCATAAATTGTGTATTATTGGTAATTTTCTATTTGTTTTTAAATACTCAATAGTTTTTTTTTAAGAACTCTTCTGATTTTTCAAGGAAATGCAATACACTGATTGTTTATGTTCCCTGAGTACTTTTGGCAATATAATATATTATAAGTATTTATATTCAACTTTGTCTTGTCTTCTAGTCCAACAGCTGGTTCAGAGCAGATGGCCTGTTCTGCTCATTGTCTGAATATCTTAAAACTCTATGGTGTGTCATCTAGCCTTAAAGAATTGGAGGAATGAATCACAGCTCTTAGATATAAAGAATAATTACAACTGAAATGTTGGATAGTTCTTTCATGCTTTACAATCTGCTTACCACACTATTTCTAAGATATAAACTTATAAAAGAAGACTACTTTTATTTCTATTTGTGACAGTTTTGACAAAAGTTTTGGATACATGTAGATGTTTTATTCATGTAAAAGAAATTAAAAAATCTGCACACATAGTACGTGTGTATGAAGCTGTTTTAAAAAAAGTTCTTATTCTTCCTCTAAAAGTTTATTAACAACATGGAACACCTCAATTGAAAAAAAATAAAACAGTCAGCTTAATTTCATCAACCACATCATCTACATGAACTAATATGCTTTTGAAGATTAGAATAGTGTGATATAAATAAAGTAAATTCAGTTGAGAATTGATTCATTTAAAATTTTATGTATATGTGATATACTATATTATATAATTTAGGTCTTGATTTATGTATTGTAGAGTCATATCAGAGTACATATATACAATAAGGAATGTAAGCTTTTGTCTATTGCTGATAGTTAAAGTCACTGCTTTCAGTGTAATTGGTACAATTAGTTCAAATATTAGGAATTGCTATACTATATAAGAGTTACATGTTTGTAAAATCAATGATTCAGAAGGCTTAATCGTCAACTGTCCCCCTGCACACACCCTAGGTGGTGGGGGGAGCTGGAGAGAGAGAGAGAGAGAGAGAGAGAGAGAGAGAGAGAGAGAGAGAGAGAGAGAGATTGATTTTCACATATAAACCAATATATAAACCCACAGGTACACACAAAATACTATTAAGCATGTAGCTAACAGTAAAAATACTAGCAAGAAGCAAAACTAATCGAGTTTTTACTACATGTAGCTGTGATCTCCAGCATTGATAAGATTAGTACATAAAGTGTAAGGAACACAATTTTAAGAACAACCCCAGGAGTAGGCATTTTATTCTTATTTTTATGTGAAAACATAAAGAAAATGAATATCCAAGAGAAGAAATTTAAGTCAAATTGTCTGTAAGCATGTCTTCTTACCACAGTGCATGCAAACATAGAAGTATGTAGGACCACACTACTGCTTTCTTGCTTGGCTGACCAGAACTCTTTCCTGATCTGATTAGATTGTTTCCTGTGTTTCAACCCAAGGAAATTTTGTGCAACTTAATTTTATACCATACCCCTGTCAATCATGGCGGATTTTTATTCTGCTCTACCTCACATTTCAGCCTGCTGTTTCATATGACTGACTTGCCAGAAGACTATCTTCACTCAGTTCTAGGAATACTGATTTCCACATCAACACAATGCTATGGATACACAATGGCATGTTTTGAAGTATGCTTTCTCACTCACATCAGTAGAACAAGACTTTTTTTTTTTTTAAATGTGGCCAGGATGACCTTTTCTCACCTTAGTCGACTCCTAACTTAAAACGAAAAAAGAAAATCAATAACATAAAATAGCTAATTCTCTCTTTTCAGTAGAATTTGACACCAAGAGTGTTTTGACCTCAATTCATGTTGTCTTCATCACAAACATTATAAAAATAAATTTGGAGATGCTATGAGGTGAAGATAACTCATTCCAAGGCCTGGTACCTCCTAAAACTTCTTAGCAAAGCACCATCTCAGTAATGCCTCTGACTTATCCTCCCTTCCTCCTCAAGTCTTATGACAACTCGTTTTGAAACTGAAAAGAGAAGGTCTCATCATTCACTCAATTCTGAAAGTTCAATGTTTGTACTATGATGCTACATCTAGGATGAGAAGCAGATTTAAAAATCATAATCTTAGCTATTGAATTTCTTTGTTACTCAATTCTACTTATATTTGATTTTGGGCTCTACTAAAGATAGTATAATGACGGTTATTTTTTTTGAAATATGAACTATTTACCTAAAGTGAAGTGTTTTGTGTTTAATAAATATGAGCTTGAATTATTCCACAATTTACAGGTATACCATTAGAAAAGCTCTGCAGTCGCTAATTGAGTGGTCCCATCCAACACTCGTTTCTTGGACTGATAAGTTCTATGTATAGGTTGATTTTTTTTTCTCATGAAGTTGCATTTCATACATATTTTTCTTTAAAATCTGCAAACAAATTTGATAGCCTTTAAATATTAGAGTTAGATAAAATGATCTGAGGAACTAATATTAATATAATTCTCACTACAGAAAAAAATAGATTTTAAGTTGCATATTATTTCTTTTATTTTATTTAAGAAATGGTACTACTACTTGAAAGATACATTTTTATCAACACAAAAGGAAAAGGTCCCAAATGTTTTATTATCTATTTGTGTGACTGAACCATACTCAAAGCGAAAGAACTATTAACTCAATATATTTTACTGCTAAGAGCTCTATTATAAAACAGAGGATGATAAGGCCAGTTTTTCTGTAGGTACATTATAAATACAGGAACATCTTGCTAGAGAATCCTAATGATTACACAATTCTTTACATGGTAAATGTTTTGGATTTTGCCATATTGCAGTAAAAACATCTAGAGTCAAATGATTATTATAAAATAACTGGGAGATCCATTTAAAAATCTAGATAAAAGATTCAAAAATCTGTTTTGGATTTCAGTATCTTAGTATTTAGATGGAAGCATCAAAATATGAATGGGGCGGTCTCTCAATTTTTATCTCTCATTTTCTAGACAGCTCTGAGAAGTTTCCTCACCATATTTTAATAGAAATCTGTATTTCTGATTTTAGTGACAAAACCTTGCCAGATAAAAAGAGAGAAAATACATCATTCTCTTCTAGACTTCTCAGCTATACATACTATTTACATAGAAATGTCCTTGGCCACCCACCCACCTCAAAAATATTAATCCAAAATTCCTCTTGATAAAAGGAAATGCAGGGACAAAATGCAGAACAGAAACTGAAGGAAAGGCCATTCAGAGACTGCCCCACCCAAGTATCCATCCCATCTGCTGACACCAAACCCAGACACTATTGCTGATGCCAAGAAGTGCATACTGACAGGAGCCTGGTATATCTGTCCCCTGAAAGACTCTGCCAGAGCTGATTCAATACAGATGCAGATGTACACAGCTGAACATTGGACTGAACGCTGGGACACCATTGGGGAAGTTAGGACAAGGACTGTAGAACCTGAAGGAGTTTGCAACCCTATAGGAAGAACAACAATATCAACCAACCATACCTCCCCCGCAAAGCTCTGAGGGACTAAACCACCAACCAACGAGTACACAGGGGAGTATACCCATGCCTCCAGCTGGATATATAGCAGAGGATTGCTTTATCTGGCATCACTGGGAGGGGAGTCCCTTGTTCCAGTGGAGGTTTGATAACCCTGGAGCACACTCATTGAGGCAGGATGGAGAGGGGAGAGGTTAGGGGGGCTTGTGGAGGGGAAACTTGGAAATGTGATAACATTTGAAATGTGGATAAATAAAATAACCAATAAGGAAAAAAGAAAAAGAAATGTCCTTGGCAGAGAGTAGAAAAAAAGAGTTCACACTTGGTTAGATAAATAAACCTGTGAAAAGATAGTGATAGATGAATTGATTGGTTGATTATCTGACATTTGTAAATTGAAGCCCCCTCCATTATTGGTTTGCTGAATAGATGAGCTTTGAGACAAAGTTTCAATTCCTACTATAAATTACAAGTATCCTTTTCTTTTGATGTACAATATTTTAATCACAGATCGGCGTTCAAAGCAAATATTTGTTTTCCATAAAATACACAAGTTAAATTTTGAAATACACATAATTATTCTGTTTAGTACATGAATATGCAAGATTTCAAAATACTACAACATCAAAGTAAGAAACCACCGGAGTATTTATATGTTGCCTATGTAAAGAGTTGGCTAGAAAGTCAAAAATTGATGGGAAATTTTAGTGCCTGAACTAATAAGTTAGAAAACTAAACAGTGCTGATGACATTCTGATGACAAGACTTGCATTAAAGTGTGCAAGAGAATGAAAATGAGAGTATCTATTTAAACTAGATACATTGTAACAAAGGAAATCTTTTCAAGTGTGATAACTCCTCTTCCCTAGGACCTGGTAAATGCAGAGAAGTGCATAGGATACTGACTGTTCTTTTCCATGCCTTCTAGCTTTTTGGAAGTCCTTTGTGATTGTTAACTTGGTGTGTCACATATAAAGAACTTGAGATAATAGAGAAGTACACGCAAAAATATTAAGTCCTAAAAATGACCTAACTCAGCCAGAAGTATTTGTGTTTTAGAAAACATTAGCAGTCCGCATAGCAACTTTCACCCATATTTCTTGCACAGGGATACTGTCCTCAGAAGGGTGCTGCAAGGAAAATTGCTGTGATTCTACTGATATGTTCTCTTAAGAAAATATAAGACAATAAAATGTAGAAGGCTTCAGTTAATGAAGTGCATCAACTGACAAGTCACATCCTAGGTAAACTCTTAGCAGGGAGTTTCAAAAAGAAAGTAGTAGATAAGCTACTTATCATGGTAATTACTACCAGTACAGTGCAGTTGTGATTAGATGAGCTAAAACTGAGACAAATGCTCTCCCATACACAGGAAAATACAACTTTAATGTTTAGACTACTCACTGAGTGAGAAAGATTCTATCAACTGTGGACAGAATGATGCAAATAGCTTCTGGGAGAATTAATTGTTAGGGAGCTAATGCTGTCTCTTAGGAAAGATTGATTGTATGGAAATAAGAGCATTCAAACAGCATCTGTACTCGTGGGCTATTCAGTTCTACTCTAAAGTACTCAAGGAAAAAGAAAGGAAGGTAATTTTCATTTCCAAATAATGTATCCTTATACTCTGAATTCACAGCCCAAAACTTTTATAATCCTAATTTCAAATCTTTTCAAATTCAGTGATTTTGAAATTCACAGGTTCAACTGGCTTTTCCTAAGAAAGAGGAACTCCCAGTGAACACTTAGAAACTTTTTAAAGTTTAATTGATTCCATACTGTTCGGACTGAGACAAAGAGCTACCTACTTTAGACTGTATTACTGCACATTGGACACTATAAAGCTCAGAGTTGTTCAGGCTTGAGTAGAATAAAAGACAAATTGAACAACAGAAATGTCAATAGCTGCCAAACAGGACCAGGCTAGTAGGAGACAGAGAAGTGAGACATTGCTGAGAACCCCTGCTGTCTTTCAGCACAACTTGAACACCTCAGGTCCTGATTTATAATTAACATTACTGCTTCAAAAAGACAGGGTAGATACACTCTATGAGTGTAATAATAATAATAATAATAACAACAACAACAATAATAATTCCAAAGAGTACAAGCCCATCAAACCTAATGGAGTGGTCATTACTCAAAAGTTTGTTATACTTGAGTGACAGAAAGTCATTAAAATAAAAAGCATATTAAATTCAGTTACATATACTTACATTTTCAGTCTTTCATAATAAAAATCTTCTCATTTAACTTAAAAAGTCTACTTTACACCATAATTAACAGATATCTGAGGAGTTAAATATATTCATTGAATTATCTGGGTAGCTTCAGAACATTCCCAGTCAATTTAAAGCTTTTTTAGCCTTTTAAAAAAAGATTCCTGTTAGATTCAATCTCTTATATCCAGAGCAGTTCAGTATCTATAAACATATTGGTCTTGCTATAACATAAAATCAAGATCCTCAGATGAAAATAATCAATACTGAGAAATGATTGCAACATACAAAGCTCTTCACAACTATACATACACAAAGACATTATTATCTAGACTCTCAAAAGTAGTGAGTAAATAAACTTCATATCAGGGGAAAAATACACTACATCGTTTCTTAAAATCATTTTGGTTAAAAGGTAGGTTTTCACAGAAAGTGATTTAAGTTAATTTCCAAAGCTGAACCTGTATACTTACTTAGTAAATGTTTCTATTTGGTGGCTAAGCACAACTTTAGAAAAACTGTCCCAAAGAATTATCATTTAACAATTAGGAACTTAGAAATCATTTTAAACATATAACACTATTGGTTTAACTACTTCAAACCTTTTTGCCATTAACTAAGTAGGAAGAAATGAAGCAGAATTATATTCAGACACATAAGTATTTAGAACATAAAGGTCCTGTGATACCAGTAACTCTCCTTTTTCTAAAGAAAAGCTGAAATACCTGCTATCCATCTTCTACTACAGATTAGTTTGCCAGGTACACATTCGCAGCTCTTTCCAATCCCTCCTGTTACATCTGTGCCTCCCTTTAAGGATGCTAAATATTGCTTTGATTAAAAGCTCACCAGACAGTAACCCTGCTCAGTTTTTGCACTCCTCTCCGTTAGACATCTCCACCTCTCTTTCAAATGAGAAGGTAAACGGAACAGGCTCTTACCCGAGACAGAGAAAACAATTCGTTCAGCTTGATCCAACAGTGCTCTGTGCAGCCTGACAGCATGAGTGATCCTTGGGCCTCACACAAAAGCAAGATAATTGGCTCTCAATGAAGATATGTAAACATCCATCATAATGGCACTCGGGCTGAAACTGAACGCTGCTTCAGCTGTTCTGTGTACTCCGACTGGAAGATGATGTCACAAACATCAACTGGGTGTACTCTCATTGGCTTCTGTTACCTGGAATCATATCTTAACCCTAAACTGTCAGCTGAAAAGCAAAAGGCTCCTTCCTTGCTATTATTTCTGCTGAAAAGAAGAACGGGAATTCTAAATAAGTTATTGGAGGATGACATACTGAAAACGGCTGCCCTCCAAGTAGGCTAAGACCTCTTTGTATAATTAATTACTTAGGATTTGCGAGGAATTTTATTCCTCAAGTGCATTTTTTTAAACGTTTCTTAAGGTGAATCCCTGGAGAAATACCTAAGAAAATGATCAGAGTAATGACATTAAAAATTTGATTTTTTAAAAATTTCCATTGCATTGTTTTTATAGTATGATGCAAATATATTGAAGAAAGTTAAGAAAAACTATAATATAGATAACTGTGCAATCAATTTGTCCACAAAAAAACCCATGTATTTACAAAAAGAAAAATGCTAATGTTTTTTGTTCTCTGAATATTTAACAACATCTTCAAAATTGTGCAGCAAATCTGAAATTCTGTGATATTAAAAGTAGTAACATTGCAAAATGATATTAAATATTGGCTTTTAAAATTAGTAATTTAAAAGTCACTGGATTTCTAGACAATTCAATTTCAGTAATTGAAAGCTACCTTGTAGTATAGGACTATTCCTTTTTTTTTCTTTTTTTACAACACAAATGGGGACTAATTATCCATGTCTTACTATCTTGACAAAAGCCCTATATTTCTCCCCAGGCACATGTCCAGTGGGAAAGGAGGATAATGGTATAAGCTGGTTATAGCAGCTTGCTGCCAGAGGGACAAAACTACAATCACCTTGAAATATACCCCAGCTTTACCCACCCGAAGGAGCTGTCAGAGGGATCATTGTGAGATGCAAGAATTACCAGAGCTATTCAATGACCAAGCACCTACTAAATCCAGTGCTGCCTTATCTCAAGGCAAACCCTTTGAAATCCATGCAGTTCAGAAAACACAAAGTAGAAGCACTAGGGAGAGAGTGGAGAGATTAAGTTCATCCACACCTACCTTCGGGGGGGGGTGAGGGGGACTACAATCCATTCCCCGGTGTGCATGTGCCTTGCTTCATTTCCTTCTGAACAATGAACTCCAGGTAAATACACCTTGTAACCCATGACCATTTCCAACAACAATGCAATAGTTTACTGGATCACTTCAATAAGAGTTTTAAAAGTTTAAATTGACTAGAAAGAAATTGATTACAGCACTCCCCACCCCACCCCCACACACATACACACTATTTTCTGACTACTAGGACCATAGGATTAACTCACTCTGTGTAGCAGTTTGTTTGTGATACAGGGGACTGACTTCTCGATGAAATACAAGATCCAAGGTTTCCATTTACCGACTGTAAGAACTTGAGCCATTAACATCTATTATACAGAACAACTCTGAGTCTATCATTCATAGAAACGATGATACAGAGTTCAGCTAAGGAAATGTGTAAAACCAAGTGTGTTACATGAAATGACAAAAAAAATCAATATTATTGCCAGGCAAAAGATCAAATATTCACTTTGGTGACACATGTGAGAGTTAAAATGAGAAATGAACTCAGTGCTCTCACAATAATGAAAAAGAAACATATTAAATGTTTTAAATTTCAACTATGATGCACCATGGCAACTTAGCTGGGTTTAAAATAGTGACTCACTCTAAAGTATTTTATTTTTCTTTAAAGTTGTTGCACTTCCCAGGATTATGTTGGATTTAATCATGTTAGTCAAGCCTAAGAAGAAGCTAGATTCAAAAGAAAAAAATTCTGTTTGTCAAAGTATACTTTGAGCAAATGTGGAAGACACTGTTCATTTACTTCTGAATAAAATCACAAGGTTGTAAATGGAAGTCTGTACACCATGCAAATTGACATAAAATTGAATTACAGATCAGAAAGATGAATTCAAACAATGGGAATGTCAACTGGGTTCCTGGTAGACAAATGATAAGGACATGATATTGTTATAACTGGTAAGCAATGTCATTGAGAAGATAATTTATGATGTATAATATGTCCCTATACTTCATGTTTTATACAAAATATCAATGAGATAAATATTTAATGCTAGAGATAGATAGGTAGAAAAATTAGATCATATCCAGTTGCATTTAGAAGGCAGGTTGATATATATGCCATTCAGTTACATCTATAAGATAAATGTAGAATCCAATAATTAAGTGAACAAAATGATAATCTTCCTCACTTTGCTTTGTATTTATTCTAGTGTTTCAGTGCAACTTAAAACAGGTTTAAATAGATGAAAGTATAGGCTAGAGAATGTGCATGAAGCATGCTCCATTGGCATTCTGTATCAACTACCTTAATTCTGTATATGATTTATCTCTTGGTGATTATCCAAGTACAGCGTACAGGTTTTGTGTCACAAAAAATGTATAATTATAACTTTTAGGATCAGATTTCAATGTGTGTGTGTGTGTGTGTGTGTGTGTGTGTGTGTGTGTGTGTGTTTGTATGCACATATATGCAAAGGTTTAATATTTTAAACAAATAAGTTAAATTTTCAGAAAAGTTCATTTACATGAAAATTAATTTTATATTTTAAAGTTTTTATTAATTGGTAAAATTAGTAGAACATATTTGAACTGGTAGGAGAAATAATGGAGAGAAGAAAAGCAGAAGAGAAATACTTAATATTAATGTTAGTCTATAATAAGTGAACATTTGGGCCATAATTTCATTGTAACACATTGGGAGTAACATGGCATCCATGTGCATGTGTGTGTTTGCCCATGTGTGTGCTTGCTTGAATGTCTGTGTATTTGTGAATATATAGGGTAGTGCTCACAGATGCCAGAAGAGGGCAATGATAATGGATATCAGTGGAGCTGAAATTATAGGCAGTTGTAAGCTGACTTGAGTGATGAGGACTAAATTGGGTCCTCTGCAAGGACAAACGCTTATTTGCTAAGTCATAATTTCAGCCCATAAACAATAAGTCTTAGTTTTTAATAATTACATATGTATACTTAGAGAGGATTTAAGGCAAATCCAGGATATAATTAATAATATGTGAAAATCAATCACATGATCTGAAGTAATATGTGTGTTCTTTGCAAAGAAAATGCAAACCCCATGCCATTTCTTGAATATTAAGTTTAGCATTAACATATATCACAGTAAAACATGTTCTTTTCTGTACTTTGAAATTTCATCAAGAAAAAATAAACTTTGCACTTTAAAATATACTTCTTGACTTCCAGCTGTGACAGTCATTTATCATTGTGGAGTTCCAATGAACAAAAATTAATTTAAGTTTAAAGCACTTAAAGAAGGAAAACCACTATAGGAATTAATATGGCATTTAACTTTTAGCAAATATATTATGTGTATATGCTACAATACAAAGAATATAGAGTATTTAAATTATTTCTTAGAAAACCGATGTAATTTTGTAGTTCAAGCAAGTACATTTCACTCAGTTTTATTACCATACCTTCATGCTATATATTTCCCAAGAGCTGAAATCACTGCAGTATTTAATTGCCTGACAATTATTTCAGTTACATCAATTTTGTAGTTAAACTAATTATTTATATTATCAAAACAAATCAGCACTAGAGGCTAATTAGACTAGAGAAACCATCCTACACTGTTTCTCATCTTACATATTAATAAGGTTTGGGTTAATACTAACTTTTCTAGAGATGAGTGTATCCTTCAGGTGATAATTTACAGACAGAACTTAGGAATTCAAACGAGCTTTAAATTGCTTTAACCAGTCTCACGTTGAACAGTTAAGAATATTAAATTGCAGCATTCTGCATCACGCTGAAGCAAAGACTGGCCCATTACCTAGTTATCCACAAGATGGCAGCTCTGGTCATTTGGCCACTAATGCCTTTATTGAGATCCTGTTTTAGCTAATAATAAAAAGCAAAGCATGTGAATAACATAAATATAAATGTTCCTAAGTATGTGGTTTCTCCACTTCAGAATAGTAAAACTCATTATTTAAATTACCTTAAAATACATGACTTCAAAACACTGAAAACTATCCAACTCCTTTTCCAATTTTTTTTTATTATAAATAATTTCTGAAGCCACTCTTCTTAAAAGTTATTGGTTTCCTTCAATTTTGTTTCAAAACAGGGAATTGCTTTTGAAAACAAATAAACCCCGACTGCACTAGTTATACCTCACTGAGACAGACATAACAACCACAGTTTCGAGCTAGGAAGTTTTAGATATCATTTATTTTCAGTAAGAGCATATATTTACTTAGAGTACTTGAATTCCCTTGTAATCCTTAATAATTTCCATAGACACTTTTTATCTTATGTCTAGCCCAATTCTCTTTTGTTTAGAGTGTCAGTGTATTATTGTTATCTTTGTTTGGGTGCAGATAGATTTTTTTTGAAACACTCGGAATTATTGGGGCACATCACATTTCTTGTCAGATAATAGGTAATGAAAAGATGCTTATTGTGTTTACCTGCCAGCAAGTATTATTTTAGGAAAATTGAAATAACTTTAAAGGAGTGGCAAAAGATATGAAAATCCTCATATCTGAAGACAAGACTCCAATGCAATTTCAATGATTCAGCACACTGTATTATAGCACATGATGATAGCACACGTACCCTATTTTAATGTATATTTGAATGTCTTAAGTGATAATGAAAACTAAAATTTTATAGATGTACAGACTTGTTCTAATCATGTTCTTAGAGCAAGCATGTCCTATGTGTTTATATGCTCCTCCTTCATTAAGTGTATTTTATTTGATTTATAATATATGTTCTTGGTAGAAACTTTTACAAATGTTATGATTTATTTTCCATCTCAGTTGGTGTTCTGCATATGTGTCATGCTATTCAGAATTAATAAAAGAATAGCTTTCTTTATCTGTCTTGACAAAGTACAGTAATATCAGTCACATAAAAATTCAAAATTTATACTCAATGAGAATTTAAGTGAAATTACTTAATATCCTACAAAATGGCCCATTCATAGAAATCCACTGTCCTTAAATTGAAATCTTATTTCAGACCCATGGATATTTTTCTATGAAAGACACTGAGAAATAGTAATCTTCATGCTTATTTATCTATTCTAGTCCTGTAAAACAGAAGATTATTTAAAATGTTGAGAACAATCCAATTATCACAAGCAGTCTTGGCATTACTTTAGTAATAAGTGAAACAATGATATCATCAACATCATCCCCTTTATCAACACCACTAACTCCCTGGGTGATTATTTTGTGCTCAGAACAATTCTGGCTGTTCTATACCTTTTTGCATTGTCTGATTTATTTGTATAATTTCAACACCTTGGCATAATAGGGTAAGATTTTTAAAACAGCATTTATTATATATGCCATCTCACTTTATTTTGGCTTTTTCCTTAATTTTTCCCTGTCCTCAGCAGAACGAAACTAGAATAATGCTTTTCAAGTTTGTTTTGCTCTCCTTTATTACACAATTTTTCTCCGCATTTGTGAACTTACTGCTCCTTTGCAATGAGTTGATGATTCATCACACACCATTGACGACTTCACCTGCAGCTATTCAGCAAGGGTGTAAAGCTGTGATTTCAGGATCCAAAATATAAAATGTTTGGTTGGTTCTTTGGTTATTTTTAAGTGGCTAAGTAATAATTAACTTCTGGGACATTGTAGTGAGAGACTTGAACCTATGCCTTTAGATAAGATTTTGATTGAGTTTTGTCTAGGAGCTTATGACACATGTTAATCCCTAAATTCATCAAAGGCATGTGATCACACTAATTACTTATAAAATCTCAATGCTTTCTGAGGAAATAGAAATTGGTATTCATAAAACATCTGCAATAAAACAGGTATATAATTTGTCATCTCTGTAGGACAATATTGATGAGGTTTATTTGGAAAATGTACTTAGCACGTTTGAAGTCAACTATGAACAAATAAAAAAAGAACACTAGTCAGCAATGTGGACATACAGGAGACAATTTGAAATTATATTATCCTTCCAGGCATAATAATCTCCATAGAACACGTTGCACACTCTGCCTAACAGAGAATCAAAACCTCTTATCATCACAAAGCAGCATTCTCACCTCTCAACCAAACTGAAATCAAACCAGTTCAATGCTAGAAACAGACACTGAATTTTCAACAGCTTTGACTGGAATATATAGGATGAAGTGCAAATACTGTGTAAAATATAGGCCTCTCATCTGGTGCTTACATGTGGCAGGTATAGTTGTCTAGAACACAAGAATTAAGTTTATTGGATCACATACAGTGCTCTTGGGAGTTGGAGGAAACATTATGTGGGGCCCTGTGGGAATAAGTTAGGCTGGAAAGTTTGTACCCTTGAAGATATTATTGGCGTCAATACCTCTGATTTTTTATGTTTTTCACACTGTGATTGTCCTGAAGTAAGCAGTGTCCTATATTCTCATATATGTGCATTCACTCATGATCACACATGCAAATGCACACACACACACACACACACACACACACAAATACAATTACAAATTGGATCAACTACTATATACTTAAAGCCGAAGCTTGAGAGGCCTATTTTAAAAGTTTGCACTATAACCCAGCACCACAAAATCCCATAGCCATTCTACAATAGAAAATGCACTTAGTCCAATTTCGAATGCCTTCATAATTTTAACAGTTCTCAAAATAATCAAGCGTAAAAACAAACAAACAAACAAAGCTAGAGTCTCCACCAAGAACAAATACAAAATGTTAGATGTTAATTCCCTGTAAAATTAAAAAAGGAGAATGATGTCTACTCCTAACGTAAAAGGCAGCAATATTCTCAGTCTAAAATAAAGGCAAAAGGTGATAACAGGAACATCTCAACCAAAGCAAAATCAAAACCAAACAGCACAAACATCAAATGCTTTGGCTACAAGTCTGATGTTCAGGCACATGATGGAAGCCCTTATCTTTGCTCCCAGGAACTTCAGTAGATTCCCCTCTATAAAAATCCATCCCTAGCACACATGACCTCTCATTCTGGGTCATTCTCTTCAATACAGCAGGCAACAAACATTATTTGCATTTCCAGTGTCCTGGGGTCTCCACTGCAACCAAGGCCTCACCCTTGTGTTAGAAACTTTTTGACACATTTGTTACAAAAGGTACTCAAGGGAAGAGGTGCTCATTTCAGTCTGAGGAGTTACAGTCTGTCCATCCATCATGACGGGACAGCAGGACAGCATAATCAGGGACCTGATCATGCTGTACCCCTGATTTGGAACAAAGAATGGTAAATACTTGTATTCACCTTACTTTCTTAATTTTTTATTTTTATTTTTCATTGGTTATTTTATTTACATTTCAAATATTATCCCCCTTCACAGTTTCCCCTCCACAAAACCACTATCCCATCCCACACACCCTACTTCTATAAGAATGCTCCCCACCCACTCACCAACTCCAGCCTCAGGCCCCTAGCATCCCCCTAAGCCTCTACAGTACCAAGGGCCTCACCTCCCATTGATGTCAGATAAGGTCATCCTCTACTACATATGTGGCTGGAGCCATGGGTCCCTTCATGTGTACTCTTTGGTTGGTGGTTTAGTCCCTGGAAGCTCGGGGGTGGAGGGGCATTGGGGTCTGTTTGGTTGATATTGTTCTTCTTCCTATGGGGTTGAAAACACCTTCAGTTCATTCAGTCCTTCCCCTAACTCCTCCATCGGGGTACCCTTGCTCAGTCTGTTGGTTGGCTATGAGCATCTGCACCTGTATAGGTCAGGCTTACTTTCTTATTTTTATTCTTACCAAGCTTCTATCCCATTGATGGTGCTACACAAATCAGGATGTGTTCTTATCTTTCAATAAATCTTTGTAGAATATTGTTCATAGATATACCAAGCATGTTCCCACTTACCCATATTCTTCCTTTAAACCATTTACACAGGACGGATAGCCATATGGTTAGATGATTCACAGCAATGAAACCACTTCCTTCCTTCACACTTTATTATCACAGAGACAAAATAATTTACAGAATCTGCTTATAAGATATGAAGTTTACTTTGGTTCATTGTTTCATAAGACTAACTCTTCTACATTGGGAAAGGCATGGTTAAGGAATCACTCATTCCATAATGGTGTGAATGATATGTCACGTGGTTGTGTGTTCATAGTGGCAAGCAGAGAAAACAAATGAAATATTAGCCTAAGCCCTTCCTACTCAAGGCTAGAAAAACTTTAGTTTACTGCCTCTAGAGGAGAGAACAATATCTGAAGCTATGGAAAACATCTCTGATTCAAGTAACTATAGTATATTCCATTCCTAAATCAGGAGTATGGCCCTTAAATCTCTATGATGAAGCAAGAGACAGAGGCTTACAATGAAACTTTTACCCAGGCTGCTCTAGGCTACCTACATGCTTTTTCTTATTCTCAATTAATTACTCCTCAACAATACTGACACACAGAATATCTTCCCATTTTAAATTCTGGCATTCAAACTTCTCTTTATCTTTTGTATAGCTTGTTCAAGCACAGGGAAAAACAAAGAATGAAAGAAGCAAATATAAAAATCTTATGTCACATTACTTGATAAAAATAAAAAGAATGTAAAAGTAAAAACCATCCCAAAAGTAATTCTTATGAACTCAAATGAAAAAAATTTAGGTAATCCCTGAAACTGAGAATGAAAGTTGTAGTTCTAGAAAGATGACTATTTTTATATTGAAAGGTTCTATGAGTGCCCCAGAAATAAGCAAAATGATTTGTGTTCAATGAAACTTGATGATATGATCAGGATTTTTCTTTTCTGATATACACAAACAAACACAAACACACAAATTCCACACATACACACTTATATAAATATAATACTCGATATTAAAAGCATTGCTCAATGGCCCAATACACAAACACAAAGACTTATAGACAGCTACATCTAAAGATTTTTCATGAAATCTAAAATCAGTGATAATGAATAGACATCAGTGATAATGCAGAGAATTACTTTCAAAATCAGACTAAAAATTCAGGAATGATCCCGTTAATTAATTGATTCATCAACACAAACATTATCAAAGGAAGTGAAGGAACAGTAGATGCACTCTAAGATAGCTGTAATAAAAATGCATATTATCTACATAATACTTTAAGCTTTAGATAATTCATTAGAAACCTTCAAACACAAAGACGAGTCAATAGATAATTAATATGATACAGAGATTTACATAACTCATTTCGGGTTAAAGTTTACTACTTCATATTCTGAAATACAACATGAGTTACTCAATACTCATTTATAACAAATTAGGCAAATCCTGTGGTGTGCAACATAAAAGCACCTGGCATTTAATATGTGGTCTATAGTTATCAAATCTGGTTCATATTATGATGGCATCTACTTACACATAATCAGCCAAATAATCCAGAACAAAACATTTCAAACCTTGGAAAAACACAGTTAGCTTTGCTGCCAGAATGAGACCATACATTATCTTATTTCTCAACAAAAACATTAAAGGAAGGGAAAGAACAATGAAAATATTCTAAGATATTTATAATAAAGAGGGAGGTACCTGAGTAGGAAAGGGGACAGGGTTGGGGGAGAGGGGAACATGATCAGGTATTGGGTGAGGGAAAATAATTGAAGTCCTGAGGGTCAGCAGCAGAGTGGAAACAGGCAACCTCAGGAGGTAGGAGGTGGTGGGACCCTCCAGAATGTACCAGAGACCTGGGAGTTGAGAGTCTCTCAGGAATCAAAGGGAGGGACCTTAGATGAAATGCCCCATAGTCGGGAGACGGAACATTTAGAGCCAACCTCCAGCAGAAAGACAGGGCATCAATTGAGAGATGGGCTTGCCATCCCACAGTCAAAAACTCTGACCCATAGTTGTCCCTCTCTGAAAGAACTGCAGGGACAAAAATGGAGAAGAGCCTAAGGAAAAGGAGGTCTAGTGAAAGGCCCCAAATGGGATCCAGATCAAGGGATGGCCCCAAGGTCTGACACTATTACTGAGGCTCTGGAGCGCTAACTAAAAGGGACCTATCATAACTACCCTCCGAAAGACCCAACAAGCAACTGAAAGAGTCAGATGCAGATATTTGCACCCAACCAATGTACAGAAGCTGCTGACCTCTGTGGTTGAATCAGGGAAAAGTTGAAAGAAGCTGAGGAGGAGGGCAAACTTGTAGGAGGACCAACAGTCTCAATTAGTCAGGACCCCTGAGATCCCTCAGACACTGAACAGCATACACCAGCTGATATAAGGTCACCAACACAAATACAGCAGAGGACTGCTGGGTCTGGACTCAGTCAGAGAAGATGCACCCAACCCTCTAGAGACTGAAGGCTCCAGCGAGTGGAGAGGTCTAATGAAGTAGGGGTGGCAGGTGGGAACATCCTCCTGGAGACTGGAGGTAGGTGGAGGAGGTATGGGATGTGGAACAGTCAGAGGGTGAACCAGGAAGGCAATAAAATTTGGAGTGTTAAAAAAAAAGGAAGATTAAATAAAATTAAAAAAATAAAAGAAGCATGTATTTTTATAATGGGAAATTTTGTAGAAGAGATTATCTGAACATTTACAAATTAGAATGAAAATATCTACCATGTAGAAGAAAATCAAATTTACTTAAATTTACTTTTAATAGAGCCTTATTTAATTGCTGGTTATGAAAATAGCCAAAGGTACAATTATCTGTTTTATATTATAATAAATATAATATAATGAAAATAAAAAAGAAGCACATATCTATCTATATACTACTTTAAGCCTGAAATAATTTGCTAGACATCTTCAAACATACAAATAAATTGATAGACGATTAATATGGTGCAGAGATTTACATAACTTAGTTGAGGTTAAAGTTTATTACTTTATACTCTGAAATATATCATGACTTACTCAGTATTATTTTATTTAAGCTATTTTAATTTTCTAACTAATTTTGTGTGTGTGTGTGTTTTAAGCATTAATGAATGAGTTCTAGGAAGTTTAGGTAGAATATAACATTTTTTTCATGAGATTATAACTTAACAGTCTGGTTCAAGCCCCTATCATAACAAATAGAATGAAAATAAGATAAATCTTATTTTTTGGAGGATCTGAATAGAGCTAAGAATAACCAAATTTGTCTTTCCCTTCCTCCCTCCCTCCCTCCCTTGCTTCCTCTCTCTCTTCTTTCCTTCCTTTATTTCTTTAATTCTTTCAGCAGCAATGTTGTTGAAATAACTCTTTAATTAGTGAAAAATTTTGTAAGACAAAGCTAAACATCTCTAAAGCAGAATTTTTATTATTCATTAGCATCACTATACTCTAGACTTGCATAATTACAGGTTAATATGCTTCAGTCACTGGGCCACATTAATGTTAACTCTGTGTTTAGAAGATTAGAAATTTAAGGTGCTAGCATAGATGTAGGAAAATCAAGCTTATCACCCACCTTTGACTCCATCTCCTGTCCCTAGTTCAGGTTTTTATTACTCTGAAAAAAGTACATGAGAAATTAACTTAAATGTAGAGGGTGTGGCAGAGTCATGGTTTCATCGAATCCTGGCAGGGAAGGTATGTTGTGTGGCAGGGTGTGGCAGAGCATCTCATGTCACCCCTACTGTAAGGCAATGAAAGTGTCTAGGCAATGGGCTTCTTTCTGGTGTTGCCTGTATTCAGAGAAGATCTATCCCCCTTTGGCTTTCTATAGAAACACCTTCACAGATAGATGCAAAGGAAAAGTTTACTGGTCTTTACAATAGAATCAAGTTGTCAATCAACTCTGACCCAGAATTGTTCCTGTCTAACAGAACTACAGGGACAAAAATGGAGAAGAGACTGAGGGAAAGGAAGTTCAGTGACAGGCCTAAATTGGGATCCATCACAAGGGGAGGCGCCAAGGCCTGACACTATTACTGTTGCTGTGGTCAGCTTACAGACAGAATACTTGCAGGGCTGACAGAGACAGATGCAGATACTTACAACCAACCAATGGACAGTACTCCTATGGTTGAATTAGGAAAAGGCCAGAAGAAGCTGAGGAGGAGGGTGACCCCATAGGGAGACCAACCTTTCCTCTAATGACATTCTTAGGGTTTATAATTGGTGCTACACTTCTTTTGTTTTGTTTTGTTTTACATTTTTAATAGATATTTTATTTACATTTCAAATGCTATCCGCTTTCCTCATTTCTCCTCTGAAAACCCCCTTCCTCCCTCTCCCTGCTCACTAACCTACCCACTCCTGCTTCTCTGACCTGACATTCCCCTACCCTGGGGCAATGAGCCTTCACTGGTCCAAGGGCCTCTCCACTCATTGATGTCTGACAAGGCCATCCTCTGCTACCCATGTGACTGGAGCCAAGGGTCCCTCCATGTGTACTCTTTGGTTGGTGGTTATGTCCCTGAGAGCTCTGGGAGTAATGGTTGGTTCATATTGTTGTTCCTCTGGAGATCCATTCCATATACAGTTACCAAACCCAAACACTATTGTGGATGCTAACAAGTGATTGCTAACAGGAGCCTGATATAACTGCTTCCAGAGAGGACCTGCTAGTGCCTGACAAGTACAGAGGGGGATGCTCTCAGCCAACCATTGAATTGAGCACAAGGTCCCCAATGGAGGAGCTAGAAAAAGGACCCTAGGAGCTGAAAGTGTTTACAGCCCCATAGGTGCTACACTTCTTAACACCAAGAAAAGGAGCAAACTGATCACCAATGAGAAACAGAATTGTTAGCTCCTTCTATGTATGAATCATGATTGGAATTGTGTCCCCATGATTTATTAAATTTATTTAAAGGAGAATTAAACTATGATAATTATTTACACTTGCTATTTTCTTAAATAAGGAATGAATTTTCACCTATATTACTGAGAAATCTTTGAAATAAATAAAAACCATAGAATGGATTTTTTTCATCATAGAAGAAGACTTGATGAGTCAATAGCATTTTAAGTCACTCATTAAGTATTCAACAGAGCCAGGATGAACAATTATATATATATATATATATATATATATATATATATATATATATATATATATATAAACACTGAGACATAATGAATATATTTCTTGTATTTTCTTGTATAGAATATTATTTCATTAAGATATATAAATTATTTAAAGAATTACTAAATATCAGTTAATAAAAAATAAATGCTAGTATTTTTATTCCTATTTAAGTGACAAGTACTGATGACCTTATATAACCAGACATTATTGCTATAAGCATAAACAGAACTCATACTTTGGTTGCCAGGGACTTTCACTCAAGGAGAAAATTGTAAAGTTAAACAAAATGTGGACCAATTTTGTTAGCAGTGAGTTAAAACAAGCGTAAGTCCTCCTATAAGGCTGAAGTGTCAAATATTTCTCTTTCTTGCTTGAGTTAATAAAATTTCAGCAAGCTATTAGAAACAATTTCCTGAGAAAAGCAACTTTTAAGATGTATAATAACACCATGACTGATTCAGACCAATATTTTGTAGCCTGTGTGTCTATGGTACTCTATTGATTTTCAATATGCACAACCCTGGACCAAGAAGCATATCAAGACACTTGAGTACCTTGTGAATCATCTTGGATTGATTAAATGTAATAGAGTTCATGATTAATTGAGAGCATGCCAGAAGTGTGTTGTACTTTAGGGTTTTCTTCTGTGTGGAAGAACATTAGAATCTCAGCGAACAGGATCTATCACATAAATGAAGCACTTCCTTATCACACAACCCCCACTTCCTTCAGGCTTTGTGTAAAATCTTTCAAGCATCTGTACTCTTAAAGCTGAGAAAGGAATTCTCCTATATTGTTAGTTTTCACCCCAGTCTCTCTAGTTAAACCTTTAATTAGCCTCCAGACCTTACTTTTCCTTTCTTCTCCATCACAAATGCCATATTAGTATCATTTCTTTCCCTAAGTCTTTAGGCTATAATGTTTGATAACATACTCTGATAGTGTTCTGCACCTGGATTATGTGAGTGGATTTTTCTTTTCTTATTTCAGTTTGGTGTTTTCATACCTACAAGTATTTCCAATGCCTCATATTCTCTTATGAGTTATGTTGCATTTTAAAACCCAAGATTCAGGGATAGAATGATGACTCAGTATTTAAAGATACTGACTGATCTTCCAAAGGTTCTGAGTTCAAATCCCAGCAACCACATGGTGGCTCACAACTATTTATAGTGGGAGCTAATGCTGGTCTGTATGAAGATAGTGACAGTTTACTTACATACATAAAATAAATTTAAAAAATCCAAAAAACAAACAAACAAACAAACAAAAAACCCTAAAACTAAAACCAAACCAAACCAATCAAACAAAATCACAAAACGTACTTTACATATGTATCTATTCTGTTGAGATATCCTCCGACTAACTTCTAGAATCCTTTATAAAATTGTCAATTTTCATTCTAAACTGGCCATCTTTTTCTCATGAAACTCATTTCTACTTTTTAAAATAAATTTGCTGCTTTTTGACTGTCTGATATATAAGGGGGACATTCTGTCTTCTTTTGATCACAAGGTGAAGCACTCAGAGGTTATAGCTTAATACAATAACTTGAAAGTTTTGCCTACTACATATACTATGTGTCTTAGCTTGAAATATTCAGCATGTCTAATATGCTTCACTTAAAAGTCCTAATTTTTCACATGATTTACATAATAATTGATTTGGAAAGCAGTATCTACCTGGTATTAGAATTAGAAAAACATAAATTAATGTTCTGTCATATTTTAGTAAAATTTTTTGCTTTTTAAATTTTTCAGTTTCTAAACATTATTCTTAAATGTTATGCTTAGTATACTTACAGTGCTTGTGACTAGGGGAATGAATTTAACAGCTTTGTTTTACAATTTTGATAAAGAATTGGTTTTTAAGCTGTGATATACAGGTGAGACTTTTATTTGTGTTTCATTAAAACCTGAGGTTAAAAAGTAAAGTCAAAATTTGGCATATAAATACAAATATAACTTACATGGGTATAAATGTGTATATTTCAGGAAATAATATAAATTTTCTAAGAGCTTTTGTGTCTAAAACATAATTAATAGGTCTCTTTCATTTAGATCTGATCTTTTAAGTAAATAAATTTAGTATATTTATTCGATCTTCATAACTTAATGAAGGGTACATAAATGAACTTTAAAGTAAAATAGAAATCAAAAAAATTCATCTGAAAAACTAGATCAGTTTGGTCAGTCTGTAATGAGAAAGTGTTATAAGATGCAGAACAAAGATAAACGTATTTTAAGGTAAAAATTTTTACATTTCTAAATTTGAAAAATAAATGGTTCTGATCTGAGAATTGCTACAAGTGTTTTTCATATAAGGCAAACACATTGTTGGCGGATACACTTATATCTGTTCTGAACAACCTATGTAATTTGTGAATAATTCTACTGCAAATAGTCTCATGAAAATTTAAGAGACATATTTAGAGTTGATGACACTATTTATGATGCTTTAGCATGTACTGAATGCCAAAATATCATTCTCAGGTTGTAATGGTGAGGATGGCACTGAATTATCAAGACATCTCCTTAAAGAATATGAGCAGGAAATTGGCTGATTATCTACCATTGATTTTATGTTCTCTCCGTCATGAAGAAAATGCTTCCATTGGAATTACAACTTTTTAAAATTGCCCAGTTGTTGGTGTTCTTAAAATTATTGATTTTATTTTGTCATTCTGGCATGGTGCTTTAAAATGTAAAATTAAATTCTAAGAATTTTTTTCTAGCAAAACAGCTCAAGTTTTCATAGCTAAGACACCTGCATTTTCAAGTGAAACTTGGGAAAGCTGCTCATAGAAGTGATGTAAAATGGTAGCAAAGAAAGAGACTGTTTTAGTGAGATATCTGGCTTCAAATTCTGTTAGAGGTAATTAACAACCACATGATCTTGGGCAAGTCACTAGAACTCCTCATTTACATGTTGATAATGTTAGTGTTTATTCTATGGTAGCCTGTGAGAATTAAATACATGGTAGCATTCAGAACTATGGAATCTATGAATATTTGCATACATATTTGCTAAATGTGCATATTTAGTAACATGATTGCTGTTTCACAGGCATATGACAAGATGAACTGTGGAGTATTCATTATAATAGAAAGTAAGGGAAGTAACACATATGTATAAGAAACATGTCAAAATGAGTTTTATATGTAATATGAGAACTGGAATATCCAAATATAATACTCAGACTCAGAAGAAGAGACTTATCATGGAATTAGATTGTATATGTTAGCCCATCAAAAGTATATTAATGGGAAGTGATAAGTTGTAACCCTCCCAACACAAAAATGTTTTAAATCAATGATAATTTTAATATAACACAATATATGGATACCTTTAAAACATAAAACCAACAACAACAACAAATCACTCCAACGACTATTTTCCTGTAAAGATAGTCTAGAATTTGGAAGTTAAAATGCATAGCATCTATTAGCTTCCCACTGATGCAACTCATGTAACTGATATACAAAAGGTTGAACAGAAATAAGGTACTATAACATAAAGAAAGGTAGAGTTCTCCAATTCTTGGAATTAGGCTATTAGAGGATGTTACGAGATAATGATGCAAAAGCAGTCATAACAGACCATAAGCAAGAATTCTCTGGAAGACTTCAGAATTCATATTGTTTCAATGAGTTAAGTCATTTCAAGAAAAATAATGCTAAGTTATACTTAGAGGTTCATTTGTTTTGATTAATTTATCTTGATGCAATTTATAACATCTATCACAACTAGTAAACACCATTTTAAAATTTCAAACTTCAAGTGGAGGAATGGGGTTGCCATTCCACAGTCAAAAACTCTGACCAAGAATTGTTCCCATCTAAAAAAAATGAAGGGACAAAAATGATGAAGAGACTGAGGAAAAGGAGGTCCAATGACAGGCCCAATTTGGGATCCAGCTCAAGGGTAGGCTCTAAGGCCTGACATTATTACTGTAGCTATGATGTGCTTACAGACAGGAGCCTAGCATGGCTTCCCTCAGAGAGACCCAAAAAGCAAGTGGAAGGGTCATATACAGAAACTTACAGCCAACCAATGGACAGAAGTCAGTGTCCCTGTGGTTGGATTAAAGAAAAGCAGGAAGAACCTGAGGAGGAGGATGATCCTATAGGAAGACCAGCAGTCTCAACTTACCTGGACCCCCAAGATCTCTCAGACACTGAGCTACCAACCAGGCAGCATACACCAGATGATACGAGGCCCCTGACACATATACAACAGAGGACTTCCTGGTGTGGGTTCAGTGTGAGAAAACACACCTAACTATGGAGAATCTTGAAGCCCTGGGGAGTGGGAAGGTGTCAGGGGTAGATGTGGGAAGTAGGATCAGAACATCCTCTTGGAGATTGGAAGGAGGAGGTATGCAATGAGGAACATTCAGAGGGCAGACCAGGAGGGGGATAATGACTGGACTGTAAAAACAGATAATAGAATTAAATAAATAAATAAATAAATAAATAAATAAATAAATAAATAAATTCAAACATCAATTCATTATTCCCCAAATTAGCTATACTCTAGTGGCTTGAACATGATTAGCAGATAGGAAATGGTGCTAGTAGGAAGTGTGACTTTGTTGGAATAGTTGTGATCCAGTTGAAGAAACTGTATCACTGTGTAGGCAGTCCTTGGAGGACTGCGCATGATCTGTTCAGTACGGAAGAGAGACCTTCCCTCCTGGCTGCCTTTGAATAAAGATGAAGAACTCTTGGTTCTTCCGCACCAAGTCTATCTTCATGATGTCATGTATCCTAACATGATGATGATGGACTGAACTTCTGAAAATGTAAACCAGCCCCAATTAAATGTTTGTTTTTATAAGAGTTGCCTTGATCAGGGTGTCTCTTCACAGCAATGGAAATTCTAATATATATACCTTCAATTATTATATAATTAATGGTAGTGTATAGCTAAATGGTTGAACATATTTGAAGTCATTCATATCAAAATTCATTTTCCCAGTTCCTCAAGTTAATCGTTGTATGGTTTCCCACAGCCCCAATCAATACTAAATCCTTTGTCCTTTTAACCTACTTTCCAGTATAGAGTGAACTTAACTGAAAAAGGCTTTTTAAGGATAAAAGGGAGAACAAATGTAAGTTAACTATCACTGAAAATGCTAGATAATAATTCCAAAAGATGTTTATATGTTGGTCTATAGACAACGGTGTTTTATGTTGACAAAAGAACAACTTTGATAATTGATTAACAAAGAGTTTTGAGAAGAAAGTATTACTCTAATCATCTGTTTCATACAGTGAAGTAGCAGGAATGGTAGGAAAAGAGATGAAAGAAAATAAGATATGAAGCAGTTGTGAAGATGAAGGTTAAGACTAGGGAGGTGTGGGGACATAACAAATCCAGGAAATCACCATGTGAGTAAATGGATTCTGGCCTGTGTTCACCCATTGCCAGGTTGCTGTTCTGCAGATAAACAAATCATCCTGTTAAATTCTTCTGATTTTCTATGAAGATAAATTATAAAGGTAAGTGGCTTAATTTTGATTCATAGTTTTGTAGGTTCCTACCCAAGATGTGGGCAGGAGTTATTATCTTTGGGGGCCTTCTACCAGCAGGACAGTACAGGAAAAACTCTGGCAAGACAATATTGCTCAGTATTTGGCCAGAAAGTGGAAGGAAAAGAGTAAGATACTGTGGTTTTACACTTTATGAATGTCACACACCTCCAAAGTGTTATCTTATAAGGAAGGTTTCCACCGTCTCCCAGTCTGGCTACCCTGAGAACTGCTCCTTTAAGTATATAGTAATTGTGAGATATCAAGCTTCTATATTATAGTCATTTCTATCTACATAACTCTATTTTTATTTGTATCATTATAAATTACTAAATTTCTGATAATTTGTTATTTTTGCAATAGGAAGCAATACAGTTGCACAATTGTTGTGGAGTAAGTAATCAGTTGAAATTATTGAAAAGAAAAAGGTGACATGTGGGATTTCTATTTCATTGGAAGGAATATTTTAATTTTAAAGATATCCTTTCATGAATTTTTAATACGGTATATTCTAATTTTTATTTACCTCCCCAAACTCATCCCAATTCCTCCCCACCTCTGCATCATCCTGATCCACACTTTTTCTGCCTTAAAAAAATGTAGTGATAATTTTGTTCCTAATGATAGTCTGCTATAGTCATAGATTGATAAGCATAATCTTCACTTAGGAACCAACAGAAAAACTTCCTTCAGCAGCAGATGGGAACAAATACAGAGACCAATAGCCAGACATTATGAAGTGGGAAAGAGAACTTAGAACACTCAACTTGAAATAAAACAACCTTATCAAATCCCTTCCCTCAAAATTCAGGGAACCCAGAAAGAGGAGGCAGAAAACATGTACGAACCAGAGGAGATGTAGAACACCAGGAGAACAAGGTCCTCTAAATAAATTAAGAAAAGGTCATAGAGACCTAATCAGGAGGCACAGGGCCTGCCGGGGTAAAGGTCAGGCCCTTTGTGGTATTATTTCTTTCAGTTTACATAACTGAATATTTCTTATGTAATATATGCTTATATATTATTGCTTTCAATTTAGTGTTTTTACATGACTGCTAAGTGTGGGAACAGTGGGTCTCTGATTCTCGTTTCTTCTCTTGGGTTCTCTTCTTTCTGTTGCTTTGCTTTTCCACGTTCAATCTAATAGGTTTTGTTTTATCTTATATTTAATGTTGTTAAAATTAGAAAACAAACGGGCATCTAAGTGATAATGAAAATATAGATAAAGTGAAATCAACTACTTTAGAATAGGACAAAACAAACAGAAGATAAAGAGCCAAAGAAAAGCAAGAGAAACACATATAGATACATGGTTGTGGTTATATATTTTTTTAATTAATCAATGAGCTTTATTGGATTTACTTACAGGACAATGGGTCAGGAGGTGTTGACCAGAGAATAAGGGACTCAAAGTCAGTTGTTATCCTGAAACTTGAAACCAGTGTTTGATAGGCATTATGAATACAGGATACTACAAGCACACTGCATATCTGTAGACATGAGAAAGAACATCCTATTTTGGTGGCTTAATGTGTCAAATCCTCTTTCAGTATAATTCATCTGAATTTCTTCATGTGAATTAAATATAGGGAATGCTTTCAGTATAATTAGTTTCAAGGGTGTATTACATACTTTAATTAGTTTTCCTTTGGAATAGTTTATTTTAATTTCAAGGAAAGTGTCCAACATTACTACACTCTTCCAGATTCCACAATATTCATCTTGTAATATTAAGGGTGAATAAGTAAAAATTTTAATGAAAATTTTACTCCATTGTTACATTTTGAGAGCTTTTCCCAACAGAAATATTTGACAATATCTAAGATTTAAATATGGCATGAAGTTTTTCACAACTTTTCTTGCTCATAATAATTCTCAAGTGTAGATCCTAAAGTGTTGCAAAGAATACAGTCTACATAAAACATATGGAACATTTTTTTCCATTGGAAACATTTTCCTTACTATAAATATTCAGATGTATTTCTGGTTATATTTTTAAAGGGTAAAAGTGAGCAATATAAAAGCATGAAAAACAACTATTAATTTTGTTCAAGAACTACTTGATAAATAGGGCCTTGATAATATATTTGTGTGAATTCTTTTAAAAACATTGTTAACATAAGGAATTCAGAACCACTTTTCATGCCTTAGATATTTTGAAATTTCTGTATAGCTTTGCTTGTTATTTTCTTCATTACTGAATTTCTGTTTGGAACCACTGTGACTATTGTACACATTTGGAAATATTCAGTCCTCATGATGAGAAGACTATAAAATAGTTTTTTTTTTAATATTCAATGTTAATCTCAACTAAGTGGTTAACTTTGTTGGTGATTATCACAGCCAGTCTAGTTTTGTTATGGATTATATTTATAAAATGTACTTTTCCTACCTTATAGATTTTAACGATTCTGTGTACGTGCCTTACAAACATAGCATATTGCAGGGACATATATGGTTGTTAATCTTTGCCATATAATTTCTACTTTGGAATTCGAAAAACCACATTGGCAGCATTTATATATATATATATATATATATATATATATATATATATATATATATATATATATATAATTAGAGTATTTAGCCTAACAACTTAATACTATTGTTAACATGAATTTTAAAGTGCTGTAAGGAAATGTTCACAAGAATCTCTTACTGATTATTTGCCTTGCATATTATTTGGTTTTTATTTCTTCTTTTCTATTCTTTTTTTTTTTGATGCTGATGAGTACATTTCTATATTTCTTCTTCTCTACTTGTGTTTCTTACTCACCCTGACTTTAAAAAATATACTTTACTTACAAATTATATATTTCCTTTTCTATCTGAACTTTCTATGTCAAAACTCCCATTTTATAGGATTTATGAGGAATGAATAGAGTTGCATATCCAACTTATTTACTTTCTCTCCTTTATTCCAAATGTATTGTGTATTGTATGTGCATGCACATATATTTGTTTGCATATATATATGTATATATAAACATATATTTTTACACATATGTATATCTGGTTCCTTTATAAACATGAACAAATAGATATGATTATATTTACATATATAAATATAGCTGCATCTAGCTACAGTCCCTTCACATACATCAACCAATTCTAAATTTTATAAAATAGCTATTTTTTTGAAGGACTTCAAAATTTGTTTTAAAATTATTAATATTTGTCACATATTTTCTATGTCGCTGTCCCCATTTTCTAAAGTTACATTTTTTTCCTCTTGTATTGTTACTATTTACACTATCAGGCTTAATTTTATTTTTGAGACAGGATGTCCCTATAAAGCCATATCACCTGGAACTCCCTACATAAACCAGACTGGTCTTGACCTCCCTCACAGAGATCTGCCCTTGCCCCTGCTCTTGACTCTGCCTTCTAAGTATTGGAATTAAAGGCATGTGCCTCCATACATAAATTTCTTTAATAGACATTTGTAATGTGCAGAATTTCAACTTTTTCATAAGAAAACCTGTTTAGTTTTTCTGAATGTTATTTGAAAGATACTCTTAAGTTTTTTGAAAATTATTTTGATTTTTAGCATTGAATATTGATACTTCAACTTTTACGAGAAAAGGAAACAAAAACCATGAGATATAAGTTATAAAGCTTCCTTGTGTAATAGTATGTTAAACTCTTCTTGCTTTCAGTATGTTGATAATCTGGGATTATTATGAGGATTTTATGAATTTATGTCTTTGGATGTTGCTTTGTGAGAAATATTTGTTGTTCAGTTTAAACAGATATTTGGAAGCTACAGAAATCTTTGACTGAATTTCGTTTCATACCTCTTGCCAGGTTTTTTGACTTATGAGGGTATAAAATGGATGGTGTGAAAAATGGTATTTAATCAGAAGTAACGACATTTTGGCATTTGAATTTTGACCTGCTTTTGAGCAACATGCTTGATACTCTTCTGTGTTCTGAGCATGGCAGGTAGCAGCAGTCCTCAGATAGTCGTGTGACCAGGAGGTTAAGAACATGTACCTCAATGGTGCAGTGTAAGCTAAACTGTCCTATTCCATGTACTAGACCTATTTTTATTCTATTGTGTTTTTAAGTTATGATAAATGTAAGAACATCTGTTTTCACTCATACCTTACATTATCCCTTATTTTCACGAATTGCAATAAAAACATTGATTAGAATCCATTGTGTTTCCCATAGATCCCTGAGACAATTACTTTTTACCTTTCCACATTCTCTAAGTGGAATTTTGTTTCTTTTGTTTAACCATTAATATAAAAAATACTTTTGCAATATTTTAGCATTTACTTTTTCACATTCAACATTAAGAGTTTCTGTGCTGCAATTTTCATTTACATTTATCAATAATTATCTTTATTATAGTGAGTCATTTCATTTGCATAATTATGTTTTATGTTTATAATTATTTGTAATAACAAAACGACATACTTAGTACCTAATTCTGCCATACATACCATGTGTTTTCTTCTAAAACTGGGTCACCTTTATGCTTCACCAGTCCTAGCAAATGTATGTACTACAATAAACATTTGGGATTGCATTGTTTAAAATCAGATATTTATGTTTTTTCAAGATACTTGGCTTTATACTAGCACCAATAAATATAATAACACATCATCTATATTATCTTAGCCTTCTTTTTAAGTCTTTCCGACAGATGGCCTATTCCTTTATAGTTCCAGCAGTTCAACTACAAAGATTTTTTTTCTTGATTGTATGTCTTGCCTTCAGCTATGATTAAATAATTTATCATTTGTCTTAATTAGGGTTTTTATTCCTAAAAACTGATACCATGACCATGGCGACTCTTTCAATGGAAACACATAACTGGGGCTGCCTTAACAGTTCAAAAGTTTAGTCCCTTGTCATCATGATAGGAAGCAGGATGATATGCAGGCAGACAGGGTGCTAGAAAATAAGATGAATATTCTATAAATAGATCCTCAGGCAGCAGGAAGAGAGAGTGAGTCACTGAGCCTGGTATTACCTTCTGAAGCCTCAAAGCCCACTTCAGGTGACATACATGCTCCAACAAGTCTATTCATACTAATCCTTTAAATTACTGTCATGCTGATGAGTTCATGGGGTCACTTTCATTCAAACTACCACACATCTTAGTTTACTACACATGATATAACTCCCAGCACTCTGAAACTTTATATCAAAAACTAACTGTGTAAACAGATATGTCCTTTATATGCATATGCAGCTTGTTTTATTTATTTTTTTATTTTTTATTTTTTCAAAAACATAGAAACACTTATTGTGACCTTTTATGTCTATCAAAATCTAACTTTTTTATCTCTGGGAACTGAAGCCAGTATATTTAATTCAGGATAATACTTTTTGTGTTCTATTCTATGATCAGGAACTTTCTTTTATTTTTTCTTTTAATTCATTTACATTTCAAATTTTATCCCCTTACCGGGTTTCCCCCTCTCCTGGAAATCCTGACTCCTATCCCCATCCCCCTGCTTCTATGAGGATGTTCCTCCACCCACCCACCCACTTCTACCTCCATGCCCTCGATTCCCGTACACTGGGACATCTATTAAACCTTCATAGGACTAAGACCTCTCCTCCCACTGATGTCTGACATCACATACACTACATATGCAGGCAGAGCCATGTATATTCTTCCTTGGTTGGGGCTTAAAATTCTTAGGCAAATGGATGGAACTAGAAAATATCATCCTGAGTAAGGTAACCCAATCACATAAGAACATATATGGTACACACTCACTGATAAGTGGATATTAGCCCAAAAGCTCCGAATACCCAAGATACAATTCACAGACCACATGTAGCTCAAGAAGAAGGAAGACCAAAGTGTGGATGATTCAGTCCTTAGAAGGGGGAACAAAATACGGGAGGAAATACGGAGACAAAGTGTGGAACAGAGAATAAAGGGAAGGCTATCCAGAGACTGTCCCACCTGGGGATCCATCCCAGATACAGTCACCAAAGTCTGACCACCATTGTTGATGCTAAGAAAGGCTTTCTGAAAGGAGTTTGATATAGCAGTCTCCTGAGAGGCCCTGCCAGAGCCTTACAAATAGAGTCAGATGCTCGTAGCTAACCATTGAACTGAGCACAGGGTCCCCAATGGAGGAGTCAGAGAAAGGACTGAAGGAGCTGAAGGATTTGCAACCCCACAGGAAAAACAACAATATCAACCAACCAGACCCCTCAGAGCTCCCCGGGACTAAGCCATCAATCAAGGAACTTTCCTATAGGCAGAAGTTCTTGGCTATGAATTCAGTGAATTCAGTTCACTTCCTGCAACCCTGTAAACCTGTTCTCTGTCCATTCATAATATCAACACTCTTGCTTCATCTGTTTTTATCTAATCTGGTATTGATTTATAGTGGGAGAGAAAGTAAAAGTCTCTCTGTCATGAACAGATGTGGAAGTATGCACATTGCTATATTATAGTTCAGGTAGGTATATTGGATGAATCATTTATTTACATGTTATATATTAAAAACATAATTAGTCCATTGTGAAATTATTCTTCCATCTCTAGAATGTTTACCAAATTAAAATAGGTTTTAAAAATCTGAATTTATCTTCAGAAAAATACATGAACTGAATGATGGAAGGATGATCTAAAAGCCTTTAAAATGGAGTATTCTTTTCAAAAACTGTTATGCACTTCTTAATATGACAAAGTTAATTCATTGAAATAAAAATAATAACAATAGTAACTCTTATCCTTGATATTATATTGTATTTAGATTGGTTATACGTTTTCCAAACTCCATGTTACAAATGTCTTCTGTTGTCAGCTATATTCCAAGAGCATAAGCAGCTGAGCTTTAAAATGACACACAACTACATCTCTATTTGTCAGAATAAATGTCTGGGTGATATGTTTATAGCTGCTGCCACACTCCGTTCCTCCACCCTGACACTTCAGGAGAGATACCGTATATCACTATATGGAATTCAAGGCATGATCAGCACTTTGAGCTGAGGCAATGCAACTTCAAAATTCTTACAATTTCTTTCTCTATCGAATCTTCACTAACCAAAAGTTCATGTTACAAGGGACTCTATATTGCAGAATAAAAGGCACACTTAGCATTCAAAATAAGTTAGACAACTCAACAAAAATGTCTTTGTACTATCCGTGGCAGACATAAATATTAAGGAACAATATGGTTTGTGAATAAAATAAAGAGAAAACTCTAATATACTTGAAAATTTAACAGAAACAAACTAAAATTTAATTTTTCTGAAGAGTTTTTCTCTGTATGCTGCAGTTTATCTTATTTAAAAGCACTTTTAAAGTGCAATATATATATATATATATATATATATATATATAAAGCTTATCGATAAAATGATTTAAAATTATAATATTTTCTTTAAGCAAAAATGAGAAAAATATAAGAAGTTACTTATTTGCAAACACAAATTTTTCTTAAAAGATGTTCAATGTAGAAAAACTAACATTCCAGTTTCTGAGAAACCCACATACTACATTTTTAAAAATTTTTAAACAGATTTCTATTATTGTGGGAAAATACATGAAATAATCAACTTAAAATGTATTTATGCATTTAGAAATGTGAATGTAGTTAACAGTAAAAAGATAAATAGGCCAAAACTTTGAAAAAGAATATGGAAGGGATACTTTTGGAGTGTGAGAGGAGGAGACAGAAGGGGAAAAAGAAATCCAAAATGTATTATAATCTCAACCAGCAGTCTCAACTTACCTGGACCCTTGAGATCTCTCAGACACTGAGCCACCAACCAGGCAGCATACACCAGCTCATATGAGGCCCCCAAAACATATACAGCAGAGGATTGCCTGGTCTGGTCTCAGTGAGAAAAAAAAAAGCACCTAACCTCTGAGAGACTTGAGGCCCCAAGGAGTGGGGAGATCTAGAGGGTGGGGGTGAGGAGGTGAGGACATCCTCTTGGATATGGGGGAAGAGGAATGGAATGAGGAAGAGTCAGAGGGCAGACCAAGAGGAGGATAATGAGTGGAGTGTAAAAACAAGATTAAAAGATTAATAATAATAAAATTAACTAATTTATTAAAATACTTTAATAGCCTAAAATATTAACTTAGAAGGGGAAACTGGTGGAAGGTTTATTTTGACTCAATCCTTTAGTAAACCAATTATACCACAGTCAGTTCACCACTGAAAAGTTAGGTATGTACAGGGCAATACATTATGGTAATGCACAAGATGCCCTTTCACTATAGCCAGGGTTAAAGGTGGATAGGAAGTGCTATAGTCCCAATATCCCTCTGAGACCTGCTCCTAACAGGACATAACCTCTTAAAATTTCTTCACTAAACCAGATAAAATGGATCACATTTGTTAAGCACAGATTGGGAAGCCTACAAGTTCATGTGCTACAGTAAAATATAAGATATTCTCCTTACAGACATAGTAGGACACAATTGATTTAGTTAAAATATGTGTTCATACTCATTACAATTGGGCTGTTCATAAAGTATTTGAAGACTCAAATGTCTATGACCAACCAAGGCTAAAGAGTGAGTTCCAGGAAAACGTGGACTAGGGAGGATGTCCTTATCTCAAAAACGAAGAGAGAAAGAAACAAAGAAACATTTTGTTTTCAAAATGTGGAGGAGAATAGAAAAGGAGAGAAAAAGAATTACTATCCTATATTTCCAAATACAAGCCATAACACATTTGAGTCTCCAAAATCTTTAGGGACAGCCTGAATGACTGGAAGTCTTGAGAATATCATTAACACATAATTCCATAAAAACATATTTGCTTCATGTGCATTGTATAAGCAGAATTTCAATAACTCACAGTTTACAATGACACATGACTTAACTAGAGACAAAGTGCTTACCTGATACAGGGCAGTTAAAGGAGAAAGCTGCAGTGTTTAAAATCACAGTAGTACCAACAAAAGATATCTAAGAATCAAAGGTGCACATCACAGTTAACTTTACACAGGTATTATGACATATCACATATTTATGTTCATATCTCTTTCAACTATAAAGCATATTTTATATGTTCTATATTTCTCTGCAAGTTTTGATAACTTTCACAGGTCTGTATTTTGATAGATTTTTGATAGATATTTACATTATGTGGTAATAAGTGATAAAATCATTTAAAAACTATCAGTAATAAAAGCTTTCAAGAAACTCTCAACTATACACCTTCTCATGAATGAATGATGATTAATTTTTCATACATATTGCTATACTTTCAGCTTCATGCTTTGTCTGACAGTTTGTTCAAATGATAATTTCCAAGTAAATGACAGAAACCACATATCTTTCCTATTAGAGATAATAACTTGGAATTGGTACCTTAAAAACCCACATCCCTTCAAGAGGGGCCTCTCACATCAATGGTGAGTCCACTTCTTTCAAAAATTTTGTTACTTTGGTCTCATTTGTTACGGATTTACCTTAACCTGATATGAATAATCTTGCTAAAATTCTATGCAAAAATTGATCATATCTTCCAAGGGAAACTATTTAAGAATTCCCATTTCCCTTGTGCTCATTTATACTACAAACAATTTTCCTATGAAAATATTCTAATTAATTAAAAAGAAATGAATAAACAGAAAATTTAACAATCATACAAGTATGTATTAGAGATGAGTCTTGACATAGATCATGTAACTGTGCAATTCAGTTTCCTTTCTTTGTGTTCTGCAACTAGCCTTTCTCTTCTGGGAGTACTCTAGTGATTATAGCTGTATGTACTCTTCCTCTCCAAGCACAAGGCTAATAGAACTTCCAGGTAATTTCAATTTTAAATGAAAGAAATGTAAGTTAATTCCTCAGTGCATATGACATACATATCATCATTTAAAAATTTTTCACCCAATGAAATATTAATTTTCTCAAATACCTTCATTTTCCCTAAAGATTATTGTACATTTTTGTAGAAAATAAATTATAATACCTTCTAGTATTTTATTAGTCTGAATAATATTCATCATAAACTCAAAGTGGTCATATCAGGAACATTTTAGGACTACTATACTTGAGATCGAACACATTTGAATCTCAGTAGTTACTTAAATCAAAGGAAAGAGTACAATATACCTCCCTCCTAGAATATTTCTCTATCTGTGGTGTTCTGTGGGTGTTAGCTACTGTAATGAACCCTGGAGATTAATTTAGAAGGTCAATCACATGAAGATCTATTGAGAAAACTTCCAGAACACATGCTCAATGAGTATTTATCTTTTTATTTTTAGCTTTATATGTGCAAGATTTTGGTCTATTGTATTAATATTTGTTTGTAGCCTTGGATATTGAAAGTAGTTCCACCTTGAAAGAAGTAAATAGTTTATATATATATATTTCATGACATATTATTTTTATTAGATATTTTCTTTACATTTCAAATGTTATCCCATTTCCTCGTTTTCCCTTCAAAATCCCCCTATCCCATCCCCCCTTCCCCTGCTCACTAACCCACTCTCTCCTGCTTCCCTGTCCTGGCATTTCCATATACTGGGGCAACGAGCCTTCACGAGAACAAGGGCATCTCCTCTCATTGATATCCTACAAGGCCATCCTCTGCTACACATGTAGCTGGAGCCATGGATCCTTCCATGTGTACTCTTTGGTTGATTGTTTAGGTCCTGGGAGCTCTGGGGGTACTAGGTGGATCATATTGTTGTTCTTCCTATGGGGCTACAAACCCCTTCAACTTCTTGGGTCCTTTCTCTAGTTCCTTTGTTGGGAACACTGTGCTCAGTTCAACGGCTGGCTAAGAGCATCACCCTCTGTATGTGTCAGGCACTGGCAGATCTTATCAAGAGACAGTCATATCAGGCTCCTGTCAGCAATCACTTGTTGGTATCCACAATAGAGTCTGGGTTTGGTAACTGTATATGGGATGTATCCCCCAGGAGGGACAGTCTCTGGATGATATATCTTTGAGTGAATAATTTCTATGATCAGGCTTTTTATAACACAAATACTTGTATGCACATGTACACACACACACACACACACACACACACACACACACACACACTTCAGATAGCAAACATGAATAATTTAGCTAAAGGAAAACAAAAGTTTTAAAAATTATTTCTGTGTCAATGTGACAAACTTAAGGAAATACTGATAAACTCTATTACAGGAATGTTTTAATGAACTTATTTTTACATTAGTTGAAGGAGAAAAGTTGATTGATGAAGGACATAATTTTGGAATATGCACTCAAACTCTTTAAACTATTCAACTCCAACTCTTCATAGATATGTATAAATATTTGCCTATCAAGATATATTATCCCAATAAAAATTGTAATATCAGTGCACATACAATAGAAGATTAATTAAATAAAGATGGCACTTATATGATGAGATACAGATTTCTATTAAAGAATTTTAGGCTATCAAGTGATATGAGATGCAAGATATAGAAAGTGCAACTGTGTATTTGTATATTGACATTATTATAAATCATATCCATAGATGTATGAAATAAACACATTACAAAGTATTCATTTGGGGGGAATCCAGGGTGACAATCTTTTATATAAACAAAATAAACACAATCTTTTAAATAAACACAATACAAGGTATCTATTTGGGGTTATTCAGGGTGATACTTAATCTTTTAAATTTGTTTAACTCATCCATGTTTTTTGTATAAGTAGAATATGGTTTACAGTTCAGAACAAAATTAGTCTTAAGGAGATTTTCATATTTAATCCCTGAATGAATTTTTGTTCTTTAAAATTTCATCAGAGCACTAATCATGATTATAATATTGACTGATTTGGAGGGATGTGAAGTTTCACACTCATTACAATGGTAGCCAAGCATTGCTTTTGCTTTAATTTGAGAGTGTCATATATGATAAAACATTAGTAATAAAAAGAACATTAAAGATGCCCTAATTAAAACTCCAGCCTTAGTGGTAAGTGACTACACAATATTTCCACATTAGCACTCCCTGAAAATGTACTTCACTCTGGCAAGTGACACATATTTGTTTGAGAAACAGGAATTGGAATGTAGAGAATTTTGCAGCTAATGAGCCAATAGTCTTCACGCATAGTAGTCATTAGCATTTTAGAATTTGGGATAGTATGAATATTTACTAGGCGTGAAACTTTTCCAATTGACATTACATCAAAGTTTAGTTATAATTTCAATGTAAGGTATAGTTTAGTTTTAAATTTGGGAATATAAATAAATGAAAAAAAATATGTGAGACCATGTCTCTCTGGATTTAGCGTGTTTTCTCTTAAAAGCATTTTACTAATAAGAATATCATTTTCTTCATTGCATAGCCAATCAAGCCACATATTTCCTTTGAATATACCCTGATATCACTTAACAGGAAAGAAAACTGTGATTTTCTAGGAAAACTTAGAAGACTCTGTAGGGAAGCATCCATATTATGCTTAATCTTTAAATGAGCCATGTTTTCAAGCCAATAGTGATACTAAGTAGAACAATGTGCAGTATATAGTTGGTTTTGATGGTCAGAGGTAAATGGAACTAAGCAATCAAAAAGACCCACACCTTTTTTTCTGTAAGATAAATGGATAGATTTTGAAATTGTTAGCAACGAGCTAGTGATGTTTTCACAGGAGTCAGTAATTTGAAATAAAATACTTTTGAAAATAAGATATGAGTTTAATGATTAGGCAAATGACAATAATAACTCATAGAAAGCAGGCTGGTCTGTTGTTCAGTACCCTGAATATGTATAAAGAGCACGATCAGAAGTAATTTGACACTGAGAACCTTCACATTAGAAGTTGTCATTCCTAAGGTGATGACTACTGTTTTTTTGTGGATTCTCTTTTGGTATCATTTTGTATTTCTTTGTGTTTTTGATGTAGATTCTATGACTAGACTGAAACTCACTACATAGTCTGGCCAGGCAGTGTCAGGGGTCTGTATGCGTACACATCCCATAACTAACTCTACTACATGTTAGCATCATGATACTCAGCTTTTATTAAGTGGATTTTGGAGGTTGAACTAACATCCTCATGAATGTGGAGCAAGTATTTTACTGTGAATTCACTACAGATAATATATGATTTTTATAACATCTCAGCAAATAATTTGTTTGCAAGTAAGCCCCTCAAGAAAGGATAGGAAACAATCTTTTTCATATGAAGTCACTGGGAGTTCTGGACACTTACTACTACAAGCATTACCATGAACTGACATGTTCAAAGAAAAAAGTTAACACAAACTGACCAATGTAGTAAAATGAACTAGCAAAGAGGTGGAATTTAAAAGAAATGTAAATAGTCCGGACCCTTCTACAGAAAAAATGTGATTTAGAATTGTGGTAAAAGTCTTAGGAATTTGCCCAAGCCACATTAGGCTTCTGGTTTGTCAGGGAGTCTTGAGACAGAGAAACAATGCAGCAAGGATTAAGAGGATTGAAAACTCTCTAGTGTTGTGGCTTCTTCTGGTTAAAACTACCTGGAAACAACTCATCTGCCAAGCTGTTTCATAATTATGCTGCCAAGTCGCTAAAACTCCAGATTCAAAGGACTCTATAACCCCTAAAAGAACTCTTAGATATAAGGCTACATACAAATGAGAGACAGATTATGTAAGTTGGTTAAGCAAAAATTATACACTTAAAATTCTATTTTAAATACAACTATGTAGGATAGAAAGAACAATATTTAATGACATTGATTTTCCAGGCCAGAGAGTTATCCATAAGGAATAAAAAACAGCTTTGCAGATTTGTTCTTTCTACAGAGTTGGAAAGTCATGGTCTGCTGTGCTGGATGCCACCAGTCATAGGTGAATGACTTCTATGGCTCTTCCCTTGTTTTCCAAATTAAAGCTATAATTAAGTTATTTTATGTCTGTCGCTATGTTGGAGAAAATACAGGAAGTAGAGTAAATGTGGTTTCATTCTCACATTTTGGATCCCTGAATAGTTGTGCAGGCAGGGTTATAAAAGACGATTGCCGTTATCTGGAGATTCCAGACTGTCCTGTGATAGAGTGGGTAGGATTGGAGATAATTCTGCATTTGCGAAAGTAAAGAACACAAGTAAAGCATATATTGTTTCCCTGGAATCCCTTTCTCCTGATAATGCCCAGAAGACAGAACAATGTGGATTTAAGAGACTTGCGTATAGATGACTGTCTAAATATAATTAATGATTGTCTTCTTGAGAGGCTGCCATAGGATGCCTGCAAATGAGTAATAGGTTAAGTTTCCCACAGCGTTTTCCAGGAGGACTACTGTTCCTTTTTGTTTGACCTTAATTGGTATAACTGATAGCAGGTGGTTCTTAGTGAGCCCGTTTAATCATATAAGGACAGCTTCCAAATGACAGACAATAAAATAGGTGCAGTGAGTTACCTACTATTAGTGACAGCCCAGAAAGGTTAGGAAAATTATCATTTTTCAAACCTAAATATTTGGACCATGTTGACCATAGCAGTAGATTTCCCATGAGTTTGTGCTGATCTCTTAAAATATCTATGAAAGCTACTTCACACATTTGTTTTTACAAAAGGAAAATCAGAAAATTAGTTGAAATGATGTTAGGCATGCCTGCAGGTTTTCGAAAATAAAGTCCTTGAAAATGCATCTACACTAATAAGACAGATTTTATAGCAGGTGTGTTACTAGCCTCTGTAACTGAAATATTTCATTTTTACTAGAGAATTAAAATTGAGAAGGATGTGAGGTTATAAATGTGAGCATTCGTTTCCCACTAAATTGAATACAATCTTGACAGATTGCACTTAGAGTGCAGAAGAGGTTGGTTGCTTTAAAGAAAACAGACATTGCTAATTAAATGTTATTTTTGTGATAAAACACTACCTTAATGATGAGCCTCCCAAGGCCTTTTCCTACAAAATGTTAATTGCTATGAATTGAGAAGATGGAAAGTTCAAGAAAACATTGAATCTTTCACCTTCATTACTGTATTTTAAACATACTTTTCTTAAATAAAAAGAATTATTTTCAATAATTGAAATTGAGTCTTTACATTCTTTTTATATTTTATAATTGAAGAATGAATATTGCATCTTCACACCCATGAATTTGAATTCTAAATTCTGGGAAATTAGTTATTACATATACCAAATGGAAATCACTTAATTAAATGTTATATAAATATAGATTATATCTATGTCTTACTTGAGACATATACTAAATCAAAGCCTTAAGAATCAAGTCTCTGAAGAAAGAAATTGAAGAAGACCTCAGAAGATGGAAAAATCTGCCATGCTCATGGATTGGCAGGATTAATATAGTAAAAATGAGCATCTTACCAAAAGTAATACACAGATTCAATGCAATCCCCATCAAAATCCCAACTCAATTCTTCATAGAGTTAGAAAGAGCAATTCAAAAATTCATCTGGAATAACAGAAAACCCAGAATAGCTAAAACTATTCTCAAGAGTAAAAGAACCTCTGGGGGAATCAGTATCCCGGACCTCAAGCTGTACTACAGAGCAATAGTGTTAAAAACTGCATGGTATTGGTACAGTAACAGACATGTAGATCAATGGAACAGAATTGAAGACCCAGAAATGAATCCACACTCCTATGGTCACTTGATCTTTGACAAAGGAGCTAAAACCATCCAGTGGAAAAAAGATAGCCTTTTCAACAAATGGTGCTGGCTCAGCTGGAGGTCAACATGCAGAAGAATGCAAATTGACCCATCCTTATCTCCTTGCACTAAGCTCAATTCTAAGTGGATCAAAGATCTCCACATAAAACCAGACACACTGAAACTAATAGAAGGGAAACTAGGGAAGAACCTTGAACATATGGGCACAGGGGAGAATTTCCTGAACAGAACTACAATAGCTTATACTCTAAGATCAAGAATAGACAAATGGGACCTCATTAAATTACAAAGTTTTTGCAAGGCAAAAGACACCGTCAAAAAGACAAAGCGGCAACCAACTAACTGGGAAATGATCTTTACCAACCTTACATCCGACAGAGGGCTAATATCCAAGATATACAAAGAACTCAAGAAGTTAAACTCCAGAGAGGCAAGTAACCCTATTAAAAAATGGGGTACAGAGCTACACAAAGAGTTCTCACCTGAAGAATATCTAATGGCTGAGAAGCACCTAAAGAGATGTTCATCATCCTTAGTCATTAGGGAAATGCAAATCAAAACAACCCTGAGATTCCATCTCACACCAGTCAGGATGGCTAAGATCAAAAACACAGGAGACAGCAGTTGTTGGTGAGGATGTGGAGAAAGAGGAACACTCCTCCACTGCTGGTGGAATTGCAGGCTGGTACAACCACTCTGGAAAGCAGTCTGGCGGCTCCTCAGAAAACTGGGCATGACACTTCCGGAGGATCCGGCTATACCACTCCTGGGCATATACCCAGAGACTTTACCTGCATGCAATAAGGACACATGCTCCACTATATTCATAGCAGCCTTATTTATAATAGCCAGAAGCTGGAAAGAACCCAGATGTCCCTCAACGGAGGAATGGATTCAGAAGATGTGGTATATTTACACAATGGAATACTACTCTGCAATTAAAAACAATGAATTCACGAAATTCCTAGGCAAATGGTCAGAACTTGAAAATATCATCCTTAGTGAGGTAACCCAATCACAAAAGATCACACATGGTATGAAGTCACTGATAAGGGGATATTGACCCAGAATCTCAGAATACCCTAGACACAATCAGCATATCAATAGATTTCTAAAAAGATGGAAGGAGAGACCCCTGGTCCTGGAAAGACTGGATGTAGGGGAACGCCAGGACAGAGTAATGAGAGGGGGTTGAACAGAGAAAAGAGGGAGGGAAGGGGGCTTATGGGACTTTCGGGGAGGGAGGAAACGGGAAAGGGGAAGTGATTTGGAATGTAAATTAAAAAAATAAAATAAAATTAAATTAAAAAAAAAAAAAAAAAAGAATGGGCCTACTTTCCACTCTGGTGGGTGCTTTTGCAGTTCAGTGCATAAGGCTATGAGCAATGCACAACCTGGTATTTGCTCAATTTTCTATTATAAATATTTCTCTCCAATGTCTGTCAAACAAAGAAACAATGATTAAAACCCCAGACTATCTAGTCATCTTCCATAGGGGAGATAGAAATCCTACCAGTGCACAAAAGAAATGTTAGAGAAAAATAAGGTTCACTAGTGACTGCTCTTTGAATTGCATGTAATCCAGAGACACAGTTAGGTGCCTTGTGCTGGTTTGAAAGAAAATGGCCCCAATAGACTCACAGGGAATGCTATTATTAGAGGTGTTGTCTTGTTGGATTGGATGTGTGGCCCAGTTGGAGGTAGGTGTTGGCTTTGTTGGAGTAGTTACAGCATTGTTGGAGTAGGAATTGTGTCCATGCTAGGCTGACTTTGTGGTTTCAGAAGCTCATGCCAGGACCACAACCTCTCTCTTCTGGCTGCCTGACAATCTGGATTTAGAACTCTTAGCTATTCTCCAGCAACATGCCTGTCTACTGGCCACCAAGCTTCCTGTCATGATAACTATATACTAAAGCTCTGAACTCTAAGCCAGGTCCAGCTAAATATTTTGCTAATAGTTGCCATGGTCATGGTTTGTCTTCATAGCAATAAGACATATTCTAGTCAGAACAGTTATATGTTTGCTCATTCTTACAAGTCCCTTTCTCATGCCTCCCCTAGGTTTTCTATAATTCATCTCATATGTTTTATCTGTACTTTCTTATAGTCTTTCATTCTTCAGTTAAGGGAAAAGGATATTAGCCACACTTAGTAAAGCAGCCATTTCTTCTTACTGTTTGCATAAGCAGCCTTGTTCCAGAATTTCACTCCAAATCATAGGTCCCTGTGTAACATTAAGTTGCTTCATGGTACCCTCTTTTCTACACAAGGGTATTGACACCTGACTAGTACTACATGTCTTTCTTTCACTCTCTTCTCTGCATGAAAATATTTATAGGGCTAGGATAATTTTTAAAAATGAAAGAAGACCAGCAAAACCTATTTTTTTCTCCGTGGCAATTTCTTTCATACACATTGCTTTCTCTTTCCAGAAATAATAGAATCCGTTAGGTGAACACAAGTTTTGATATGATGAACATTCTCAACTCTTTCAATTACTAACTACATTTCACCTCCAAGTCCTTAATTTTAGTATATTTGCATTTAAACAAAAAAAAAACCTAGTGTTTTCTTTGTGTGTAATCTTATGTGTAAGGCTTTTTCCAACATTTGCCGGAAATGAAAATTTCTGGTAACTTTGAAGACTCAGTTGTGTCATATGATGTTTTTTTTTCTGGAAACTTTTATGGGAGGATGTATTTACTGAAGTAGAACTAGGAGAGCATGATTTGCTGAGAACAGCTATGTGATGTTTTCCTGGAACCTGCCTGGAGAAAAGACATGTGATGTTTTGCTAGAGCAGATGCTTGAAAAACACCTGATGTTTGGAAAGGATATAAATATAACCCAACAGAGAGTGGATGAAGCTGTGTGGCATTGGTTTGCCTTGCCATTCTTTGCTGGTCTTTGTTGGCCTTTGCTGATGGTAGCCTTCACTGATAATGCTGTGGTATTTGATATTTATCTTGCCTTCTTTACTCATCATCATTTGACATGACTTCATAAGGAGAAATACATCTAATAACTTCTGGAGGTGTTCCAGCTGCATCTTGCCATTTTCAAGACAATTCAAAAGCCTACAATTTCTTGTGGATAAGACTACCATTGCTCATTCCTGCACTATGTTTATGAGTGGATCTAGCTACTGTTGCCGGCTCATGCCAACTGAATTGATGTTATCCTAACAAAGAAAAGCAGGATTACCCCCAAAGAACTAATTCTTCATTCTTTCTTCCCTTATTAACATCCTCTTTCCATTACCTCTGGTGGGTGGTGGGCTATAGGGAGGTTGAAGCATTTAAATACCTTATTAAGTAGAATTTGAAAAACATAAGCTTATGTTTGCTGCCTTCACTTTCAACTCAGTAGCAAAACCCCCTTATTTATTTTTTTAATTATTTATTTTATTTTATTTTATTTTAATTTACATTCCAAATCATTTCCCCTTTCCCATTTCCTCCCTCCCCGAAAGTCCCATAAGCCCCCTTCCCTCCCTCTTTTCTCCATTCAACCCCCTCTCGTTACTCTGTCCTGGGGTTCCCCTACATCCAGTCTTTCCAGGACCAGGGGTCTCTCCTTCCATCTTCTTAGAAATCTATTGATATGCGGATTGTGTCTAGGGTATTCCGAGATTCTGGGTCAATATCCCCTTATCAGTGACTGCATACCATGTGTGTTCTTTTGTGATTGGGTTACCTCACTAAGGATGATATTTTCAAGATCTGACCATTTGCCTAGGAATTTCGTGAATTCATTGTTTTTAATTGCAGAGTAGTATTCCATTGTGTAGATATACCACATCTTCTGAATCCATTCCTCCGTTGAGGGACATCTGGGTTCTTTCCAGCTTCTGGCTATTATAGATAAGGCTGCTATGAACATAGTGGAGCATGTGTCCTTATTGCATGCAGGTAAAGCCTCTGGGTATATGCCCAGGAGTGGTATAGCCGGATCCTCCAGGAGTGTCATGCCCAGTTTTCTGAGGAACCGCCAGACTGCTTTCCAGAGTGGTTGTACCAGCTTGCAATTCCACCAGCAGTGGAGGAGTGTTCCTCTTTCTCCACATCCTCGCCAACAACTGCTGTCTCCTGTGTTTTTGATCTTAGCCATCCTGACTGGTGTGAGATGGAATCTCAGGGTTGTTTTGATTTGCATTTCCCTAATGACTAAGGATGATGAACATCTCTTTAGGTGCTTCTCAGCCATTAGATATTCTTCAGGTGAGAACACTTTGTTTAGCTCTGTACCCCATTTTTTAATAGGGTTACTTGCCTCTCTGGAGTTTAACTTCTTGAGTTCTTTGTATATATTGGATATTAGCCCTCTGTCAGATGTAAGGTTGGTAAAGATCATTTCCCAGTTAGTTGGTTGCCGCTTTGTCTTTTTGACAGTGTCTTTTGCCTTGCAAAAATTTTGTAATTTAATGAGGTCCCATTTGTCTATTCTTGATCTTAGAGCATAAGCTATTGGAGTTCTGTTCAGGAAATTCTCCCCTGTGCCCATATGTTCAAGGTTCTTCCCTAGTTTCCCTTCTATTAGTTTCAGTGTGTCTGGTTTTATGTGGAGAGTACAGAGCAATAGTGTTAAAAACTGCATGGTATTGGTACAGTGACAGACATGTAGATCAATGGAACAGAATTGAAGACCCAGAAATGAATCCACACTCTTATGGTCACTTGATCTTTGACAAAGGAGCTAAAACCATCCAGTGGAAAAAAGATAGCCTTTTCAACAAATGGTGCTGACTCAGCTGTAGGTCAACATGCAGAAGAATGCAAATTGACCCATTCTTATCCCCTTATTTATTTTTAATGCTCCCTCCATAACTGATGCAGCCTACTTCATCTCTGGCTTTTATTCTCTCTTTAATTCTTTCCAAGAGTCACTGTCTCATTCTCACCTTATAAATCACTGCTACTCTGTTGTCATGACACTTATCATGTTCTTTCAATGTAATAGATCATTTGGTTTCAAGTAATTAATCACCAAATGTATAGAATAGCTTGGATCCTCCTCAAAAGCCAAGGTTTACAACCAAACTTCAGATCCAAATCTCCTATCTATGAATGGAATATTTTCAAAATGTGCTCCCACTTTACTTCCCATACTATACACATCCTGCCTTCTCCGGTTTGCCTTCAGAAACATTTCCATCTTAGACATTAAATTTTCAGGCAATATTGCAAATTAACAACTTGCTGTGTTAAATATTTCTTTAGGATTTCAGAGAATCTGAATAATAGGCCTAGTATAAGGCTGAATGTGAATCTGGAAATTACAGTTTCTAGAGCAATAAAAGTAACAAATACCACATAAATGCAGATATATTGTTGACCACTTATGTTACTACAGGGAAAAATATGACTCAAACTGAATCATTTTAATTCATAGGAAAATGGATAATATTTAGATAAATTTTGTTGTATTTCATTTGCAGTAAACATTTTTCTTCAAACGTGTTAAATTTACACACACAGACACACACACACACACTTACAATCTCCTACCAGTCTCATATATTTTGATGTCTTCAAAATTTTGCCCTAATATCTATAGATTTTTTTTGATTTTATAAACCAACAATACGCATTCATGAGAACACCCTTCCTGCATTTTTCCTAGACTACAAATTTTCATGAACATATTCTCCTTTTTGTTCATTTTGCTCTTACACTGGAAGATATAATTCTATTTCCCCATCCATACCTAAGGTATATTCACTAGCATCTTCTCATCTCCCTCTCATACATTCTGATTTGGGTAAGGTTTCCATAAACTCAAATGTATAGTGAATATGAAATAAGCAATAAAAATAAGTAGCAAAAAGATACATTCATAAATTTTGACTCAGGTGCTACACTTTCATAATGTATGTTCGTATTGTATGCAGCCCACCCATATTAAAATACTGTCACCTCACATTGTGTGGTCTTGCAGTGCCATTACTATGGAAATTGGGCAACAGAATTGTAACTTCTAGAATGAAGTTGGATTATCTAGTGCTTTGCAGACAGTCTATAATAGAGTGTATCAATGAACAAAATGTAAAAAAAATAGGTATGTAAAATTAATATTCTGCCACTTTATGTTTCATTTAATTTTAAAAATTTCAGTTTGAAATCTTGTTTTCATCATGGATTTTTCTTCTAAACTTAAGGTTCTTTGGCAGATTTCCTACATAACTAAGAGATGAGGTAATTCATGTTTCTCTCTCAACCCCTCTCTTCTCAGCAGCCCTTTGTTATCTTATCCACACATCCATGAACTAAGGTTTCTCCACCCATGATCAAGATTTTTTTTCTGTAGTAAGAAGGAAAAAGTCCATGATTTACAGTGAATAGAGTTTAAACATCTAATTCTCTTAAATATGTGATATATATATATATATATATATGCAGATAGACATTTATGTTTCTCATTTGTTCTCTACACATGTTCAACTAGGCATGAAATTAATGCTTAGTTAATGTAAAGTTTCTCTCTGTTCCTGTCTCCGTCTTCTCTTTCTCTTTCTCTCACTAGCTCCCTTTATCTCTTCCTTCCTCCAAGTATCCCCTCTCTCCTCTTTCCCTATCTTCAAATCCCCTTTCTTCTCTGAAATGTTTAAGCACACATCTTTAATTAGAATTAATTGAAATTTCTAAATTTTAGCTTCTGGCTACATATTTCCAAGAGATAAACCATTTAAATCTTGTTTAGTTAAAATTAAAAATAAAAATACATTGGAATGTCCCATGAAAACATTAACCCTGAAGACCTTATTGTATATTTGACTATATTCCATTATCAAGTGAAGCTCTAAATGTTTAAGAAAATAGAAATGAGTTTTAGCAAGAGCAGAACAAAGACATGGCATTGTTCATCTTTTATTCTGACACATATCCTAAAAAAATAGTAACACAGATGTTAATTTCTAGAACACATAAGTTGAAGAAATTGAGGAATTGTATCAATAGCAGTGTGTGGTAAATTATAGCTTTGGTATCCATGTCTAAATAACTGAAATTAAGTGCAGACTGAAACAGTGCATATCAGGTAGATCAAAATTTAAGAGTTATCACTAGCTTCAAAGAGGTTGGTATATAGAGAGACATAATTATGTAACGTTTTTACAAAATAAGATAACATAAACACATTGCTTCAGTCATGGATTTAAAAAGTAGCAAATTCAATAATAATGATAATAATAATAATAAGAAGAAGAATAAGAATATATTAAGGACGTAAGTCAGTGGATTTAATTGCAACAAGCCAGTAGCTTAAATGATTTTATGTTCTGTATATATTAATTAATGCTGGGAAATAATAAAGTAGCAATTATTCCTTAACTATCTTGTCCCCAAATAACTACATGGAGACGTTTTAATATTTCAAAGCTAGGTGCAAGTTGGGAAGACTCTCGACTAGCTCATCTAAGTTAACTTGACCATCTAGTCTATCCAGCCACATATCTGACTATAACTTTCAGGCCTGTAGTCATATCTGTTTCTTCCAATACCTCCTGGGAAAAGGCATCTTCTTCTTTATTATAAATTTAAGACTGCTGTATATTTATCTTTTATATCATTAAGGATATATTATTTATTACTAAGCCAAAACAAAAATAGTACCTTTAAGAAAAAAGTGTGTCAGTTTGGATCTTGAACTGTCTTTAGAAGTGGCTTCATCTTACCAGCTGGTGGTCTCAACCTGGCTTCATTGTGTAGCCAGACCATGCTGATCTAGAATTTAAGGTGATCTTCCTGTCTTTGTCTCCTGTGTGCTGGAATTAAAGACCTTTCCCACCACTAACCTTCTCTATAGAAAAAGCAGAGAATGAGGAGGAGAAAGGAGAAGGTACCATGGGAGGAGATGTACCAAGAGCACATGGCCAGGAGAAACAACAAGTATTTGGGGTACACATTAGTGGATTTAGCAAGGCCAGCAGTTAAAGATATAGATTATGAGTTAGCCCCAAGAATTGTCAAAGCCTAATAAAATAAATGTAGTCTGAGTCTCAGGTATTTTTAGCTTGTTAGTGATAAGTTTTAGTTAGGTGTACTACAGAAATCAATGTTTTATTTATTTAGGCATAGAATTGTATAAACAATTTATAGCACACAAATTGTGAAGATATTTAGTCGACAACATTAGTCTCCTCTGAGAAAATGAATGGAAGAATCATCACATTTATGGGCTATGTACAAAATATTCACAGAAGGATCTTCAAAAATCAACTCACTAAGGATCCAGAGAAAGAAGGGAATCAGTTGTGACTAAGAGTACAAACTCTAAAAACACTTTAATAGCAGAGTTCTGCAGTGCTAGCACCAATGTTGTGTTTTTATGGAAAGAGCTAAGGATATGTTTTACAGAGCCAGGTAAGGTGAGGTGGAAAGCATGCCTCAGCGATGCCTCAGGGATACCATGTTGAGGTATCCCTTTCCCCTGAGGTAACAGTAATAGGACTAGTATAGTGTACAGTAAATTATTTATTTAGGGCATGGAAGAGAGAGAGAGAGAGACAGAGAGACAGAGAGAGAGAGACAGAGAGAGACAGAGAGAGCAAGGAGTGGCCACACAACCCCTTTTATAGCAATCCAGGCCTACCTGGTTGTCACCAAGTAACTGTTGGGTATAGCCTAGAAGGAATGCTAATGTTCCTCCATTTTGGTTTAATTTAATAAAGGAGAAACGAGAAAGAGGAGATTGTGAATCAGGAATAGGGTCACTGTGATCTTTATAGCTACTTCCTGCTGACATTGGGGTGGCCTGTCTCTGAGAAACCTAACAAAATAGGAATGGGGATTTTGGTCCAGCCTTAGAAGCATTGGCTGTTTCCTTGTTGTCCAGGGTCTGTGGTACAATTTGTGGATAGGAAGGAGCATGTCCAGTAGAAGTGTCTGTCTGTGAGAGTAGATTGGAGCATCTGTTGGTTGCTCCTATGAGATGTGTGTGTGTGTGTGTGTGTGTGTGTGAGAGAGAGAGAGAGAGAGAGAGAGAGAGAGAGAGAGAGAGAGAGAGAGAGAGAGAGAGAGAGTGTGTGTGTTTCATAATATATATTAGAGGTAGAGAAAAAAGTTAGGCACCTTTTGGAGGAATAAAAAAATAAGTACATCTGAAACTTTTAGGTCATGGTGGTTGGGGAGAGGAGAGTCCCAATCCCAGGGAACAGTAGAGAAATCCCACAATCTGGGATAGGTACCAGGTAGAAACTTAGGTTATTGATTGGTAGGTGTACTTATCCAGATGGAGTCTGCTTGATCCATGAGAGGTAGATCTAAGTTTGTTTATAAGTTTACAAAAGAGATAAAGTTATTAACAGCATGAGCATTTTTTAAAATGAGCTTAAGGAAGCCAAAAACCTTTGTGGACCAGAAGAAGCAAGAATGGCTTTTGTCTTCTGTCTAGGAGACTGAATATATACAAATACGTACACGTATCTATATACATATACATATAATTTAGCATAATGAGAAGCATTTTGATGTATATATTTAAAAGGTACTTAAAGGAAAGTCAAAAATTTGATGACTGTGAATATGACAAGTGATCATGTAGATTAACAATGGAAACACCTTTAGTCTATAACCAAACTTAAGTTTGAACTTTAAGTTAAGGAAACTTAAAATTTGAACTTGTAGTTATAAAAGTTGGATCATTTAGTGCAATATTTTATTAGAGTTAGGCTAATTTATAAGAACTCCATTGGTAAATGGTAGGATTTTAAACTATTGACATCTCAATATAATAGCGGCATTAACAAGGGGAGGGAATATGAAACATTTAGTCACTGGAAACTAAGTTTTGATAAAGAAGTAGCAGAAGGTTATATTTGTGAAAGGTTATATCTGAACTTATGTATCCTTCTTAGTGAAGCTTCTGAGCAAGACAAATCTGTTTGTCTTTGATAAAAGATCTGGTATTCTTAGTTAACGAATTGACTAATGAAATAATATGATGGATTACCTAAGTGTAAGGAGCTAGAGGTTTGTTTTCTAGCTGTCAGTGTAGTCAGAATTATAATCCAGATGTCAAGTATTAATAAAAATTACAGAGGTTGGTCAGTAGTCCACTACCTAAACATCTTCGGGTCCCAGCAGTCTCCAGTGCAACTTGGGCAGAGTCAGTCTGGTCATTAGGCCTAGAAGATGAAGAACTATTTCCCTGTCGAGGAGGAACCAGGGAGAAATGATTCACCCCGTCTTAGGCAATATGGGGCATTTAACTCTGGGTATTCTCTGTTTGTCTGCAGTTTTGGCCGAGGTAACTGCCGAGACTAGAGGAATACTAACAGCTGCTACATGTAAAATTTACCCCTCCATGTTGATAAATAGTATTTTCAATCAAGAATGTAGAAATCCATAGAACTATATTCATGCATTAGGCTTATTCACAGGAAGAAATAATTTTTAATTGGCTGGTAACTAAACTTTCTATACTACAATAAAATACTTTAAATAATCAAGTGACATAAAATAACCATGTAGTTGATTTTAAGATTTCAGAGACTTAGAGTCTATGATGGCATATGAATGTAATGAGAATAGAAAAATTGAGAATTCAAGCAAAACTCAGAGAAAGAGACAGACAGGGGAGAGAGAGAGAGAGAGAGAGAGAGAGAGAGAGAGAGAGAGAGAGAGAGAGAGAGAGAGAGAGAGAGAGAGAGAGAGAAACAGACAGACAGAAACAGAGACAGACAGACAGACAGACCGAAAAAGAGAGAACACTGGGGTTGGCAGTTGTCTTTTGTAACCTAAGTTCTTCCCTAGTGACACACATCCTCCAACAAGACCACACTTCCAGATCCTTCCCAATCAAATCCCCTGATGAGGATCAAATATTCAAACATATGATCCTATGGGAAATATTCTCATTCAAGCCAATATACATTCCTTTCTGTGTTTTTTGAATGGCAATATTAATTGTTTGAGGTTTGTTTATTTTTATTTTATATGTATGAGTATCTTTGCTTATATGTCTGTGCACCATGTGGATACAATGCCCACAGATGCCAAAAGACCCCACTCAACAAGATTACAAGTGGCTTTTCCTACCTATGTAGGTGCTGGTAATCTATTCTGGTTGTATGTAAGGGGAGTCAGTACTCTTATGCATCAGGTTAGATCTTCAGCCTTCTTGTCAGTAATTATTTAACTCTACCCTCTTATTGCATTTAATTTTAATATTTCACAAACTCTTTTATACTCGTGTATGTGACACTGACAGAGCATAAGATGAAATTTATATTTAATGTAGAACATTCTGATCGCAAATAAACAGCCTTTATAAAATATATTAGGAAAATGGCATTCTTTTGGAACATTGATTAGGAGATTGTTTATGGCCAATGATGCAGAAGCTACACAGAATTTATATCCTCCATGTACACACTCACATGATATCATTAAAAAATATTTAACATGTTGTTTTCTATTTTCCTGAGGGGTAATCACTATGTCAGAAAAATCTAGTTGAAGAAACTAGAAATGCAAAGGAAAAAATGGCTACTGAAATGTATCTAATAAACTTTGTTTTGTGAGATTATAATTAAACAAATAAATAAGGGATGACATATGCCCTTTGCAGTAGACTCAGCTTGAATTTCAATTTGCTGAGCAAACTTCCTTTATTTGAACATGTTTTCTTCTATTCTGGCTCAGTTCCACCTCTCCTGATGCCTAAAGTATTTGTATGAGTTGGCTCACATTTACAAAGCACCCATTGTGAAATGGTATTTGGCTCCCTCTGCATTGACGTTTTATTTATTTTTTTTTATTCTTTCCCTTTTGTTCTTAGTTAGGAATTGGCAGCAGCTTCACACTGCCCTGCAAGTCATCAAGAAGAACTGTTTCTGAAGAAGAACATATTGTTTACTCTTAAAAAGAAAATTATAGCAGACACTGATTTCTCATTAAGGTATGGTTATTAAATTATAATTATTTTTTAAAAAGATATCAGGAACCAACATGGGCAGAATCTTTAGCAGTAGGCATTTTATCATCTAGTTACAATAGGCAACCAAGAAAAATGGTAATAATTTGTGTTGGTTTAGGTACCTGTGAGCCCTCCTTTACCAATATTTCATCAAAGAGTATGTTGAATGTACAAGCATTTATATTTTCTTTAAATCTCCATGTCTTTGGAATGAAGTACTGTCCATTCATACATGCCACTTCTCAATCAACCTCCAATTATGTTATATTATATTCTTATCATTTTACAAATTACTGAACTTCCATCTTTAGTTTTCATTACCCAGACCTGTGCCTCCTTATTCCCTCAACATTGATTGAACTTAGAAAGCTATCAAAATGTCAAAAATGACTTCATATTTCTTATACACCTACTGTCTTAGTTTGGTTTACAGTTGCTATGATGAAACACCATAACCAAAATCAAGTTGGAGATGAAACGTTTATTTGGCTCACACTTTCCTATTATAGTTCAACATTAAAGACAGTCAGGGTACCAATTAAAGCAGTGTAGGAACCAGGAGGCAAGACCTGATACAGAGACCACTTAGGAATTATGCTTACTGGTTTGCTCCTCTTGACTTGCTCAGCCTGATTTCTTATAGAACTCAGGTGATCCAGGTCAGGTTTGACTAAACCTACACTTTGCTAGCCCCTTCATTACGTGCTACTTAAGAAACTGCCTTTAATGCCAGCATTTGGAGGAAGAGGCAGGAGGATTTCTGAGTCCGGGCCAGCTTGGTCTACAGAGCGAGTTCCAGGACAGCCAGGGCTATACAGAGAAACCCTGTCTCAAAAATAAAAACAAACAAACAAACAAAAAAAAACGAGACAGACAGAGAGAGAGAGAGAGAGAGAGAGAGAGAGAGAGAGAGAGAGAGAGAGAGAGAGAGAGAGAGAGGGAGAGAGAGAGAGGGAGAGGAAAATGTGATCACGACACAAGAAAATGTACTACCGACTTTCTGTAGCCTAATTTTTGGTGGTATTTTTTCAGTTGAGGTTTCCTCCTCTCGAATAGCTCTAGCTTGTGTCATGTTGACATGAAACTAGCAAGCCAGCATACACACACATTGTCAACATCCCGTCATTGAAAAATATTATTGTGTACTTTAGATGTAAAATAATAAGTGGTTGTTTAGCAATCTACTCTGCTTTCCATATATCTCTGAATTTGTATGAACATCAGTTTTATTTGCATTGCATATCCTAAATATAGAAAAAGCTATACTGTGTAAAACTATCAAACCATGCCATAGCAATGCTATAAACTGAATCCATAGCATTAAGGTCTTAGCAAAATTTTTATACAGTGCAATTTCAGATCCTTTTAGGTAACAGTTTAAAACTTAAGACATAAATATATGTGCAAGATACTGACATTCTTACTTCTTATGTCTAGGATAAAGAGGAACTTTTAACTTCATCAGTGAAAAAAAGTGTTGAATTCTAACACAAACTGCAAAGACTACTTTAGAATACACTTGCAATTTTAATGACATCCTGTTGAATATGTGTTTGGCAGGTAAGCGAAAAGCAAGAAAGTGATATTAGGATTCATTCGTTGTTAGCTTCTTTCATAATTTCAGTGACGTGCAAGCCAATGTTAACTTGTAAGATTATTAAGCACAATTGAAATGACAGTTTTTGATAAAGGTGTCTGAAATTCATTCAAGGCTTGTATTTATTTTCATGCATACTCTCAAGTAATGTCTTCTCATACCACTGCAGCATTTTTCAGTATCTACAATATTCTATTTGGCCCTAGAAAATGACATTTACAGTATGTAGCTATGTTCTCAGATTTTAAATTCTTACAATCTATGAAGGGACATGTATGGAAAAGTGAATCTATTCAAAACCATGGGGTTGAAGAACAATATAAGATCAGAGTGAAGGTGATTGACTTGTCAAGCACCAATGCCTCATAAGAAAATAATACCTCTACCCCAACCACAAGGATCCACCTGAGACTGCAACAGTTTTCTCCTGATCTGAATGTAAATGTTGACAGCATGTTTAGAAAATCTCCACCATAGTTATTTCCTATGGAGGCTACTCTAAAAGAGATTAGCTAATATCCACTTATCAGGGAGTGCATACCATGTGTGTTCTTTTGTGATTGGAATTACCTCACTCAGGATGATAATTTCCAGTTCCACCCAGTTGCCTAAGAATTTCATGAATTCATTGTTTTTAATAGCTGAGTAGTTTTCCATTGTGTAAATAAACCACATTTTCTGTATCCATTCCTCCGTTGAGGGACATCTGGGTTCTTTCCAGCTTCTGGCTATTATAAATAGGGCTGCTATGAACATAGTGGAGCATGTGTCCTTAATACATGCTGGGGAAAACTCTGGATATATGCCCAGAAGTGGAATGGCAGGTTCCTCAGGTAGTATCATGCCCAATTTTCTGAGGAACCACCAAACTGATATCCAGAGTGGTTGTATCAGCTTACAATCCCACCAGCATTAGCCCAGAAGCTTGGAATACCCAAGACACAATTCACAGATCAAATGAAGCTCAAGAAAAAGGAAGAAAAAAGTATGGATACTTTGGTCCTTCTTAGAAGGGAGAACAAAATACCCACAGAAGGAGATACAGAGAAAAACTGTGGAGCAGAGTCTGAGGGAAAAACCATTCAGATTCTGCTCTTCCTAAGTATCCATCCCATATACAGTTACAAAACCCAAACAATATTGTGGATGCCCACAAGTGCTTGCTGGTCAGAGCTGGATGTAGCTGTCACCTGGGAGGCTCTGCTAGTGCATGACAAATTCAGAGAGGTACACTCTCAGCCAGCCATTAAACTGAGCACAGGGTCCCCAATGGAGGAGCTAGAGAAAAGACCCAAGGAGCTGAAGGGGTTTGCAGTGCCATAGGAGGAACAACAATATGAGCCATCAACCAAAGAGTACACATGGAGTTACCCATGGCTCCAGATTCATAGGCAACAGAGGATGGCCTTGTTGGACATCAAAGGGAGGATAGACCCTTGGTCCTGGGAAGGCTTGATTCTACAGTGTAGGGGAATACTAGGACAGGGAAGTGGAAGAGGGTTGATTGGGGAACATGGTGTTTTTGGGGGAGGTCAGGAATGGGGTCAACGTTTGAAATTTAAATAAAGAATACATCGAATAAAAAATAAAAAAATTAAAATAAGAGATTAACTACAACTACCTTTTTATTTAGCTATATATAATAATCCTATACATATGCCCACATTCGACTTTATAATAAATATTTTGAGCTTTCAGGCTCTGGAGCGTTATCAGGAAACACAATCTACCCTTTTGCAGATGTTCTATGTGACTGTCTGTCTGTCCTTTTATGGTTTTCACATTCTGTGGGTCACTTGCATCCCAACGGCCTTGCAGGATGTGGCAGTGCTCTAACTGATGTATTTGTTGGTGCTGTAGGGATAGACTTGGAGAGTTAACGGGGAAGTATTTATTATTCCATTTTCCAGTACTTCACATCCTATCACTTCACAGTGCTGGGCTCTCATTAACTCATCTACACACAGGGGCTCACTAACTGTGAGAAGTCTGACACCCAGACCGTCTCAAAGTGTACTGAACAAAATAGATAATGTTAAGCTGGGCTTTCTATCTGAGGGAGTCTTGTAAGTACTTTTAAAGATAAGGAACATTTATCACAAACTCATTTATTTTTTAGAAGCCCTGTGTTCAAGCCTTGAGAGGTTTGTTGACCTTCACTTCCCAGGAGGATGAATGCTTTGTGTTTACATTATAACTTTGTTTGGAGTTTTAGAATTAATGGTAACAAAGGGAGCAAATTATTTTCTATGTATTGTAACTATTAGCCACAAATTGGTACCTTGCTCAAAGACATTATGCTTTCAGTATAATGTATTTCTTAACAGAGACTTTTTTTTATTTCTGTTTTATTTTGTTTTTGTTCTTTTCCCTGCTTTTGTATTTCTGTTCTCTCTCTCTCTCTCTCTCTCTCTCTCTCTCTCTCTCTCTCTCTCTGTGTGTGTGTGTGTGTGTATGACAAAGCATTAGCAAGGATGTTTCTTCTAACATTTTTCTTTTAAATTTGAAAGATAGCATGAAGTTTATTTTGATCTGCTTTTTGTATAAATATACAAATTATACACATTATAATTCAGGAAGTTGTATCACCCTGTCGCAGAGGGTTTCCATTTTAACAAATAGCATGAGGCCTGTTCTAAACTGCTATGCCATATACCACTGCAAATAAAATTTTTTCATTTTAATATTTTAACCGAAATGCCTTGCCTCAATACAATTCCTCACAGTAAGACTCTAACCTGAAATTTTAGCAAAATTTAGGAATGATAATAACTTAGAATTTATAAACACAATATTCAAAGCATGTTTATTTACATTTTTAGCATCAACATCTACTTTATGACTTTCTAAAATGAAAATTATGTATCCTGTGAGTCATTACAATATTTCATTAATATATTCTATTTACACATGAAACTCTAGAAGAAATCTATCTATAACACTAAGCGCCTCAAGTCAAGTCTGAATGTAACATTAATATGGAGTCAGTAAAATTATTCTATCAGAATTAATATTTTGCTCTGATATGTCATTGCATCTGCATTCAATTTTTCTTATAAAGAAATTGCTATATATTCAGAATTTATAAATATTTTAAATAAAATTTAAGTTTTGATATATACATGAACAAAAGACAAATGTTGAAATTGTAAACAAAGCTTAGGAGAGCTTGCTTCTATTTTACTAAGGAAGTAAGAAGGCTAGACTGATTCTATGACAGACTTCAAATTCGCAATTAAGGAGACTAGGGCTAAAATCTGGAGAAGTCCAAGCAAGCCCAGACAATTCAATTACTAATAGAAAAAAACCCTGGTTTCAGCCTTCACACTCAGGTGATGGAATGTCCTAAACAGCTGGCCTGAAGCAAGGACAATGGGTCAGCAGCAGTTTCCAGAATTCCTCAGCTATTTCCTCAGTAATAGTTCCCAGACCTCCCCAGCAAGTTTCTAGCCCTCACACCCCACTAATGTCCTGTCCTTAGAAGCGAGAGGGGGTTGAATGGGGAAAAGAGGGAGGGAAGGGGGCTTATGGGACTTTCGGGGAGGGAGGAAACGGGAAAGGGGAAATGATTTTGAATGTAAATAAAAAAAACTTAGAAAATAAAATAAAATTAAAAAAAAAGAGATATGAACCCAACAGGATCTCTCAAACACTGGACCTTCAAACAGGCAGTATGCACCAGCTGATACGAGGCCCTGAGCACACATACAGTAGAGGACTGCTGGGTCTGTGTTCATTCAGAGATGATGCACCTAACCCTCAAGAGACTGGAGGCCCCAGGGAGTTTAGAGGTCAGACAGGGTAGGGGGGTAGGGACATACTTGTGGAGACAGGGGGAGGGGAAGAGGTATGGGATGTGGAACAGTTCGAGGGGGGACAGGGGTTGGCAGGGTGGGGAATAAAATATGGAGTGTGTAAAAATAATTGATAAAAAAATCCAAAAACAATACAAAAAAAAGTAAAAAGAAATGTACCCAACAGATTAACATAGAGGCCACCACCCAGAAATTCCCTAATGTGTTTTAAATCATACCTGCAGCTCACTTAGCTGTCTATTTCTATCTTAGTAATAGGAGACCCCGGAATGCTGGACTTCTGGAGAATAAGACACTCTTTGATGTTACATACTATTTGAGTCCGGGGTATCATTCTTTGGAGAATCATGGACCCTTAGAGAGGAAGTTGTCAGAGAGAATCCATAACCACAGTTTTGGTTTTTTTTTTCCTACCATTTATTTGTTTTCTAAACATATAAGTTTTTTATTCATGGAACTTGTGATGAACAACATTTGTAGAGATATGTGATTAGTTCTCAGCATCTACATAGTAGTTGAAATCTGTCTATAACTCTAGTTCCAGGAGACTTTTATGCCCTCTTCTGGTCTCCATGTCACTAAACATATGCTTACTCTAGGTATACATACATACACACATGAAAGCACTCCTACGTATCAAATCTAAATGAATAAAATGTTACAGAAGAAAGAGAAAGAGATATTAGAGAATTTGAGATGACACACCATCATGATTTCAACAGCTAACATATATTTTCTAGCTGAGTTTAAGTTGAAAGATGATAATATGGAGTATAAAAGTATCAAGGCCAAGTTCCCAGAAGACAGGTCCAATGAAACTCAGTGTCAAATTGTTCCTCCACACTTTGTAAAAATGAGACATTCAGCTATTAGAAACTACACAGTTGAGATTAAATATGTCCCTCTCTCTCTCTCGTTTTTGGTTACATTAAACTTAGTCCTAATTTTCTCACAATTTTTTTCTTGTGCACTGTCAGTTAACATTGTAAACCCATTATTTTATGGAAACAAGTCTATGGATACTGTATTAATAACAAATTAGGCAAGAGAATTTAGACTTTAGTTTTATATATGCATATATATACATATATACGCAACATTTATTATCTATTATATTTATATTCTGCTTTTAGTTACCAGTGTCTGAATTTTCTAAATAGCCCATAAAACTTAGAATCAAAAGGAGGCACTTGAGCACATGCATAATTCTTTGAATAATTAAAGGGTATCATTATTGAAATGTGTCTGCCTTCTTTTTCTTATTGTTGTAACAAAATGCCTGAAAGAAACCACCTGAATGAGTAAAAATTCATTTTGCTTCATTATGTGAAATCCTATAGTCTATCATGGTGTACAAATATGGCAGAGATTATCACAGCAGGAATGTGTTACTACAAATCCTCAAATCTAGACATAAACAATAGACATGGATAACCTTAGAAGCACGGCAGAGCAGGTAAGGAGAACAGAATGAAATTGGGTAGGTAGGGAAGTTAGGAATTCCTGGGAGGAATTATGATAAGGGGTGAATAAGAACAGAATACCTTGTTAAAACTCAATAATTTAATAAAAACAACATTCAAAATTTTTCATGGCAAACAAACTGAAGAGATGTTTCAGTGGTTAATAACACTTGTTTCACAGGAAGAATACTGGAGTTCTTCAGAGTATTGCTCTCACTTAACAAAGCAGGCTTCTCAAACACTCATTAACTCTGGCTTCAAGGTATCCTGATCCTTCAAATGGCTATCACTCATCTGAGTAGGTACACAATGGCTCACATCTTCAAATACGCATGTACAAATAAGTAAATCCTCAATTATCTTGTGTTAAATAATAGATTGCATAGAAGAATGTGTGTAGCATGTTTTTGTCAATATAAATTCTAAAGTGGGCAAAAGTAATTAAGTTATTGGTTGTTTATATGGTATTACAGAAAGTTTTTATGTTAAAATTGTTAAGGTTTGTCAGTCTGAGAGCACCTTGGCAGATGAGGTGGGCCAAGGAAATCTGCAAAAATTACACCAAAGAGACCTCATGGAATACAAGAGATTTATTGAGGTGATGATGGGAAGAGCACAAACAAAAGCAAGAAGCTCAGAGAGGGAGAGAAAGAGGGTCAGGGTGAGGGAGACAGAGACAGAGATAGGCAGAAAAAGACAGCGAGAGAGAGAGAGAGAGAGAGAGAGAGAGAGAGAGAGAGAGAGAGAGAGAGAGAGAACATTATTAAGGGTACAAGAGTTGTGGCAATACTGGAAATGTGTCACATTTGGCAACTAGTGGATGCTTGCACTGAGTCACTGAAGGGAGGCTTGGGGAACATCTGGTTCTGCAATAGACATGGTTCTCAGTTTACCAAGCACAATATTATATAATTGAATAGGTGGGTGGCAAATTTTATAGGTTTACTTTTTTTCATTTTTATTAGATATTTTATTTATTTATATTTCAAAAGTTATCCCCTTTCCCGGTTTCCCCTCTAAAACCCCCCTATCACTTCATCCTCCCCCTGCTTCTATGAGGATGCTCCCCCCACCAACCCACCTACTCCCACCTCCCCACCCTGGCATTCCCCTACACTGGGGCATCAAGCCTTTTATAGGTTTATAAAGTTTCAAAATTTATGAATTGATAAGAATATTTAGTCAAATAAGTTTATTTTACAATGAATTATAAAACATTATGGAAAAGGTTACTGACATCAAAGATATGTATATATACAAAATAATTTGATAATTTAAGTACAATAAATAGAGGGACATAACAGAGAGAGTATCCAAAGAGGTAGAAAATATTAATAGGCATATATTAATGAGAAAATGGACAAATTCTATCATTCTGTATTATGAATGTTAGAAATATTTTTAAGAAAGTACTAGATAATTTAATTAAAAACAAATTCTTTAATCCTCTAATAATTTTCAGAATGTATATACCTAATAGTTGCAATAGAAAAATTTACTTGTATATCCAGAATTCCTTGACCATATTTCTTCCAGAGAGTCTCATCTTTGTTTAACCTACAGACTTCATAGAATTCAAAACAGGAAACATGTTTGAGATATTTTTCTTACTAAAAAAGATTCCTAAATGTCTGCACTTGTTCCACAAGCTTATATTACAAACGAAGGAATGTTTAAAATGTACAGTTCTGCCATAGTAACCAAGAAAGAACATGATAGTCTATGTAGTTTTACAGTGTTAATTAGAAACAATGATGAATTTTATGACATGACACAGTTCTCCATCACCAATGTGCTTATAATCTTCTTATTACTTCATTTATATGCTATTAATACAGAGCAAGTCTTTTAACACATGCTTGAGAAAAAAGAAAAGGCATTGAGTTCAAACTGATGGGAATCACAGTTTGAGAACCAACCCTACATCGGACAGAGGGCTAATATCCAATATATACAAAGAACTCAAGAAGTTAAACTCCAGAGAGCCAAGTAACCCTATTAAAAAATGGGGTACAGAGCTAAACAAAGAGTTCTCACCTGAAGAATATCCAATGACTGAGAAGCACCTAAAGAGATGTTCATCATCCTTAGTCATTAGGGAAATGCAAATCAAAACAACCCTGAGATTCCATCTCACACCAGTCAGAATGGCTAAGATCAAAAACACAGGAGACAGCAGTTGTTGGTGAGGATGTGGAGAAAGAGGAACAGTCCTCCACTGCTGGTGGGATTGCAAGCTGGTACAACTACTCTGGAAAGCAGTCTGGCGGTTCCTCCGAAAACTGGGCATGACACTCCCGGAGGATCCGGCTATACCACTCCTGGGCATATACCCAGAGGCTTTACCTGCCTGCAGTAAGGACACATGCTCCACTATGTTCATAGCAGCCTTATTTATAATAGCCAGAAGCTGGAAAGAACCCAGATGTCCCTCAACGGAGGAATGGATTCAGAAGATGTGGTATATTTACACAATGGAATACTACTCTGCAATTAAAAACAATGAATTCACGAAATTCCTAGGCAAATGGTCAGAACTTGAAAATATCATCCTTAGTGAGGTAACCCAATCACAAAAGAACACACATGGTATGCAGTCACTGATAAGGGGATATTAACCCAGAATCTCGGAATACCCTAGACACAATCCGCATATCAATAGATTTCCAAGAAGATGGAAGGAGAGACCCCTGGTCCTGGAAAGACTGAATGTAGGGCAATGCCAAGAGAGAGAAGTGAGAGGGGGTTGAATGGGGAAAAGAGGGAGGGAAGGGGGCTTATGAGACTTTCGGGGAGGGAGGAAACGGGAAAGGTAATGAATGTAAATAAAAAAAACTTAGAAAATAAAAATAAAAATAAAAAATTCAGGAAAGGTCTCATTGAGAAGCCAATGAGACAGGAGCATGAGGATCATGACTCAGCATCCAGCATCCAGCCCCCATGGGAATCTAGACATCTTGTTCTCGATTATTTTGTCTGAAATATTTTATTTGTAGTCATCTCTTACAAAACACATCCTTACCACTGCTTGTTCCCCCTTCCACCAGTCCTTCCGGACACATTCCCCATCCTCCAAGTCCCCCACACACCATCCCCCCATCTCTCCATTTCCTCCAGATCCACTTAGTATCATATTCAGATAAGAGCACCACCCAGGGATATCAATTAAATATATAATAACAAAATGAAGCAAGACTGGCCACATACCCTCACATCAGGGATGAGTAAAGTAAGTCAGTAGGAGGAAAATGGTCTCATGAGCAAATAAAAGGTTCAGACATACCCCAGTTCCCACTGTTAGGAGACCCACAAAAACACCAAGCTTATATCCATAGCAAATATGCAGAAGAATTAGATCAGTTCCATGCAGACTACCTGGTTGTTCTTTCATTATTTGTGAATCCTGATGAATGCTTCTTACTTGATTCTGTGGACAGGGTTTGACTGTTGCCCAAATTCCTCTGGCTGAATGGAAATAATTTCATCTCTTTATTTGGGTTTACCTATTTTTTCTCCCTCCTAATGTTTATGTTTTTATTGTAACTTCATTTTTCCTTCTTTCCCTCTTACCAAACTTCTCTCTCTCTCTTCCAGTTCTATTCCAACTCCATTTTCCATAGGAAAACCACAGGTAACCCAATAGGAGGAAAAGAATCCCAAAAGCAGGCAAGAGTCAGAGATACACATATTTTTTTTGTTTATCATGTGCATATGTGCATACAAGAGGCATGGATAATATGTTAAAAGTAAATCAATAAATGTATATTGCATTTCATCTCTTTCTTTGATTTAAAATAATCTGACATTTTATATTACACTTTCAGAAGGAAGTATTTCTAAACCCATATTTTCAAACACATGAAAAAAAGAAATATATATATATATATATATATATATATATATATATATATATATCAATCATCTGGCAAATATGCAGAGATTTCCTGTACATTTACAATGATCTCTAAGGGATAGTGAGAGTAGCACAGACCAGATTTTCTTTGACTTTAGAGAGATCTCTGGAAGCAGGAAGGAAAAGTTTGTTTTGTTAAGCTTAAAGTCAAATAGGATTTAGGCATTCATTTGCTTGTTGTTATAAAAAAAAAGCACTTGATTGCTTGCTTTGGGATGTAACTGCCTAACAGTGGTGGTGATAATTCTAATAAATAGACCATTAAAACAAGAATGGCAAAATAGAAGAAAATCTTGGTAAATAGAGACATGCAGAAAAAGTCACTGATTCCTGTCTCATTCAAATACCAAACCCCTTAGGGTAGGATGAGTTGTCTGTTTTCTTGGTACCTCTGTTTGATATAACTTAGTACTGTTAAGAAAGTCTGCTAAGTTTTTAGTCATTATCTCATTTGATGTGCACAATAATTCTTTAGGCTAGATTGCTATCTCTTTATTGAGGTTTTTTTTTTCTAGTCAGCCTTTGTAAATTTAGGGGGGAGAAGATCTGGTCTGCATTTATCAGTACAAGTATGAGCTACATTTCTGAAGGAAGAAGGAGGTATTTTGTTTGTTCACTTGTTTGTATGTATGCTTTAAAATACCTTAATATTAAGGTATTTATTTAAGATATCTTAACACTAAATTTACTTATGAAAGTATAAATCTTGTCTTTCTTAATGATTCTTCTTATTATTAACTGTAAGCTCTATTCCCACCAAAAGTTCTTAGGATCAGGCACTAACATAATATTTACACAGCTACCACTCCATCACAAAATGGAAATGAATAACTTGCTTTATCTTTAAAAAATAAAATAGTGTATGATCTTTGTTTGCAAAGCTTTAAATAATGCAGTACTAGTAACACACTGGAGTTACTGAGCACTGGTCTGATTTCTGTCAAATATATCCTGCTTACTATTTTTCTCCTGGGAACTCATTTTCTTCTTATAAGGTAAGAAAGGTGGGGAAAGAGAGGAGAGAGAGAGAGAGAGAGAGATCTAAGTCTTTGCAGTATTCTTTTTCACCTCTCAAACAATCAAATTAGTTGTCAAACAAATTCATATTAGCTTCAATTTTTTTCAATGTTTTTAAGTAAAATTCTTTACGTTTCCAGTAGATTGAATACTAGAAGTATCTAAAGGTTAAATATATAATCTATGATTTCATCTGTTTCTCTTACACAGTGTGCAAGAATAGTAAAATGAAAACAAGGGAGTAAATCATCCCTGGGGAAAAATTTCCTCAGTAGAGAGGGGGAAAGATAGGACAACGTTTTTGAACTTGAGAGAAAACAGTCTTATAACAAAAATACACAGGATAGAAAAAGGATTTGGGAAAAATGAGTTGGTATGAAGCTGAAGTTATTATTTTTTTCATAGTCAATAGAGAAAGAAGATAAATATCTCTTCTTATAAAACAGCAAAAACAATACCAGTGGTTGATGTAATGTGATCTTTAGTCTCTGCAGAGGAAAAGGTGAACAAACATTCACCTCTCTTCCATACTGAAAGAGGTTCTCAGTATTCTCTCTTAAGTACTAGATATTGAATTTCTTATTAGGACACTCTACTGCTAACATGTCTTCCCAATCTATCTTAAATTTTTACTTTGAAATGGTGTCAAAAATTGCACACAGGTTGGCCTTAAACTTGAGATCTTCCTTCCGTCTGCCATACTCTTAGGACTACAGAAACTAGCTTAGAGTTGAATGAATCCTTTGTGGTTACTGTTGGTGGACTACTACAATCCTGTGTTAGGATATAGGCTGTGTGACTTTCTGTGGGAATTGCATTGAGCAACATGTTGGCACCTATGCTCCCCAGCTGCCCCACAGTCTTCTGTATTGAATTCTTTTGATCTTCTTACTATCAGTTCCAGAATTTCAATAACACACCATGGTCAGATACCACAGTTACTATCCATTCTCCTCAGATATGAGTAAAGGTACAGGGAAAGTTGGAATAAGGCTCAGACATCTGGGAAAAGGACCTGTGCTTGAGTCCCAGGTAGGATCCTTGCTATATGATTATTCCCATGGCTAAACAATCAGAGACCAAATTTTTTAAAAGTGGGTAGAAGCTCAGAATGAAAAGGAAAAGTCTTCTGCATTAGGTCTTATTTTATTTTATTTTATGTATTTTTTTCTGGCAATGAGCACTATATAACTTGTTCTACTTTATTTTGCTAACCCCCTATTTTCCTCAAGCTCCACATCTTTATTTTCTTTCTCTCCAAAATTTGACATCAAGTTAAATAGTATAGTAATACCTGAGTTATTTAAAAAAACATTGGGTAGGAGAAGTGGGAAGTGTTTTAATTTAGAAGCAGGCATCTTACTATACCCTAAATCTGGAAACTGTGAGAGGTGCATGCCAGTACATGGGCAGCACTTTCTCTTGTCAGTGCACCTGCTTGCTCACTTTATCTTTCTCAAACATATGGTGTTGATGAGGCAGAAAGTGTGTGCTCAAACAAACCTTCAGACTTGTATTCTGCCACTTTCTAAAAATGGATGGCCTTGAGAAAGTTACTCAACCTTCTGTGGCCAATTCCATTCTACAAAATGATTTTCATAACATTTTATTATTGCAACAGTAAGCAGTATCACATGACAACATGCTTTCATGTAGGCATTCTTGTAACAATGTAAACAGAAGTTTATATCCTATTTTCCATTTGTTGCAGTGCTGGGAGGGTAACAGGAGTGAAATATAGTGATTGTACTTTAGTTGCCATAATTAGACATCATCAAAAAGCATTTCTGAGGTGATGAATACCAATCATGATGGACCCCTCTCTGCTGTGGTTGGGCAGTTTGTAGACGCAAAACACCTCATTATTGCAATCTTAAAGCCTAAAGGCCTGGGGCTATGCTGACCCAAGCATACCAGTTCTGCCTAAAGGATCTAAAGGCTCTGTTTTGTATTGCTAGAATGGGGAAAAGAAGGAGGGAAGGGGGCTTATGGGACTTTCGGGGAGGGAGGAAATGGGAAAGGGGAAATGATTTTGAATGTAAATAAAAAAAACTTAGAAAATAAAATAAAGTTTAAAAAAAAGAATGTTTTCATTTTTTACATATTTTGATGCCCCTCAACAGAAGACTACATAAAGAAAGTGTGCTACATTTACAGAACAGATTATTGCTCTGCATTTTCCAGGGACTAACCAACCAACCAAAGAGTACACATGAAGGGACCCATGGCTCCAGCTGCAAATGTAGCAGAGGATTGCCTTATCTAGCATCCCTGGGAGGGGACCCCCTTGGTCCTATGGAAGCTCAATGACCCAGGATAGCGGAATGCCAGGGGGAGGTAGGAGTGGGAAGGCAGGTGGGGGAGAACCCTCATAGAGGCAGGGGGAGGGAGGAGGGGATAGGGAAGGGAGAAAACATTTGAAATGTAAATAAATAAAATAAACCAATTTTTTTTAAAAAAGAAAAGAATTAAATCATGAAATTCACAGGCAAATGTGAATTAGAAAAATGTGACCCTGAGTGAAGGTATTCTAGACACAGAAAGGAAAATATGACATGTATTTTCTTATAAGTAGATATTTGCTATAAGTCAATGATAACCAAGCTATAGTTCACAGAACTACATAGGGTTGGTGTAGATTATGGGAGTTGTGATAACAGATGTCATCTCATGAGGGAAGAGAAATTGAATAAATATGGACAGATGGTGCTTGAGGAGTAGTAAGCAAACCTAAGACAGCAGAAGCTCCATAAAATATAAGTATATATGGGTGATCTAACTTACATGGGAACTCCAAACATCAAGGTTGTTACCAAGACAACAGGTTTCTCTTCTCCACAAACTGATGCCAATTTCTCATTGCTGAAGACATTGCCTACATAACTCACTGAATATAGAGAAATTGTCTGGCACCTACATAGAACCTTCACTCCCATATTACAGCATGGTACAGGTACAGGAAGGTACCTTGCATACTTTCAAAGGAGTAATTAAAAATAAATTTAAAAAAATTACTCCCAGCCATTAGATTTACAAAAAATCCTTTTTCTGTAAGATATACTAGTGAAATAGTATCATTAACTTGTGGGATAACCAATCAATATCTGATTTGACTTGTTGGCCACACAGGAGATGAAACCCATACTTGAAATTGCTTAGAGGCCAAGAATCTGAGATAGCAAGGGTTAAATATCAATAAAATGACATCGAATGACATTCTGCTGCACTCATAGTTCAGTGCCTTGCTCAGCCACCATCAGAGAAAATTCTTCCTACAATGGCTGGAAACAAATGCACAGCCACACTTTATGCAGAGAGTAAAAATCATGGAACACTTAACCCTAAAGTGGATGTCTCTTTATAATCTCTCCTCTTACGGCTCAGGGAATACTGCAGAAGTGGAGACCAGACCATAAGAGCCAAAGGGGATGAAGAGTACCGTGACAAGGCCAGCTAAATTGCCACGACCGAAGCACATGTGCACTCATAGAGACTGAAGCACCATGCACAGGGCTTGCATGGGTCTGTACCAGATCTCTTGCGTATATATGTATAATCTTCCAGTATACTAATACTGAATGTTCAAATAAGCACATCTCTGGTTCTGCTGCCTACTTTTGGACTCTTTTCTTTCTGTTGGTTTTGTTAAATTTCTATGTGCTAGGTTATTCTTTATTAATATATTGTAATATTTATTAACCTTGGAAACATATTTATTTTCTAGAGATTGAAAAGGAATGGGTCCTGAAGAAAGAGGTGGTGGGGAGGAACCAGAAAAAGAACAAATAGAATATATTCTGTGAGAAAAAAATCTATCTTCAATAAAAAGAAAAGTGATTATTGTACAATAGTAAATACTTAAAGTAAGTCAAATTCACTCCTAAATAATTCATAAAACTCTTACAGGAATCACCTAAACAGTCTGAGAGAAATGATTCAGCACCTCTATACATGCAATAATTAATTTTGTTAGTGTCATAATTAAATATGCTATATGAAGCCCTCTTATGTAGAAATTTTTCAAGACAAATTTTACTCTTAGTAAAATTGTATGATCATATTTTCATGGTAATAAGTTACCATCTTCAACATTTATGATATCATATGCATTTTATTCAAAGATTCTCCATAAGTTAGTTGGTAACCACAGCTATAAACTCTCTAAAAATATAGTTATGTTAGAATAAACAGAAGAAAGATAAAGCCTTCTTACATACTTAAAAGCCAAACTGAGCACCTTCTTATATTTGTGTAAAGGAAAGTGTAAACAAAATAATTAGTTCTTTCATCCAATTAAAAATATGTAATCTAATCAATGAATAAATAGCTTATTTGAAAAATGGGCACAATTATTTTAGTATAATTTATTCAATATCTGCATAAGACTCATCTAATTCAATTATATCTCAGCATAGAAGCTAAGATAATAAAATATTTTATTTCTAATTGCAGAGATTATTAGAAATAATCAATTGTTCTGTGAAACATACTGGAAATAAATAGTTAAAGCTTATGAATACCTAAATAGATTTTCCAAATGATATATAACGTCTTTGAGAGGAGAGCTAGTAGCGTGAAATGGAATTCACAAATGTGCGACAAGTTTAAATCACTATAGAAATTGTAGGAACCAAGCTAATAGTTAGAATTAATTCCTGTTGAGGTAACCACGTGAATCACCTCTGCTTCATTGAATCAAACTGAACTATATTCCCTCTCACTTAAGGTCCATGCTCTCTTGTTCTATAACCAATGGCAGTAGGCAAATATTTTCTGTGTGTATTATTTCAGGAAAGCATTAAACAGCTCATCAATGTTCTCACAGATCTATTTCCATCTTTTTGGCTCATTTACTGTCTATCTTGTGGAGATCATTAAACCCCTAGTACAATAGAATGAGCCTGTGCAGGAGATGCTAAGAGTACACAGGATGATTTGACAGTGGAAGAAAAGAAAAGGATGGGCGATAGGGGAAGAAATACTATTGCTGCCTTTTAAATAAAAATCATTGTGTTTGAAATCGTGCAGTATTTTCTAAAATGTTTCTGATTTGGAATTTAAGGGATAGTATAGCATTTCTGTTCTTCTTCACTACTTTTAAGTTGCTGAAGAATGCCTTAATGCAACATTCTTCTCTTTGCTCTCTCCTTCCAAACCACACCACCTGCTGTGTGATGGACAGCAATGAAGTGATGTCTTCTGATCTATAGAGTACATGATACAGTGAAAAAGCTCAAGGAAGATGAGGTTTTCCTTCTGTAGACCACAGTCATCAGAACAAGGCAGCGTCAATATAGCATATGAGATTTCAGGTGACTTTAACTGTTCAGATAGAAATACAAGCACATTATTGTCAAGTAGCACTTTTAATGATTATAAATTTAAAGGAATAGGACACTACCAAGATAATTAACATGATAGATATAGGGGGAAAAGAAGAAAAAAGATGGTTTGACAACGTTAATTAAACCCTATTTGTTAGAAACTAAGCAATTTATGTAATAACCATGAATTAAATCAACTCAATCAAAGACTTTTATGAGGATTATAGCATGTTAGTAGATTATATTAGGTAAGTAAAATATAACTTAAGTATACTTTCATTTTTGTGGGACCAGGAAGTCGGTAATGTAAAGATTTTAAATTAATACAAAATTTATCTATGTAGTTCATATAATGCAAATGAAAGAATAAACACACTTTTCCTTGTCCAGGTTTACATTATTTTAATAATGAAAAAATTGCTAATTAAATTTACAAGTAGGCATCATCAGTTTCTTGGGCAGCTAAATGTCATTGACTGAACAAATTAAATAATAGAAACTTATTTTCTGATATTCTGGAGATTAGAAGTCCACAGTCAAGGTGTCCTTCCTGTCCATCTAACTTAGTCATACCATATCTGGTTATAGTTCTTGAGTTTGCAGAAATATGATAGCCCTTCCATAAGGTAGGAAGAAATAAAGACTGCTCTTGAACCCAATTTTACAATGAGAGTCAAGTTCTTGTTAATATATACGAACCTAATTACCTCCCAATACTATATTCTGCAAATGCTACCACATCGGTACTTATTAGGTCTCCCATGTATGAATTTATGTGGCTCCTGACTTATTTGAAAACATTTAAAAGTAAGTATTATCTTGCCTGACTGATACTTCATACCTCTTGTCAGGCAAGATAAAATGTTCTAAGGCTCAACATGGATCAGGAATTAAACCCAGTCCTTCTGTATGTCAGGCAAGGATTCGATTATTGAACCACCCTATGGCGGCTGTAACTTGTCCATCATCATGGCTAGTATTGATTAAACATGCTTCAAATTTGTAAAATAAATGTCCCAAATATCTCTATCTCTATCTCTATCTCTATCTCTTATCTATCTATCTATCTATCTATCTATCTATCTATCTATCTATCTATCTATCTATCTATCTATCTATCTGTATGTATATATTACTTGTAATTAAGAATATTAGGCTGTATTTTATTTCTAGAGACTAGATCATCTGTTGTTGGGGAGACAGAAGAGATGAGAGGAAATGCAGAAAATGGAGAAATAACACAAGGATGAAGAAAACATCCCGTAAAGCACAAATGCACAATAGGAAAAAGGTGTTATGTGCTCTACATTTTACAGTGAAAAAATACACACAATTCTGTTGCTATGCACTAATATTTACTTTTAAAAGTAAATCCATGCAGAAAGAATAGTTCAGTATGATTTCAGAAGTGTCTCAATGTTGTAATATCTTTAGTAAATCAAAACTGACTTCAGGTAGCAGAGAGGCTGAATCAAAAGAAGGGAGAGCTAAAAGAAGCAAAGGGATGTAATATGAGAGGAAAAAATAAAAATGTGTCACATTAATTGAATAAGCAGTAAGAGATGGGGTTAAAAATATAGAAATTAATTTTTGAGATGAATGTAAATCCCTGGTAGAAGACCATCAATAAAGATGAAATATACAGTCAGCATTGCAGTAGGAGATTTGGATGCATGAGACAAAATATGGAGTAAGGTAAGAATATTTTCTTCTGAACATGGGTGGGAGAAATGGAAAGAAGTATACTTTGCTTTGTAGCTTTGGCAGCCAGTGTGTATCATACAGGTAACAAGAAAAACTCTGCTTTTCTCTTGCATAGTTAGGGTTTATAGTATGAGGAGTTGGGAAGTTAAGTATGAGATAAATGTTACTATAAAGGATGCTGTTCCTATGAGTACACTAGATATACTGTATAGAAGTGAATGGTCAGGGAGATAACTAAGGGACAAATCTTACATGTAAAGCTCTTTTGACGTGGGTTTGTCTCAAACATGCTTTGAGAAGTTTCAATGAGCTACCTATAGCTTTAAAAATTCCATTATCCTTATATAAAATACGTTATCTGAATATTTACAATGAGAAATTTCATATTTTTCCTCATCCATGCACATTTTATATAAAAGGAAAGGACTTCAATATATAGAAATAGAATAACAAATTAAAACAAAAATGGGGGTTTATTAAAAGTGGGGCCGCATCAAAGAATACTTGGTTGAAACATCTCTGCAAATTCAAAGAAAATTAGAAGGATATAAATGTTTTATAAAAGAGGATTTGCCTCCATCAGGATAGATGAATTTGATTTAAGTTTCTTTGAGTATTTTAAAATGCATAATATTTTATAAAGCTTTCATACTGTTCACTCTCAGCTTATTCTCACCTCAGAGAACACAATAATGTTCAATCATCCAATTTAACTTCCATTTTCTAACACCCCTTATAGAAGTGGATATTACTACTAAGTGCTATATTCTACAAGCAGCCAGGACACATAATAGTGACATATAATCTCCCATGATGTCTATAGCTTCTAAATGTACACTACTTTTGGAATGGTCAGAGGAGGTAAAAGATAGGTGACTTCATACTTAGACACCTCTAATTATTGGAATATGCTGAAGTCTTAAGTGAAATTCTAGACAACATAAAGCCTTACATGTCTTTCCCTAAGAAATATTATGGCAAATTTTGTACCATAAGCTCATGTGGCTTCCAGATCTAAGCCACCACCACTATAAATAAGCAAAAAATTCTTTCACTACATTATTGTGTTAATGACACAATTTATATAGCAGCATTGTGTCACATTAATCATATCAGACTGCTTTATATAATGCAAAAATTGAATTTGCTTTCAGAATTCACCCACACCTCAGTGATCACACGACTTGCTGGACATTATTCAGATTCATTCCATGTTCTTGTTTTTAACGACTTTTCTGGCAATGCTCTTTATCATTTCTAGAGATGAGACAGTCAGTTTTATCTCTGATAGTTCCTCTGTGGTCTTATACCCTAAACAAAAACTTTTATTGATTTAGACAGGATTTCCATGATTATGTCTTATCCCAATCATTCCATTTTCCCTGGGATTTCAACCTATACTACCCAGTTCCTATACTTAAGATGTCAGAAACATTTTTTTTCTTACCAGAAGAATATTAAATGTCTCCTGTGAAGATGCACTATCTCATGCTAGTCTACTACAATTTAATAAGCACTCACGGAACCACTGAAGTCCACAAATGCTTCTCAAGGAAATATTACCTTCCTCAAACTCCTGTAATAGCCTTTTGCATTGTGCTAAACAGAATCATTCTCCTCGATATGCCTGTCAGACATTATAACAGTATAATTCTAATTATATCATTATCTTGTAAAATTCGTCTTCTAAGGATAGGAAGATTGATCAGTGGGCAACTTGTTTTCCCTGTAAGTATGAGAAACTGAGTTCAAATTTCCAGACTCCACATGAAAGTCAGATGGGTAGGACAGGTGTTCTTAATCTTGGAATGACTCAATACAGAGCTAAGGGGCAATGTCAATAAATTTTTTTAGGAGCAAGCCTCGTGTTCTAAGAGAACAAAACAAAACAAAACAAAAACAAAACAAAAAACCAAACCAAACCAACCAACCAAAGACAATAGATCCTACCTCAAACAAGAAAGATCTGAAGAATGACAGCAACACACCAGAGGCTTCTCTATGCACACACCAGTACACACACACATACCAGTACACACACACCAGTACACACACACACACACACACACATCCACACACACACACACACACACACACACACACACACACACACAGAGAGAGAGAGAGAGAGAGAGAGAGAGAGAGAGAGAGAGAGAGAGAGAGAGAGAGACAGAGACAGAGAGACAGAGACAGAGAGAACACTTTTTCTTTTAGATAAAAATAGTTTCATATGGGCATCAGTCATGTTTCCTTGGTGTTCTCCACCCCCTCTGTCTCTTACACTCTTTCAGGCTCATCTTCTGCATGGTTCCCTGGACCCCAAGGAGAAAGATTTGATGGTGGCCTTCCATTTAGAACTGAGTGCTCTAAGAACTCTCATTCTCTGCACATTTTCTGGCTGTAGGTCTCTATATTCACTCCCATTAGCTACAGGAGAAAATTCTCTGATTTTGGTTAGAGCAAAGAACTGATCTATGAGTAGAACAAAATGACATTAGGAGTCATTTTGTTGATATGTTCTTTTAGTATAACATTAGTATTTTGTGTTTGTTTGTTTGTTTGTTTGTTTTATTTCTGTTCTTTTGTTTGTTTGGATTTGGTTTTGGTTTTTGTCCCTGACTATATGATCTCAGATATTTGGTCTCACATGCAGTTTCAACTATAGGTTCCATCTCTTATGGGCTTTAAGTCAAATCTGTTATTGGTTGGTTGCTATCGAGCTTTGTTTCATGTCTTGCAAGCAGGACAACTTTGTAGATCAACAGTTTTGTGTCTGATTGGTGTTTACATTTCTTTTTTGGTAGGCCCTAAGCTACATTCCTGTATCAATGAAACCAGAATGTAGAGATGAAGGCTCTCCATAAGAATCACTTGGCTTCTTTATATTCCTGAGTTGTGTAGGTGTTGGCTTCAGCCATGATGTCTTGTAGTCAGTTTGTGGAGAACAACCTATAGTCTTGGCAGCAGCCTGATTTATATAGGTGTTCTCATGGGTTCACTTTGGCCAACAAACCAATTAGATATAGTCCATTTCAGATACTTGAATGCTCATTTGGTGACCAGAGATGGCTAGAAAGGACTCTGTGACCTCTATATTTTGGCAGTTGCATTTAGATCACCTAGTTATATGTCTATATTTTCAAGAGCTTCTAACATAATAGGTGTCTTTACAAACCTTCCAATTACTCATAATGTTAATTGTCTCTCCCCATATTCCCTTCCTTGTTCCTGGCCCTTCCCTACTGAATCCTCCTGTTCCACCCCTCCCCACAAATCCATATATATATATATATATATATATATATATATATATATATATATATATATATATATATTGTTTCTTTATCCTAAGGAGATACATTTACTCACACTATTTCCATATTCTATATCTGGCCTCTGTGGTTCTCTATGTATTATAGTTTAGTTTTCATTGACCTAACAGCTAATATTGACATATAAGCAAATGCATAGAATATTTGTCCTTGTGGTCTAGGATACCTCATTCAGAATCATTCTTTATAGTTCCATCTATTTACCTGTTAATTTCATGATTTCACTTTTTAAAATGGCTGAACAATATTCTGTTCTTTTAATGCACTACATGTTCTAATCTGTTTATCAATTAAGGGACATCTATTTTCTTCCAATTTCTAGCTACTATGACTAGAAGAAAAATAAACATTGTTCCACAAGTGTCACTGTGGTAGGATGGAGCATCTTTTGAATATATACTCATGAGCAATATAGCTGGATCTTAAGGGAGATCCATTCCCATTTTCCTAAGGAACCACCACACTGATTTTCTCAGTGGTTATTTCTCCAAATATATACAATATTCTCAAATTCAACATGCGTCAAAAATAAAGGCACTGGTCTAAAAATGACAAATATGAAATTCTCACCCCACACAGTAGTAAAGATACATAAAACATAAAGAATCAAAATATAAAGAATCAGTTTGACTTTGTGGCAAGGTTTCTGAATGGACTTCACAGTTTCCAATTTGATACAGAATTCAGAAAACTCCAAGGAAGGGTAGACTAGCAACCGTAGCCTTGGCCTGGGGCCCTCTTGCTCACATCAACCTTCTTGACATTTCTAGATCTCATTTGTCCCAACTTCCACTGACTATGCCTTCCCTTTCACCTCTACTCTGCAATCCCAGGCTAGTAAAAAATCAGATAATCTTTTCTGAACAAAAATATTGATGTCTCCTAATGACTTAATTCATCTTTTTCAATGTTTTGTGATTTTAAATTACTAACTTTAGCCCAAAGGAATGAATAAATAATTCAAGTTCTTGGTTGGAATTCCCAGTAGGTTGTGTGTTATCATTCTTTCATCTTAAATTACACATACAAAAAGATAGTTCAGATAGAAATAATATATTTTACCCACCAGAAACGCTTCACTTAATATTTGAGTTTAGGCTCATTTTATCATTGGGAAAATAATGATCATTAAAATCTGTCATTCTCAGCTATGAAAGAATCCTCCATGCAGAGAGCGTGGTGACAGGGGCACTGTAAACATCATTTTATTTCATATGCATATTACTGGCATAGAAATTCACTGTCATAGAAAACTTTAGGTAGGCAAATAGGATTAAATATGTTAGAAGATTTGCTTAAGATTTCATTACCTGTCAACAGTGGGACCGAGACTCAAATTTTGTTATTACCAAATAATACTTCCTGAATTAGCCAATCACAGAAAAAATATATTAAGTTAAATTAAATTTAAAATACCCTTCATTAAGGGATCTTAAGGGATTCCCTTTGTGAATATACTATAAACAGTATTCAGAGGAAGTAAAACCTTTCCATTGTAAACAATGGAAAATTCGTAACAACAAAAATCATTAACATACTTTTTACCTAACTTTTCATTTTATCACATCATTTCCCTTAATAAATCTGAAGTGAAGCAAATCCTCTATAATTATGAGCATACACTGGCATGCATATTCCTATTTTCTGAAGGTTTGGTTATTTTTCATTAGTTATGGTTTATAAGAATTAGAAAGAATACTTTGGAACTCCATGATTCATAAGTACCAGCCATGTACAGTACATGTCATGTACAGTGTGATAATATCTTAAACCATTCCACTTTATACCTCCCAGTATATGAATCACACATGTATCCAGTTTCCACTTTTTTCTTGTAACCATCCCCTAGTTACTCAGTGCTACTTAGCAGTCAGTATAAGTGTCGAGGTATCACAGTGCTAGTCTTTAAGGTATCTTTATTCAGTATACCAATGGCTACCACAAACTTACATCCTTCTCACTTTATAATATGTTAAGTATATGAACCATGACACTTCAATCACAATGTAGGTGAGTCAGTGCATTTTACATGCTGGGAGAGAGAGAGAGAGAGAGAGAGAGAGAGAGAGAGAGAGAGAGAGAGAGAGAGAGAGAGAGAGAGAGAGAGAGAGAAAGAGAGACAGAGAGATTTTCTTACAATATATTACTATTGTAACTTATTATGAGCTATTGCTCTTCATCAAAAATAACACCTTACTGTGTTTAATTTTAATTTACAGTTGGAGGTGTGGAAACTGGAGAAAGAGCTCAGCACTTAAAGCTAAGCATGAAATTAATATTAGAAATTCTGGAAACTAGGAGAAAAAAACAGCAAATTTTACTTTTAAATACAAGGTTATTCCAATTTGATTAGAGAGCATTTTAATTTAATATGCATTTCCCAATTGCAAGGTATTTTTCCATATCTGAAAACATGAATTAAATTTGCCTGTGGTTGATGTTAAGTCTAAGTACGTAATACATTTCTGTAAGAGACAGTCATGTAATATTTTCCAGTTGAATAATAAACAACAAATAGCAATTTATATAATTTTGTACATATAGTTTTCATATATAAAACGCTGTGGTCTTATATGTAAACTAACACACTTGCCTTCTAATAATACAAGCCCTTGCTTTATTTTGAGGTATACTATAGCATTATGGTCATGTGTACATTATAAATATTAGTACAGTTTCTTTACTTATGCTTGCTGAAGATAAGTGACAAGTTCTATTTTATAGATGAAAACAAACTTTTCAGTGGAACATTACTGAATTTTGTGAAAGCTTAAAACATTGAAATATACTTATCCATATTTCATCATTAAAGCTAGAAAAATGTCAGCACTATCATTGAACATGACACTAGCTGATTATTTTAAGGCATGGCAGATATGCCATTGTAAACTGTAGTGATTAATGTACTTGTCTGCTCTTTATAAAATGTTCTTTGATTATACCACTGTACATGGGAGGACTGCCTACCTGCTTCAGTATTCTAAGCCACTGCTTTATACATTTTTACAGTTATTATTTCCGATTTTAGATTTATAATCTGATAAGCTGCTTTGTTCCTTGTTTCATTTTTTAAGAGATAAAAGCAAGGTCAGTATCATACTGAGTTTATTATTTATTAAAAATATATTTAGATATTCCCCTTTGTGTCATTTTTTTGTATGCTCCTGATTATAGAGATAGCATTCCTGCTACTTTATTGGAATTCATTGGATGGTCAATAAAGAATGGATTAAATTGCTTTGCTTAGAAGCCATGTACAAGCCCCAAATTTTTACCTCTTACCACTTTTTGCAATCCCTATATACATCATGGAACAAACATTATTAAGAATTCTAAATTGTGGTAGCAGAAATAAAGTGCATTAAATAGTAAAAAATAGCATCTTTAAATTTTGTAACCTTGGTTGTTTGGGCTTCTGTTTGTAATTTTAAGATTATTTCAAGGACATAGGAAGGTTAATTTCAGATTTGTTCATAACTCAGGGAATTATTAAGATTACAAACTCATCATAGGCACTGCTCATATTTATTCGCTTTGCTTCAGAGCTTGGGAGGCCATTGTAAAATTCAGAAAAACATGAGCTTCAATGGGTAGTATAATTACAGTGGGACTTAAAAACTTAATAAAAGCTACAGAACAGTTCTCTTGGAATTTTAACTTCACATTACTGTTGAGTCATATATACCTGAGACAAAAGGGGAACGAATTTGCAAATATTTGACTATCTATTCGAGTATTAAATAAAATAAATGTATTTTTGAGCTACTTATATAATTTTCTCCTAAAGACTCAATTGCACATTCTCAGAATTAAAGGAAAGATGGTGGTAACATAAAAATGCTTCCATTAAAAAAAATCACATGGCAAGTCTGTCATAGAATAAAATCACTAGTTTTAGGTATGGGTGGGAGTATGTGAGAGTGTGGGTATATGTGTGTGCATATGTGTAGGTGTGTGTCTGAGAGAGATTGTGTGAGTGTGTATTTAGGTGTGTGTTGTGTGTGTGTAAATATGTATGAGAGTACCTGTAAAGTGCTTTTTGTGTTTAAATGTGTGAGTTTGTGTGTAATGGTTTGTGTTTGTACATGCTACTGCATGTGTGTTTAAGTGTGTGTCTTGTGAGTGTGTGTTTTTCTGAGTATGAGTTTGTGAGTCTGTGTATTTTTATGAATTTTAATATCCAGGTTTCCCTACTTTAACAATAAGCACTTCCGCAACTGAGACTTCTCCTTAGGGTCCCAGGCTCCATTAGATTAACTTCTCAATGGATTCCTTCTTGCACAAATGATGGCATCATATCTTTTGACACTAATTTCCCCCATATGATTATAGCAAAAAAAATGCACACAATAATAAAACATCCACAGCAAAGACACCATAACTCAGGGTGTGATTGTGTTGCTCTGTAGAAGGATCTGTGGTACTGAATTTAAAAGTTTGTTAGCTGAAGGGCAACCTGTGCTATACAAGGACAACTTCTCTCAAAGGTACTCAGACCTATACTTCTGTCCTGTTCATTTTCCCCATGTTCTTTCTGTATCTAGTCTCAGTGATTTTTTTATTTTTATTTAGCAATCAGATCTTACCTTCAAGTTCTCCTTCTAGGATGCAACTGGGGCAATGGCAATCCTATGTATTATTTGCGGGAGTCTGTCTGGTACTCTGACAAAAAAACTCAAAGAAAGGTTTCTTATGTCTGATTCTTGGGTGGAGCATTTGTCCAGTGTGAACAAACATACATTCACACATACATTCTCACACACATACATACTGTATATGTATATTTAAGTAAACATAAATATAATTCTCTCTGGTCCTTTTAAACACCCTTACTATAAAAGTTAGCTATACTATAGTTTCATACTATAGAAAGGTGCTTTGAAAGCTGTCAGGGGAGGAAAGCAATCAATAACCCTCCAAAATTGTAAACCCTAGAAACCAACACAACAATGGTTGGGCAGGGTGGTGTATCTCAATGGTACAAAACTGGCTTCTCTTTTGGTTATTTATTCCTGTTGATTAATTTAAGTTATAGAAAAATTGTCCATATATTATTATCATATCACTTTCTGTGAACTTCAAAGAATTCAGGTTACATTATTAAACAAGACATTATATGTTAATATTTGATTATTTTTTATTCATAATATTCATAGCAAATGTCATTTTGGGTAAGTTTTCAGATTTTGCACTATACTTTCTAAAATAATGTTACTGGAATGGTAACATTAAAGAAGTAATAGTAGGCTGAGGATTAAGCTCAGTGTTAAGAATACTTCCTAGCCTGAGAGACACTGGATTCATACATCAGCAACCAAAAAGACAATAGTTATTTAGAATCACATAATAATCACCACTATATTAAATATGCATGGTGAAAGAAGCAAACTAAGTTTGAAAAAAATGTGAACACAGTGAATATAGTTTTTAAAAGTACATTACTGCTGTTAATTGATTGATAATGGATTTGAGGTCATCATTCAACAGTTTTACGGCAAAAAAAAATATATATGTATATATATATAAAACTACAGTAGGGAACATATGTAGATAAACATATTTTTGATTGGCATAAATATAAACCCATGGTATATTTTTTCATATTTTATTTTAATTTTTAAGATAAATTAATTTTTCATTAATATCTGATCATGCAGGTTTGTGTTTCTGCTGTGCGAATGCATCCAAGTATCTAGGAAGGAAAGAAGAGGGCACTGGAACTGCAATTACGGGTGTGAATGAGCTGCTTGACATGGGTGGTGGAGGCTAAACTAAGTTCCACTGAAAGAGCAAGTGCTCTTAACCTCTATGTATCTCTCTAGCCTCCTTACTCATTACATTAAGCAAATGATTTATTTTATTTATTTTCTGTTGAAAATGTCAAATTATAATTAACATGTTACAGCATCCTGGTTAAACCAACTGAATATTAAAACAAACAAACAACCAAAAAACAAAAAACCCAAATATTGAAGGATTGTATTAATTTATTCATTGTTCACTAGTAATTTTGTCACGTACAATGTTCAAATCAGAAGATGTAGAAAAAAATGTGTCTTCTCACACCCTATATTAATTTTATTATATAATTATTTATGAAACAATAGAAATCATGAAATTCAACTTTAATTAATTTCGTTCTTGATATCATTTATTCTTAAAAGTGGAAGCTTTGTTTCCGTTTTCTTTTCTTTTCATATTTTAATTAAAAAATAGACCATATTGTCAGAACTCATCAATCTTTGATGAAAAAACAATTTCTGAAATGTCAGTTTAAAATAAAATAATTTGTTTTCTCGATTTTTGTTGGTGTGGATGAGTGTGTACACACATGTTCACATGCATGTTCACAGGTGAATACAAACATGTATGCAGGTTTTTGTGAAAAACGAAGATAACCATAGATTTTATCCTCAAGAAAGTCATACACCTCCTTTGAGACAGACTGTCATTAGCCTTTGAGAGGTCAATTAGACCAGGAGTATTAATTAGCGTGCAAGAATCATTCCCAGGTCTGTGCCTCCTCAATAGTGGAATTAAAAACCCAAGCTACTCTGCACTCTGCCTGTTTTTTTACATAGAAGTTAAAGATAAATGCTCAGGTCTTGGAGTTTGTCTGCAACAGTGTGCCTACTCAGATATCTCTTTATCCCTACATTTTCTTTTCATATATATATATATATATATATGAAATATATGTATATATATTTACATTTCGAATGTTGACCCTTTCCCAGTCTCCCCTCTGCAAACCCCTATCCCATCCCTCCTCTCCTTTGCCTCTAAGAGGGTGCCCACCCACCCACACTTGCCTCACTGCTCTTACATTCTCCTAAGCTGGGAATAAACCATCAACCAAAGTATATACATGGATGGGTCCATGGCTTCAGTTACATACATAGCAGAGGATGGCCTTATCTGGTATCAATGGGAGGGGAGGCCTTTGGTCCTGTGGAGGCTTGATATTCCTACTTTTATTTTTCTATATATTTCTCTTTCTAAATTTTATTTAATCTTTTTTTACAGTCCAGGTTTTATACCCTCCCGGTCCACCCTCTGACTGTTCCACATCCCATACCTCCTCTGCCCATCATCCCTACTTTTTCTTTCTCACATATTCATAGAGAATTTTTTAACTTGTTCAATATTATTTTTATTTACACTGTGTCAGGCATCTACATAGAGACATGGCATGTGCTGAACTAAATAGGCAAGGATAATAGATGCCATCCCCATGTGTGTTTATGTTCTTACATTTCCTTCATCTATAGTGAATCTTTCTGACACTATTTATAGATAGAAATGTATTTTAAATTGATATCTTTTGGTTCCACTCGATACAATCTGTTGTTTTTGTCTCAATTGCTTTTAGCTACAGATTTCATTAGGATGCACTTGATCTAAACATAGGAAAACTAGAGCATCATTCTAATGTGTTGTTTTATTCTTGGTGAATCCTAAAGGGAGACTACATAAATAATAGCAATTATTCCGTATTAAATATTCTAATGTTGTATTGGAAGCTAAAATGGCCAGAGTGTAAACACTGTGATAACTAATCCACTGAGAAACACCATGTTTGCTTCTTTCTTTCTTTTCCTGCCTGTGCAAAGAAAATTAGGAAAACAGTCAATATTTGTTTTCCAGAAACATTCGCCTTCTGCTCATATTTGTATCTGGATGATTGCTTGGCTTGTGTCACTCTCAAGAGATGTGGCTTACTATAGCCTCTTGCATAGCAGTCTTAGAGACTTAGATTCAAAGACAGTTGTTTGTACGTTTTCCATAAACCACTTCCCATTTGATTATTATTCAGCGATGAGGTATTTAAAAGACATGTTAAGTTCTGGGTGATTATTCTGAAAATTATTGCAGCTCTTTTAATACTACTTATAAGATAACAATTTTTTTTGTGTCATGTATCAGATATTTAGAGGCAATAAATTGCTTTAATTTTTCATGTTTTTTATTGGGTGCCTCCTCTATACTGGTTCTCTGGCATTCTCCATATGCCCCCTATCGCCCCACCCTCACCAGTTGCAAATTTCCATTCATTCTCATGGCCATCTTGCCATATTTCCTCTCCCTCCCCACATCTGATCATGAACACCTCCCATTTTTCTGTCCATCATGTTGACATTGTATTTAGGCTTCCCACAAGCATGAATAACAATTGAAGCTACCAAGTCTACTCTATGTGTGTTGATATGCCATAGGCACACAGTTAAACCTAGACATTTATTTTGTTATTATTTCAAGATTTGGTTATTTCATAATATACTCTAGTTCACAATAACTCCTGACTTTGATGATTACAAAACAATATCTCATTTTCTACTCCGAAGTGTTGATCATATCCCACATGTTTCCATATAGAGTTCTAGTTAATCATATTTTAAATGATGTATAAATATGTATTGATAACTGTAGCTTAATTGTGTGGCATGACCAATAGCCTTACTGAAATTGATAAGTTAATGGATGGTAGAATATTTACATAATCCAGTTTGAACTCCTGAGTAAAAAGGATTATAGTTCACTACTGTGGACATGACAATAACTATAACTCAGTTTATTCATCTACAAAGTGGGCAAACTTACAGCAGATAAAACAGTGCTTGGCACAAGTAATATCTTCAGGGAAATTGAAATTCTGTTCCTATTATCTTATTTCTCTCAGAATGATGTGATGCATTTTTCTTTGGCTTTAAGGCTAGGTTGAACCTGATCAAATGAACAGTACTGAAGTGAACAGAAAATTGAAGATACCTGAAGATACTGATTTTCTGTATTTGGTTATGTATCTGTAGGTGAAATGTTTAAACAAAATAGAAATTCTAGTTTAGATTTTGAGGAATCTTCACCCTGTTTTCCATAATGGATTTACTAGTCTATATTTCTCTGTAGTGTGCAAAAAGACCTTAGTTTGCTCATATTCTCATCTACTGATATATATTATAGCTTGCCATTTTAAACATTGTTCTTACAATAGATCATATTTTATCATGGCTTCAATTTAAACTAGTCAGACAATTAGTTAAGTTTTTTTTTTTTTTTTAAAACAAGAAAACCTATTGACCCTTTGTATTCTGGAAAATGCTTGTAACTTGACCCTTGTAAATAATACTGATTTACTTCATTGATCATTTCCCCATCTTCTTAGTCTTAAGTCCTATCTGGCTGAGTTGTACTGCTTGAAGTTATTAGCTGTTAATTGAAACCACAACATTTCTTCTAGTATTATGCAGCACAAAAACAAAATACATTTCTATTTTAATATACATTTTTATTTTTAAATAATTTTATATGTAAATATATTTTAATCATATTCTTCTCTTAAGTCCTTCAAGATCCCCTCCCCATCCTTATCCACTAATATTAAGATTTTTCTCAAAAACAAAGCAATGAAATACTAAACAAACAACAACAACAACAATGAAATAGCAAAAAACAAACAAATTCCCAATTTATTAGAGTAAAACAACTTTGAGAGAACCATTATAAATTCCTGGTTTCTCATAATTCAGACATTTTTGTATGTTTTTCTGTTCATTCGCTTTTGTTTTTTTGTTTGTTTGGCTTCCACTACTTCCATCTAATCTTCTGTAGCCTGAAAGTTTACTTGGCTGTGTTAGACTGGAGGATCCACTGTATGGCAGTTGTTTCCTAGACCATGGAATCAGAGGTGCCACTGAAACCATTCCATTCTTTTCTCTCTGCAAATAGGGTTATTTTTCTCTCATGTTTGCTCTTTTCCTCTCTTCATGAACTTCCCATTCTGTAGAAAGTTGTACCATTGTCCATGACATCTGATCGCTCCTAGTTTGAAAACTGACTTCTTCTTCTGAACATAATATATATTTTAGGGTAAGTTTACTGGATTTTCACAATGGAATATACGTGGAAATATTCAACATATGATTTCACTTTAAAATTGGCATTTATAAATAGTTTATAGATGAAAAATTCTATATTATTAGCAGAAAAGAATTAGAGTGCAACAAGTTGAAAAATTTACAATGGGATCCAAGATGTGGAAACCACTTTCAGTTTGTTTTTTTTTAAATAAATAATTATCAACCTCTTTTTATGTGTCCAGTGTTCTGTCCTTTGTTGAACACTAAATCACTTAGGAACAACAGACATATAGGGGACATTATCTAAGATTTCTGAATTTCATTGTATTGAGGAGGTGAGAGACTCTCAGGACTCAAAGGGAGGGACCTTAGATGAAATGCCTTGCAGTGGGGATAGGGAACCTGTAGAGCCCACCTCCAGCAGAAAGACAGGTCATCAAGTGGAGGGATAGGGTTGCCATCCTATAGTGAAAGACTCTAACCCAGAATTGTTCCTGTCTGAATGAACCTCAGAGACAAAAATGAAGAAGAGCCTGAGAGAAAGGAGGTCCACTGACCAGCCCAACTTGGGATCCATCTCAAGGAGAGCTCCAAGGCCTGACACTATTACCACTGCTATGGTGTGCTTACAAACAGAGGTATATCATGACTGTTCTCTGAAAGGCCCAACAAATAGCTGAAAGAGTCAGATTCATATATTTATACCCAACAGGAGCTGGTGGCACATGTGGTTGAATTAGGGAAAATCTGGAAGAAGCTGGGGTGGACAACCCTATAGAAAGACCAGCAGTCTCAATTAACCTAGATCCCCAGGATCTCTCAGATACTGAGACACCAACCAGGCAGCATACATCAGCTGATATGAGTTCCCAACACATATAGAGTAGATGAGTACCGGGTCTGGACTCAGTCAGAGAAGATGCACTTAGCCCTCAAGAGACTGAAGACCCTAGGGAGTGCGGGGGCTCCAGTAGGGTTGGGGTGGGAACATCCTCTTGGAGAAGTGGGGAGGAGGTGTGGGATGTGGAACAGTTGGAGGATGGTCCAGGAGTGTGATAATGTCTGGACTGTAAAAAACATAAAACAAAGTAAAGAAAGAATAATTAATCTCTTATTCTCTTGCTCTCTTGTTCTGTCTCTTTCTGTCTCTTCCCCTTGTCCCCCCCTCTACCCATTCCCTTCTCCCTCTCTCCACGTGGCCATGGCCAGTCTCTACTTCTCTACTTTCTCCTTCTCTCTACTTCTGTAAAAATAAATGCTAAAACCAAAAAAAAAATGCATTTACTGAAAACAAAAAAGAGAAATATCCTGATATTTTTAGTAAAATAAGAGGAATTTGGAGTCTTTCTGTAGAAGGAAAGCATTTAAGCTAAATCATCAAAATTTAGAAATGATGAAAGTATAGTTGATTAAGCACTGAGTGTGGTTGTTAGAATTATAAGCAATAGCAATGCTTACAGATTTCTGAGAGGATTGGAGTAGGGCAATGAGGGGGGCTCTACCTGAATTCATTCAATGTGGAGATTTGAACAAAAGGCAAGAAAGTATAAGAATTGTCAGGACATTTTCTTAAAACGATAAGTAATATGTTCCTAACAACATCGAGTTACAATCCTTATTGTACTAAACTGGAACTCTTTATATTGACAATAGAAGTATAAATAAGACATCAATATATAAATTTCCACATGACTTGCCAGCACAGCAGCCCAATATTTGGATTTTGGATTGATTGAAAAAGATATTAACATTTATGAGGCTTGCATTTTACAGGACATAATCTTACAATTATGCAAGACATGTAGAAAACATGACAAACTGATGGTAAAGAAACTCAGTTTTACCTTTTGACAATCTGATCCAAGGATACATCCTTGCATTATAAAGAGATAAAATATGAAAGTATGAATTAAATCTTGACCGTCCATTAAGGTTATGAAGTTTGAGTTTTACAAGTTTTCTGATGAGTACATATAAGTTGCCACTTCAGTGAGCCTCTCTACATACTTGTTAGCAAATCCAAGAGGGAGGAGGGAACATAAGAAAAAGAAAGCGAATATTTTTAACGTCATATTTTTCAGAAAGGCAAAAGCAAATTTAAGTCTGTAGATGATATTTTGATTCTTTCACATCCTTTTTGAAAACAAGATGACTAAGAACTCCTATTTCTGGGAGCCTAACTATAACTTTAATTGCCATTTTCCTGCTACACAGTCAAAAGCTGAACTTCAATCTAATTTTTTTTCTTGGTCTTTAAAATTATTTTGATTAAAGGTTTCACTCTATAAGGTGGATATGCAAGAATAATACACAACTGTTTAGCTGAGTTTCCATGTGAATAAATGTATTCAGCAAACAACATTTTTACTATTTATTTCCATTTAAATGACACATATTCTAGCTATATTCACTAATATAACTGCCCATTTGATCATAAATGTGGGACATGAGAATGTACCCCAATTGTATAATGGTTGTCTACTACATGCAAATCCCAGAGTTCTACATCTCCAATCTTAAGAAAGCAGTCTTGAACATCCAGTATTTGTTGTCAGTGGCCATAAGGTATGGAGCATGCATCCTTCGACTTCAAACTATAATGAATAAGATCAAAGAAATACTTCCCTTAGGAATATGTTTAATTTCATAGCTGACAAAATGGTGGATAAGGATTAATGTACTTGACTAAAAATATTTTGAAAAACATATACTCTACTATATGGTTTTGATTCTGTTCTTTTATCATGGATATGAGCAGTTTATTAGACAAGGAATATTAATTGTGAAATCTTCAATAAAATGTTTCCTGCTTCAGATTTTTCAGGTATTCACACTATTTCCTTTTCTGTGTGTAAGATGGGGTTGCTAAGGTGTTTTTTAACTGTTCATTTATAATAAGTGAGATTCAATAATCACTGGTATAGGAAATCATCAAACTCAGGGCTGAAATCAATCAAGTAGAAACAAAGAAAACCATACAAAGTATCTCATTTTAATATTTTATACATATTATGAGTTAATTCATATATTTTCAAACAGAACAGAATTTACATTTTTTTCCTCAGGTACACATAGGACATTTTCTATGGTAAATTTTAGAGAAAATTATACAACAAACCTTATCCTTTTGAAAGTATGAAGATTTTAAGTAGTTTTTCAAGTAGTAGAATGAAACTATAAATCAAAAGAAGTAATATAGAAATACTCAAAATTACAAATAAGTTAATAAACATGCTAATGTAATTTTATAAATGAATAAAATAAGTGAATTTTTGAATATCTTTAAACAATTAGGTATTAAATTGACATGCTTTAAGCTAAAGGAAGTTGGGCAAAAACATAGAAATAAAGTCTCTCTGACTTCTATTCATCTGTTTTTAGAATTTTTATGTGAAATGACTTTCACTTTTCTTGGAAAAGAATAATAAACAAAAGATACTTTAAAAATCTCATTGGTTTTTCTATGTTCACCCTTGCCAAATGCATTAGCATAGCTTTGTTCCTTTATATTCAAACATTTTATTTAATCATATACCTACCCATTCTTCATCAAACCAAAATATGTACAGTTTATCATATTTTTTCACATCATTTCTATGGGCTTCTCTGTTATATGAAACTTAAGCTTATTTTAGTTTTATTTTCATTCAATAAACGTGGAGGATGAAGAAATATGTCACAATTTTTTTCTCCTGCATGTTGCTTAATATCCGAAAGGTCATAGAAAGTTTGTGTAAGAAGTAGGCTAATATTTAAAACTGAATATACTCTTTCAAATATAAAGTAGATCTACAAATATTTTGTTAAATAAATTAGTGAGAATATAAGTTTAGCTCTTTGTGTTTTGTTTATGTATTTCCTGTATTTTTATTTATGGAATTATGTTTTTTTTGTTTTTTATTTTACCCAATCAAACATATTTAAGATTTTAAAAAAATATTCCAATTTTGTGACAGAAATGGAAAATGATCCTTAAGCCGTGTAGACTTGATGCAAACCTGAACATGTGTTTCACATGTTTAATGTTTATGACTGCAGATACAGGTAAGGCATTTGACTAGAAAGGACCTTTATATATCTTTAAATATTGAAGTAGAGTATGAGAACTTGAGCAATGGAACAGAGGAAATATCAAGTTGTATAAATTATTTGAAACCTTCCCTACAGTCTGAGCAGCGGAGTATTAAATATTTAAACTATCATGAGCAAAGGATCTCATTGCGTTGCTTTTTAAGGAGTATTATATGTTCTGCATTTTAAAGTATTTTAGCGGTACATGAAGAAAGAGAAGCATTGAGTATGTGGTGTAAAATGCATTTTATATTAAAAATATGAAAAATTTAGAATTTATACATTTTTTCACTCCACAGAAAATTACATTCTTTGATAGAAAGGAGAGAGCAGATATGTCCACAAACTGTATTCTTCAGATATTATACATTTTCTCCTAATATTCTAGTTTTGTTTTCTTTACATTTTATGCATTAAAAGGCCTGCTAGAGCATTTTAAAATCTTCCAGCAGCACTATTAAATGTATTGATTTCACACCATGTTTCTGAGTAGGCCTTAAAAGGTTTTCAGGTCACAATCTAATTTAAGAACTGGGACCAATGAGAAAATATCTCATTTGCATATGGTGAATTATGCATGAAAGATATAAAAAGTTCCCCGCAGTAATGCCCTAATTATACTTTAATTCATTAACACAAAAATTCGGGTTTAGCTGTACCGCGTGCCTACAACTGGGACAGAATTAAAGAAATGGTACTTTATAAATGAGAATAATGTCTTCACTTGCATCCATATTTAAAATTTCCCTTCTGTTTCTTTTAGAAATGATCAGGGTTGTTTTCAGCTGCAACCTGAAGTATAATGAACAATGTTAAATGTATAAAAATAGAGAGACTGTATCAGTTTATGTTGTTCATTTACCAAACTTAGAGACTCTTGTCACGGCAGGCTAGGAATACTTTAGAACCGTTTCTCTGATTGCCTTCGTTTAACTGCTGCTCCACCATTTATTGGCCTAATTTTGCACAAAATGAAGAACACTTAAAACCTAGGAAAATATACTAGAATTCAGCTTTACCTACCCCACTGTGGAAATAATAAAATGAAAAAGAAAAAACTTTAGAGGCGGTATTTTAAAAAGTATCCTACATTAAAATAAATAAATAAATAAATAAATAAAGTCCATGCTGTTGGCCCTCATCACTGTCTTAAACCAGCAAACAGGAACCTCTAACTTTTATGTTCCTTTCTCATTCAAACAAGCAGCTATCTTTTCTTCTTTATGGCGTGATATTATGTTTCAAACTCTGCAACAAAAAACTGGAATTTCCACATAGAAAACTACACTATGAACTATAAGTCATTTCTAAACCTTTCAAATCATGAATGTTTGCTTTAAAGCCTCTCTGTGTATTTTTTCAGTATAAATTATTTTAAGTACCAATCACTTTGTTTAAACAAATAAAAGAACCTTAAGAACTTTAACTAGAAGTGTATTTTTGTCGTTGTCATTTCTAACATTTGCTCATGAACGGATATTTAAGTGTTAGTCCATTATTTTTTGCTATGAAAAATTTAAAGAGATATCTATTACACACTCAAGATATCCTTGGTGACCTAGTAAAAATTCAGTGGTAAACAGTTATGTGTAATCAAGCATCGGTGGTATACCAGCATGGGTCTGAGGACCCCTGAATGTGAACTGCTCCCAGATGAAACCAATTTAATGCTCCATTGCACACAGAAAAGTATGTATGAATCACAAACTCTGGAGATAAATTAGTGACAGGAACATCTGAATAGGATTCTTTCTAAGTCTCTTATCTGCACCCAGGCAACATGTTTCATACTTACTTTCAAAGATAAAACCACAGGGTAGGTTCCCTTGGTAGTTTCTCATTAAGTAAATAGTTGCCTTCTTCCATTATGTGGGGAAAATAATCCCCTTATTATTTTAGGTACTGTGGCAGCAGACAGAATGAACTGAAAACCATCTGCCCGTTGAACGTCCATCAGTTGACTATCAGGACTTACGTCTTCGCTAACTTTCATGGTCTCTGTGCTATTTTTTTTTGGACATCTCTGAACATTGTAGCCATGGCAAGGTTCAAGAACAAAACAGTGGCTTATCAAGAACAACTTATCAGAGGCCAAACAAGGAGAAGAGATGTTAGCCATCTGTGAGCTCAGGAAGACAGATCTGTGACAGCGCAAGAAGTAGGGTTGTTCAAGATTTCTTTTCTAATTTATTCTCGTTGAAAAAAGTACAAGAGGATGGGAAAAACTGAAATACGTAATGTATATTCTACATATTTGGAGATAATAGTATTTTAAAAAAAATAAAATAGGAAACATAATTTTTAAAAGTTTGTTTTTGTTTTGTTTTTCTTTCACACACTACAAACATCTAAATCATACTTTCCTCACTGAATAGTGAAGATAAACTTTTATTAAGATCTACAATTCTTTTAAGTTGAAGATGCATAAATCAGCCATGAATTCTTATTCCCTACTTTCTTTATCATGGGCAATTATACTTCACTGAGAAGACACACGTTAATTACCGTTCCATTTTACTCTATCAGTTATAGGGTGTTAACAGCTTAATAAGAAATAAGTGAAGGTTTAGATTCTCTAGAGGTAGCTATTCTCATGCAAAGCAGATTCCCTCCTTCTGGATGAGTTTGTATTAAATCAAAACAACAAAATAAAACACATCAAAAAGCTTAACTTCCAATGAATAAGCATTTAAATTTTTAGCAAATAAACTATATTAAAAAGCATTGGATTATAATTTTTTAACTTTCAAATGTAATGCTTCACACCCTCAAGCACTATATCACAATGATCACATTACAGTAGGAAACCAAGCAAAGTCATGGCCACTTACTAGATATGACCGCAGCTTGGTAAGGATTGTGCATTGAGATGTCACTGTGATGCTTGGATGTAGAAACCAAAAGAAAAAGTCATTCAAATTTAACAATGCACAACATGGCAGATTTAGCTAAGCTGGTACTTCATATGTTATTAAATATACTAAATGACAGCAAAATAACTTCAATATTTTATTATCACATCTAATAGCATGTAGGGGTATACATATTGCACTGAATTTGCCGTCTTTGAAATTACACAAGTTTAATTAGATCAGATATATTTCTTTTATAGCCATAATCATTTAGGCAACATTAAACACCATTTAAATTTTGCAAGAACTTCACTTTGAAAGTAATAAAAAATATTATTCCTGTTCTCCTTTATGTTTATCTTGAATTATTTTATTTAAAATTACTTCAAAGTCATCAGTCATCTCTCAGAATCTTTAGCTAATATAGAGCTAAAATATTACAGTGTTACACTACTTGTTGAGTGTTATATTATTAAAAATGCTATCTTCTTTCTTTATGAACTAGAAAAATGTAAATATATAATCACACCAATTTGCTTGAATAATTAAGAAGCAAATATTATTAATATATTATCCAGTAACTTACTAAAATGATACAAACTCAAAATCATATGTCCTTTGATTACAATATGTCATTTTCTATGCTTTATAACTTAGTGTACAGGTTGCATCAACCCAAATAATTACATTTTGACCAAGATAACTTTTCTATTCCCCTGCTTGCGTAACTTTAGTCAGGTTTCTTTCTGACTCCAGGATACCTACTGACTTCTATATTACATCACTTAAGAAAAATTGCAATTCTAAATTATTTACCCATCATTTTGAAATGGAACTCTCGACACCTACTGCCAATTCTATAACCCCAAACTGTCTTTCTTTAGCAAACATCAAAATTTACCAAGAATGATGGTGCCTGTACCACCAAGTTTCTAGGTGAAAGCCTAATGGTAAATAAGATTAATAAACATGGATGGTTAGTGTGGAACTTGCTACTAAAATTCTCTACTGCTTTTTAATGATTAGCCCAACCTCTGAAACAGCCTTTTGCCTTGTAGTTCAGCAATTCATTCCAATCTCTTCATTTATTGCAATTGAATTCGATTGTTTGGGTACATGTATAACTCATGTCCTAGTTTGATTTCTATTGCTGTTAAGAAAAATGCCCCAAATCAACATGAGGGAGAAATGGGTTTATTTGACTTACATGTTAAAGTCCAGGACAGAAGACAAGGCTGGACCTGAAGCAGACTACAGAGGAATTCTACTCACTAGCTCACTTTTTCAAGGTGTATTCAGCTGACTTTCTTACATATCCCTCTTCTACCTGCCCAGATATTTCATTGGCCACAGTGGGCTGATGCATCCCATACCGAGCATTAATTAATAAAATGCCCCACAGACAGACCTACAGGTCCATCTAAAGGGAAGGGTTTCTCAATTACAACTTTCTCTTCCCAAGTGAATCTAAACTTTGTCAAGTTGACAAAAACAAAACAGTATAACAATATGAATTTTATGAGGTTTATATTATTAAGTTACTTGCGTGTGCCAATTACCATTAAAAACTCGTTCTTTTATAAAACGGACAATATATTTGACTTTGTGTTATTGATCCAGTGGAAGACTGATTTTTTGAAGGTTTTCCTGTAATTTTCTTTTTTTTTATTTTCTATATTTTTTATTTACATTCCCAATGATTTCCCCTTTCCCGGTTCCCCCCTCCCCAAAAGTCCCATAAGCCCTCTTCCCACTCCCTGTTCCCCAGTCAATCTCCTCCCGCTTCTCTGTCCTGGTATTCCCCTGCAATGCTACATGCAGTCTTTCCAGGACCAGGGGTCTCTCCTTCCTTCTTCTTGGAAATCACTTGATATGTGAATTGTGTCTTGGGTATTCTAAGATTCTGGGTTAATATCCACTTATCAGTGACTGCATACCATGTGTGTTCTTTTGTGATTGGGTTACCTCACTAAGGATGATCTTTTCCACTGTCAAAAGGATAAAACGGCAGCCAACAAATTAGGAAAAGATCTTTACCAGCCCTACATCTGACAGAGGGCTAATATCCAATATATACAAATAATTCAAGAAGTTAGGCTACAGAGAGCCAAATAACCCTATTAAAAATTGGGGTACAGAGCTAAACAAAAAATTTTCACCTGAAGAATATCGAATGGCTGAGAAGCACCTAAAGAAATGCTCAACATCCTTAGTTTAAAGAAATGCAAATCAAAACAACCCTGAGATTCCTCCTCACACCAATCAGAATGGCTAAGATCAATAAGTCAGGAGACAGCAGGTGTTGGCAAGATAGTGGTGAAAGAGGAACACTCCTCCACTGCTGGTGGGATTGCAAGATGGCACAACCATTCTGGAAATCAGTCTGGTGGTTCCTCAGAAAACTGGGCATGACATTTCCGGAGGACCCTGTTATATCACTCCTGGGCATATACCCAGAGGCCTCCCCGGGATGCTAAGGACACATGCTCCACTATGTTCGTAACAGCCTTATTTATAATAGCCAGAAGCTGGAATGAACCCAGATGTTCCTCAATGGAGGAATGGATACAGAAGATGTGGTATATTTACACCATGGAATAATACTCTGCAATTAAAAACAATGAATTCCAAATCACTTCCCCTTTCCCGTTTCCTCCCTCCCCGAAAGTCCCATAAGCCCCCTTCCCTCCCTCTTTTCTCCGTTCAACCCCCTCTCATTACTCTGTCCTGGCGTTCCCCTACATCCAGTCTTTCCAGGACCAGGGGTCTCTCCTTCCATCTTTTTAGAAATCTATTGATATGCTGATTGTGTCTAGGGTATTCTGAGATTCTGGGTCAATATCCCCTTATCAGTGACTTCATACCATGTGTGATCTTTTGTGATTGGGTTACCTCACTAAGGATGATATTTTCAAGTTCTGACCATTTGCCTAGGAATTTCGTGAATTCATTGTTTTTAATTGCAAAAAAAAAAAAAAAGAAATGGAAATAATGAGTCTGAACAGAGACTGAAGGAAAGGCCATGCAGGGACTGCCCCACCTAGGGATCCATCCCATCTGCAGACACCAAAACCAGACACTATTGCTGATGCCAAGAAGCACTTGCTGACAGCAGCCTGATATGGTTGTTCCCTGAGAGGTTCTACCAGCACCTGACCAATACAGGTGCAGATGCTCGAAGCCATCCATCAGACTGAGCATGGAGACCGCAATGGAGGAGTTAGAGAAAGGACTGAAGGAGCTGAAGGGGATTGAAACTCCATAGGAAGAACAATATCAACTAACCAGACCACCCAGAGCTCCCAGGGACTAAACCACCAACCAAAGAGTACACATGGAGGGACCCATGGCTCCAGTTGCATATGTAGCAGAGGATGGTCTTATCTGACATCAGATAAGGAGTGGAGGCCCTTGGTCCTGTGGAGGCTTGCTGACCCAGTGTAGGTGGATGATATAGTGGTGAGGTAGGAGTGGGTGAGTGGGTGGAGGAGCACCCTCATATAGGCAAAGGGGAAGGGAGAGAGGGGAAATGGGATGGGGGTGTTGTGGAGGGGTAACTGGTAGGGGGGATATCATTTGAAATGTAAACGAATAAAATGATTAATAAAAAAATAATTTAAAAAAAAAAAAAAAAAACAATGAATTCATGAAATTCTTAGGCAAATGGTCAGAACTGGAAGACTGATTTTAAAAGACTGACATTAAGTAAAATTTTCAACACAGAGAGGATAGCTCAATAATAGTGACCAAAATCATTGTAGTGATATTTATAATAGATCATATACTCCATACCAGCCTCTGCTGGTTTTGCCTCAGTATTTCCAAATAGATTGTTACCACTGCCCTTGATTGCCTACTACAACTTAAATGCAATACCCCATTGATGAACACCCTGCAAGCTTCAGACAGAGAGCTTAGAGAATTAATATGAAACTACCATGAAGGCCTTTCCTTTGAAGACCAGCTCTCATACTATCCGAAGATGCTATTCAAGCTGTCAAAAGAGAAAGAGAATTAACAGTCTTCTATGCAGTTTAAAAGCTTATCAACCAAAGAGTTAAGTCAAATGGCAAGATATTTCCTAGTTTGAGGAGATGTCACAACTTAGATGGAAGCCACAATCATCTCATTGAACTTAAGGCCCATTCAATGGGAGAGAATTAATGCCTAATGCATTAACCGAACAAACTAATCATGACTTCTGAGGTCATGGACCCTGGAGGCAAGCTCATTAGCACTTGGTATATCCATTTGCTATACTGGCTGGCTAGCCTCCAGGAGAGCTCCTCCTGCCTCTTCCACTCTAATGCAAAATTTACTGGTTTTCAAATAGGTTGGGGACTTCCAACAAGTTCTCATGTTTGCATGGAAAGCAATATATAACCTATCTTTTCTTTCCCTTGCTCCTCACCTTTGGATTCTGGAAAAACACTAGCTGATAGGATTACACTCTGACTATCAGATGTCTTATGAAGGTAAAGGGGAGAATCTCTCTTCACATACTGAAAGCTACAAGAAGAAGGCAGTATTAGCATTGCATAAATTAAGTCTATTTTATATGGGCCTTCATCAAATCACAAGTGAGAAATCATTGTATTCTAATTACTTATTAATGCTTCAGTTTTTAAAATGATTACATTGGCAATACCAGGATGTTGAAGGGGAAATGTTCAAATCTCAGCCACAAGGTTCTGCTTGTCTCCTATATAGAGAGTATCAGAGATAACATTTCACATGGGTTTCTATGATTATCAATAACTTTAATACAAAATCTATTTCCCATAAAAGCAGAGGCCCTTTTAGTTATTTTATTTCAGTATCATTCTACTATTTCATCCACAATAAATATTTGATGAATAAATGGTTTATGATTTGGCAGCAAGCCACGAAATCCCACTGTGAATAAGAAAATGCCATACAAGCTATTGATTTAAAAATTAAAAGAAAAAGTGTTGCAACTATAAGTTAATAGACATAATGTGTAACTATATTTTTAAATCAGAGCCATAATATAGATATATAAAACTAATAATTATCACATTATATAACTAAAGTGTATCAAGATAGGACTTCCAGGGAGGATTAGGCATCTGGTGGACTTCAAGGACTCATTTTCTTGTTTAAGATCTTGAGATATTGCTATATCAGATCTAGACAAATGTTATATGATATGGAAATCATCTAGAAAAGAAGGTTAAAAATACATTCTGAGAGACTTATAAAACAAGAACACAAGCAGAAAAAAATATGTATATATATAAAAAAAACCTCAGCTCTTTTTTTTAAATTTTCTATATTTTGTTATTTACATTTTAAATGATTTCCCCTTTCTGGTTTGCTCCCTCCCCAAAAGTCCCATAAGCAACCTTCCCTCCCCCTTTTCCCCATTCAACCCCCTCTCACTTCTCTGTCCTAGTATTCCCCTACATCCAGTCTTTCCAGGACCAGGGGTCTCTCCTTCCATCTTCTTGGAAATCTATTGATAAGTGAATTGTGTCTTGGGTATTCCAAGATTCTAGAATAATATCCCCTTATCAGTGACTGCATACCATGTGTGTTCTTCTGTGATTGGGTTACCTCACTAAGGATATTTTCCAGTTTTGACCATTTGCCTAGGAATTTCGTGAATTCATTGTTTTTAATTGCAGAGTAGTATTCCATTGTGTAAATATACCACATCTTCTGAATCCATTCCTCCGTTGAGGAACATCTGGGTTCTTTCCAGCTTCTGGCTATTATAAATAAGGCTGCTATGAACATAGTGGAGCAAGTGTCCCTGTTGCATGCAGGGGAAGCCTCTGGGTATATGCCCAGGAGTGGTAAAACAGGATCCTCCAGGAGTGTCATGCCCAGTTTTCTGAGGAACCACCAGACTGCTTTCCAGAGTGGTTGTACGAGCTTGCAATCCCACCTGCAGTGGAGGAGTGTTCCTCTTTCTCCACATCCTCACCAACAACTGCTGCTGTCTCCTGTGTTTTTGATCTTAGCCATTCTGACTGGTGTGAGGTGGAATCTCAGGGTTGTTTTGATTTGCATTTCCCTAATGACTAAGGATGTTGAACAATGAAAGCACTGCTAAGAGGAAAATTCATAGCCCTGAGTGCCTCCAAAATGAAATGGGAGAGAGTATACACAAGCAGCTTAACGGCACACCTGAACGCCCTGGAACAAAAAGAAGCAAATACACACAAGAGGAGTTGAAGGCAGGAAATCATCAAACTCAGGGCTGAAATCAATCAAGTAGTAACAAATAAAACCATACAAAGAATCAACAAAACTAGGAGTTGGTTCTTTGATAAAATCAACAAGATAGATAAGCCCTTAGCCAGACTAGCCAGAGGGCACAGAGACAGTATCCAAATTAACAAAATCAGAAATGAAAAGGGAGATATAACAACAGAAACTGAGGAAATTCAAAAAATCATCAGATCCTACTACAAAAGCCTGTATTCAACACAACTAGAAAATCTCGAGGAAATGGACAATTTCCTAGACAGATACCAAATACCAAAATTAAATCAGGATCAAATAGACCATCTAAACAGTCCTATAACACCTGAAGAAATAGAAGTGTGTATTGAAAGTCTTCCAACTAAAAAAAAAGCACAGGTCCAAGATGGTTTTTGTGCAGAATTCTATCAGACCTTCAAAGAAGACCTAACACTAATACTCTTCAAACTATTCCACAAAATAGAAACAGAAGGAACACTACCCAACTCATTCTATGAAGCCACAATTATGCTAATACCAAAATCACACAAATATCTAACAAAGAGAATTTCAGGCCAATTTCTCTTATAAATATCGATGCAAAAATAATCAATACAATTCTTGCCAACCGAATCCAAGAACACAACAAAACGATCATTCACCACAATCAAGTAGGCTTCATCCCAGGGATGCAGGGATGGTTCAATATAAGGAAGTCCATCAATGTAATCCACTACATAGACAATCTCAAAAAAAATCACATGGTCATTTCATTAGATGCTGAAAAACTGTTTGACAAAATTCAGCATCCTTTCATGTTAAAGGTCTTGGAAAGATCAGGAATTCGAGGCCCATATCTAAACATAGTAAAAGCAATTTACAGCAATCCAGTAGCCAACATCAAGCTAAATGGAAAGAAACTTGAAGCAATCCAACTAAAATCAGGAACTAGACAAGGCTGCCCCCTCTCTCCATATCTTTTCAATACAGTACTTGAAGTTCTAGCTAGAGCAATTAGACAGCAAAAGGAGGTCAAAGGGATACAAATTGGAAAGGAAGAAGTCAAACTATCACTGTTTGCAGACGATCTGATAGTATACTTAAGTGACCCAAAGAACTCCACCAGAGAACTCCTATAGCTGATAAACAACTTCAGCAAAGTGGCCAGATATAAAATCAACTCAAGCAAATCAGTAGCCTTCCTATACTCAAAGGATAAGCAGGCTGAGAAAGAATTAAGAGAAATGATACCCTTCAGGAAAGCCACTAGCAATATAAAGTATCTTGGTGTGACTCTAATGAAACAAGTAAAAGATCTATATGACAAGAACTTCAAGTCTCTGAAGAAAGAAATTGAAGAAGACTTCAGAAGATGGAAAAACTTCCATGCTCATGGATTGGCAGGATTAATATAGTAAACATGACCATCTTGCCAAAAGCAATATACAGATTCAAGGCAATCCCCATCAAAATTCCAACTCAATTCTTAATAGAGTTAGAAAGAGCAATTCAAAAATTCATCTGGAATAACAGAAAACCCAGGATAGCTAAAACTATTCTCAAGAGTAAAAGAACTTCTGGGGGAATCAGTATCCCGGACCTCAAGCTGTACTACAGTGCTAAAAACTGCGTGGTATTGGTACAGTGACAGGCATGTAGATCAGGGGAACAGAATTGAAGACCCAGAAATGAATCCACACTCCTATCGCCACTTGATCTTTGACAAAGGAGCTAAAACAATCCAGGGGAAAGAAGATAGCCTTTTCAACAAATGGTGCTGGCTCAACTGGAGGTCAACATGCAGAAGAATGCAAATTGATCCATTCTTATCGCCTTGCACTAAGCTCAATTCCAAGTGGACCAAGGACCTCCACATAAAACCAGATACACTAAAACTAATAGAAAGGAAACTAGGGAAGAACCTTGAACATATGGGCACAAGGGAGAATTTCCTGAACAGAACTCCAATAGCTTATGCTCTAAGATCAAGAATTGACAAATGGGACCTCATAAAATTAGTTTCTGTAAGGCAAAGGACACTGTCAAAAGGACAAAGCGTCAACCAACAAACTGGGAAAAGATCTTTACCAACCCTACATCCGACAAACGACTAATATCTAATATATACAAAGAACCCAAGAAGTTAGACTCCAGAGAGCCAAATAACCCTATTAAAAAATGGGGTACAGAGCTAAACAAAGAGTTTTCACCTGAAGAATATCTAATGACTGAGAAGCACCTAAAGAGATGTTCAACATCCTTAGTCATTAGGGAAATGCAAATCACAACAACCCTGAGATTCCATCTCACACCAGTCAGAATGGCTAAGATCAAAAACACAGGAGACAGCAGTTGTTGGCGAGGATGTGGAGAAAGAGGAACACTCCTCCAGCGGCTGGTGGGATTGCAAGCTGAAGAACCACTCTGGAAAGCTTTCTGATTTTGAGCAGAAAAACTGAGAATTGTTTTAGACTTTTTCTTACGAGTTTTTTGACTTGGTCTAAAAGGACAACATAGATTCCATCTGTCTCCTTAAGGACCAAGCCTGCTCCAGAGAGGCAAGTAACCCTATTAAAAAATGGGGTACAGAGCTACACAAAGAGTTCTCACCTGAAGAATATCTAATGGCTGAGAAGCACCTAAAGAGATGTACATCATCCTTAGTCATTAGGGAAATGCAAATCAAAACAACCCTGAGATTCCATCTCACACCAGTCAGGATGGCTAAGATCAAAAACACAGGAGACAGCAGTTGTTGGCGAGGATGTGGAGAAAGAGGAACACTCCTCCACTGCTGGTGGAATTGCAAGCTGGTACAACCACTCTGGAAAGCAGTCTGGCGGTTCCTCAGAAAACTGGGCATGACACTCCCGGAGGATCCGGCTATACCACTCCTGGGCTTATACCCAGAGACTTTACCTGCATGCAATAAGGACACATGCTCCACTATGTTCATAGCAGCCTTATTTATAATAGCCAGAAGCTGGAAAGAACCCAGATGTCCCTCAACGGAGAAATGGATTCAGAAGATGTGGTATATCTACACAATGGAATACTACTCTGCAATTAAAAACAATGAATTCACGAAATTCCTAGGCAAATGGTCAGATCTTGAAAATATCATCCTTAGTGAGGTAACCCAATCACAAAAGAACACACATGGTATGCAGTCATCACTGATAAGGGGATATTGACCCAGAATCTCGGAATACCCTAGACACAATCCGCATATCAATAGATTTCTAAAAAGATGGAAGGAGAGACCCCTGGTCCTGGAAAGACTGGATGTAGGGGAATGCCAGGACAGAGTAACGAGAGGGGGTTTAATGGAGAAAAGAGGGAGGGAAGGGGGCTTATGGGACTTTCGGGGAGGGAGGAAACGGGAAAGGGGAAGTGATTTGGAATGTAAATTAAAAAAATAAAATAAAAAATAAAAAAAAAATATTTATTTATTTATGTATTTATTTATTTTAATATGTTTACACTTCAAGTGTTATACTTTTACCTGGTTTATCTCTCTCTTGGAAACCCCCTATACCATCCCCCCTGCCTCTGCTTCTATGAGGGTGTTCTTCCACCCACCCATCTACTCCTGCCTCCGGACCTTGCTTCCCCTACACTTGTGCATCTATCGAACCTTCATAGGAACGAGGACCTCTCCTCCCATTGATGCCTGACAAGGCTAACCTCTGCTACATATGCAGCTGGAGCCATGTGTACTCCTTGTTTGTTGGCTTAGTCCCTGGGAGCTCTTGGGGATATGGTTGGTTGATATTGTTATTCTTCCTCTGGGGTTGCAAACCCTTTCAGCTCCTTCAGTCCTTTCTCTAATTCTTACATTGTGTACTCTGCACTCAGAGCAATGGTTGGCTGCGCGCATCCAATTCTGTATTTATAAGGCTCTGGAAGGTCCTCTCAGGAGACAGATATATCAGGCTCCTTTCAGCAAGCCTTTCATAGCATCCAGAATAGTGTTGGAGTTTGGCAACTATATCTGGGATGAATCCCCAGTGGGACAGTCTCTGGATCGCCTTTCCTTCAGTATCTGCTCGGCACTTTTTCTCCATATTTCTTCCCGTATTTTGTTCCCTTTTCTAAGAAGAACAGAAGCACCCACACTTTGTACCTTCTCCAAAACTGACCGTATAATCGGTCACAAATCAGACCTCAACAGATATAAGAAGATTGAAATAATTTCATGCCTCCTAACAGATCACTACAGACAAATGGAAGATGAACAATGCTCTACTCAATGATAACTTGGTCAAGGAAGAAATAAAGAAAGAAATTAAAGACTCTTTAGAATTTAACTAAAATGAATGTACAACATACCCAAACTTATGGGAGAAAATGAAAGCAGACCTGATTTTTAAAAAAGCTGTAAAAAATCAACTCCAGGAATAGACCATAAGTTCCAGAAACTATGCCAGAAGACATATAAAATCCAGAACAAGATGATAAACACCTCTCCCAAAGAATAACCTGGGGATAACCACAAAAAATGAGGAAATATCTTATCTCAGAATGACCCATCTGTGCTGGGCAGCCCCTTTTATCACATGGTTGAAGCTAATGACATTTATCAGAATGCAGACTGCTGATCACCTGTGACCCCAAGCACCCACCTATGAAATTTTAGATTACCTAATCCTTCTAGAGAGCTCCCCTGGTTCCCTTTAAGAAAGGCTGCATGCCTTTGTCTGGAGTCACTGTTTTGGAGAATAGTTGACCCGTGCATGCTGGATGTTTCTGCAAAATAAACACTCTGTTATTGCATACTCTCTGAGACTGGGATTTTCCTTCAGTGATTTTTTTCAGACACTTACAGGTAGGAAAATAAAAAAAAATATAGAAACTTTTCTGACTTTGGTCATGAACTATCTATCCAGAGAGCTTTTAGAATTTTGGCTAACAAAGGGAAAGCTTTTAAAATAGCAAGAAATAGCTGTGTAGATCAGAGAAAACACCCCCCCACACACACACCCAAACAAACACACACAGCTACACACATGCACACACACAAAACACACAGAGAAAGACAGACAGAGATAGAGAGACAGAGAGAGGGCAGAGAGAGACAGTGAGACAGAGAGAGGGAGAGACACAGAGAGAGAGATGGAAAGAGACAGAGACAGAGCAATCTGGAAAGCCATCTCATAACCTAGGTTGTCAGTTTGGACCTACAGTTTGACTTAAAGTCAATTGTTTCATAGCTCCAAACACCCCTCTTTCAGGAAGCTGGACCTAGTCTAGACAAGTCCTTGGCAGACATTTAAATTTAATTTTCCTCTATCCAGAAATATAGCATGATATTTGAAATTCAAAGGGGATTTGACCAGGAAAATCAAGTAGTTCAAGCTGAAAAGTAAGCAAACAAACAAACAAACAAATTATTACTGATTTGGATATTCTTAGTAAACTTGAAAGAAAATATTGTATCCAAAGAATCAGGAGTAAATGATAACTTGGGACTTTCGGGGAGGGAGGAAACGGGAAAGGGGAAATGATTTTGAATGTAAATAAAAAAATAATTTGTATATTCATGCTCAGTTTTAACCTGCCCTTAGGGACTGTTAAGTAAAAAGAGAATGTTGTTTGAATGAATTAACAAAGGCCCTGAAGAAAAGACTGCTTCTTTACTATGTGACAGCATGACATTTTTGCTAATCAAAAGAATAAAACTCTTTTCATGGCAAAAAGTAAAAGAAAACAACTGGCTTCTAAAAACATAAGACAACAACAGCAACAAAACAAAACAAAAACAAAAAACAATAAACAAACAAAAACAGCATTTGTACTATTTTTTAAAACATTGTGGAACAAGATAGTAAACATTATGTTCTCTTGGTTAATAATTTTGTATGTACCACAGATATGAACAGGTTTTATTACTTGGTCCTTGTCATAGACACAATACAAATATGATTTTAAAATCCTTAAGTTTTAGAAAGTAGTGCTTCCCCAATCACAAAAGAACACACATGGTATGCAGTCACTGATAAGGGGATATTAACCCAGAATCTCGGAATACCCTAGACACAATTCACATATCAATAGATTTCCAAGAAGATGGAAGGAGAGACCCCTGGTCCTAGAAAGACTGGATGTAGGGGAATGCCAGGACAGAGAAGCAAGAGGGGGTTGAATGGGGAAAAGAGGGAGGGAATGGGGCTTATGGGACTTTCGGGAAGGGAGGAAACGGGAAAGGGGAAATGATTTTGAATGTAAATAAAAAAACCTTAGAAAATAAAATAAAATAAAAAAGAAAGTAGTGCTTCTTTTAAGTATTAAGCAACTATGTGATTTCCTCTGTCTCTCTCTGTCTCTATCTCTCTGTGTGTCTGTCTGTCTGTCCCTTCCTCTCTCTCTCCACATTGCTCTCTATTGTCTCCTTCACTTTTCCCTTTTCCTCATCAAAGAGATTAAGCAATATAATCTAAGAGGAGGCTGATATTCATTGGATTAATTATTTGGTATATTTGACCCCTGACACTGAATGTTAACTTTGATTGGTCTTTTGACTATTTATCTTCATATGTACTTTGGCTCATTTGTATCTATTAATATCTCCTCAGGTACATGGTAATTAATCATTGAAGAAATAATGTGGATGCATGATCGCTTCAAATTTCCATTTTAAATGTTTATGGTGAAATTATTTCAGATATATAAACATAACTTACATGCACTATATTTATAATAATACAATCATGTTTTAGGGAAGTATTAAAATATCATGCCAGAAATTTGATTGATCCTAAATTTATTAAGGTATTTTAAACCTGAACTTAAGCTATTTGATTGCAAATATTTTATTATTAATTTATATAATCATATTTCCTAGAAATTGGGTTTTTGTAAATTTTCAAATTTAATCTCAAATTCTATTCACTAAATTATGCTCATTAATATTATCTGAGAGCATTTCTTAAATGTTGGAATATGGAAAATAGGCAATTTATCACTTTCTATGTAAAGTTAGAGTACCTTACTTGACATTTCTTCTGTTGAAACTGATAATCAGCAATTTGTTTATCCAGTCACCAGTTTGGAGACATTATTAACTGATGAAATTGTCACTTCAAATGGTTTCTTTTCTCTATTCAGAAGGTAATAATTTTTGCGTTATGGATAGCATATGTTAAAAGCACAATTTTTAAAAAGTAACTTTTATTTGCCAGATTTAGTTGATATCTCAGAAGATTACCTCTGAATAAGCTCACCATTTCTAATTCTTTCTGAACTCTGAATTCTTTCTCAACTCAGCTATTCTAAGTCAAAATCCTCTCCAAGTTGGCTGATTTAAACTGGCTTCTCTCCTATACTGACTGAATTGCTCTGCTTGACCTCTAACTTTGACAGTTTCTTCTAATTCTCTGGCTCCTTTTCATTCTCTGGCTTGTTCTGCTTTCACCTGCAACCTGTCTCCATAAATCTGTCAATCTTCCCTAGTAAACTTTCTCTCTGTGTGTCTCTCTGTATCTCTGTGTCTGTCTCTGTCTCTTTCTCTCTCTCTGTCTCTCTCTTTCTCTCCTTCTGTCTCTCTGTATCTCTCTCTGTCTCTCTGTCTCTCTGTCTCTCTCTCTCTCTCTCTCTCTGTGTGTGTGTGTGTTTGTGTGTGCGTGTGTGTGTGCGTGCATGTGTGCATTGCTCTCATAAGTCTTTTCTGTCTGTTCTAATGATAGGCATATCCTCATTCTGTCAAATCTTCCTCTGGCTTGTTATATTTTTTTTTAACCCCTCATTTAGATAACACTTTCAAACTTCTACAAACTAATGTTACTTCCATGGTTTGTGATCAAAGATGTGTACAAACAGTGAGTCTGTATTCCAGCCTGAGGGATTAATGGTGTGTCATCCCAGGCAGATCACACAGACTTATAACATCTTTGGCCGGAGCAGCCATGTTTCTGTATCAAAATTCCTATATACCTTGCCTCTTTCTGATTAAGCTAAAAACTGTACACAGTTTAACTTTTATAAGAGAAATAATTATCAATCCCGCAAATGTAACAGTCTGAATGTACTTACGAAGATCCACTGATGTAATGAGCCTTCATATCTGCAGGGGCTGGTCTGCTTTCTGAATCATCTGCACTGCTATTTTTTCTCCATCTCTCCCTTCAGAGTCCTGTCTTTCCTCTTGAAGCAACTCTTATTCCGATCATATTCATATCAATTTTGATGGAACCTGAGTCTTTCATCACCTGTAGAAATATGTATAAAACTTCTTTCCCAGTGTAACACTTTCCCTGACTTCCATTCTGATGTTAACACACTTTTAAAGTGTACAGGTGAATCGAATTCAGCAATTTTTCTACAATTCAGTGTCCTTCAGTAGCTGTTGTCCCTGTGTCATTGGCATTCCAAAAATTAATAAGTATTGTTCAGTCTATTTCTGGACTCTCTTTGTCCACATTTCTGTTTTTTTAAGCTTCTCCTTTAAAGTACAATTAGGTCTTTCTCTATCTGTTTGACCTGCTGCATTGTATGGTATATGTGTAATTTATTTTATATTACAGTGTACAAAAATCCATTTCTTTTTACTAGAAACATATACAGTGAGATTATTAGTCTTAACCTGTAATGGTTTCCCCTTAAGAGCCATCACCAACAACATATATGTGATTACAAAATCTTTTCAGAAGTAAAAGCTAAAGCCCATTGAAATAACTCAACTGAACCCTGAATTGCCTGAACTCAACTTAACTGCACACAATGAACTACTCTCCACTCCAGACTGACTGTCTATGCTGCTCCTAAATAGCTTCTCTTCAAGAGCTGTCATGGGGAGGATTGTGTGTATTGTATCTCTGAGTCACTCTGTCAAATCTTTCTTGGACTTGGCACTTTGTCAGCCCCTAAATTATCACTTTCAAAGATAGCTGCTCCCTTCCACAAACTAACATCACCTACATTGTTTGGGATTTAAGGTGTATACTAAGTGTGCTTTTGTATTCTAGGGATAGAAATTAAAGGAATATCATTTAACCAGCTCTCAAAGACCTGGAAGGTCTTTGAATGCTATTCCGTGCCAGAGCAAACGTGATGGATTAAAATTATTCTACAACTATTAAGTCCTTATTACTCATAATATTTACTCTACATGGTTATTGAATCCAAGTTTTAATTGAAAAAATACAGACTAGGAGAAACACAGTGATGATTTAGGCATACGTGCTTAGTCAGATTCAAGCTCTTTGACAAAAGCCTAACTTGACTGTATTCCAAGAGATTGTGTTGCCAGATACTTGTGTCCCTACCTGCCAATAATATTAAGAAATGTTTTCAGAACGAAGTATTTTTCACCTCACTGTTCACATCATCATACATATATATCTATTCTGACTGAAAATATGACCTTCATTTAGTTTTATGAATCGCTTCTTGGGATGAGGCATTTTACAATGACCCAAGAAGATTGCCAAAGAAACCTTAAATGTGGAACAAATGTATTCAAGTCAGCAGATGTAGAAACTTAGTTTATAAAAAAAAATACAGTTTATTGAGGAAGGGTGTTATATTTTAAATTAATAAAGCTTTCAGGGGCCTGGGAACATAGCTCAGTTGATTGAGCACTTAAAAGTATGTACGATACCATGTTGTTTTGGAATCTTTTCTGTAATTCTTTCAGCTTCACACACAAAAGCTTAGGAGCTTCTGGTAGATTCATGTTCATGGTCCTTAGTTAAACCTTGTGTAAACCATTCACTTTTATCTTGTGTGATGTTTAAATCCAAAAGGATCTCAAGGTTTAATAAAGAGCCTATTCTAAGAATATTGCAAGTTACAAACCAGGTCAAATTTGTCTAAATATCTTTACAGGTTTTTTTTGGTCTGAGAATGTAAGAAGAGCTGATAATAATGACAATAAAAAATATCAGTATGTTTTTTACTTACTTCCTAACTTTTATACACTATCAGTTGAACAGGCCACATATTAGGTAAATGAAAAATTTGTGAATGAAAAATGTATAGTAAGTGTTCAGTAAGAATGAAAGCTCGCCTAAAGTAGGACTAATGAAGGAGAGAGAATGGTAGTTACATAACTCAGTTATAGAAACATGAATAAATTAAATTAAACCAAAATTACACAGAACCCCATAATCCTAATATGATTATAGTCAGTGAGATAATATGTAAATGCAGCTTATGATGAATTATTAGACACTTTAAAGTTGTAAATGTGTCCATTCAAACATTTTTTCATGTGATTAGTCATAAATAATTAAATTAGATGAAGAATACAATTTTATGCACTGATATATTCTTTTTAACATTAATGACCAATTTGCTCAATAATTTAAGTATTTCAGTAAGAGCAATAAAACATTATTTCTTACCAACTTTATCAGATATTAAAATGAAGGTGGTAAGAAAACAAATGTATTTTAAGTCTAATTGATAGTAAAAATAATTTGTCAAAACTATAAAATGCAATATATTATTTATATGGTGAGAAATGAAAGTAGTAAAACATAATACTATTTCAAAAGGCAGGAATGGAAAACATGCTTTGCAAAGAGTTTCCTATTTATTTATCAATTGTAGGAAAAAGCTGGAAGAAGCTGAGGAGCAGGGCCACCCTGTAGGAGGACCAGCAGTCTCAATTAATCTGGACCCCCATGATCTCTCAAACATTGGAACACCAACCAGGCAGCATACACCAGCTGATATGAGGCCCCAAGACATATACAGCAGAAGACTGCTGGGTCTGAGTTTAGTCAGAGAAGATGTACCTAACCCTCAAGAGACTGGAGGCCCCAGGGATTTTAGAGGTCATGTGGAGTGGGCTGGTGGAGGTGGGGACATCCTAGTGGAGACAGGGTGGTGGGGAGGAGGTATGGGATGTGGAACAGTTGGAGGGTAGACCTGTAGGGGAATAAAATATTGGGTTTAAAACAAACAAACAAATAAATAAATAAATAAAAATTGTAAGTAAATAATAAATGATTTCTACTACACCACTAAGAATAAGCTACTTTCCCTACTTATTAGTTGACAATAATTTGATAATCTTTGTTACTTTAAAAAATCTATCAGTTTGGGGTTTTGTTTGTTTGTTTGTTTGGTTGGTTGGTTGATTTTCCAAGACAGGGTTTCTCTGCGTAGCCCTGGCAATCCTGGAACTCTCTCTGTAGACCACGCTGCCCTCAAACTGAGAAATCCACTTGCTGCTGTCTCCCAAGTGCTGAGATTAAAAGCATGTGCCACTACTGCCTGGCCAGTTCTTTTTATGAAGATTTCATTATATTCACACTATGTAATAATCTTACTAAACAGGATTGGGCTGTATTTTCATGCTAACAATTAAAATTTCATGTCAAAAGCTACATTATAACTTACTTAACTTTGTAATCCTTAATTGAATAAATATCTGTTGATTAAACTTGAAATCACTGTTATCCTTTCAAATCTTAGCAGAGTTTTTGAAAAGGCAATGTGCATACCTGAGTCAGAGAAGGGAAAAGAAATTTATACTGAAAAAAAACCTCTCCCTTTAAGAATTACCCTCCTTATTTTCCCTTTAAATACAAACAAATAACAAGGCATATCACCTGCCTCTGTGTGTATACAGGCAGTCTGCTACATTTTATTTATGGCAGATTGGTTCTGTCAATTAAAAATACATCTTGAAATTATTTTCATATCAGTGCAGATTTTTTCCACTGCATTTCCGAGCATGATAACAACACATTCCATTACAGGGAAGCATTGAATTATGTCTTTCCTTAAAAACAAACAAAAATAACAAACAAAACAAAAACGAAGAAGAAGAAGAAGAAGGAGGAGGAGGAGGAGGAGAAGGAGAAGGAGAAGAAAGGAATGCTAAAAGAACTTTTACACACCAATGAAAATAAAACAGAAGGCAAATTCAACACACGCTATTTAGCATACATATATCAATAGCAAAAACTTATGCTTTTTCTAAGGATATTTTCAAGGTATGAATATGTAATTCACAAGAGCATCTCTACATGAAGAGATAATATAAAGGGACCTTTACGGTAGTGAGGTGCTTGCTTTTTACAGGTATGATATTTATTTTATCTAGATTATGAAAAGTTGTTCAGATATTTTAATTGCTAGTATTGCCCATAGTAAACGTGTTACTCAGTTGAAATTCAAAGATAATTAAACATAAGAAATATATTCAAGTTATCCAAATGAGCCACTAACACCCACTCCTAACCCCCCCCCCCGCCACCACACACACACAGACCACTACCACCACTACCACTACCACCACCACCACCACTACCATTACCACACACACTTCAAAATCTCCTGTGGTAGCCGGGCGGTGGTGGCGCACGCCTTTAATCCCAGCACTTGGGAGGCAGAGGCAGGTGGATTTCTGAGTTCGAGGCCAGCCTGGTCTACAGAGTGAGTTCCAGGATAGCCAGGGCTACACAGAGAAACCCTGTCTCGAAAAACCAAAAAAAAAAAAATCTCCTGTGGTAGCAAGTAGTGCTTGCTACTACCTAGTGATCCATCCCATATACAGTTACAAAACCCAGACACTATTATCTATGCACACAAGTACTTGCTGACTGGAGCCGGATTTAGCTGTCACCTGGGAGTCTCTGCTAGTGCATGACAAATACAGAGGGGGACACTCTCAGCCAGCCATTGAACTGAGCACAGGGTCCCCAATGGGGGAGCTAGAGAAAGGACACAAGGAGCTGAAGGGGTTTACAGCACCATAGGAGGAACAACAATATGAGCCACCCAGTACTCCCAGAGATCCCAGGGACAAAAACATCAACCAGATAGTACACATGGAGTTACCCATGGCTCCAGACACAAAGGTAGCAGAGGATGGTCTTGTCGGACATCAAAGGGAGGAGAGGCCCTTGGTCCTCGAAAGGCTCAATGCAGCAGTGTAGGGGAATACCAGGACATGGAAGCTGGAGGGGCCTGGGGAACAGGGGGAGGGGAGATGGCTTATGGAACTTTCTGGGGTGTGGGGAATTACGAAAGGGGAACTCACTTTAAATGTAAATAAAGAATATATCTAATTTAAAAAAAAAGATGAACTCAGTATCCAGTTGTGTCAGGTACTAGTAAAACCTTATTTTGCTGTTAGTTTTGTAGAGTCTCACAATGTATCTCATATAGGTGCAGTACTAGAGCTGTAGCTCAGGCTAACCATGAACTCATTATCTTCCTGCCTCAGTCTCCAAGAGTTACACCCAACAGGTGTAGGCCAACACATAATGCTGAAACAGTCTTTAAATACAAACTTGTAAAAAGGAGCTAAAATATCTTATTAGTAATCAAAGAAGGAGAGCATGTCCCACTTGCTTTCTACACTTATTTTTTGATTGGTTGGTTGTTTTTATTTATGTTCTTTATTTACATTTCAAATGTTATCCTGCTTCTCGATTTCCCACCCCCCCACCAGAAACTCCCTCTCCCAACCTTCCTCCCAATGTTCCTATGAGGGTGTTCCCCCACCCACTCCCACCTCTCCTCCCTCGATTTCCCCTACATAGGGGCATCGATTCTTCATAGGACAAAGGGTCTCTCCTCCCACTGATGTCTGACAAGATGGTCCTCTGCTACTTATGTGGCTGGAGCAAGGGTCCCTCCATGTGTACTACTTGGTTGGTGGTTTAGTCCCAGGGAGCTCTGGAAGTCTAGTTGGTTGATATTGTTGTTCTTCCTGTGGGGTTGCAAGCCCCTTCAGCTCTTTTAGTCCTATCTCTATTCCTCCACTGGGGACCACATACTCAGTTCAATGGTTGGCTGCAAGCATCTGCTTCTGTATTTGTCAAGCTCTGGCAGAGCCTCTCAAGAGACACCTATATCAGGCTCCTGTCAACAAGCAGTTCTTGGCATACACAATAGTGTCTGGGTTTGGTGACTATATATGGAATGACTCCCCAGGTGGGAGAGTCTCTGGATGGCCTTTCCTTCAGTCTCTGTTCCACACTTTGTCTCCATATTTGCTCTCATGAGTATTTTGTTCCCCTTTTTAAAAAGGACCAAATCACCCACACTTTGAACTTCCTTCTTGGGCACCATTTGATATGTAAATTGTGTCTTGGGTATTCTGAGCTTCTGGTCTAATATCCACTTATCGGTGAGTGCATACTATGTGGGTTCTTTGTGATTGGGTTACCTCACTCAGGGTGATATTTTCTAGTTCCATCCATTTGCCTAAAATTTTCATGAAGTCATCGTTTTTAATAGCTGAGTATTACTCCAGTGTGTAAATGTATCATATTTTCTGTATCCATTCCTCTGTTGAAGGACATCTGGGTTCTTTCTATATTCTGGCTATTATAAATAAGGTTTCTATGAACATAGTAGAGCATGTGTCCTTGTTATATGTTAGAGCATCTTTTTGGTATATGTCCAGGAGTGGTATAGCTGGGTCCTCAGGTAGTAATAGGTCCAATTTTCTGAGTAACTGCCAGACTGATTTCTAGGGTGCTTGTACCAGCTTGTAGTCCCACCAGCAATGGAGGAGTGTTCCTCTTTCTCCACATCCTCACCAGCATCTACTGTCATCTGAGTCTTTAAAATAGAAATCTTCAGCTTTAGAAAAGCAATATTACTAACTAACTAAATAAATGAATAAATGAATCACCAAAATGCTGGTAACATCATACATAACAAAAAAGTGAACCATTTGTTCCAAGGTCATCACATGTATTTATGCAAATATTCCAGCATTTCCTAAGGAATTTCAGATCCTTGGTGTCTCTATTCCTCTAGATCATTGGCTTTCTCTTAGAAAACAAGAGAGAAGCAAGAATAGATGAAGACAAGGAAGCAAGTAGATGCATATCGCAAAAGGGTCATTGTGAGCAGGAAGTTCTAAAAGGGTAAAAATTACAAATCTACACATGATTACCACCATGAAATAGCGTGCCTCTTCTGATCCCAGGCAAAATTGCTTTGCTTGCTTGCTTCCTTCTTTCCTTCCTCCATCTCTCCCCTCCCTCCTTCTCTCCTTCCCTTTCTTTCCCTTCCTTCTCCCTCCTCCCTCCCTCTCTCTCTCCCCACTCTGACAGTTCTCCAAATCAATATATATGAGTAAGTCTCTAGACAAAATTTTCATCAATAATATTGATTATGTCTTAGAGAAACATTGAAAGAGTAAGACAAGCAATGTAAATACTAAGATAAATAGATACTTTCCTTCTAAAAATGTATTCCTATAGTAGCTTGGATGGAGCAGGAAATAGTTTTAACTGCATATCAAAATAATTTCATAGAAATGTGAACAACAAGGTATCTATTTCTGTCTCTTTCCCTATTTAGGTTTCTCTTTTCTCTTCTCCCATATAAGTACATAAATATGTGGAGACGTGTGTGTGTGTGTGTGTGTGTGTGTGTGTGTGTGTATGTGTGTGTATGTGTGTGTGTGTGTTAGTGAGACAGGCAGAAACAGAGATACAGAGAGATCAGAGACAGAGAGAGAGAGAGAGAGAGAGAGAGAGAGAGAGAGAGAGAGAGAGAGAGAGAGAGAAACAGTTGTCTCTGAAAATATTTGCAGCAAGAAATAAAATTTAACCTGAATCTCACTGCCTGAATGACACCAGACAAGGATTCACTTGTTTCTAGTATTAATTATTCCAAGAAGTAAGGATGTCAAAATGAACTAAATATCCCTTCTTTCCTTTTCTGCTTGCCTGTTCTTTATCCAAACATCTTGTCTTAATGGCCACCAAAACTTGATTCAAGCTTTGTGTATGGAGAGCAAAAGCTTCAGCTCCAACACTTCTCTCAGAAACTGCCTTCCATTTCCTTCCTGCTCGTTCTTGTTTCTTGCAATCTCTCACTTAAGCTTCATAATTACCTCATTCTAGGACAATCAATCTTCCATACAGCTGCTAGAAGGCTCCTTCTAAAAGATAAATCTGCTCTTATTATTCCCTTGCTAAAAATAAATAAATAAATAAAATAAAACAACAAAAGCCTTCCACAATCTCCCATTGCCTTTGGGGAGAATTCAAAAACATCATGTCTGTCACAGCACAGTGCCCCCCAGGTGACACTGACCTGCCTACTTTGTTCTCTTTCTGCATTCTCCTTCTCCCTCAAAGTGTGTTCTTTTTTTCTATTAAAGTGTCTTTGTTTGCAAAGCCTCTGTCTACCCCATAGGCTAAATTGATGAGTCTCCTGGTCACAATCATTTTTTTCCTTGAATAAAATCACTTATTTGCAGCTTTCCCTTTTGAGTGCAAATATTTAAAGCCAAACACTGTGTTTTATTTCCCTTTAATTCCTTAATATTTGGTTCAGCTACTTGCTCATTTCTTACCATGTTAAAAGTATATTTTAAAGTGACATAGATGACAAATTAACTGATAAAGGTAAACAGACACAGAAGAGAAATGATAGCAAATCATAGAATATACATTGGAAATCAGAATCTTTAACAACGTGTCTATTTTTGAATATTGGATGTTTGCCTTTGGGTCCTTAAAAGTTAATTAAAATGTTTTTCAGGTCCATTAGAAGATTTTAGTACATGTGTATCAAAATATACTGTTCAGAAATAAAATGTTGTGTATAATAACCTTATTATCAAAGTTATATTAAGCATAAATAGGACTTTAATCAGAGTATTGTGTGTTAACATAGCCAACTCTTGTGTTTTTGAATTCTGAATATATGTTTATGTGTTTTATTAGTTTTAATAAGACATCAAAACACTCAAGGGTACATTTTTACTATTGCATTTATTCGTGCCTAGGGTAAACTATGAACTGACAAACCAAAGGCTAAGTGCTTTAACTACCCAAATTATGTATTAGTGGATCAATAAAACATACCCTGGAGTATCTTAATCTTATAATATGTCTCCTAGTTCTTATTAAAAGGGAAAAAAGTAATTAATCTTGAAAGAAAGCTAATATTTCAGAATAATGTCACACTTCTGCTACATATCTCATGCAAGGCATAAAAGAAAAGGGTGTTCCTTTCTTGTAGAAGATGGTGTGCAGAAATGATGAGTTATGCTATACACCAATTTCAAATAATTCTTCTTTACAAATATTCAACAGAATGATAGCTTAGGTCCATAAAGCATTGGTATATATAGGTTTGGTATCTTCATGCCATTTCAATCCAGGATAAAGGCACTATTCATTGGGGAGTTACATTTTATTAAATTTATCTTGCAACCTGTACTTTACCATAAATATCATCCATCTCTGTGTGTCATCACAATTGTATGACTGCTACACTTTCTTGGTGTTGTTCTCCCTTTACACTGTGTTTGGTGGTAACTTATTCCACTGTCACCAATTTTGTCACACTCAACATACTGACTGGCACATTGTAGATTTCCAACAATATGTAGCTCAAAGGTATAACAATTATATAGCTAGGTTGGTAGACAAATGTGCTTTTGAGGTTTCAATTAGATATGTAAGTGTATTAAAATCTATGCATTATATATGTGATAATATTCATGTATGAATAATACATTATAATAAAAATCACAAAAGAAAATTATTATGTAGTGAAGTCTAATGATGACACTTTGTTCAGATGGCGTTTTACATATTTTCACAGCATCACTAAAAGTGAAGTAGGAAAATATGAAGCTGTCTCACTATGATAAGTTTGTGGCTAAGGATGATGCCTACACTGATTATGCAAATAATAATGCATCCTGACAGAAGTTGAATCAAATTTAAAATATGCATTACCACAAATCCCACCTTAGTTTCATTGTGATATCTTAAAAATAAGAACATTAAGATTTGTTTACAAAAATTGACAATTTTCATTCTTCATAATGCAGTTATTTTGAGAAAATTCATCAAGGTTGTATAACGTCATTTACCATAACTGGGTGATGTATCATACTGAAACTATCCAATCCTTATGGCACAAAGTTAATGAAGAAGTTTTCTTTTTGTCCCAACCTATAAACTAACTTTTAAAGCTAATTAAAATGTGCTGGATATAGAAATAAATATTGCTTATTCGTTATTTGAAATAATAGTTATTTTAAAAGCATCCTTAGTTATGTAGAAAAGTTGTAAGACTAGATATTTTAATTCATTTTTGTCAAATTAATTTTTTAAATTGTCAACAAATTAATTTCTACATATATTTTACATTAGCATTTTAATAATTAAAATATGTTTAGTAGTTCTTTCAGAATGTTGTATTGTATTTTGATCATATTCAACTATCTCCTCCATCTCTTCTTAAACACCCATTTCCCCACAAATTTCCAACCAACTTTGTGTCTTAATGTTTTTTAGATCTACTGAATACTGAGTACTGTTAATGTTACCTATACACACTTTGATATGCAGTAATCCACTGGAGCATGTTAGATGTACCAATCACTATACCCATAAAAATACTAACATTTTTGTCTTATGTTATCAGTTATGAATTGTTCCTTAGCAAGGGGTGCAACATATTGCTGATTACAGACTCCATGCTAGAATTCTGTCTTGCATGAACTTGGGCAGTTCTTACACATGCTGTCACAGTTCTTGTGAGTTCATATATGAAACTCCCCTATTGTTTTCAGAAAAAAAAACTGTTTCCTTAAATCATCACTGCCTATGGCACTGTCTTCTTAGATCACTGAACACTGCAAAGGTTGTATGATGTAGCTGTCTCATTTAGAGCTGAACTCTCTGTAGTCAGAGACATTCTCTTCGTCCTTGACCAAATCATCATCTACTCCAAAACAAAGATTCTTTATGAGTTTTTGAGATGTGCTAAGCTATGGGTATAATGTCAAGACATTAACAATCAGTTTCAACCTATGTTCCTTTAACAAAGTAATGGCAAAATAGACAGTATAAGATCTGTTTAGTCATAGATCCTTCGTCCCCAAACTGTGCCATGAATAGGATCTGCCTTACAGAGCATCTCTGAAAGGAGTTTCTGAATTCACAGATGTGTTTCTTTGTGAACTATGCTTTTAAGAAGAATGGAGGAGTTCTCCAGGTTTTGTGAAAAAAAAGTTCCTGTAAATTATGCATTTTGTAAAGGCATACTGCATTGCTAATATCATTTATTTAGGATATAAAATAACACTAGTTTGGTAAATTAGCCACAGATAAGGTGAGACTTTTTTGTATACTAAGAATTTAATAGTAAATATTGCTACCTTATGAATAAATAAACTTTACCATATGATAACTAAGGGGAAAACCTCTTTTTAAAATTTTAATTCTTGAAGTGATAATCAACTCCCCTTAGATAGTTCCTATATTTAAAACATTCTGGTACCAGGCCTTATCTCCTATGTATGAAAAACATTCTTCTAATTTTCACTTCTCTTAAATGAAATGGGAAAACATGATGGATGGCTTGTTTAATAGAAGGAAGCCAAGGTTTATAGGGTCTCCCCTTCAAGCAGCTTTGCATAGAGAGGAATAAATATATAGAATACAAAAAAATAGAACACTCAAATATTCATTCTGAGAGCTAACAAAGAAGGAAAGAGAGAGCGCATGATGAGTATATGAATAAAAGTCTGCATTGTTCAATTTCTGAGCACTAGGAAAAGACCTTTCAAACCACTTAGAAAATAGGCAAAGGTTGAAGAGAAAGGAAACTCTGCCAGTTTTATTTTCTTAAAATAGTTTACATACATACATACATACATACATACATACATGCATAAATACATATTTTTGAGTGAGTGAGAGATAGAGAGAGACAGAGAAATAGAGCAAGAGTGAGAGCTAGAGTGAACGAGAGATAGATAGATAGATAGATAGATAGATAGATAGATAGATAGATAGAGCTTATATGTTTCTGTATCTGTGGGTTTCAGTTTGAGTACATGCCAGGTTGTATGCATTCCAGGCTTGAGTGTGGTGATCAGACCACACCTGGCATGAATAAGTTTTCTCCTTTTATTATCTGACAACTTACGTGTCAGGCTTTGGGTGCAGGGGTCTTTATTTACTGAAGTCCCATATTTATTTTTAAGAATGAACAGAGTGAATATCTGTTGCTTAATGTTTCAAATATTTCATACATGGAAGAGGAAACTGTATCAATATAACTACTTTGGAGTTTTCATTAAATTAGAGTATATCTATACAAACTAGAATAGGTATGCGTGTGTTACAAGGAGTTCTATGTTTGAATTCTAAATTCTGTAAGTTAATCTAAATCATAAAACATTAGCAATAACTCTGCATATGAAACATTGAAGTGTAGGAAAGAATAGAAACATATGATATGTAATAATTTGAAGTCATAACAATTGCCACTGTGGAAAATGTTGAAATCAGTAAAGATATTTGTTATAATGTCTTCTTTTCAAACTCTGTTATAGAATAAAAAGGTATATTGTGGAAGATAATAAAACGATATGAGACAATAAATGTGCATGTCTGTATTATACTGCTCCTTTCCCCCTAAATATATGAATGAATAGATACACTTCAGCAAAATATAAAGTATTAATACATATATGCAATATATTATATTATTGTGTAATTTTGTAGTAATGTATTATATAGCATAATAGCACACATTAGTACATAATTTAATATTTTATAAATATCATAAATATTCATATAATTTTTAGCTTACAGTTTAAAGACATTTCTGTGCATTGTCATACTTCTATTTCTGCTTCTGGAAAGTTTATCAGAGTTGAGGCCACCATCTTCCCTCCATGTGACTGAGCAGGTTGTTACAGCCAGGAACGCAGAGAACACCCTAGTGTAAGATCACTGGGAACTCAGTCCGCCAGGACCCTCCTGGACACAGAAGCTGGACAGTGTCACAACCATTTGTGCACCTATCCTGCCAGGGGACATCTACCCTGCAGGAAGCCCCTCATTTAGAGGTGAGGCCAACATTTTTGCTTCAGTAACTGAGCAGACAGGTGCATCCCGGTACGAAAGGAACACCCAGTGTAAGATCACTTGGGAATCAGTCCACCAGGGCCCCACCTGCACCCACGAGCTGGGCAACACCACAACCGTCTGTGCACCTATCCTGCCAGGGGACATCTGCTCTTTAGGGAATCCCATGCTTAGAGGTGAGGCCACCATCTTCACTCCTGTGACTGAGTGGGACTTTACAGTCAGAAACACAGTGAACACTGTAGTGTAAGATCACATGGGAGTCAGTCTGTGAGGGCCCCACCTGCAGCCAGGAACTGGGCAGTGCCACAGCACACTGTACTAGGGGAGAGCCAGTCATGCAGGTATGCTGAGACAGGCTTATAGGCACACAGGAGGGACAAGCACCAGCCAGAGAAGCAGGACTAACTAACACCAGAGATAACCAGATAGCAAGAGGCAAATGTAGGAACATTACTAACAGAAATCAAGGCAACATGGTACAATCCTAACCCAATATTCCCACAACAGCAAGTCCTGGATACCCCAACACAACAGAAAAGCAAGATTTGGATTTAAAATCACAGGTCATGATGCTGATAGAAGGCTACAAGAAGGACATAAATAACTCCCTTAAAGAAATACAGGAGAACACAAGTAAACAGGGAGAAGTCCTTAAAGACCTACAGGAAAACACAACAAAACAGGTGAAGGAATTGAACAAAGTCATCCAGGATCTAAAAACAGAGGTAGACACAATGAAAAAATCGCAAAAGGAAACAACTGTAGACATAGAAAACCTAGGAAAGAAGTCAGGAGTCATGGATGAAAACACCAACAACAGAATGCAAGAGACAGAAGAGAGAATCTCAGATGGAGAAGATACCATAGAAAGCATTGACACAACAGTCAAAGGAAATGCAAAATACAAAAAGCTCTTGACCCAAAACATCCAGGAAATCCAAGACAAAGTGAGAAGACGAAACCTAAGAGTTATAGGTATAGAAGAGAGTAAAGATTTCCAACTTAAAGGGCCAGTAAATGTCTTCAACAAAATTATAGAAGAAAACTTCCCTAACTAAAGAAAGAGATGCCCATGAACATACAAGAAAGAAGTCTACAGAACTCCAAATAGATTTGACCAGAAAAGAAATTCCTCCAGTCACATAATAATTAAAACGCCAAATGCACGAAACAAAGAAAGAATATTAAAAGCAGTAAGGGGAAAAGGTCAAGCAACATATAAGGGTAGACCTATAAAAATTACACCGGATTCTCAACAGAGACTAGGAAAGTTAGAAAAGCCTGGTCAGATGTCATACAGACCTGAAGGGAACACAAATGCCAACCCAGGCTGCTATACCCAGCAAATCTCTCAATTACCATATATGGAGAAACCAAGGTATTCCATGACAAAAAACAAATTTACACAGTATCTTTCCACAAAGCCAGCCCTTCAAAGGATAATGAAAGGAAAACACCAACAAAGGGAGAGAAACTATACACTAGAAAAAGCAAGAAATTAATCCTATTCCAACAAACTCAAAAGAGATAACCACACAAACATAAAAGGTACATCAAAGACAACAGGAAGCAACAATCACTATTCCTTAATATCTCTTAACATCAAGGGGCTCAATTCCCCAATAAAAAGACATAAACTAACAGACTGGATATGAAAACAGGACCCAACATTTTGCTGCATACAGGAAACTCACCTCAGTGTCAAAAACAAACACTACCTCAGAATAAAAGGATGGAAAACAATTTTCCAATCAAATGGTCCCAGGAAACAAGCTGGAGTAGCTATTCTAATATCCAATAAAATAGAATTTCAACCAAAAGTCATCAAAAAAGACAAGGAAGGACACTTTATACTCATCAAAGGAAAAATCGGCCAAGGAGAATTCTCAATTCTGAAAATCTATGCTCCAAATACAAGGGCACCCTCATTTGTAAAAGAAACTTTACTAAAGCTCAAAGCACACATTGCCCTTCACACAATAATTGTGACTTCAACACCCCACTCTCCCCAATGAATGGATCAGGGAAACACAAACTAAAGACAAACACAGTGAAGCTAACAGAAGTTTTGGACCAAATGGATTCAATAGATATCCATAGAACATTTCATCCTAATTGAAAAGAATATACATTCTTCTTAGCACCTCATGGTACCTTCTCCAAAATTACCCATAAAATTGGTCACAAAGCAGACCTCAACAGATATAAGAAGATCGAACTAAACCCATACCTTCTATCAGATCACTATGGAGTAAGGGTGGTGTTCAATAGCAACAAAACCAACAGAAAACCCACAGACACATGGAAACTGGACAATGCTCTACTCAATGATAACTTGGTCAAGGAAGAAATAAGGAAAGAATTCAAAGACTTTGAATTTAATGAAAATGAAGGCATAACATACCCAAATTTATGGGGCACAATGAAAGCAGTGCTAAGAGAAAAACTCATAGATCTGAGTGACTCCAAAAAGAAGCTGGAGAGAGAATACACTAGCAGCTTAACAGCACACCTGAAAGCTTTAGAACAGAAAGAAGCTAAACACACAAGAGGAGTAGAAGGGAGGAAATCATCAAACTCAGGGCTGAAATCAACCAAGTAGAAACAAAAAGAACCATACAAAGAATCAAGAAAACCAGGAGCTGGTTCTTTGAGAAAATCAAAAAGATAGATAAAGCCTTAGTCAGACTAACCAGAGGGCACAGAGATATTATCCAAATTAACAAAATCAGAAATGAAAAGGGAGATATAACAACAGAAACTGAGGAAATTCAAAAAAATCAACAGATCCTACTACAAAAGCTTATATTCAACACAACTGGAAAATTTGGATGAAAATGGACACTTTTTTAGACAGATAACAAATACCAAAGTTAAATCAGGATCAGATAGACCATCTAAACTGTCTCATAATCCCCTAAGAAATAGAAGTGGTCATTGAAAGTCTCTCAACCAAAGAAAGCAGAGGACCAGATGGTTTTAATGAGAAATTCTATCAGACCATAAAGGAGGACTAAACACCAATACTCTTCAAACTATTCCACATACTAGAAACAGAAAGAACACTACCCGACTAATTCTATGAAGCCACAATTTCGCTGATATCCGATCCAACAAAGAAAGAGAACTTTATAACAATTTCCCTTATGAATATTGATGCAATAAAAATTTTGCCAACTGAATCCAAGTACACTCAAAACGATCATTCACCATGATCAAGTAGGCTTCATCCCAGGGATGCAGGAATGGTTTAATATACAGAAATCCATCAATGCAATCCATTACTTAAACAAACTCAAAGAAAAAAACCACATGGTCATTTCATTAGATGCTGAAAAAGCATTTGACTAAATTCAGCATCCTTTCATGTTAAAAGTCTTGGAAAGAACAGGAATTGAAGGCCCATACCTAAACATAGTAAAAACAATATACAGCAAATCAGTAGCCAACATCAAACTAAATTGAGAGTAACTTGAAGAAATCCCACTAAAATCAGGGACTAGACAAGGCTGCCCTCTCTCTCCATGTTTATTAAATATAGTACTTGAAAACCTAGCTAGAGCAATTAGACAACAAAAGTGGGTCAAAGTAATACAAATTGGAAAGGAAGAAATCAAATTATCACTATTTGCAGATGATATGAGAGTATACTTAAGGGACCCAAAAACTCTACCAGAGAACTTCTACAGCTGATAAACAACTTCATCAAAGTGGCTGGATATAAAATTATCTCAAATAAATCAGTAGCCTTCCTATACTCAAAGGATAAGGAGGCTGAGAAAGAAATTAAGGAATAAACATCATTTACAATAGTCACAAACAATACAAAATATCTTGGTGTGACTCTAACCAAATAAGTGAAAGATCTGTATGACAAGAACTTCAAGTCTCTGAAGAAAGAAATCAAAGAAGACCTCAGAAGATGGAAAGACCTCCCATTTTCATGGATTGGCAGGATTAATGTAGTAACAATGGCCATCTGGCCAAAAGCAATCTACAAATTAAATGCAATCCTCATTCAAATTCCAAATCAATTCTTCATATAGTTAGAAAGTGCAATTCTCAAATTCATCTGGAATAAATAAAACCAGGATAGCTAAAACTTTTCTCAACAGGAAAAGAAATTCTGGGGGAATTAGTCTCCTGGCCCTCAAGCTGTACTACAGAGCAATAGTGTTAAAAGCATCATGTTATTGGTACAGTGACAGGCATGTAAATCAGTGGAATAGAATTGAAGACCCAGAAATGAACCCACACCTCTATGGTTAGTTGTTCTTTGACAAAGGAGCTAAAACCATCCAGGGGTAAAAAGATAGCCTTTTCAACAAATGGTGCTGGTTCAACTGGCAGTTAGCATGAAGAAGAATGCAAATTGATCCATTCTTATCTCCTTGTATTAGGCTCAAGTCCATGTGAATCAAGGACCTCCACATAAAACCAGACACACTGAAACTAAAAGAAAAGAAAGTGGGGAAGAGCCTCAAGTGAATGCCACAGGGGAAATTTTCCTGAACAGAACACTAATAGCTTATGCCCTAAGGTCAAGAATTGACCAATGGGACCTCATAAAATCATAAAGTTTTTGTAAGGCAAAGGACACTGTCAGTAGGACAAAATACACCCAACAAATTGGGAAAAGATGTTTACTAACCCTGCATCTGACAAAGGGCTAATATCCAATATATACAAAGAACTCAAAAAGTTAGACTCCAGAGAGACAAATAACCCTATTAAAATTGGGGTACTGAGCTAAACAGAATTTTCACCTGAGGAATACCGAATGGGTAAAGAAATGTTCAACATCCTTAGTCATCAGGGAAATGCAAATCAAAACAATACTGAGATTTTACCTCACAGCAGTCAGAAAGACTAAGATCAAAAACTCAGCAGACAGCAGGTGCTGTGGAGGATGTGGAGAAAGAGGAACACTCCTGCACTGCTGGTGGGATTTAAAGCTGGTACAACCACTCTGGAAATCAGTCTGGCAGCTCCTCAGAAAACTGGACATGATACTACCAGAGGATCCTGTCAGACCACTCCTGGGCATATACCCAGAGGATTCCCCAGCATGTAATAAGGACACATGCTCCACTATCTCATATCAGCCCTATTTATAATAGCCAGAAGCAGGAAAGAACCCAGATGTCCTTCAACAGAGGAATGGATACAGAAAATGTGGTATATTTACACAACAGAGTAATACTCAGCTATTAAAAAAAAATGAATTCATGAAATTTTTAGGCAAATGAGTGGAACTGGAAAATATCATCCTGAGTCAGGTAACCCAATCACAAAAGAACACACATGGTTTGCACTCAATGTTAAGTGGATATTAGCCCAGAGGCTTAGAATACTCAAGACACAATTCGCATATCAAATGATGCCTAAGAGGAAGGAAGAACAAAGCATGGATACTCTGGTCCTTCTTAGAAGGGGGAACAAAATTCCCACAGAAGGAGATACAGAGACAAAGTGTAGAGCAGAGACTGAGGGAAAGAGCATCCAGAGACTACCCCACCAATGATCTATTCCATATACAATTACAAAACCCAGACACTATTGTCGATGCCCACAAGTACAGCAGGATATAGCTGTCACCTGGGAGTTTCTGCTAGTGCATGACAAATAGAGGGAGACAATCTCAGCCAGCCATTGAACTGAGCACAGGGTCCCCAATGGATGAGCTAGAGAAAGGACCCAACGAGCTGAAGAGGCTTGCAGTGCCATACGAGGAACAATATGAGCCACCTAGTACTCCCAGAGCTCCCAGGGACAAAACTATCAACCAAAGAGTAAACATGGATTTACCCATGGCTCCAGATGCATAGACAGCAGAGGATGGCCTTGTGGGACATCAAAGGGAGGTGAAGCCCTTGATCCTTGAAAGACTTGATGCAGCAGTGTAGAGGAATACCAGAACAGGGACGAGGGAGGGTGTTGATTGAGGAACAGGGGAAGGGGAGATGTCTTATGGGACATTTGGGTGGGTGGGGAAACCAGTAAAGGAGAAATCATTTGAAATGTAAATAAAGAATACATCTAACATAAAAAAAGAAAAAAAATATATCAAAATACAATGAATACTTGTAGGTAAATAAATGTGGACACATCCTCATTGTACATGATGAATACATGTCAAAGGACAACTAAAAATTATTTTTATTGTTTTTATTGTTTGGTGAGAATCACCATTTTCTACCTACAGATTTTTTTTTTAAGATTTCCCATTTATGTTTTTTTTCCTCCCCATGAACCCTGCATATTTATCATTTCTTCCTCTCTTCATTCCCTCCCCTTTTTATCCTCTCCTTAACGTTCTTTCTACTATTTCTTTGTTTTCTCTTTTATACTTGTAATAGGATCTCATTCATCAGTGAATATGTAAACAACTCTCCTGCCTCTGCCTCCCATCATGCTTACCTGCTTTCTCTTTCTGTGGACTTAACTGTGCTAGTTACTTCAAATATGTACTTCCACTTATTAAAAGTGTGTTTCACATTGTACTTAGCATGTAAAGTTCAGCCAGACTGAACTCTCAAGATTTCTTTTTAGTCTTAAACAATTTTCTTTTGTGTCTATATGTTTTAATTTTCTTACTATCCATCTGCTTTATTTATTTATTTATTTATTTATTTATTTCCAACTCTTGACTCTTGTGAAGTATACTGATATGAACATGAGAGATGGGCATGAAAATAACTTTTAGAGCAAACATTTTGACTACGTTTTTATGGACGGGTCTCACTGTCATTCGGGTCTTCCTAGGAACCTATGTACATGATGCTGACCTCCAACTTGAAAGATCCACTTATCTCTGCTTCCATAGTGCTGGGAGCAAGTGTCATCAGGCTTTGACACAGGTTTCTTTTGTGTACAGCTAAATCAGATGTTTTTTAATATTTATCTATTTGAGGAATTACAATGGGATGGAATAGTGATTAGTACCTAGTGACAAATGTGACCATAATGTATTATAAAGTAGTACTGTATTAAACTTGAATTTATAGTTTTAAAAGTTGGTGTTTGAGCTCCCTTCTTCTATCAATATGGTCTTGATACTATCCTCTATCTATGCCAGCACATAAACTACTTTTGCCATTGTTCAGGTCTTGACATGCTGGTCCTCTGGATATTACAACATTCTTTCCCATTTTCGATGATAATCCTATCTTTAGATTTAGGCTTAATAAGATGTGAATACATCGGTTGGTCCTGGGCAGTATACAGTCAACCTGTATTTTTTGTTTTTTTTGGGGGGGAAGGTGTTGTTGTTGTTGTTTTGTATTTTGACAAGCTTTGGCTTTCTTTAATAATTTCTATATGCTGAAAAAAATAAGTGATGATAAGTGAAAGTTACACTTATCTCTGATAAGTGTGTAAGGGTAAGTATTTAAATGTGGTTAGAAATTACACTGGTATAAGAAATTCACCGTGGGAGCTTCTTCTATAGGGTTTATGACTTGCTGTCTAGTTTTGCAGTACCAGACATGGATTCATCCCTATTGAGGAAAGACAGGCCTCATTAATTAAGCAGTCATGGCCTCCTTATAAACCTTGGGTTCGGGCAGCCATGAAGGCAACTTCCACATAAGGACCAAAATGAAGACTTCCTGAGAGCCTAAAGATTGGTTATGTAGACAATGACATCCAATCAAGAACTGCCACTTGGAAGACTTAGTTGTTTGGGACCAATTGGACACAGGTGGAGGGTATAAAGGTCACTCCCCAAGAATTAATAAACTAACTTGCCACAGTGTTCTCATGAGCTTCCTGTGGTTTTCTCACCTGCAGAGACTGAGCCATTGATTCTCTGCCACCTCATTCCCAACTGCCAAGGGTAGTAAGGTCAGGTGGCTGGCAGTCTAGAGCGTAAAGAAACAGGCAATAAATCAAAGTCTATTGTTGTTTTTTCTGAGACAGGAGTGCCATGTTTTTAGTTTTGGGACTATCTTGCCATTCTGGGTATTATGTTAGTTCATAGCCTTACAGATGGGTGGTGCTATTCACTGCATTTAACCCTTGGCAGCTTGTATAGCACCTTCTGATACATGAGTGCTAAATATCAAGAGTCTTCTTCTGGGTCACTTGAAGCTGAAATCTTGCAAGTCCTGTGTCTGTTGTCTTCAGCAATAAGTTCTTAACTTCAGTTTCTGGGAGGCAATCGGAACAAATGGAAATCAAAATGTTATATTATTTTGAGAGTCTCATGGACTTCTCTGAACAACAAGTCAAGAGAAATTTCTCTTGACTGGAAGTAGAGTTTCTGTTAGATAAGCTATTGCTCTTTGGGGAAGCATCACCACCTTAGTATAATTTCATTCTATTTCTCTATGTATATCTATATTTCTAGCCCACAACAATGACAACAAATGGTCTTCTCATTTACAATACTTGTCCCTCGAACAAAATGACTATAGCCATCTGACGCTAATGTTATTTGCACCATCGTTGTATTAGTAGTATTATTTAAATACAGTTAAATATGCCCCTGAGCATGCATATAAACATAAGATATCTATGCTCGTAGTAGCTATCTAGAAATAAAAGTGAAATATTTATGAAAAGCCATGTTGATTTTCCTCTGCAAGAGACTATGGAGAAATTTAAACTAAGGTTGTTTTTACTTTTTGCATTAGTATTTACAAGCAATTCTATGAGCTACATTTAAAACAGCTGAGGGAAGAGGCACAGTAAAGATGTTTACCCAATGTTCACTGACATTGTTTGTAAATGCTGTCATTGGTTGTTTTATCTAGAGTGTGTAATAAAGTGGAAAATATAAAGTTAATAGATTCAATAACAAGCCCATTATTGCTCAAGCCATACTGAGATTTGTGCAGCCCCAAAGATCATAACTGATCAACAGAAGGGAGGAAAGTAGATCATCCATTTGCTAGAGCACTTAATGATATTTTATTGCATTATTTATCAAACACTGCGAATGTTATTTGTAGCTGCAAGCTTGACCTCAGATAATCATAATTTGATGAATGTGTACATAGAAAAGGCTCTGGAACAAAGTGCCCCATTGTTTCACAAAGCAGGAACATGAGTCGGGATTGTAAAATTCATTGTGTGGTTTGCAGATATTAAATGCTGAGACACTTATGCATTAGATGGAATTGATGTTTATCGTCCAGACATGGCTGTTGAAATGTCATTCTCCTTGATATATAAATATTCAAACTGTCTATCTTTGACGACTCCTGCAAAGCAACTTTCTAAATGCAGCAGAAAGACTATAACAATGATATATTATTAATGTCTTTGAGTTCTCATTTTCTCAGGGAGACAAGAAAAATCAGAAGCTTTTCACAGTGTTGTTAGGATGTTTATATGAGCTTAGATTTGAATATATAAATTTATGCATTGTTGAGAGAAAATCTAAAGCTTTTAAAAAAGCAATGAATATAGATTTTAATCTTACTATCTTTACCCAAAAAGGAAAATGCACCATACTTTCTAATATGAAAACATGGACTTTATTTGGTTTACATTTTCAGGAATTGGATTGAGAAATTCATTCCTTAAACTTTTCTTTTCATATCTAAAACAGTATTGATAACAAAAGAGTAATTTTTTGAATTAGTAATGTAACTTTAATGTAGACTAGAGCTATTCCACAATTGTGCAGCTTAATTTATACAATTTATCAGAGGAGACTGAAACAAAATAAGAAGTGTCTACAAATAAGAGTTATTTCCACTGATTTTGTGAATGAAACCTGATGATTAATAACCACTTTGGCTTCATTTTTAAGTAAAGATGTTTTTTTTTTCCTGCAGCATGTCAAATTTGGAAATTACAAAATGAATCACACTGAATGTCTCATGTACCAAATTATCATATTCAACAACTGATCATATATAATACTGTTACTTTCAATATTTCAGATATTGCCAAAACCATGTTTTCCACATGAATATTAAGTGATGAATGCCAGGCTTTTATTTTTTTTATTATTAGATATATTCTTTATTTACATTTAAAATGATTTCCCCTTTACTGGCCCCTTCCCGAAAGTCCCATTAGCCATCTCCTCTCTCCCTGTTCCCCAATCAACCCCATCCCGCTTCCCTGTCCTGGTATCCCCTACATTGCTACATCAAGCCTTTCCAGTACCAGGTGCCTTCTTCCCTTTAATGTCCTACAAGGCCATCCTCTGCTGCCTATGCATCTGGAGCCATGTGTAATACCATGTGTACTATATGGGTGATTTTTTTGTCCCTGGGAGCTCTGGGATAAAGAATATATCTAATAAAAAAATTAGATAAAGAATATATCTAATAAAAAAAGCCTGGCATTCTATGCTACATATGTGCCAGGGCCATGGACAAGCCCATGTTTGTACTTTGGTTGATGGTTTAGTCTCTGGCAGTTCCCAGGGTTCTGGGTTGGTTGATATTGTTTGTCTTATGGGTGGCTCATATCCTTGTTCCTCCTATGGTGCTACAAACCCCTTTAGCTTTTTGGGTTCTTTCTCTAGCTCTCCATTGGAGACCCTGTGCTCAGTTCAATGGCTGCTGAGAGTGTCCCCTTCTGTATTTGTCATGCACTAGCAGAGATTCCCAGGTGACAGCTATATCTGGCTCTGGTCAGCAAGTACTTGTGGGCATCGATAATAATGTCTAGATTTTATAACTGTATATGGGATGGAATGCCAGTTTTAACAGCAAATTTGAGTCGCTAGATAATAAAGCTTTCTAAATAAAAAATGTCTTGACTAGGGCTCACAAAAAACATAGTTTGTATTTCAATTAACTAAGGAATACATAAAATCCATTCTATAACATTCAAGTTTTAGTTGTATAACAGAGTTAGAATTTTATGTGAGAAACTGAGCCTCAGAAAATTTAGTGTTAAGCCAAAGGGACAAACTTCATTAGCGAAGCCCAAACCTTGGTCTCAGGTTTTCTGACTCTATGCTCCCTACACTATACAGGCATTTGATTCTTAAAAGACATTTTATTTCAAATAAATATCTCTTTTGAAAGGAAGCTAAATGTCACAGATTATGAGGATACTAAATAACTTCACACTTCTTCCTTATTTTGTTAGATGGATTATTTAAATTTTATTTTCTCTTGAATATCCCTAGAAATAGTACTATTTTGTGATAGCCTTGAGTTTTAAAGTAGTCTTTGAATGATACAAAAGAAAGTTGATGAGTAAGAAATAACTATAATACATATACCAATTCTGAGGAAAAAAATCAATATATAAGAAAACAATAGGAATGCTGAATTTACAGTAAAGCATTTTCTGCTTGCATGGAATATCCCATGTATGAAATGTAAGCCTTTTGTGCCACATTGTCTTTAACTTTAAGGAGATAATGAAGATGTGAGAAAATGGTGAATGTACAAAGAAATACAAGATGAATACATAAATAGAGATGCTAGCCCAATAGGAAAGTACCCCTTCTAGAAGAAGTAGATGAAGAACTCCTACTCTATTGATTAAGTCTAGCTAATATAACTAATCAACAAATGCAGGATATGAATAAAAACGTTGTGGAGGACAGGGGATTTGAATTCTAAGTTTTATTACATGTTTACAGTATATATTAAGTTATATATTTCATAAAATTCATTCCCAGCTAATAATGAAATGAAAGAAAATATTTTTATTCCATCATAAGATTTATTATCATAATATGGTAATAACACTTAACTGATGCTTAAGTGGTGTTTTATTATGCATTTTTAGAATCACATAAAGCACTGAGTATTAATTAATGGGTTAAACAAGATAATAAATATAGTCATTATGGAAAACTGTAGAGAGAATAACTTGTGTATTATATAAATTCATCTCCTGTCAATTAAAAAGCCTATGGGCTATGGCTTAGGCAGGAAAAGGGAAGTGGGACAACTGAAGCAGAAAGAATTCCGATATAGAGTCTGGTAGGAGATCCATTCAGGAAGATGTGACGCATGGTTCCTGAGCACAGGTAACCAGCCATGTGGCAAAATGTAGATGGAAATAAGTGGGTTATCATAAGATATGATTCTAGTCAGAGAAGAGCCTAGCTATATGGCCAATGTATTTATAAATGTATTTTGAGTCTGAATCTTATTTTTGGGAGCCTGATGCTGGGAGGAAGAACTGGAACTAATGTTTACACAAGATGATCAATTAATTACTTCCATTGAGTATATGTACTCCAGAAACCTAAGCAGCATGAGCATTAAGAATAACTAAATCATCTAGCAATAATTAGAAAATAGTGAGGGGTTGCTCTTATATAGTTTTCAATTTACTATTTTTAAATTAGTATATTTATATGTTCACTTTACATCCTGATCATAGTCCCCTTCCTCCTTACCTGTCAGCCCACTCTCAAACCTGCCATCCCTACCTTCTTTTTCTCTCAGAGAAGAGGAGGAACCCTATATACCCTGGAACATCAAGTCACTGCAGTACTATTGCATGCTCTACCATTGAGGCCAGAAAACAAGGAAGATCAGCTTGGAGAAAGGGATTCTAGGTCAGGCAACAGAGTCAGAGAAGAACTACACTGCAATAGCTAGGGGACTCACATGAAGACTAAACTGCACATTTGCTACATATATGCAAAAACCTGGTTCTCAGCCCTCAAACTACTTATTTAACCTTGTATTTCATATGTACTAAGTTTATTATATTTATTTTCTATATATACATGACATAATATGGTATTTCTATTATATCTAAATGTCTGGTTTCTCTCACTTTTGGGGATTCCTCAGTGCAATGCTTGGGAACTAATAGAAATCTAAATTATTCTTCTATAGTACATAATTTGTGTAACTTCTAAATTACAGTTCATCACAGTTACAACACCTGCTATAAAAAAAAACATAAAACTGAGAACTTTGCTGGTGTTCATATTTGAAGAGAGACAAAGTTTTGTGCAATCTAAAAACTATCATTTTGAAAATAATAGCTTTGAAGTTTGAATGCACAAAATAATTGGACCAATAAAATAAACTCAGTAACCTTATATGACAAAGTATATGAGCAAACAGTTATAATAAATAATTAGCTCATTCCCTTACAGACGTGCGACTAACTCTGTTCATCTACTCAAGGCCACTCTTTGTTTATCCTTGATTTGGAAAATCAGCGACTTTATTCTCTGGGCAACATTCCCAGTGTCAGTATTTAATCACTGACTCTCAGTGGTTGGCAGCTCTGATTCTTCAGAATGTATGGAGAGTGATGTTGGCTGTCATGGTGATTAGCCACAGGCATTTAGTTTCCAGGGATTAGAGACTGTCTTGGTCAATAATGGGTTTCCTCATCCAAAATGTCAACATTGCCAGTTGGAAACACTGGTTTCAGTAATCCTGGTGAGCTTATTCCATGTTGTTAGGAATTAGCAAGTAAGGACGAATATGTTACCTTCCTCATGACAAAAAACATGAAATATAGACCAGAGTGAACTTCAGTGACTTTCCTCATGTTGGAAAAAAAAAAAAAAGACTAAAGGTCCCTTGAGCCCTTGAGCACACTTCACTCCTCTCCTCTACTTTTAGCTTCATGCACTGATATCAGAGAAGTAGGTAGTGGGCTATGAAGAGAAGCAACCGCGTGTGAGGAAATCAACATAATGAGGAAATAAACAGGACAAAGAATGATGCCTTACTGAATCAAATTGAAGACAGAACTTCATACTTCAACTACTAAGTAATAGACAACCAATCATGCAATGCTGATTCTCAGCAATCATGCAAATGCTGATTCTCAGGTGATCTGAGAATAGCTTTATGGTACGTGTTAATAATCATGATCTATTTCTTCAATAAACTTGGAAATATAATATGTGAGCACATATTTTAGCTCTGTCTAAGATACTTTTCTATCATCATGAACAAACATCTTGACCAAGGGAACTGATAAAGGAAAGCATATAATTTGGGGCTCATGAAGCCAGAATTAGAGTCCATGACCAGGACGGCAGAAAGCATTACAGCAGGCAGTAAGGCAAGGCACTGGAGCTGAAATTTAGCACTTACATTTTGAGACCCAAAAAACAATTAAGGAAAAGAGCAAAAGCTAACTGGGGTGGGAGACTTTTGTAACCTCAAAGATCAACTCCAGTGGCATACTTCCTCCAACAAACCCTCTTGAACTCTATCAACCAATTCGAATTTAATATTTTTTCTTAAAGTAGTTAAATGGCCTATTGATAATATTGCACTGAATATTTTCATTTCAACTTAAATATTAATAAAATCATATTCAGTTTTGTTTATTCTTTGCTGAATGCTTTTTGTAACATTAAAAAAATAGTTTTTTTGTGTACATGTGCTATCTATTGCACATGGATGTTCTTGTGAGTATAGGTACCTGTTGCTGACAAATGCTTGCATTTAATTGATCTTGTTTTCATATTCACCATCATTCTTGAAACAGAGTCTCTCACTGAACCTGGCACTTAACAGTTGGTAGAATGGCTGTCCAGCACACCCCTGGAGTCAACTTCTCTCTTCCATTAGTTCTAGGCTACAGAGTACATCTGAAACTCATTTCTACCCTCCGTCTTTTTATTCTTACACATTTTACTAAATCAGTTATTGTTACTATTTTTCAAATGTGTCCCAAGTAGGTTTTTGAGACAGACACTGAATCAAGTGAACAGAAGACTCACAAGTCATTTTTATGCAGCCACTTGTTAACTGTTAGGCTAGGAAGATCTCTTTTTCTCTTTTTCCCCTTCCTTCCTTCTTCCCTTTCTCCCTCTCTGTCTTTCTTCCTTTTTCCATTCTTCCATCCTTCCATCTTTTCCTCACTCCTCTCTCTTTCTCCCTCCTTTCCTTCCTTCCTTCATTCTATGTGTAATCAATAAGTGAAATTAGTGCTATTCATATGTACAAGGGCATGGGGACATCCAGTAAAGCATATGAAAAATACCAGTGGTCATACCTTCATAGAACAATGATTCTTCTTCCTACAGCAACTATTCACAGACATCCCTATTGTTCCATAGGGATGTATTAGGATTTGTGATTGCATTCCCTGCACCCATGCAAAAGATGTACTCTGGCTTGAATAAACCATCTTTTGCATTATTTAACAGAGAGGATTTGCTTTATTTAAAATATTCTATCACTACAATATTTATCATGGTTTAATTATCTGTCTGATTTATTCAAGCATTCAAAAAACACTTAATATTTAAGCTAATGTATATTCAGCTTCCATTTAAAAACCATGCTTTCAAATAAGCCAAGGAAATGGAAATTAAGTTTGGCACCTAAGAAAAGGGATCACCCAAAGTTAGAGAAGATTGAGCTGAATTTAGTATTATGTACAAGTTTCAACATTATATTCATGGATAAATCCTCCAGTAAAATTAGACCTTTGTTATGCAACAGCAACCAAAGTAGGGTTTTGATGAGCAGTGCTGACTTGTTAGATTTTGAAAGTGCTGTGACCTTTTGGATTTATACTTCAATGCACAGTAATTATAATAACAGTGTATGTTCTTGAATTTCTTCCCTTAGTAATCTTTAAGTGTCTTGAAGCAAGTATCTTCCCTAAACAGTCACATCAGTTTCAATTTGGGCTTTCTGTTTGTATTTTATCTCTAGAACCCCTCTCCCTTCTCTTATTGTGTAGCAGGGATATCCTCCAACTCATCTTACTTTTACAACCTTCTTTTGAGTACAAGGATTATTATGCATTTGCCACTGTGCTGGTATCAACTAGGGTGAAAGAAAAGGATAAAATTAGATGTAAGATCTTAGAAACTCTTTTTTTCTATGTGTTAGATGGGCAGTCTAACATTGAGTCACAACCACAACTTTAGCAGCAACACAATTATTTTTTGTTTGCAAACAATAGTTACATTATAGCAATTCCTATGAACTCCTTAAAAACTGGAAATTTGTTTCTACACATTCATAGACTACAGAAGTTTAAAAATCAATATCACATGGGGAGAGTTATGCAATAATGCCCCAATTTGGCTGAGATGCCACTGACCTTAATTCCTGCACTTAGCTTAGCTGTGAGTTTATGCACTAATCATCGTTCACTTTAGAAAGAAATTTCTCTATGATCAGAGACCTGAACAAATCTTTGTGTAGAGAGGATGAATTTTAGAGATTGGCATGTGCATTCATCAGAATGAAAGTAGTTTCAAACATGAACTAAGGTTTCTTGCTTCTGTACTAAACAAGTGTTTTCTCCTGAAAAGCAAGACCTACACCTTATTACAAAGCAGTTATTTACCTATCCCCAAAACATTAATATTCCTGTCGCATCCATGGGTATATTTTGATGTGCCAGACTTTATTGCCGTTCATCAGGCTCCCAGATGACTAAGAGTTTAAAGATTTTTTTCTCCCAACTAGCTTACATATTATCTTCCCATACTATCAAAGATATCTATCCAGTAAGAAGGGATACTTTTTTCAGTGCCAACTTGATCTATCTATGTCTCGTGACTAATGCATGTAGTGTCTTTCACAGCAGGGTCTTATTATCAAGTCCTGGTGGGCAACCAAGGTTAATGTGAAAACCCTGTGCTCTTTGGCTCAGGAAACATCATGGAAAAAGGAGGTATAAGAAGTTAGAGAGTACCACATTAAAACAATGCCTTCTGTACTGATATTGGCACTATGTTCATGAGGTCACAGTGGCTCTGGTTGCCTTCATAAGATCTATCTAGTTAGCACTTTAGCACAGGGTTACAAAGCATTTATGAGCTTGCCTACTTAATTAAGGAGTTATGAGCAGTTGGTTTCTGAAGAAAGGAGAGTCAGTTTCCTTTAAGGTTGTGAATACTAGTGGGTCTATAACATGTACCATGTTTTGTTGTACCATACTTTAAATCATCTAATATTATTAAAGTGATATAAAACAAGTGAAATAGAAAGAAATGAGTTATCCAAAGCTAAATAGAGAGGGGAGAAGGAGATATTTCAAATATAAGGTTGAGTTAGAAGAGTTATGAATTGTGACTATAATAATAATTTCACATGACAACACTTTTTGACAATGCTAGATATACAACACATGCTATCCTACTGCATTGTTACAATTCCATTTGAAAATAAAACATTTCAAAGTAAAAGAGTAAGTATGCACTATGTGAGAGTATTGAAAGCTAGACCTTCTGAAATAAAAACAATTATTTATTAACTAGTAAGCTTGCTTGAGAATTTCCTTTATTGCATTAGAATCACTACCCTCATCTACTTATTTAACTTTTCTTAGAACCATCTCAATTCCTACCCTGTTAACTTGGTATCCTTTGCATAGTTTTTCCCCATTTATTGAATCCTGTTTGTACTTCTCTTATAGATACGTGGAAGTATGATGCTTTGCTGGTGCATGAGTAACTTATCATTGGCTATACTTTCAAAGAAAGTATACTTCCTCTTTCAGCAGGCAATTTTCTCTAGATGAATGGATGAATGAATGAATGAATGAATGAACAAAACCTGGAAAAATTGTTGTACTTGTTTTAGAAGATAGTATACACAAATGATTTTATGGATTTGTGATAGAGTTCAAAAATAAGCACTTACTTAAGAAAGATTGACACATTTGAATATAGTAAAATTATGAACTGGATTTTGGCTTTCAATTACAAAACAATCAATAGAATAGTGAAGTATAACATCTTTAGTTACCCATAGAAGACCTATATAAGATCAATCCATGCAAATTTCTGACATAGAAGGGATACTCACCTGTCCTTTACTGGACATGGGTTGTCTGTGAATAGTTGCTGTAGGAAGAAGAATCATTGTTCTATGAAGGTATGACCACTGGTATTTTTCATATGCTTTACTGGATGTCCCCATGCCCTTGTACATATGAATAGCACTAATTTCACTTATTGATTACACATAGAATGAAGGAAGGAAGGAAAGGAGGGAGAAAGAGAGAGAGGAGTGAGGAAAAGATGGAAGGATGGAAGAATGGAAAAAGGAAGAAAGACAGAGAGGGAGAAAGGGAAGAAGGAAGGAAGGGGAAAAAGAGAAAAATGTAAAAAAGATGGATAAAGTTTGGAGAATGAATGTTAAGAAGGACATGTGAGGAATTGGTAGGCAAAATAAAATTGTATTTGAACATACACATCCATGTATGTAAATGCTATTTAGCAGGTAAAGAACATTCACTCAATTAATCAGAATAGTTAGTAAAAAGAGTAACTGAAAATATATTGTACTTAGTATCAAAAGTAAAGAAATTGAAAAAGGAAGTAGAAACGTTTTATGACAGAATTGAAGATTTACATGGGAAATAGTTCTAATAAAATTGTAGAAAAATATAAAATAACATTAAAATTGAAGAATATCATGGAAAATTACAGATAAAATGGTAGGCATAGAAATATTTCTAAGTTGATGGAAAGTGGAATTATAAACATTTTCTGATAAAATTGAAGATACACAAGGGAAATATTTCTGATAAAATTCAAGAAGTATATAGAAAAACACATTAAAATTGACTATTTCATGGAAAATTATTCAGATAAAATGGTAGGAATAAAAATATTCCTAAGTTGATTTAAATTAGATTTATAACCATTTTCTGATAAAACTGAAGATTTACATGGAAAATATTTCTGATAAAAATGAAAATATTAGGAAAACATTAAAATTGAAGATTATTATGGAAAATTATACAGATAAAATGGTAGGCATAAAAATATTTCTAAGTTGATTGAAAGTGGAATTATAAACATTTTCTGATAAAATTGAAGATTTACATGGAAAATATCTCTGATAAAATTGAAGAAATATATAGAAAAACACTTTAAGATTGACTATTTCATGGAAATATTATACGAATAAAATTGTAGGCGTAAAAATATTCCTAAGTTGAATGAAAGTGGAATTAAAAACATTTTCTGACAAAATTGAAGATTTACATAGAAAATATTTCTGATAAAATTGAAGAAATATATAGAAAAATGTTAAAATTAAAGATTATCATGGAAAATAATACAGTTAAAATGGTAGACATTACTAAATTGATTGAAAAGGAATCATTTTCTGAGAAAATTGAAGATTTACTTGAAAATATTTCTGTTAGACTATGCTTTTGGTTGTGAAATTGAGTCCATTGATGTTATAAGATATTAAGGAGTAGTGATTGTTGCTTCCTGTTATTTTTGATGTTCTTTTTATGTTTGTGTGAATACTTTCTTTTGCGTTTTATGTCTACCATTTCACTCTTTAATTTTCCATGAAAATTGTCAATATTAATGTGTTTTTCCATATGCTTCTTCAATCTTGTCAGAAACATTTTCCATGTAAATCTTTAATTATATCATAAAATATTATTACTTCCTTTTTCAATAAAAACTACAAAAAAGAAACATATTCTTCTAGACTCCAACATAGACTGAAGACCAGTAGCTCTCTAGGAATTCTCCGGGACTCCATCACCAGTTTGGAACTGCTGAGATATCCAGACTTGTGGACTGAACAAATGCCTGACTTGGTCTTTCTGTCAGGTGACATCTATTGCTGCATTACCAAGACCAAAGCCTGTAACAATAATATTACTCCATAATAAAATAATACTCTAATTATAAAAAAGTAAAGAAAGACAATAGGGAAGGGTATGTCATTGCTCTCTCTCTATCTCCATCTCTCTCTGTCTCTTTGTCCTCTTTTTTTCTTTCTATCACTGTCTCCCTCTTTCTTTCCTCTCTCTTTGCTTTCATTAAGCCAGAGGTTACAATCAAATCTTTTAGTGAAAACTTGTACATTATCTTAAATTCATAGTTTCTGAGTCACTAACAAAATTCTATTTCTAAAGCCCTGAAGCAAATAACATTGTCGTTTTTTCCACAGGACCAGTAAATTATTAAGCATTTTGATGTAGATCAAGTGTCACAAATGCCATTGGATTCATATAAATTGTTCACTAAGTTCAAGTGTCTGTGATATTGATATTACAACTCAGAATCCAAGCTAAGGGCCCAGAAAGAGATAGGAACTTGATAGGCAGACCAACAGAGTCAACTATCCTTGACCCTTTGGGGGCTCTCAGAGACTGATCCACCAACGAAAGAGAACACATGAGTGCAACTTAGGCCCCATGCACATATGTAGCAGATGTGCAGCTTGGTCTTCATGTGGGTCCCAAACAACTGGAGTAGGTGCTATCCCTAAAACTGTTGCCTGTCTGTGGAATAGTTCTTCTACCTGGGCTGCTTTGTCTGGTCTCAATGGGAGAAGATACTTCTAGCTCTGCCAAGACAGAATTGAAAGGATAGGGGGATCCCTGGGGTGGGTAAAATTCTATTATCTCACTGAAGAAGGTGTCAGAGGATGGGAAGTGATTGTGGGAGGGGGTTCTGGGAGGTGGCAGGACAACTATCAGGATGCAAAGTGAGTAAAAAAATGTAAATCAATTTTAATCATACACAGATAAGCACACATTAAGTAAATGTAAAACAATTTTAAAATATATAATTTAATAATTTTATTATCCACATTGGATATATAGTCAGACATCTTTGTTTGGTTCTATAAACTTTGTCATTATGAGTACAATTGAAGGAGAAAACAACACATTGGATATCTGAAATCAAATGAGTAACTAAATACAAACTAGAAGAAACATTATACCATGCATCCATTTAAATTCTAATATTACTTCTTTTAATATAGGCTATGCATACCTCAATACATATGAGGAAGAAAGTAACAGGGTGAAATTTGTATTTGCATGTAAATATGTTCTTGGCTCTGTAAGACTAATGGATGCTAGTGAAGTTTGATATTACTTTTTTCTCTCTCATTTATTCAGTTTATTTGGCTCAATATTTCCCTCAGGTACAATTGGATTCTGCACCATAAAACTGTTAATTCTGTTTGAATTTTGAATAAATCACATAGCTCACTATTCTGTAAGGTCCATTTAGTGCACTCATGGTGGAGAGATATTGTTCTACAATGATAAAGACATATTGGGGCTTTATGTTAGCAACAGGCTTTAAACAACACAGAGATTTATAGCTCCTTTTTTTGTAAGCACAATCTAGTCAAGCATTAAATATACACTTAACGGGTATCCAATAGTCACAAGAGAGTTGACAATTTAAATCATTTAGCTATAATGAAGATAAATAGTGTATATACATGTGTGTAAGTCAAACTCTACAAACCTTATGGTGTTGCTAGGTAATATTCTTAGACAGTATAAGCATATTTCATGCAATAATGTGACCTGATTGCATCAGAAGACCCCCCCCCACACACATACACACAGTTGCATGAATGACTGAAACCTAGAGCAATGTTATTTGAAAAAGTAGTGCAACCCTAAAGTGTTATTTGGATGTACACATGGGTGACATCAAAATAAAAATTGTTTTGTTGAAAGCTTCAGTGTGTAAGTTTACAATAAAAATATCACCTGTCATAGAATTCCAGTAACTCACAGTATATAAATACTGAAGCCATTTTTTTCTGATTTGAGTGGAAGGTTGTTAGGGGATTTACACAACTATTTGAGATGATTTTTATGATGCCTAAGACAGCTGGAAGAAAATAAAATAACAATTTTTTGTCAGTCATGCTACTGGAATATAATATAGTACACACTTTAAAAACAGGCAAACATTTATCTTTTTGTAGTTTAGACACAAAGAAACTTTTCTGATCTTAATTTATTTTAGTTATTTAAGTATATTTTTTGCCCTAATGCTTGATTTTTATTCTCTCGAATTCCTATAGTTAATATATTTCTGAAAGAAAATTTACAAAAGAAACATAATGGCTAGGAGATGAAAAACTAAATTTTGTATATACAAATAGCAAAAGTGGATTAAGCAGAATATATATACATATATCTACATACATCTACATATATATCTACATATATATCTATATCTATCTATCTACATATATATGCAATTAACTTTAATTTTCAGTACTAATTCTAGTAAGCTATACTATTACTAGAAAAATGATATTAATGAAAATGGAAATAAGGAAGATAAGAAACTACCAGTTTATTTTAAGGCAATCAGTATATGCTAAATAAATACCAAAATCTATGTTATGGTGGTAATAACCATAGAAAAAGTCTATGATATAAAGCTGACAGATCAACAACAGTGGTTAACAGATTGCCATTTATAGAAGTCTTGGTACAATCAGACTGGGTAAGATGAGAACTCAAGGGACAGCACATGCTGTTGACAATGTGGAACAAGTGGAACACTTCTCCATTTCTAATGGGAGTGCAAATTTGTACAACCACTCTGGAAATCAATTTGGTGGTTTCTCAGAAAATTGGGAATAGACACACCTCAAGATCCTATCCCACTCCTGGCCATATACCCAAAATACCCTTCACCATCCCACAAGGACACGTGCTCAACTATATTCAGAGCAAGATTATTTGTAATATCCAGAAACTGGAAACACCCCACATATCCCTCAAGTGAAGAATGGATACAGAAAACCTGGTTCATTTACACAATAAACTACTACACAGCTACTAAAAACAAGGACATCATGGATTTTGCAGCGAAATGAATGGATCTTCAGAATACCATCCTGAGTGAGCTATCCCAAAAGTATATGGTGGTATGTATTCACTTATAAATGTATATTAACTATAAAATACAGGATACACATGCTGTATTCCACAGTCCCAAGGAAGTCTGATATAATAATAATAATAATAATAATAATAATAATAATAATAATAATAATAATAAAAAGAGAGCCCAAGGGAGGACTATTTAATCTTTCTCATAAGGAGAAATAAAATAGATATCAGAGTGGATGGAGGGGGGGTGGGAGAGGGGATGGGAAGGGGAACTGAGCAGGGGAACTGGGTGATCAGGTGTACAGAGAGCAGAGCTGGACAGGGGCAGGGGGTGAAACACAGAGAACAGGGTCAAAGGGTGCACTGGGGTGGGGAGCTCTGAGATGAGCAAGAAACAGGGACAGAACAGGGAGGCCCCAGGGAATTTACAGGGGTGACTTGCTGAGATCTATGGCAGTGGGGGAGATGAAGTCTGAAGTGGCTACCTATGTAGACAGACAGGATTCACAGTGGAGTGATAAGACAGAGAAACCCACCAACAAAATCTTCAACTTAGAATATGACCTGACTACAAGATGTGCAGGGACAAACACAGAGCAGAAACAGAGGGAATGGCCAATTAATAACTGCCCCAATTTGAGGCCAATCACAGTGGAGAGAAACAATTTCTGTTACTATTAATAATACTTTGCTATCCTTGCATAAAGGAGCCTAGCATAACTGTCCTCCAAGTGGCTCCACCCAGCAGCCAAAGGAAATAGAATCAGAGACCCACAGCCAAACCAGAGATGGAGCTTGTAGAGTCTTGTGGAGAAGTTGGAGGAAGGATTTAAGGACCCTTAGAGGACAGGGACTCCACGGGAAGAGCCACAGAGTCAAAAAACCTAGACTTTCAGAGGCTCCCAGTAACTGAACCATCAACTAAAGAGCATATATGGGCTGGACCTATGCCCCCGCACATATGTAGCAGACAAACAACTTGGTCTTCATTAAGTTCCCTCAACAACTGGAGTGGGAACTGTCTCTGAATCTGTTGTCTGCCTGTGAGTCCTGTTCCATTAACTGGTCTGCCTTTTCTGGCCTCAGTGGGAGAGGATTTGCATAGCCCTGAAGTGTCTTAATGTGCCAGGGTGGAGTGATACCCAGGGTATGGGAGCTTCATCTTTTTAGAGGAGAATGGAAGGAGGGATAGAGGAAAGTGCTGTGCTTGAGACTGGGAGGAGAGAGGGGGCTGTATTGGAATATAAATTGAATAAATAAATGAATTAGTAATAAAAATATTTAAAATTAAGTTCTGGCATGTTTGGGTTCTGATTACTGATGGACATAAATATAGATATAAATGATTCATAAAAGGGAATCTATTAGCGGAATTGGCTTGCATACTTACTAAAACTTCAGTCCTAAAACAAGTTGTGTGCTGGCTAGAGATTCTGAGATGCTAACAGTCTTCTATGCCTGAACATGTGACAAATGTGTGGTGTGGGGAATTAAAGGGCATCTTAAGGGAGCAGAGATTTATTTCAGCTCACACTGTCAGATATATCAGGCCACATCCTTTCATTCTGTGTAATCTGGACATTGTGGAAACAAGATATTGGTGGGCAAATCGTCATATGGAAAACAGGAAGTGTAAATTAAAGTAAAATCTCCAGGGAACAATGTAACCTCCAGAGGCATGCCCAGGACTGCCTTCTTCTTCATCTGAACTTCAAATTCTCAGTTTCTTTCACCTGCTAAAAAGTGCCACAAGCATGGCAACAGTATGTGAACATAAGATAAGGCATTGTGCTCAAATCACAACCATGGACTTTTTCCATTAGCTTTGCATTTCTATGGATTGATGTGAGGGCTAGATTTAACTGGCTATGATTAGCTGGATGGCCTTTAGCTGAGTTAGTGTGATGAGTAAGTAGATGTCAGAGCAGAAAAGGGAAAAGGAAAGACCAAAAAAAAAAGTATTGGAAGAGGAAACAAACTTTTATAAGGAATGCTCTGTGTGTACCTAGAATTTTTTCCCACATCTTGTCTACTTAGAAGCCAGTTTGAAAAGCAAGTACCAGAATGTCAAGAAATAAATTTGTCAAGAAAATCATTAATATATGCTGTCTTCTCATTCTCTCCCTACACAATATTCTGGGAACAATTTGAATAAACTATTGAGAACACAGATACAGAGGTAACATTAAATTCTGATAGCTTTTATTCCCTAAAATTAATTTTTTAGATTGAATTATTTGAGGTAAATTGTCTCTCATGGGAATGAACTTGGAGCAAAATATAAACCTGGAGATTGTAAGAAAGGATTTTAATTAGTACTAAACAAACACTCAAATCAGGAGATCATCTGCACTAATCAATATGGTTTTCAGACAAATAGATTCTTGCTTTTTAATTATTCCCCTCACAGATTTAGTGTTTACAATACCGTGCATGTTCAGCAAATCACAGGAAGCAATTCTGTTCTCATAAGAACAATTTCAGGCCCTAGAGCCTCTTTTCTAAAATTCAGAGCACATATTCCTTACTTCTTATTGACTTAGACAATGTATGAGCTGTCAGAAAAACCCATTTTTAAGAACTGTAACAAGATCTCCTAACTGTGGATATTTTAAAACCATCATTAGTCACCTTTTCAAGCTTTAATAAATCCCCTTCATGTTGAAGATCTTTATTCCTAATCACTGAGTCTTTTTAGGGTTTTCTAACTGGTGTACATTAATGGCTGACTGTTCAATAGGAGATTAGGCATCTTGCTACTAGTGTGCCTTTGTTTCAGGGTTATTTTATTTTGACCTGAATGGAGAGAATCACATATTCATTGATGCTGCATCCCCCAAGCTGAAACTTTCCTAATTTTATCAAGAGAAACAGTAGCTATTTGAAGCTGATTCCTCTCAAAAATCACAAATCATGTTCAGCTTTTCAGGCCCAAATACCTCTTTATTCTCAGTATAATGAATATAGCTCATAATGTGACTCAGGATCATGTGTACTGAATCAAATCAGTATCTGCAACAATGATGCAGAAACACAAATCTTGGGTTGCTACTGGTGATGGTAGACATATTCCCCATTTCTTTTGTTTTTCTAAAGCTACAGGAGAGTTGAGGGAAGCAGAAGGGAGAGATGAGACTGGGGTAACATCTGGACTCCAATTTCTATTTTATTCTTCACATTTTTGAAAAAGGAATGCATCATATGCCACATGTTCTTACACAGTGAGTCATTTCTTCAGATTATACATAGTTCTTAATTCAGAGAAGAAATAAATCACAAAACAAAAATATGCAAAAAAAGAAATTTGCTATCAGTTGGTGTAGAAAGAAACATGACAAGTATTTTTTCAGTATAATGAAAGTGTGAAATATAAAATCTTATCTCATCTCCTATGCATCTGGCATAATTAACTCCTTTATGAATCAGAAACTGATTTATGTCTGGGCCTGATTTTACTGGAGTGGTAGGGCCCTGAAAAAGGCTGTTAAATCATGCAAGAGAGCAGAAGAGAGGCTGTGTCTATAAGAAGCATTGGTTATCCACTCGAAGATGGACATTATACTAATTTAGCATTTTTAAAAATTTGTAGGGAAATACAGTTGTTACTAACTGTACCGTGGAAGTAATCCCCCATAAACAGTTTGTATGCTAGGTATAAATATGTCTCTTATTTATCAAACATCATCTTCAAAGAAAACAGTTCACTCTAGAGTATTATATCTTTATCTTTATGACCATTAAATAGAAACTATCTTTTGCACCATTGTGAAGGAAATATTGTGCGTTTCTGCCTTGTAATTTGGAAATCTGTCTGTATAGTCATATACATGAAACAAGGCTTTAAACAACTGTCTGATTAACTATTACCAGGACCAGCTGCATAGGATAGCAGAGGATGGCGTTGTTGGACATCAAAGGGAGGAGAGGCCCTTGGTCCTAAGAAGGCTTGATGCCCCAGTATAGGTGAATGCCAGAATAGGAAAGCAGGAGTGGGTGGGTTGGTGAGCAGGGGGAGGGGAGATGGGATAGGGGGTTTTCAGAGGGGAAACCAGGAAAAGAGATAACATTTGAAATATAAATAAAGAAAATATCTAATTAAAAAGAAGAAGAAAAAGAATTTCTTAAAGCATGGAAATCTCTGAAAAGTTTTTTTTTTCTGAATATCCATTGAACACATTTCTAAATTTTTAAAAAACATTAATATTTAAAAAAAATAAATGTTTAAGAATAGAGCTCAATGGAAAAACACTAACTTTGCTTATAGGAAGAGCTTGGTTAGAATATTTATATTCTAGATATTCTATATATTTTATATCTAAAAAAAAATTGAGAGTATTCCAGTCTACTGACTCTCTCTCTCTCTCTCTCTCTCTCTCTCTCTCTGTGTGTGTGTGTGTGTGTGTGTGTGTGTGTGTGTGTGTGTGCATGTGTCTGTGCATATATAGATATATAAAATACACATAAGATAACAACTTTATAAGGAATTTTGAACTACTTTAGGCTTGATCAGACTTAAAAGTTACATTAATAATATCCATGTTCATAATAGAGTATCTTTCTAGGTTGAGGATAGAAACCCCTTACTTTACCCTGAAAGAAGTAGAAAGTATGACACTTTAAGGCCTCAAATAAATATTATGATGAAAGTTGGGGTTAAGTTAAAGGCATCCAGCTCAATGGATAAATATAAAATTGAAACTCAGTAGAAAAAAAAGGTTCATGTGGGTGTTTTTGTGGTCATTTTGAACTGTTTTATCTGATGACATTTTCTTATAATGACTGGGTAATAAAAAGAAATCTATTTCCATATGCGTATGCAATCACTAAACTTTTGATAGAAAAAGAGATGTATGTAAAGCCCTGTGTTTGAGGAAGGTCATCTTTGATTCTCATTACTAAACAATGCCTTGAATATAGAAGAATGGCATGAATAGCTCTCACTTTTTAATGTAAATATTGAGTAGAGGACATATGACAGAAATTTGAAAAAATTTTAGGACTAGAAGTACTTAGAATTAGTTTAAATATGATTTTCTTTCCTTTTCAAAAGAAGTCACTGCAAAATCTATCCTTTAGAAATGGAAGTTAATGTTGAAATATGAACTGGAATCATGGGTTATTCATATAGTTGACACTAAATGCAGTTTGCTAGTTTTCTGAATATGCAAATTAATAGATAATAAGTTTATTCATGGAATATTTAAATTTTAGCAAGCTTTAAAGCTAGGGTAAATCTCAGCAGCATATAATGCTGAGGTATTTTCAGGTTAACTTTAAATATTCCGAGGTCCTCTCCATAAAACATAAACCACAGAAGATGCCCACAATGCATTAAGAACCACATTGTTCTTTGGCTTTGAATCAACTTGCATTTTAATGCACTCAGAAATTTGCAACAGCTCTGGTCCAGAAACTATCCAACATATAAAGCTTACCACAAAATCTATTTGACTTTGAACCAGCATAATGGGTCAAAAATTATTTGATATAATATTTCTTATAACATCTGAATCTTCCTACTTAATTATCTCAATGTTCTGAATGTTTTCTAAAGAGGTACATATTTTAAATCTATTTTCCTACTGAGAATATCACTTGGAACACAAACACCAAATTAAATAATATGTGACTCAGAATCATAATGGCTATTGTGAAGACACACTAACACACACACACACACACACACATACACACACTTTAAACTTGAATCTCTCTGCATTTGACTTTTGAGTTTTTCTGTGACAAAAATAAAACTAAATATCAATTTTCTAGACAGAATTTTAAGATTTTAAGGACCTTGGATTAAAGATGAAACATAAAATATATAATTAAAACACAAATGATAAATAATATGTATAACTCAGCAAAAATCTAAGAGAAATAATGGCTGGCAAATTAAACAAGAATTAGACATTGAGAGAGATTTTTATTTGTTTTGACATTGTGAATTTTAGTCCAAAAATCACTCTTAATTATTTAAACCGATCCAGAAGGTAAACTTCAGAAGATAAACTAGGCTACTAGTACTTTGGTCCTACATATGATGTTTTTGTTTTTGCTTTTTGCTTTTTTTTGCTTTCTTTATATATATATATATGTATATATATATAATTTATAAATTTATAATTTATATATTATATATATATATATATATATATATATATATATATATATATATATATATATATTCTTTATTTACATTGCCATCTCCCCTTCCGCAATCAACCCTCCCCGGCTTCCCTGTCCTGGTAATCCTCTACACTAAGGCATCAAGTCTTTCCAGGACCAAGGGCTTCTCCTCCCTTGGGTGTCTAACAAGACCATCTTCTGCTGCCTATGGGTCTGGAGCCATGTGTACTCTTTGATTGATGGTTTTGTCCCTGGGAGTTCTGGGAGTACTGGGTGACTCATATTGTTTTTCCTCATGTACTGCAAACCCCTTCAGCTCTTTGGGTCCTTTCTCTAGCTCCCCCATTGGAGACCATGTGCTCAGTTCAATGACTGGCTGAGAGTGCCCCGTCTGTATTTGCAATGCACTAGGAGAGCCTCCCAAGTGATATCTACATCCGGCTCCGGTAAGTCAGCACTCGTGGGCATCCACAATAGTATCTGAGTTTTGTTGAAGACCTAGAAATGAAACCATACACCTATGGTCACTTGATCTTTGACAAAGGAGCTAAATCCATCCAGTAGAAAAAAAGATAGCCTTTTCAACAAATGGTGCTGGCCCAAATGGTGAATAGAATGCAGAAGAATGCAAATCAATCCATTCTTATCCCCTTGTACTAAACTCAAGTCCAACTTGATCAAGGACCTCCACATAAAACCAGACACACTGAAACTAAAAGAAAAGAAACTGGGGAAGAGCCTTGAACACATGGGTACAGGGGAACATTTCTTGAATAGAACACCAATAGTCTATGCCCTAAGATCAAGAATTGAAAAATGGGACTTCATAAAATTACAAAGTTTCTGTAAGGCAAGAGACACTGTCAATAGGACAAAATGGCAACCAACAAATTGGGAAAAGATGTTTACCAACCCTACACCCAACAGAGGGCTAATATCAAAGATATACAAAGATCTCAAGAAGTTAGACTCCAGAGACCCAAATAACCCTATTAAAAATGGGGGTACAGAGCTAAACATAATTTTCACCTGAGGAATAACAGATGGCTGAGAAGCACCTAAAGAAATGTTCAACATCATGAGTCAACAGGAAAATTCAAATCAAAACAACCCTGAGATTTCATCTTACACTGGTCAGAATGGCTAAGATAAAAAAACTCAGGAGACAACAGGTGTTGTTGAGGATGTGGAAAAAGAGGAACACTCCTCCACTGCTTGTGGGACTGCAAGTTGGTACAACCACTCTGGAAATCAGCTTGGCGGTTTCTCAGAAAACTGGGCATAATACTACCATAGGATCCTGCTATATCACTCCTGTGCATATACCCAGAGGATTCTCCAGCTTGTAATAATAAGCATGTACTATGTTCATAGCATCCCTATTCATAATTGCCAAAAGCTGGATAGAACCCAGATATCCCTCAACGGAGGAATGGATACAAAAATGTGGTGTATATATACACAATGCAGTACTATTCAGCCGTTTAAAACAATGAATTCATGAATTTGTTAGACAAATGGATGAAACTGGAAAATATCATTCTGAGTGAGGTAACCCAATCACAAAAGAGCACACATGGTATGCACTCACTGATAAGCGGATATTAGCCCAGAAGCTTGGAATACCTAAGACACATATCAAATGATGAGCAAGAAGGAGGAAGAACAAAGTATGGATCCTTGAGTCCTCTGTAGAAAGGGGAAAATATACCCACAGAAGGAGATACAGAGCCAAAATGTAGAGCAGACTCTGAGGGAAAGACCATCCAGAGAGTACATGTGAAGTTTTAGAGCAATGATTGGAATTATGTTTCAATCAAAGAAGAAGTAGAATACTATAGAATGGCTTCTGAGTGTAATTAAGGACACTCATTAATCGAGGAAAATTTTCTTGAGGATTCCATCATTTCTTATTCAAATGTCTTATCATTCCCAGTTATTTAACCTTTAGTTATCATATATATAGTCTCAATTACAGATTTCATTCTTTTATTTGGCAGACATAATGCTTATATCAAACACCTTGGTAAACTGAGAAGTTCTAGATAGCTGCCTTGTCCACTAAAGATAGAAAAAGAAAAATCAGTTTATTTCCAAATGTACTCATAGATTATCAAAAGGAATATCAATAACTAATTAATATATTTTGAAAATATGTAACTTTTGATCTTGACAATCATTAAATTTGTTCTTTTGGTTTTTTGGGTTTTTTTTTTTGTTTTTTTTTTTTTTTGTTTTTTTCGAGACAGGGTTTCTCTGTGTAGCCCTGGCTGTCCTGGAACTCACTCTGTAGACCAGGCTGGCCTCGAACTCAGAAATCCGTCTGCCTCTGCCTCCCAAGTGCTGGGATTAAAGGCGTGTGCCACCACTGCCCGGCCAATCATTAAATTTGTATAGCAGATAAAATCATTTGACTAACAAACAGCTTTGGATTGAACCAAAATTAAATCTTAAAAAAAATGACTTTTATGACCTTGATAACTTAAAGCTTGAAAAGTACCATAAGTGGCTCTGGTAGTCTAAACTAACCAAAACTTGTAATTAAGGAAAACAGATTTCTATAGAGCACAGGAGAATGGTAGGGTCAGGGCAAAAGAGGAGAATGGAACCAAGAAGGATGAGAACAAATAACATGCCTATGAAATTGTGAAAGGACAGTACTTATAATAAAATCTGTTCCAAGAAAGAACTCATATTGCCATCTACAAAGATCATTTGGATAATCTACTCTCTAAGACTTTATAATTCATCAGCACATTTTAAAATAGTCTGAAGTGTACATGAACATAAAATTGAGTGTTATTTAATTGTAATAACTCATGGGGTTCCAAGTTTATAGAAAGCCAACAGTAAGGAGTGTCATGGTTACAGTGGCAAACTAGCTTTTGTGCAGTACATTCCTGCAGCAAAGTTTTAATACATCTGATTTTTCAAAGTCAAAACTCTTGCTCAACCTATTCAGTGAGTTGAATGGAGTAGGGAAACAGATGTACAGTAGATAAAATGTTATCCACACACACATCAGAATAAAATGACCATTTGGAACAAAGTTTCAAAAGGAATTAGAAAATAAGCCCTGTTTTCTAAGATGACTTTTTAATTCTCTCGCTTATGTTGTTATGTGAAAATTAACTTAATCTATGAAGTTAAAGAATGTCATCAGACTACAGGATAATTTCTGCTTGTATTAAATTGTATGGGTTTTGTCTCATTGTACCATCTTAACCTATTATTATTGAAGTTAATATCTAATATTTACTTATTTAACTGTCTAAAACAATATTTTAGAAGTTCTGTTTAATATGAAATTAAATTTTGACAAAGTATTAACAAATATCAGTATATTCATACAATTTGCAATTAAAGATTACAAGATGTCTCAGAAAATGTATACTTAGCATATTTTCTTTATATTCTATCAATATTAGTTAGTTTTTTCAGAAAAAAAAACAAACTAAAATGTTGACTGCCAATATAATGATATCCTCTCCTATTTAATAACTATGTTACTCCCACTGGTAACTCTGTTGTTGATGCCTGCTGCTGACACGAAATTACATTGTAATCTAAATTCCAGTTTTTTGGGGATGAGTTATGATAAAAGTGATAAAGGCAAAATGAAAAAGAAACTGCTGCACTAATATATGCATGACTATTAGCACAGTGTTTCTGTTTTCCTTGACTCAGCTTATTTATATTTGGTTTAGAAGTCTCATCCTCATGCACTTCCAGGTTCACATGCCACCTTGCTAGACTGTTTCTAAACAAGCTTTAATTGAATAAGCAGAAAAAAATGGTGCCTATGTTATCTGGAGATGCATCTACCCCATTTTTATATTTTGGTACAAAGTAGGTGGTTTCTATGCCTTATTTTTAAATAGCTAAATATCCATAAGCATATTTACTACACTCCTCTTTACCAAACCCATATTCTCTCCCTCGTTACGGAGGCTGCTGTAGTATTGCTTCATGTTAGCAGAGTCATTTTTCTGCCTTGGTGCTACCCCTTTCTCTTCCAGAGCTCAGTGATTATGCGTTGTACCTCCCTGGGATGAGGGGAACATGTTCTAACTTACTGCTCTACAGACCTAGGATTTTAACTTACAGTAAAATTTCTTACTCTTCATTTTTCTGTGTAAAAAGAGATGAAATTACATAATTACAAAAATTCCATTTACCAGTTACTTTTAAAGATTATCCAACACACGCTTATGTAAGCGAGCATGCTCACATCTTTTTCCATTCAGGAAGAACATGTACAGTCTCTCAGCACAGGTTCACATTTGTTCAATAATAGAAAATGTCATTCCTTTTCATAAGGTAGAAATGAATTACCTGATTGCCATATAATTTCTAAAATATCACAGAAGGTGCAGAACCTTCTCAATCCAATAGGGTATTTAAAAGCTATTCTGTTAAATATATCAGTTTTACATTACTTCAAATTAAGTTATAGAACTATGATAATGAGCACATTATATGTAATCCTTAACCAAAATTATTTCATCTAGTACTACAAAATTGATGTCATTATTTTCATTTTAAAAGACGAAGAACTGGAAGTTAGTGGAGTTTGGTTTAATTACCCATGCTATTAGCAATAATAGGTGAGTGAACAGAAAGAGGAGACACACTAAGGTTTTGTGAACTTTTATACTTTTTTCTCAACTATGCTTCCATTAGAGAAGAGAAGAAAAGCAGCACACAAGGGGAAAGGCTTTGAAAAGCAGAGTTGAGTTCAGTCTGACACTCGTCTCTACAGCTCCATTGATTTGAAGCAGGCTCATTTGAGAAGTAGGATGAGCTCACGGGTATCAGGGCCTCAACATTCAGTAATCCTGTTATATTTATGTATTGGTAAATTACACGCGTGTCTAGGTTAGGGATACATTGCTGGGATGGAAAGTTTGATTGAGTTTTACTTCCGCATCACTGCTCATCATCAAAGGATATAAGGGTGGGAACTCAAAGTGGGCTGAAAACCAAAGGTCAGAAATAATAGTAAAGTGCTGTTTACTCTCTTGCAATTCTTGGCTTTCTCAGTTTGCCTTCTTTTAAGCCTCAGGGCTGAAAAGGAGTGGCCCCACCTATCATGGGTTAGACACTCTCCCATTAATGAGAAATTAATAAAATATACTACATTCTTGGTACATTCCAATCTTATGGAAGCATTGTATTAATTGTAATTTCTCCCTCTCTGATGAGTCTAGATGTGGGAAATTTGGGTAATTAAAATCTACGTATGACTGTATTTTTATTCAACTTGACATAAAACTATACAGCACAACCTAGTAGGTAAGGAAGAAGTTAATATTTCTTATCAGATCTTCTACTTTCTGAGTATATAAATAGTACCACTCTATAAAATAAATTTTAATATGAGAGGGTCTCCTGAGATTTCTCAGAAACAGAACTAGGCAGTGTACTGCAGCTGATATGAGGCTCCCAACACATATACAGCAGAGGACGATGGGGTCTGGTATCAGTCAGAGAAGATGCACCTGACCCTCAAGATACTTGAGGCCCCAGGGAATGGGGACATGGTGGGTGCAGGGTGGGCAAATGAGGACATCCTCATGGAGACTGGGAGGGGATAAGGGATGTAGAATAGTCTGAAGATGGACTGGGAGGGGGATATAATCTGGAGTGCAAAAAATAAATAAATTAAATTTATTCATTACTGATGGAAAAAATACAAGAATGTCTATAAAAGTTCATATATTTATTTATTAATCATCTATCTATGAAAATTTATAACTTGCATGTTTAATAATTTTAGGGAGTAGTAACAGAAAAATAAAATTAAGAATAATATTACATTTTAAACTTCACTTTATGCACAAAATAATTTATCGAATCATGATAATGAAAAAGTTAAGAGGTAGCTGGAATTTTTCAAACTTCATTGAAATTACAGATCTATCTACCATCTATCTATTTACATACCTATCTATGAATTCATCTATTTATCTATCATTTATCAGTCGCTGAATAATATCTCAATATATCTAATAGCATCATTATCATGTTTCTCACATTCTTATAATTTATTCTTATAATTTATCTTCTCTGTAACATATCAAATAACATATAGGTATAACACTATATGTATCAGTGTCAGGTGACATAAAACTATCCAACAAATTCTGATATGGATGGAAGGAGTTAATATTGTTTATATCTTTCAATTTTTATATTCACTTCTCAGCAAGTTCAGGCATCACTGAGGACAAGATACAGTAAGAACTTATGGGCCAAAGTGGTTGAAATATATAAAAATTGGTGTTTTAAAGATGCAGATTTGCATATACACATAGTAACTCACAGCAGACAAGACCTATATAATCTATGTTCATATATTTGAACAAGAGAGTGAAGGGCATGAATATTATACAACTACCTGAGAGGCTATTGATAGCTCTTTGAAGAGAGACTAAGTACCATGTATGGGTTTTGTCTTGTAGAACAGGCTTTGCATATAATCTACAGTATTTTGTCACTCCTGTGAATTTGTGGCAGTATTGTGCGAAGAGACATTACTGTCCAGGTTGATCATTACCGAAGCTCTTATAGTTCACAGAAGCGTGCTTGATACTGATGGCTACATTTCTCCTCTGTTAGCATACAAAGCACTTTCTAGCACTATGAAAGCTAGATATTAGAAATGAAACTTGAAAGTATGAACTTGATTTTACAGTAATCTGTCTCAAGTAAGTGGTGTTTTCAGAAACATGGGATTATGTTCAAGCTTTAGAGGGCATGCAAAACTTGTTTTAATAGCCAACAGTATTTGGCAATCTAAGGAACCTGGATGACTAAAAAAATCTAAAGGAATTAACAACAAACGATAGATACTTAGATACATTTTTTTTATTTAGTCCTGAAAGGAAAATCCATATATAAACAAATTCACTAGTGTTCTTATCTACAGCTTTCCCAATTTTGAAAGTGCAAAAGTTAGAAAGTTCTAAAAATGTGTCAATAATCCCCAAGGCATACTTATTGATGATGAGTTGGTGATCATTCATTATAATATTAGACAGAGGAAAACATAAACACACAGAATAAATCACTATGGTTTCAATAGCCTTCATCTTGACCAGAATTATAGTACTAAACATCACATAAACACACATTTATTCATTGTCTGAGAAGCTCTAGGTTCCTCTACTTCCAATACAATCTTATCACGACAGACAGAACTTATTGTTACTGTTTATCTGCTACAACATAAAGCAATAGATATCATGAAAAAAATCTTAAAGCAGAAAACATTTTGCAAATTGTAACTCGGAGCATCTGGTCTCTGCAGGACCACTATTGTCTGAAAGGATCTCTTATCTAATTCTTACCATTGAAGAGAAATAGAAAGCATCCCTCTCTTACCAGATGGAATGATGCTTCAAACTTGCTGTAGCATTCTGTGGAGGTAATTCCTGATTTAAAAGACAGATCCAAAGTGACTTTGTCCACACAACTGATCTGGCTAATCTCCAATCCCTGAAAACACACACACACACACACACACACACACACACACACACACACACACACACACACACACACAAAACAAAACACAAAAAACAAAACAAAAAAAAAACAACCAAAAAACAGTATAATTGACTCTCAAGAAAGTGGTGTAAACATTCATCATGATGGCAGTTGCACGTTGAATCTATTCACTGTTACAGTTGTAGACTTTTTATAAACAGACCAATTACATGTCCCATTTCAATTCCAGCTGTTTGAATTTCTTCATTTAATGCAGAGATAAATATCTTTGAAGAAAACATGGAATTGTGTCAGGTCACTATGTGGACACCTTTAGTCTCTGAAAGTGAAATCTCAATATTGACAAGAAATACACAAAATTTTAAATCAAGCAGACAACATATAATATATTTGCTGTTTCTATATTTTACAATTGGAAATATTAAGACTACTATATACACTATTATGCTAATGAGATGACAGTATTTTTAAGTGTTTCCCATTTGTTGTTTATCGAAAGTAAACTGAACATTCGATAACTCTCTTTTTCATATCAATGAAGCCTACAAGGTACCCCAGAGTCTGAATCCAGCTGTTCTGTGTTTCTAAGTCTCATTAAATATTCCACTGTACTTTTGCCCAAACCATCAAAGGGGCTTAGTCACAATAACATCCTTTAATTCTCATGGGAGCAATGATGGAGGTCACACAAGCCTGGTTCTTTTTCTGATTTTTCACATTCAAAATTTATGGGAACATTGTGTGATTATAACTATGCGTTGCATGTTCTTTTTACCAATAGAATGTGAATATTAGATCAAAACATATGCCTCAATAAAAACCACAAGTTCAAGGCAAATCATTCTATGTGATGATCTAAGCCATACATTGATCTTACAGGGACACAAGCATATTATCATTGTTTTGCTTCCTGAGTGTGTAAAAGCTGGCTAACGTTATTAGGTAAAAGCTGGCTAACGTTATTAGGTGTGCTACAATGGAAAACAAAGAACTAAAGGCTTAGAAAGAGGTGAGTTTTCCTTTCAGTTCTAGATCCATGATTTTGTGTTTATGAAATGTATACAAATTAAACACAAATACAAAGCAATGTTATGGCTTTGTATATAAAATTGTATATGACTCTAAACGAAATAAATTAATTTTTACAAGTGAATAAAAATTACATATCCTATAAATATAAACATTAATTTCAGAAGGATATTTAATTAGATCACCCACAACACTGAACACACTCTAGAAGCCCCAAGTTGAATTTTCCTTACTCAAGTGTTCAGCAATTATCCATAAAGCACCCCTAAAAATGAGCCTTTGTAAAAAATGAATTTAAATCACATCTTTACCCCCCTTAGAATTCTAGTGGCAAATAATTGCAGAAGTTACAATATGACAGGAATGAATTTTTTTAATCTCAGAATTTTTAATGATTGTACAGAAAGAATATTTTTGTATTCATTTAAAATTGACAATGGTGTATCAATAATAATGGGCTAAATATTTACAGCTGACTCAGAATATTCCTACTACTATTTTGATATAATTTTTAAGATTTATTATTATTTTTAACATCACATTTTTGTATATTCTTGCATATAGACTTAAGATAATTACTACAGACCTCACTGTCAGTTAATGGGTTTCAGAGTAACTCATTATTATTGCTTTATTGGTTCATGTGATTAAATCAAGAGTCCTATAGTCACACTAAGTGAATGGGATTAAAATAATGTAGCACAGAAAAAAGATACAGTTCTATGGTATCATGACAGATAAACAGCCTAAGTAGTTTCAAATTCCTGTCATTTTGTTTCCTTACAAGTGTTCCCTCTTAATTCTTATTAGTTAACTTCATAGCATAGATTTTTGTTTTAAATATTGTGACACAGTTTTCATTATTAATATGATACATTATAGATATAGTTAAGAATACTTGTAGAAACAAAAGTAAGGAACTGAAATCCCAGTCACTTTGTATCATAGAAAGCACCTAGGGTATATCTGAAGAGAAGATAATTCCTAATCATCTCTGTTACTTGAAATTACTGACAAGGAATAACAAACAAACCTTAAAAAATACAGAGAATCACTGCAATTATTAGGGACAAAAATTCCTAAATCTCTGGGGAGAAAATTGTAGTTCTGGTACACCTGGATAGGTATATCTCAATACCTAAAAATTGTTTTTTAATTCAATTCCAATTTTTTTTAAGTGTCCAACGAACTTTGCCATGACACTTATCATGTGCATCAATTATTTCTCCACAGTAAATATTTCTCAATAGTGTAAATAATTGTTTTAATATTACTGTGTATTTAAAGTCAAAGCTCCCCTAGGCTCTCACATTTCCTTTGTGCAATGTAAATTTCTCACTGGAATTAGGAATTCAAATTTGGCTATTTCTCTAACTGGAATTGGAATTTCCTAATATTGCAAAAGTATCTATTGCATTTCTTTCTAACTAAATCAGAGATCACTCCTCTGCCAAGTCAATTAAACATATTTCATTTTAACTCATAAAGATTGACTAATTCCTTCTTAGAACATTCTTTTTTTATATCTATAAAAGGCCTAAAGTCCTTTGAATCTCTAGTTTACTTTATGTTTTCATTGTCTGAATAATTCTGGAATAATACTTGACTAATTTGGTAACTTCACAGATCTAAACATCTTTGTTCTGTTTACTACTAAATTTATTCTGGTCTTTCCGTTGAACTCTACGTTGATTCTCCCTTTGTGTATTGATTTCAGACTATTGGCTCCTCCAAAAACATTTCCTTGTTAAAAGATGGTCAGCAAGTAAGTTAATAACATTGTATTTTTTTTGAAAACTAGACCTTTTTCAGTCTTTAATAGTTTAGCAAAAGTAAACAATAGCTCAGTAAAAGTGATATTTAATTTATGTAAGCTTGAAGAGAACTAGGACATGGCAAGAGAAATTAATCAACTAGTTGTTCACCTTGTTGAGTTTAATAAATATGAAGAAGTCAAAAAATCATTCCTTCAAAAATTGTAATTTTTTTTCTTGTTCTGACTATAGTTACAGTTAAAATGTACTGTGAAATGGCTGCCCAAAATGAGGAAAAGAATCCCAAGAAAAAGTCAAAGAGTCAGAGATGCACCTGTGAAAGGATGGTTGGGGAGAGATTTTGGTAGGTATTCAGGGAAGGGAAAGTGTGGTTGGGAAGTAATACATGAGAGAAAAGTCTATTCAATAAAAATAAATTAAAATTTACTATAAAATTTATGTTGTTATTCACTTTTGAACTATTGATTTTGTTGAAGTGATGCTTAACACATATAAACATATATACCAAGTAACTATTTTATGGTGTGTGTGTGTGTGTGTATGTGTGTGTTAACTAATTTACTGTGATATGTATCTCTCAGGTTATATTATTTTATTGAAATGCTTGTAATAAGTGATGTTATGTTAATGGTTCATTATGTAGAGAATAAAAATCATCATATTACTTCTTATGACCTTATCAAGTAAGAATAATAACGTGGACAAATATATATCCCAAGAAAACTACTACAGATAACATTGGCAAAATATATACTAGTAATTTTTGAAACAATTTGAAATACAAAAAATGTTCCCTTATTGGACAAATACTACATTTTATACACTCCTCATTTATTATACAACTCTTTGGGGGGAATTCAGATTTATAAATCACTGCCATAATAAAAACGCAGAAACAACAATGCCTACTTTTCCTGCATTTTCTATTATACTATTAAAACAGTATCGATCTTGTCTTCTGTATGGCCCACCATTCATAAGAGAAGAAAATCCTGTTTACTTCATTCTTCTAGTACACCTGGATGTGATAAGCCATGGAAGAAAGAACATGGGTATTGCAGTTACTAGAAATGAGGTACATGTATACATCAGGTAAGTTTATTACCATGCTGTGCATCCATTCCTCATTGTCAAAGTAAGATGGTAATTAGCCTACTGTTTTTTTTGTTGAATTTGTGATAACATATCTCTAATTTCTAAGAAAACTTTATGTAAGAAAACTCTTTATAAAAGTAAATATAAATTTATAATAAGATACATTTAACTGGAGCAAATTGACCTTTATAGATAGAAAATGTAAGCAGTGTACATTAATATACAAAAGTTCTCTTCTAAATACTTAAAAGTGCAAAGTCATGAACCAATAGATGACTGTTTGTTTACAAATAGCCAGTGATTTGAAAACATAATAACTTCAGAATGTAATGAAATAAAAAGAATAATAAATATACAATATCAATAAGACCAATATTGCGGATGCCAAGAACTGCTTGCTGATAGGAGCTTGATATAGCTTTCTCCCGAGAGGCTCTGTCAGAGCCTGACAAATACAGATGTGAATGCTCACAGTCAACCACTGGACCAAGCATAGGGTTTCCAATGGAAGACTTAAAGAAAGGACTAAAGGAGCTGAAGGAGTTTGCAACCCCATAGTAAGAACAACAGTATCAACTAACTAGACACTCTGGAGTTCTCAGGAACTAAATCACCAACCAAAGAGTACACATGGAGGATCCCATGGCTCCAGCTACATATGTAGCAGAAGATGGCCTTGTCTGGCATCAGTGGGAGGAGAGGTCCTTGGTCCAGTGAAGTCTCAATGCCCCAGTGTAGGGGAATGCCAGGGTAGTGAGGTGGGAGTTGGTGGATGGGTGGGTGGGTGAGCACCCTCATAGAAGCACGGGGAGGGAGGCTGGGATAGGGGGTTTATGGAGGGGAAACTGGGAAAGGGAATAACATTTGAAATGTAAATAAATAAAATATCCAATAAAAAAACCTATAATATCTGTTTATGGTGGCAAAATGTTAAAATTTATGGCTTTATTTAAAAATAAATGAGTTCTTTGGCATTTTTAAAAAAATAACCTAATAACAATGAATTGTAGAACACTAGACACACTCCTGAGTTTTGATTTTTAATATTAAATGCCTATTTTGAGCATATACCTGTGATGAGCATGCTAGCCTAAGGAAAGAAAATAAGAAAAAAAATTGATATACCTTGATTATATCAACAAATCAAAGAACTGGGTCAGTAAGATTATAAAGTTCAGAGATCATAATCTACTACTAAAGAAAACTCCAACACCCGATACAAGTCTTTTATAATAAGAAGGAGAGAGATTAAGTGATTTAGTTTCAAGGAGATGTCCTTGGGTGGACCATTGCTTGATTTTGCCTTCATAAATAAGCTTGTTTCATAGTCTTTACCAATACTTCCTTCATGGGATAAAGGAAAAGATTGTGTTCCACAGTGAACGGACTAGTGTGAAACATGTGAGTCCAGCCAGGCAGTGGTGTGGCACATGCCTTTAATCCCAGGACTTGGGAGGCAGAGGAAGGCAGATTTCTGAGTTTGAAGCTAGCCTTGTCTACAAAGTGAATCCAGGACATCCAGGGCTACACAGAGTAACTCTGTCTCGAAAAAAAACAAAACAACAACAAAAAAAATTTAAAAAAATGTGAGATGTTTTATTAAGATAATGGACTTACAATGAACAAATAACAAAATATATGATTAACGTTTACCAATCTATAATTTGGCTGAGGATAACCCAATGACCTAGCCCATTATTATACTTTACCACTTTACAGTGTTAACTATGTTAGTTTCAGATATGTGTACAGTAATCTTAATTAGATTCTGTCAAAAAAGTAGATTGAGGATTGTTTGAAAAAGTGTGTAGTATCAGCTTTGGGATAAGTTGTAGACATTATTCCATATTGAAAACTACTGTCTATATATTTGAAATCTGTATACATGTCATCAAAATATTTACATTAAAATGATATTCATTGGTTTTCAATTTTATCTCAATGAAACTTACTAATTGTAAGAAAAATTATAATGACCATATATAGACATATTAAGATAATTTGGATTTGGGTGAGGCTCCAACAGTTTGCCTAAATTCTGATATCCATAGGAATAAGCAGTTGATACTGGGGAGTAAGGTACTCTTTGGCTTTGATGTCATAACTTGTAGAAACAAGTTTTCTATGAATAACTCGTTACAAACACTCTCTTTGTCTCATCTGTGCACATCCCAATTTAAGAAAATTGGTCATGCCAAATTAAGTCTTAAAATTATTATAATTGTCTTTTGACAGAGTAACTGGTTCTACAGCAAATATGCTGTTAATCATTTGGTTTTGAAGTTACTACAGAGGTGAGTGGAAGGTCATTGTTTTGGGAAATATTAAAAAAAATGAACAGTGCTTGTGCCTCTGCCCCAGAAGCCTAGCAGACAATGGCTGACCTGATTTTATCTCATGGAGACTCTCACTCAGAACTCCACAATCTCTCTACCCAGCTCGCTATGTTCCCACTGGTGAGCAGCTACCACCACACCAACCCCATGCTTCAAATTTCTCATGGCCTTTGTGGTGCACATCCAGCAAAACCATGCTTTGCCTAGGTACCTTTCTCTCTTGAACCCATATGCGCGTGAAGGAAAACACCACACAAACTTAGTTCAGAAACAATGGTAACTCAATCTCTGGGAGCAACAACTAAAACCTAATCTTGTAAGCTTTATTAAAATATGATTCCTCTGGTGGCAGATCCTTGTGGATCCACCACGATACAGGAAAACTCTAGGAGCTACATCTTACCCCTCTGCTCTCCCTGTCCCCAAAAGACCTAACTCTTTCCTGCTTCCTTTCTTCCCATGTCCAACCTGGAAGTCCTGCCTAATCACCCAGGAATTGACTCCTTTATTCATTAGGGGATTGGTTCACAAGAACAGCACCAGGCCCACCTACAACAGGTCATAATAGCACTATGAAATTATTATTGAGATGTAGCATGCAAAATAATATTAAAGTGAATTTGAAGAAAAAAACTAGTAGCATTGTTGATATTCAAAACCCATTTCAAATTTCTCTTTGACCTCTGTCTGTTCTGTTCTAAACCTTCTATATTATCCTTTTCCTCTCTCCATTGTCTGTAATCTTATTTTTATTCTGTTATAATTGCATATATATGAAACCTTTTTTATGTTTCTGTTGCTTGTCTGACTGTTTTACCCACTGCATAAGTGTGTTTCTCCCCTCTTTCTGACATAATTCCTTTATTAGACCTTTCATCTCCTACTGTCAAAGGAAGTAAATTTCTAAATCTTCTCTTTCTTACCAATGATCAACCTTTTTTTAATCGCATGATCCTCTCTTCACTGGTTTTATAGGAATAAACCTATTTGTGGCCAAGTTTGATATTAATTAATCTTCCACTCTGAATATTAACTTTGTATATAAAGTTTATTCACATTTTTCTTTCCCTTTCGAATTAAACATGCAAAACATATTCATGCAACCTAAATTTTCTTCAGGTTCACATTGCTATTATGACTACATTGTGTTTCATACTTTAAATAATTCATCATCTTCTCTTCTATCGTGCCATCTTTCAATTCTACCATAGATCGTCTTGGGGGAAATTATTATTATGTCTGTTTAAAAAGCAAATTCGGTTACCAAGAAATTGGATTCTGTTCTTTAAAAATATCATTTATGATGTCAAGAAGATAGTGGTCAGAATTTCATAGTTTGATTTTGAATATATTGACTGTCTCAAATCACATTTCACAAAGCTTACCAAGACCATACCAGATATTAAAGAAATAATTTATATAAGAAACTTTAAAAAACTCTATCTTAAACCTATCTTGAATTGTTAATATAGTACATTTAACCTCATTTTTGCTCAATTATTTAGTTTGTAGTATATAGGAAGGGGTTTTGTATATATTTATGTAAGTGCATAACAGTGACCAGTTGTGCAGAATATCCAGCAAATTAGAGTGGATAAATAATAAAGATATGCAATATGCATCATACACATGCACACACAATAAATTTTTTATATAAATATTGTTCTTCCCATGACTTACCAAGGTTATGTTCATCCATAAAAGTTAAATCTTTCCTCATTTCTTTTGTGCTTTTAGAAAATATAAGTGTAGTATCCTGACATCTGTCCTGTTTGCTGACCTCTCTATTCTCCTTAATAGCCACACATTTCTCCAGATAATTGAAGTTTCTTATCCAAAGCCCCTGAGATTCCTATAGCTTGTTGTCATCTAGGAGCATGTATCACTTAAACATAGAGTCGACCAGAAGGTTAAGATACCTGAAACCATCTTTTCAATAAGTGCTGGTTGAGAATGAGAAGTTAATTGCCTATGCCATCTGCATCTTTTGGATGATACACTACGTGACGCTGTCCACATATCTCTGTGTCATTTATCTGGACTCAACTTCCTAGAAGATATAAAATCCTCCAGAGATGGAGAGATGGCTCGGTATATAAAACACTTCCTGAACAGTATTGCAAATGCAAATTCAGGTCCAAAACCTATGTAAATGATGAGGCACAGTGAATAACTCTAGACTATACACCAAATGTTCAGACACTCTTTCATGTTCTCTACTGTGTGCAGGAACATCTACAAATAGACTTCTATGGACAATGATAACAAATAAAACATAAATATAAATATAATAAACCAAAAATTCAATACAAAATCTATTAACCCAATAAAAATAGATCATTACTCTGAATAAGCATTTTTAAAAAGTAAACATAAATAGCAACAAGTCTATTTAAGACTAGTCACATGAATAACCATGGAAATGAAAATCATAACCATAATATACTGTGACCTCATTATAATTCCAGTAAGTTTTATAAGAAAGCAAAAATGAAGTGCCTGTGAGCATATGGAATCTTTTATATACCTTTAAGATAATATAGATCAGCACCCACCAAGTGTAGCAGCATGAAAATTCATTTAGAAATCAAAATAATGCTTGCCATATGATCTGAAAATCCCACTTTTTTTGCATATAACTAAACCAAGTAAATAAATCTACTAAAGTTTATTGCAGCCTATTTATAGTTATCCTAATACGAAACCAAGTTTCCATTAAGAGATAAATGGATAAGTAAAATGTAAGGATGAAAAAGTGAATGCTATTCAATTGTGAACAATTCTCAACTTCATATTGAATACAAAACAAAGAAATAAAACCCCAAAGCCAAAACAAACAAACAACAAACAAAAGAAAACAAAATTTGATAGCTAAAATAATCCTGAACAATAAAAGAACTACTAGGGATTTCAATGTTGCTGATATCAAGCAATACGACAGAGCTTGTTGTAACAAACAAACAAACAAACCAAACATCCTTAATGTTTTGGCATAAAACAGATATATTGATCAGTGGAATAGATACAAAGCCAAAGACATAAATCCATACACTTATGGTCACCTGATTTTTGATAAAGGACCCCCTCCCCGCCCACAAAATAACCAGCCAAACCAACAAAAAAACAAAACAACAGTAACAAGAAAAAAAACACAGTGAAAAAAGAAAGCATCTTCAACAAATAAGGTTGGTTAATAATAAACTGGATGTTTGCATGTAAAAGATTCCAAATAGAATGATACTTGTCACCCTGCTCAGATTCAAGCCAAAATGAATCAAAGTGTCAACATTAAACAAGATAAACTGAACCTAATAGAAAAGAATGGTGAGAATAAGTTTGAACTTATTGGTACATGAGAAGACATTCTGAACAGAACATCATTGGTTCATGCACTAATTAATAAATAGGAAATAAGTTTTTCATGAATCTGAAAAGTAATCTGTAAGGCAAAGTACACAATCAATTAGACAAAATGGCAGCCTGCAGAAAACGAAAAGATTTTCAACAACTCCACATTTCAAAAAGGAATAATATCTAAATTATATTAATAATTCAAAAAATTAGAAATCAGAAAAAATGAAATCCAATTAAAATGCGATTTAGATCTAAAAAGAGAATTCTCCAAAGATAAAATCCAAAATGTTTGTGAAATAAATATTCAACATTTTTAGCCATCAGTGAATTATGAATCAAAACCACTTTGAGATTCCATCTTATACCTGGAAGAATGACTAGGATCAAAAGCACAAGCAACAGATCATACTGTCCAGCAAGTGGAATATGAAGATCATGCCTTCATTCCTAGTGGGAGTGCAAACTTTTCCAACTACCATAGAAATCAATATGCTCATTTATTGGAAAGTTAGTTTCTGTATTACTTAGAATCCAGCTGTACCATGCTTGGGCAAATAACCAAAGGACCATATGGACTTGAACAAACAACCAAAAAAAAAAAAAAACCGACTTTTCTGCAAATATTTTCATTGCTACTTTATTCATAATATTTAGAAATTGGGAACAACATAGGTCAAAAGAATGGATAGAGAAAATGTGGTACATTTACACAATAGAGTGTTACTCGACTGTTTGCAAAAATACTTTGCATTCAAATAGATGGAACTGAGAAAAAAAATCTTTCCAAGTGATATAACCCAGACTCAGAAAGATAAATATTGTATATATTCACTTATATGTGGATATGTCTTTAAATATATGATGACCAAGCTACAATTTATAGAAGAGAAGTTAGAAAAAGATGAATAATTCAGGGAGGGGTGACATGGTTCTCCTTGGGAAGAGAAAATCGAACAGATTTTGCACGTAGGCTGGGGTCAGCTGGTGACTGGAACAGGAGGGTCAGTTGTGTAGTAGTATGGGAGATGTGATTGACAGAGGGAGCAAAGGAAGAGACTACTGAGAATGAGGAGCATTTGAGAGATAATATGGAGGAATACCAGGGTGGGGAGCAGGAGTGGATGGGTGGGTGGGGAAGCATCCTCATAGGAGCAGGGGGAGGGAGATTTGAATAGGGGGTTTCCAGAGGGTAAGCCTGGAAAGGGAATAACATTTGAAATGTAAATAAAGAAAATATCCAACAAAAGAAAATAAAATAAAAATATATATTCTGTTCTATTTGTAGATCAATGACTTACTTATTCAATTCCCTTCACAGAGGATTTCTCCAGCATCAGACAGAAACAAATGCAGAGATCTACAATGAGGTATTATTGGGAACAACCTATTGGAAAACAGCTCTAAATGAGATACCTCTATTAAATCCCACCCTTCAGAACTCAGGGAACCCTGCCTAAGGAAAGACAGAAAGAGTGTAAGAGACAGAAGAGTTGGGGAATACTAGGAGAGCAAGCCTGCATAAATCAATTAAACAAGGCTCATTGAACTTACAGAGACTGAAACAGAAGGCACAGAGTCTTCATATATCTTTATAAAGTCTGCTGCATGCATAATATACCTTTCAGTTTGGTACTTTAATGGGACTGTGATGTCTGTGAACAAGTGGTTCTCTGATTTTTGTTCCTGCTTGTGGGTGTGTTTCCTTCTTTCAGTTGCCTGGTCTAGCCTCAGTACGTCGTGTTTTGTCTTATTATAATTTATTTTGTTATGTTCAACTGTTGCCACCTAGTAAATTTATTTTCTAATGACAGACAATATTAGACTAGATCTCAAGGGGAGAAGAGGAGGGGAGGACCTGGGAAGAGTAGAGGGAGGGGAAACAGTGGTCAGGATATATCGTGTGAGAAAATATTCAATAAAAGGAAAAAAAGAACATATGATTTATTCAGTATATAAGGATACTATATAGGTGTGTGAACAGTATATAAAATCATATGAAGGAAAGATTTATATTATTAAGACAAATTATAACTGCAGCATCCTTTGTGATTGTATTAGTAAAAGATTGCAAATTTACTCTGAGAAACTGACAGGTAGATCAGGTTATTAGTCCAGTGTTAACTAGAAGAGTAACATGTAATGTCCCTAATATGTATAGATAAGTACATTGAAGACCATGAAGCATTTTAAGTGGTACTTTATCTTTTTGATAAATAGTAAATTTATTATTAAGTATAATAAAATGAAAAAGTAAAATTGTGTCATTTTAGCGGAAGTGAACAGAGCTACAGAATATTCTGTTAAAAAATACCATCCTGGGATATGTGTTTTCCATGTATTCAAAATATATTTTTCCAGTTAATATTCTCATTATATTTTTCCCACTCCTAAACCTTGGGTATCCTCCACAACTTTCCGTCCATCCAAATCTGTACCCAGCTGTTTCTCTTTAGAAAACAAACAGACAACTAAGGAACAATAATAAATTAATATAAAAATATAAACAAAAAAGCCAGAATGGAACAAAGAAAAAAAAAACAAATAGAAGAAAAAGGAGTCAAAAAATAAACATGAGAAACACATACAGATGCAGTAATGTGCACAGATGTACACACAGGGTTATTCTAAATACACCAAGCCAGATGTCATACTGTGTACAGTAAAGGCCTGTAAGGTTAAATCAAACAAAACCTAAACAAGTGAAAATTAGAAGATATAGAATCTCCAAAGATGCCACTGAGTTCATTTTGGGCTGAGTATTTTCTGCTGGGCATGGGACCTGGCCTTCAGACTAGGGTTTTTCCCTTGTGAGACTTCATTGGAGAGAAACAACTTTCAATAGTGAGGAAATGGGGAAGAAACAAAGAAAACGGAAGAAAAGAAGACTGATGGATGAAAAACGAAGACAAGGAAGTAAGAAGCATATTGGGATTCATTGATGCCAACAAAATGCAAAGAGAATTAGACTAGACATGGTGTTTTGTAGCTTATTCAGTCTACAACCACAGTCTTCAACGATTTGTAATATATTTGAAAATAACCGAATAGTTACAAAGTTGAAGGGAAAAGGTGGTGGTTGGAGAGCGAGGAGACAAAATGATGGGAGAAATAGTTTTAAATTTTGTTAATATATATTATATCAATATATGGAATTATTTTTTATTAGATATTTTCTTTATTTACATTTCAAATGTTTTCAAAAGGAAAACCTGGCTAACTGTCTTTGGTACTCAAAAACACAAAATTAGAAAAAGAATGCCTTCCTGCTTTCAAAGCTTTCATATAAAAAATGTTTGTGACTTCTGTCAGTTGGCATTACTTTTCTATACACTTTTGTTCTTATAGTACAGTTATAAATTAAGAAGGGATTCGATATTTTTATTTGGCTTATTGAATTTAATATATGATCTAGTAGTTAGAGTTTATATCAATTTTTGATCAACTCAGGCATAGAGTTAAACATTCTTTGGTTTACATTTATTGTTACTTAACACATTTAACAAATAACCAAACTAGTGTAACAGGTAAGTTTATTCTATTAAGCCCCAGTAGCATGAACATTAGAATTATCAAATTGACAATATAAAAATAGCAAATTATTTTTAATGTTTTAATAAAAAGGGTGAATTTTGCTTATGTGTACATTTGTTCAGCCAAGCTGTATTATCATCTAAGTGGAGAGATAATGTTTATTTGTTTATTTCTGCATTACCATTATTCATTTGCTTTTCATCATATATATATCATACACTCTCTCTATCTCTCTCTCTCTGTCTCTCTCTGTCTCTCTCTCTCTCTCTCTCTCTCTCTCTCACACACACACACACACACACACACATATATATACACACACATATGCTGGTGATACTTCAAGGTGGAAAGTTATTTCAGCATAGTTTTCCTGAACTGTCAACCCAGTTTGAAAAGAAAAGAAAATAACATGATAATTTATTCAGAAAGAGAGAGACTTTTTTCCTTAAAGATTTAAGCTCCAAAAGACATGGATGACCATGAGTTACCACCAGTTGAATCTATTCCATCTATAATAGAGAGGTGTCTTCTCTAGGAAAATCGAAATATTCCATCTATAATGGAGAGGTGTGTCCTCTAGGAAAATCAAAGCATAGTGTTTTACCAGAACATTCTAAGAAAATAGAAAATAATAATAAAAGGGATACAGATTTATTTATTAATTTGTTGGCATTGGTTTTGCAACATTACATCTTAGGCTTCAGACTGACACAAAGAATTACAGGCAAAAAGAGAAGCTGGGAATAGGGAGAAAGTCTTCCCCAGGGAAGAACATACCTCGACATTAAACTGGAACACTCATAAAAAGGCACCTTGCATGACCACACTCTGGAAGACCCAACAACCAGCTGAAAGAGTCAGACGCAGATATTTGCACCCAACCAATGGACAGAAGAAGTTGACCCCTGTTGTTGAATTAGTAAAGGCTGAAAGAAGCTGAGGAGAAGGGCAACCTTGTAGGAGGACCAGCAGTCTCAATTAATCTGGACCCCTGAGATCTCTCAAACACTGGACCACAAACTAGGCAGCATACACCTGCTGACATAAGGCCTCCAACACACATACAACAGAGAACTGCCATGTCTGTGTTTATTCAGAGAAGATGCACCTAAGAGACTGGTAGACCCAGGCAGTTTAGAGGTCAGGTGAGGCAGGGGTGTGGACATCCACGTGGAGATAGGGTGTGGGGAGGATTTATGGAATATGAAACAGTCTGAAGGTGGATGGGGTGGGGGGAGAGAATAAAATATGGAGTGCAAAAAATAATTAATTAATTAAAAAGAAAAGTGGATATATTAAATGTAATGGAAGAGAAAGTTGGAAATAACCTTTATTCATTGGAAGAAGAGACAACTTCCTGAACAGAACACCAATGACCAGCTCTAATATCAACAATTGATAAATGGGACATAAAAGCTTCTGTAATGCAAAGGACATTTTTAGTAGGATGATTGGCAGTCTATAGATTGAGAAAGGATCTTCATTAATCCTACATGTGACAGATGGTTAATATCTAAAATATATAAAAAAAAACTCAAGAAGTTAGAGGCTTACTAACCCAAATTAAACCAATTTAAAAATGGGGTAGAGCTAAACAGAGAAGTCTTTGAGAGAGGAATCTCGAATGGCCGAGAAGCACTTATAGAAATGTTCAGTGCCCTCAGGTATCAGGAAAATACAAATCAAAACAACTCTTACACCAACAGAATGATGGAAGATCAAAATCTCAAGGGACAGGATGGGCAGCCAGGTATGAAGAGAAAGGGGAATAGTCTGTTACTGGCAGAATTGCAAACTTGTGTAACCACTCTGGAAAGCAGTTTGTTTTCTTCTAAATTAAAGAACTACTAGCCCAAGATAGTAACACCCACAATGGGAGGGGCCCTCCCCCATTGGTCACCAATAGACAAAATGTCCTGGAGCTGGCTCTCATAGAAGCACTATCTCAACAGAGACTCCTTCTTCCTCTTTGATGATTCTAGATAGTGTCAAGTTGACACAAATCCAAGGAGTACACTTCTTGACCCTGTTCTCATTCTCTGTGTGTCTCTGTGTCTCTGTCTCTGTCTCTGTCTCTGTCTCTGTCTCTCTCTCTCTCTCTCTCTCTCTCTCTCTCTCTCTCTCTCTCTCTCTCTCTCTCTGTGTGTGTGTGTGTGTGTGTGTGTGCACGCATATATAAGAAAACCACTTACAATATAACATAGCAAAACAAAATACACATAACATAGGTAATCATTCTATGCGGAAGCATTCCTTGTATTCCATGTCAGGACATGACCTGGTATATTGTTAATTTACACATTGATACTCCATTGGAGAAAACTGATTTTCCCTCTCCCAGTTGCTATCAACTGCACATAGTTTCCTGTTTGCGGTTGAATTCTGTGGCCATTTCCCCTTCTCAGTTTGGAATTTTTCTTGGCTTTAACCTGTGCAGTTATTAAAATTATATTCAAAATATACCTCCTCAGATTCATTACTATGTTCAAGTTTTAAAGAAGAGATCCAGAAAATGCACACACACACACACACACACACACACACACACACACACGTATCTTAAACAATGTAATGATACATTATTTTAAAAATAATATAAAACAGGTGATCTGAAAGTTAAAGGGAATGTCTTAACCAATACTGTTTGACATTATTATTACTGCCAATATCAATTTCCTAAAATGGTCTCCAACTTCCTGACCTTGGAGTAACAAACTGTCAGCTTCCCTTGTGTGGCGGCAGAATCTGTAAACATGAAAGTGGTAAAACTGTCATGATTAAGTCAAAACACTAGGCTCTGAATAATGTAAGTTGGAAACTTTCTTGGGTAATTGTCCAGGAGATTCATTCTTACTGGCACTGGAAAAATCAAATGTCCATGCTCTCACCTACGTTGGGGTCACACAGGAAATGACTGCAAAAATAATAAATAAATAACAAATATAAAATAAAATAAAGCTACTATAACTTGACAATATTCTATAGCTCCTAGTTAAAATACAAGGAAGTCATCTAAATTCAGCTATCTTATAGAAGGTGCCAAGTGGTCTAGAGTGAAAAGCGTTAAATATGCTTTTTAATTTAGTACCATACATGAATAAATGCACACACATACCTATCTGTCTGTCTGTCTGTCTGTTCATCTATCTATCTATCTATCTATCTATCTATCTATCTATCTATCTATCTATCTATCTATCTATCTATCTATCTATCTATCTACATATCTGTCTGTCTGTCAGTTTATCTATCTATTACACAAGCACAATTTTCTAAATCTACAATAATTCTACATGTAGTAATTCCATATCTTTACTCATGGAAACAAAGCTTCATATGCACTCTCCTAGTTCCCATCCCAAAAGTAAGTTGTACTTAACAACTAAACTGTTATAAATAAAACTGTTATGAAATAAGGACATAGTTTTATTTGAATGACTTCTTTCATAATTACATTCTTCATATTTAATTATCTGTAAAAGTCATTAATTGTCAACACTATAGTAATTTTGAGACTTGGAATTCAAATCTTATATCCTAAGAGCTTCTTGGAGGTAATACAGCTGATATAATGTAAAATCCTCCCACCTCTTTGGCAGAAATGACAATAAATATAAGGCACACTGACTTTATTGAGTTAATTTTCCCTAATTTAATAAGTCAATTTTAATGTTGTGATTCTAAAACCTTGCACCGGAAAAACTAGAATATTCTCACGAACAAGTAAACTTTCATATTTAAAATTAAATAGTTTGGATGTCTAAATGATAAGTTGTAAAAAGAAGATTCTTTGGCTAAGGGCACGGACTACTTAAAAATTGAACAAAACAACTCCAATGAACCTGGCAAAATGGGTATATAGGACCAGAAGGCTGCAACTATATACAGAGTTACAGATAACTGAGAGATGTTGAGAGTGGGTGAAATATCTCTCCAGGGGAAACTCACCTATTGCCTACCCAACACCATCATTCCTACAATTATACAAATGTGTGAAATTACATAGATAGAGAGGGTCAAATTAAGGAATATATATGTGTATAAAATATATTTATATGTGTAACAATAATTAATGAAAACTAAGATACCATGGATACAAATAGAGCAAATAAGTGGCATTTGTGACCTATTTGGGAAAAGAAAGGGAACAGATAAATGGTAAAATTGTATTTGATTCTCAGAAATCAAAGAGAAAATAGAATATATCATATTATGAATATCATATTTATCTTGAATATTTTTCAGCTATTTTGATTGAATTTTTAGTTTTTCTCCCCTGAGTATCTATGTGCCCTTTAGACTCATCATTGTTTGACATGCTGTAAGGCAATGCTTACTTGTGTTTTCAGACTTTATCTGTATTAACTATTAGAAACAAACAATCTTTTTATCTGAGGGTAACTGAGTGGTAAGTAAAACTGCAAGCAGTTAGGGTTTTTTTTTTCATTCTTTGAGCAATATGCTATATGAATATAGTGTGAAACCCAGGGATGTAACTCACAGCAGTTAAAATGCTGAATTTTTACTCCTTCCCACATTTTAATGTTATCACTAAATGTCGACAGTAAACTGGGACATGGAAGAAATCACCTACTTTCTCAATTTACACACCAATGAAAACTATAACTTATTTTATTCAGGGAGTGAAGAAAACGTTATGTTAACACAATGTGAAGGAGTTTTAAAGTCTTGGCATATTTTTCCTGTCAATTCTCATTTCCTATGATGCTTAAATATAAATTTTTATTACCTTTCATGACTTTTTCATGAATATTATTCTCTAAAATGTCATTGGTCTGAAAATCATTGCAATGATAGTCGTGGCGAATGGATATAGGTGTGACAAGCTAGAGGAAAGTTTACATCTTATTTCTCCTTAATTATTTTCGTAACAAGTGTATTGCCAGTCCAAATGAAACAATTATTTTGAATTTTAGTAGGCCCTTCTTCCCGGAGATTATATGGCAGACTATATTTTAACTGAGCACAATAAACAATTCTTCTGTGTGCCTTTATACCTCTATGTAAATTCACAGCAGAATTAATAAGACTCACAAATGGACAAAATATTTCAGCCTACACAAATGTTCAGTGGCTCAAACTTTACAGAATCTAATGTGATATTTAAAAAATTGAATATTCTGATGAACACATTGGTTAATAATAGAGGTGGGGCAGGCATATCAATTTGTAAGTCAAATTCAAATCATAACAAAACTTCTGTTTTGTAGTAAAAAAAATTACCTTTGACTATCCTATAATGAACACTCATAGAGCAGGAAGTCCTCTGTTTCAGATAAAGCAGACTTTCTCTTTTGTTTCTGTTTGTAACATAAGGGAGCCACATGCCAGCTATATGCCGCACCATTCCATGAGTATATAACTGTATTTAAATCATTTATATATCACATTTTACAAAAGTAATAGGAAAATGTGTTCTTTTACATTCATGGTTAGTAGATGAAACAGATGGTGAAAGCTCAGTTTAAACTAATATGGGCATTAAAATAACTGATATTTCATGCATTCCTTGATGTAGTAGGCATTTAATTCACTATAAAATAAGCCTGTAGCTTCTAGAATATATTAAAGACAATGTATCTTTAGACATGGTTTGCATAGATGAAGAAACTTGACATCACAAATTATTCATCAGAATAATGAGTGCAAATAATTCATTCATAAATTCAATAAATATTGACTGAAAAGCTGTGATTTTTCAGCTGTCACTTAATATTAAATCACGCACAAAAGCATGTAGAGGTTGAACCAGCATGCAAGGCAAGAATCTTATCAGGGACAGAACTTGGAGAAGCAAAATACTTAGATAACATGGGGAGTTTTTAGCAGTTCAATTTTTTTTTTTTAATTTAATTTAATTTTATTTTTTTAATTTACATTCCAAATCACTTCCCCTTTCCCGTTTCCTCCCTCCCCGAAAGTCCCATAAGCCCCCTTCCCTCCCTCTTTTCTCCGTTCAACCCCCTCTCATTACTCTGTCCTGGCGTTCCCCTACATCCAGTCTTTCCAGGACCAGGGGTCTCTCCTTCCATCTTTTTAGAAATCTATTGATATGCTGATTGTGTCTAGGGTATTCTGAGATTCTGGGTCAATATCCCCTTATCAGTGACTTCATACCATGTGTGATCTTTTGTGATTGGGTTACCTCACTAAGGATGATATTTTCAAGTTCTGACCATTTGCCTAGGAATTTCGTGAATTCATTGTTTTTAATTGCAGAGTAGTATTCCATTGTGTAAATATACCACATCTTCTGAATCCATTCCTCCGTTGAGGGACATCTGGGTTCTTTCCAGCTTCTGGCTATTATAAATAAGGCTGCTATGAATATAGTGGAGCATGTGTCCTTATTGCATGCAGGTAAAGTCTCTGGGTATATGCCCAGGAGTGGTATAGCCGGATCCTCCGGAAGTGTCATGCCCAGTTTTCTGAGGAGCCGCCAGACTGCTTTCCAGAGTGGTTGTACCAGCCTGCAATTCCACCAGCAGTGGAGGAGTGTTCCTCTTTCTCCACATCCTCGCCAACAACTGCTGTCTCCTGTGTTTTTGATCTTAGCCATCCTGACTGGTGTGAGATGGAATCTCAGGGTTGTTTTGATTTGCATTTCCCTAATGACTAAGGATGATGAACATCTCTTTAGGTGCTTCTCAGCCATTAGATATTCTTCAGGTGAGAACTCTTTGTGGAGCTCTGTACCCCATTTTTTAATAGGGTTACTTGCCTCTCTGGAGTTTAACTTCTTGAGTTCTTTGTATATCTTGGATATTAGCCCTCTGTTGGATGTAAGGTTGGTAAAGATCATTTCCCAGTTAGTTGGTTGCCGCTTTGTCTTTTTGACGGTGTCTTTTGCCTTGCAAAAACTTTGTAATTTAATGAGGTCCCATTTGTCTATTCTTGATCTTAGAGTATAAGCTATTGGAGTTCTGTTCAGGAAATTCTCCCCTGTGCCCATATGTTCAAGGTTCTTCCCTAGTTTCCCTTCTATTAGTTTCAGTGTGTCTGGTTTTATGTGGAGATCTTTGATCCACTTAGAATTGAGCTTAGTGCAAGGAGATAAGGATGGGTCAATTTGCATTCTTCTGCATGTTGACCTCCAGCTGAGCCAGCACCATTTGTTGAAAAGGCTATCTTTTTTCCAATGGCTCGTCAAGTGGAATTATGATGGGGCACAGAACTGTAGTTACCAAAATTTTACAATAGCTTTTGGAAGGAAGCCTGAAGGAGCTAGCATACCCTTTTCTGTAGGACTGAGGAACTAAAAGAGTAAACAAATATAACCTAGGAATAAATGCTTCAAATATACTCTGTCTCTTTTCCTACTGGTATATAATAAAGGAATATAGATAATAAAATATTGAGTAGCATTTGAAACAAAAAAAAAAGACCATTGCCTATAAAGCACTCTACAGCATTAGCAGTTTTCTCGAAATTTTTTCTTAGACATTATCATATCCTGAATAGGTTATTCACCCTATACAATTATAACAATTTATATTTTGTACAAACCATAGCATATCTTATATTGTTCTTAGTTTGAATCTAGAATATTACTTTGTCTGTAGTCCTGTCAATATGATATTGATAATGGCATGGGGCTACATAGAACCATCCTCAATGTACTTCAAAGCACTATTTTGCAAAATCTTTTTTACAGAATAATCCTTTACTTAAAGTTATTTTTGCTATGCTTATCTTTCCTGACATAAAAGCAAGGTTAACTTCAAATCAAACAAATTCATTTACAAACACTGACTTTTATAGGAATATTTTTCATCTTTGTTCGTTCCAATCCTTGCTGTATATACACCAAAAGTGTAAGCACAGAAATTAGTCATTTAATGAAATGAAGCATGATATATATTCCTCATTAATTAAATATAATATATATTTACTTGACTAATTTCTTCTTTAATTTGTTTAATTATATAAATGTATGTGTATATACATTGAGTGGAGGTGCCACAAAGTCCAAACAGGTCATTGGATTCCCTGGAACTAGAATTCCACTCAATTGGATGCTATTCAATTTGGGACCTCTAAACCAAAATCTGGCCTTCTACAAAAACAGCAAGTTCTTTTAATCACTGAACAATCTCTCCACTCACAACCAGATTACTTTTATATCTGCATCTGTGGGTGTTTGACTAACAAAATGGAAATTGATTAAAACAGAACAGCATTTGGAAAATACTATGTTTAATTAATACTTGATTGTTCTTGTGAATATATATATATATATATATATATATATATATATATATATATATATATATATATATATGTATATGGAGCATATAAGATGGTATGGCCTGTGAGGATTCTACATTATTTTCTCTAAGATACCTCACTGATAACTCTGAGAAGAGGTTACCAGGCAATTTGGAGAAAATGGGACATTTTCAGGAAAGAATGTGCCATATAGGACTGTTGTTGAGACTTTTGCTAATCTAATAAAACTCTGTAAAGGTAGAGGCAAATTGTTTGCTTAAAAACATTAAAATGCCATTTTGCAGTGCTTAAGAATGAAAGAATAAGCACTGGGAATAGAGAAAATTGCATCTGCACATGGTAAAGTGATTTTATATTGAAGTCACTCAATATAGAAGTCATGATCATTGAAACATGTGCACCTGCTTGGGTTTGATTGTAACATTATGCTCTCAAATAACCATCTATATTCTCCATGTGCATCTAATTCATCTGCACCTAAATTTTTCTTGGATGATTGTATGTTCAACCTCATGCAGATGTTCAGAGAATATATTTATGAAAACACAACCTTAAAGATATAGTCCATCAAAACCTACCATAATTTAACAACCTCATCTATCTAAATACATTCATTTTCCAAATGAATGCTTATTTGTTTATCTAATTAAATTCTCTGTGAAGAGAATTTTATCCACAGTAATACTAAGATACTGTTTCAAAAATATATGAATATTTTATATTATTGAAATAAAAGAAATTTATTTTGAACACTAATATCTATTTATCTTTGCAAATAAATGTTTGTCTTTAATGAATGAACTTAGTATCAGAATCTAAATAAATACATCTATTTACTGATTAGCATTGCATCAAGCACATTGATGATTTTTTTAATTAAATGTAATGAGTTCAGTAAAGTGATAGAAATAGGGCTAATATGGTGTTACAGGAAAAATAGGCCAGAAAAATTAGGTTATTTACCAACATTAAGTATCAATATGTGGGAGACTCAAAGATCAATTTGGGCCTTTTGCGCCAATACTCAGAATTCTATGGTGCTGAGAAAACACCTTCCACACAACAAATGATCTTTCCTGAAAGGACAAGACATTCACCTGCAAAATAAAGGAATCCAGGAACAGACCTTTCACTGACTAAAAACTTTAAATTGATCAATTGCAGACATAAATCTAATATAAAAAAATACAAAACTCAAAAAAAAAATAATCCTAGAAAATAACAAGTAAAAACTCTGATTATATTGGGCATTTTGATGAGTTTTAGATACCAAACTAAAGTTGGAACTTAAGAATTAATAAAATAAACTAGTATTAAAATTAAATTTCTCTCCTCCAAATAATAACATATTTGTAAATTCATTAAAATATCTCACAAAAATATCAGATAAATAAAATTGGAATATAAAATTATTTTTAAAAAGTATAAGAATTCAGTAATAAAAAATAACCCAAGTACATAAGGAAACATCAATAGATCAAAGATATGAGGATAGTAAATAAACACGAGGAGATCTATAACCTAGATTGTCAGAGATTTACAAACCATACTAAAATATAACATTACATGCAACAAAATGAACTTATCACAGCATTATCACACCATAAATTCTATTTAATCTTAGATGTGGCAAGAAGCCCCCATTCATCACTACTAAGAATTAATAATCACTATGGACCAGTTACATAGTTTATCACTACTAACCTTTCAATATTTTATAATATAATTTAAGATTTATACTACACAATATCAATGAAGACACAGTGAAATACTGTTTCCACAAAAGACCCTCCTTATAGATAACTATAGCACCTTCATTTATAATGCATAACATTGAGAATGATCCAAGTCTATTTTTGTGACTGACTAGACAAATTAGATATATGAATTATAAACAAATGGATTTTTGAGCACTAAATAGAAATGAGTTATCAGGCTTGAGAATTGCATGGGAAGTCTAAACTAGAAGACACATTATTAAAATGCAAAAGGAAAACTGGAAATCCTCCATTCTGTATTACTTTAAGTAGATAACATTATAGAAAAAGTAAAGTTATCAAGAGCGTAAAAAAGTTAAATGGCTATGACAGCTAACAAGGTCCAGAGGAAGAATACACAAGGAAGATTTTTGAGTGCTCTCTGGTTGGTTGCTAAGTGGTAGGTACACATTATTATATGCTTTCTGAAACTCACAGAATAAAGACTATATGAATAAGTTAATGAAATGCTTCTAACTTAAATGGACATCCTGTGTGAAAATAATAATGTTCTCTATGTAAAAGTAATATCTTCTACAACTAAATGATTTGATCATTGATAACTCTGTCCTCAATAATTTTGTGAGCACAGCTTTCTGAACTAGACTCTCAATTACTTTTTAACTCCTGTTGCACATTGTGTATCATGAAATTCACTAGGTTTTATTTTAAATGATTTTTCGCATAAGACATTCAGTTCTTAATTTCTTAATGTCAGTATTTTGCCCAAAATGCCACAGAAACTTCCTGATATCTTCTTGAGGCTTCAAACTGATGTCTTTATTCTCCATCCCTCTTGCTATACATCCCTCTTGCTATACATCCCTCTTGCTATACATCCCTCTTGCTATACATTCACAGTAGGCCCAAGTACCAGAGTTGAAACATATGTAAACTCTGTAACCTGAAAATATCTGTTTCTTTGCAGAATGTGTGATCACTTATTCTTCAATTTAAAGTCAAGCCTTTGATCTTTCAGGAATATAAGATGTGAAGCACTGTGTCCTGTTCATAACAAAATATAAACCCATTGCCCTCTCTCTGTCTACTTCTCACATATTCATAAGTGTATATCACTATCATTTTATTAATTTGATTGTGTGGAAACAATGAGATATAACTGACAGGAGCTTCTTACCAGACACTAATGACATGTACAGGATAATACAAAGAATTCTACAAAAACACTGAAGGAACAATATATTCAAACAAATTCCACACCCACCACAATATCTTATGAAAATTATAGGGAGCAAAAGAGGATTCTCTAGTTGAATATAAAGCAAAAATATCTGTTGTTATTAAACTTGGAAATTTTTTGCTTAAAAATTCTAAATTTTCTATCATAATAATTCTCATATTATTTATGCTGGATAGAAATGAACTGTGTAACAATTTAATGGTAAGGATAATCTTGGATATAGTCTTCTAAAATTATTACTGTCAAAAAACTAACATATATAATTTTTTCATTCACAAAGGATTCAGTTATGTTCTTAACTAGAACAAAAGAAATATATATATATATATATATATATATATATATATATATATATATATATATGTGTGTGTGTGTGTGTGTGTGTGTGTGTATACATGTGTGTGTATATGTATACATATAAATGGAGAGAGAGAGAGAGAGAGAGAGAGAGAGAGAGAAAGAGAGAGAATTGTATTGGAATAAGTGCTATCATGTGACAGAGAACCTATCTTAAATAGTAGATGAGAAACAATCTTAAAGGGAGGCAGGAAATATAAACCAGGAATTTACTTGTAGTTCACTTAGCAAGAAAGACAGTAAACAACAAATCAAAACATTATATGGCAAGGATAAATGATAAAACAATTAGCTCAACATTTTGAATAAGATTTTATCTTAATTTGAGAGACATAGATTCTTTCATTATACATGTTTATATATCAATGTAAATCCTACAGAACAAAATATTACAACCAAGTAAAATACTAAGACTTTTCATAAGAAAATAGTATATAATTTAGAACATGAAGTTCAAGATATTCACTGGCCCCATGAGTGCTGAAATTATTTTCAAATAACTACAGGAAAGACAAATCAAAACAACTGACATCACAGTTAATTGTATTCTTTTGAAATATTATAAGAATGCATGATTAATATATAATTTCTTATTATATTGCAAGTAAAGCTTTTCTATTTCATTCCCTAAGATGGTCAAAGTCATGCCTTTCTGGTTTATACACAAAAGACCTTCTCACACAAAGAATTGAAGTTTGAGAGAATGCTGACCACTTTTGGATGAGGCAATGAGAACTTTTCAATACAAACATTGTTCAGGAATCATGGGTCAGGCTATCCATCTTAGACTCTGGTGTATTTATTTAAAAATGTTCATTCTATAGCTGAAACTGAAATTCTCAACAGAAGATACATTGAAAAACAAAATAGTGTCTTAGTCCTCTCTTTGTAGATTTATAATGGAATTCTCCCCTCTGATATTCTCCCAAAGTCTCCTCAGGTTATGTTGGGATAATGAGGTCTCTTTCCTTCTCAAACACAAAGTCAGGGACAGACATATTGAAGTCTCCCTCTTGACTAGAATTAATTAAGTACCTGAATAATAGATACACACACGTTTGTCTTGGGAGGTTAAGTTAATTTTATGAATTGTGTAATTGGAAATGATCTCAGTTTTCTTGAAGATTAATATTCTGGACATTAAGCTCTGTTGCTCCCCTGTAAAAATGTTTATTGTATAAGATTAAATACAGGATTTACACAGTGTAATACAGAATATGATCAGATTAATGTTGAGTTCAATAGTATGAATCTTTTTACAAGATATAGTCTGATATATAAATGCTATTTACATATTCTCCACTATACAATGCAAATATATTCCATGATTCTTTCATTTATATTCTAACAAAAAATGAATTTTACGTAAGAATTATGTTAAAACATGTAATATAATTAAGTATCCTAAAATATATAAAATGCAAACACCAAAATTTCAATTTATTTACTTTTTTTATTTTTTTATTTTAAACTCCAGATATTTTCCCCTCCCTGTCCACCCTCTGATTGTTACATATCCCATACCTCCTCCCCCCTCACCTGTCTCCGTGAGGATGTCCTCATCCCCCACCCCACCATACCTCTAAACTCCCTGGAACCTCCAGTCTCTTGAGTGTTAGGTGCATCATCTCCTAATGAACAGAGACCCAGCAGTCCTCTGCTGTATATGTTTTGGGGGCCTCTTATCAGCTGGTGTATGCTGCCTGGTTAGTGTTCCAGTATCTGAGAGATCTTGGGGGTCCGGGGTTAATTGAGTCTGCTGGTCCACCTACAGGATCGCCCTCCTCAGCTTCTTCCAACTGTCCCCTAATTCAATCCCAGAGGTCAGTAACTTCTGTCCATTGGTTGGGTACAAATATCTGCATCTGACTCTTTCAGCTGCTTGTTGTGTCTTTCACAGGGTAGTCATGATAGGTTCATTTTTGTGAGTACTCCATAGCTTCAGTAATAGTGTCAGGCCTTGGTGCCTCCCCTTGAGCTGTATCCCACTTTGGGCCTGCTGCTGGATCTTCTTTTCCTTAGGCTCCTCTCCCTTCCATCCCTGCAGTTGTTTCAGATAGGAGCAATTATGAGTCTGAGTTTTGGCTGTGGGATGGCAAACCCATCCCTCACTTGATGTCCTGTTTTTCTGATGGAGGAGGGCTCTACAATTTCCCTAATATCATCCTGAGTGAGGTAACTCAGACCCAAACAACATGCATGGTATGTATTCACTAATAAGTGGATATTAGCCAACATAAACAAACAAACATAAAGTGCCTAACACAAGATACAGCCCACAGAACTTTAAAAGGTCCACAAGCTGAAGGGCCCAAGTGAGGATGCCTCAGTCCCACTTGGGAGGGAGAAGAAAGCAACCACAAGGGGGAGGGAGGGACTTGGGAGGGAAAGGAGAGGAGGACAGAGAGGGGAACTTGATCAGATATTGGATGGGGGAAAAGGACTGAAGCCCTGAGGGCCAGCAGAATGCACCAGAGGGATGGGAAGTGAGAGAATATCAATTTATTTAACTTCATACATTTTAATATCCTTTACAAAATCAAACTATGTAATTAAAAGAATATAACTTGGAAATAAATAGGAAGCCTATGAGTCAGGATTTTTTTTCTCAGTTTCAGTTTCTCAATATTCCTGCTTTTTTGCTGTATAATTTTTAAATTTAAACTTGTTAAAAATTATTTCTCTCCAGTGAATAAAATGAAAAGAATGTACTAAATATCTTAAAGGTTTGTTTTATCTGCTAAATGAGAGTGTAAAATGTACTTAATATAGTCCTAATAACATATTTTATACATCATTACTAAATGGAATTTGGAGGTAAAAAAAGAATCCAAAGGCCTTTCCCACTTTTGACATTTCTTTTTCATGTTTTCTTAATAAATCGTAATGGATCTGTATTCTGATTGTTCAAAAAGTCACTACAAAGATAATTCCACAGTATTTTGGAAATATAACAGTATATATAAAAAAATCCACATGTACTGTCAAATCATATTCAATTGGAGATGCAGGGAAATAATTTGCTATAAAATTGATATATTAGTTACACCTTGGATGGATATTTTAAACAATTCTGGTGTATTTTCAAGTATGATAAATCATGGTTGTTTAATTTATAGTATGCAATGAAAAAAGAAAAATGTAGAAGGCAAGAATCACGTTTTCTCAGACAATGTATTACATCTTTAAAGGTGGTAATACATTTTTAGATTTTTTTTAAATTATGCACAATTTTGTATAATTATATATAATTTATTTCAACAAAAATATAATAAAGATAGAAACATGCACACACACACACACACACACACACACACACACACATATATATATATATATATATACATATATATATAAAATGACTGAATACTAGCTGGTAAGTATAAATTGTCACAAGGTAATTTAGCAAATTGCTATGATTTATTAATATAATATTTAACAGTTATAGGCTCTATATAAGAGTATAGGCTTTATAAAAAGGAAATTATTTTTTTACATTGCATCAGATGCTTTGAGTCACAAAAAAAATTTGTTGTTTTTTACACTCATTTTAAAGATAATGAGGAATACAGTTTCAAAAAGCCTCATAAATACATGAGCCAAGTGTGAATGAAGTAAATTTATGATATCTGTAATAAAATTTTAATTAATTTTAATTTAAATATAAAGTGTTTTTTTTACTATAGAAATTTCAAATTTTCCTAAGTAATAATTTTAAAGTTTTGAAATATCATGTTTTTGAAACTAAATCTACATGAACTCATGTTTTCATAAATGGGTTACTGGCAAGAATAAGTAAATATGTATCAGCAAAATCAAATAGGAAATTAATTCAAACCGCAAATAACTTCCTAATTCCAATCAACAAGAATAATAATGTTACCTACACTAGGTATATAGATGCATGCATATTTTAATTCTCTCTTTTAGGAAAAGAGCTAACCAATAAATGCTTGAGGTATCTTTATACTAAAAATATTATTACATCAATGGTTTAGAAAGAAAATGTGTGGAGCAGAGTCTGAGGGAAAGATCATCCAGAGAAAGCCCTACCTAGGGATCCTTCCCATATACAGTTACAAAACCCAGACACTATTGTGGATGCCCACATTTGCTTGCTGACTGGAGCCTGATATAGCTGTTACCTGGGAGGCTCTGCCAGTGCAGGACAAGTACAAAGGGGAACAATCTCAACCATCCATTGAACTGAGCACAGGGTCCCCAATGGAGGAGCTAGAAAAAGGACCCAAGGAGCTGAAGGGGTTTGCAGCATCATAGAAGGAACAACAATATGAGCCACCCAGTACACCCAGATATCCCAGGAACTAAGCCATCAACCATAGAGTACACATGAAGGGACACATGATTCCAGATACATAGGCAGAAGAGGATGGCCTTTTTGAGCATCAAAGGGAAGAGAGGCCCTTGGTCCTGAGAAGGCTTGATGCTGCAGTGTTGAGGGGAATACCAGGACAGGGAAGCAGAAGCTGATTGATTGGTGAAGGGGAGGAGGAGAGATGGGTTAAGGGATTTTCGGGGGGGGGGGCAGGAAAGGGGACAACATTTGAAATGTAAATGAAAAATATATCTAATAAAATATAAATATTAAAAAAGGAAAAACAATGTTTATAAGTCTTCTTGCCATTTTTAGTTTTTGTAGTTTAAAATTAAATATATTTGTTTTATTATAGAACAGAAGGGTAATCTTTTTAAGTTTCCTGTATCATGCTGCAATTGCTGCTATAATGAATCCTCTTCAATCCAACAATGTCAAAAATCATGGCAAAGAAGACACCTAGAAATCAAAAATTGCAAAAAAAGAATGGAACTTAAATGTACTCATGAACTTCATATGCTTCTGACTGTAGTTTGAACACCCTGATGACTGTCAGTGTTTGTTATTAGCATCATCTGTAAAAAAGATCGAAATAAAAATCATAATTTGACCCATAATATAATAACACATAGTACAAACAGAATTAATACTATCATCATATATATAAGTTTAGGTTTAATGATTAACATTAATATCGATGCTTTTCTGATTCGAATCCACATAATTTTATATATATATATATATGAAAAATCAGACATTTACAATATTATTAGGTGTGGTGAATAATTTAGAAAGAGTACTATAGTACTCTTTATATTATATTTATATTATACTATAGTATAATGAGCCATTACATTATGGGAGAATGTCTGCCTTTGCTTCTGACCATGTTTATGTGTTCTTTAATATAAAATCAATGAAGGATAAAGATTCATGATTTTTGAAGGGAAATGAACAGAGCAAATATGTTTAGCTTTTAAAATGTCTTTGTAATATTTGATAGAAGGAGTCTAACAAATGAAAGTGATATCTAGTTAAGTATCATCATTTTATTTTTAAATTTATATGTACGGAGAAGTATATACATATGTAGATCATTATGCATGCAATAGAGTGAGTATATAGCTATTAGAAACACACACCCATACACACACACACACACACACACACACACACACTTATATATATATATAAAATCTATAGTCATCATTCCAACTAAGGCAGTACAGTTTTTACTTAGTTGCTACCTTTAAACTGACTGTCTTCTACAGTTTTGTGTTGATTAAATTATCTAACAATTACTGTGTTTTTTGATTTTTTGTTTTTTTGAAGTAGATGATTTTTAATTAATATTATCATTGTAATCTTTTAATACACGGCCTTGAATTTAATTGCATAGTTGTAAACCAGTAGGGTTGGTAATGACTGAATATTAGTTTCCTATGAATTTTGAGGTTGTTTTTGTTTTTGTTTTCCTTGTTATTTTTTTAACATATATATTTCTCTCAATACAGATTCTGGCTCCCCTTCCAGTCGCCCATCCCATAGTCCTTTATCCCATTCCTCCTCATTCCTGTATTTTAGAGGTTGCTGGCCACCCATTAGACCTTCCTCCTCCATGAGAATAAGAGCATCTTCTTCCACTGAGACCAGAGCTGGCAATCCACTTCTATTTATATGTCAGACCTCGGAACAGCCTGTGTATGCTGCCATTTGGTGGCTCAGTCTCTGGGAGTTCCCTCAGATCTGGGTAAGTTTAGACTGCTGGACTTTCTATGGAGTCACCTGCTCTCCAGCTTCTTTAATTCTTCCCCTAATTCAACTGTATGGTTCCCTGATTTCAGTCCACTGGTTGGATGTAGGTATCTGCATCTGTCTCAGTCAGCTGCTGGTTGGGCCTCTCAGAGGACAGCCATGCCAGACTCCCTTCTGTAAGCACACAATAGCCTCAGTAATAGTGTCAGGTCTTGGAGCTTCCCCTTGAGACGGATCCAAAGTAGGGGTGGGAGGTAGCAGAAAAGCCAAGTGAGCCAGCAGACTGAATGAAAATATGCAGCCTGTTTAAGTGGGTGAGAGTTGGAGGAACCCTCTAGAAAATACCAGAGACCAGAGAGGTGAAAACTCTCAAGACTCAATGGGGATAACTGTAGTAGAAATGATAGACAGGTCCTCAAGTTGGGGGTCGAAGTTACCAAACCATGATCAAAATTTCTGATCCAGACTTCTTCCTGACTAAAAGAACTGCAGAGACAAAAATGGTGTTTTTAATCTCATAATTTTCAAGTTAATAATCTGAATTTCTTGATCTCCAAACTTAACCTCTGTGTAGATTTTTCTGATGAAATATTTATGAAAAATATTCATATCTCTTAACCTCATCATCTGTTGTATAACTGCTTCTTATAACTCCATCCTGGAGGGAAGTGCCTTGACTAGGAATACAAATGGTTTTAGGAAGTTCCTGAAACTGAACAAATTCATTAGGTCTCTTCCTCCTAACCGTAAACAAGTCAAGCTGCTAAGTGTCACTTTTAGACAAGGAAATCTGCAAAAAAGATTTTAAAACCAGACCAGCTGCCTAAAAGGAAGCATAGCTGAGCTACCCGGAAGAGGTATAGCCTTATTAAAACACTTACAAATGTTACTCTGCAATCTATCAATCTGCCTTAAAGTTGTAGAGTGTACTCCAGCTTTTATGAGCTGTCTTCCAAGTTAGGATGAACTTTAGTGATAGTACTGCTATTAGTCACTTCTGTTCCTATAGTAACTCCTCATGTTTCCTCAAGTTGTACTTTGGTAGTATCCTTAACTGTGGTCCACTGCAGAGTTCCTATGTGCAGTGAGTAGACTTGTGCTACCTCCTGAGAAATAGTTTTGTAACAGGAAATCATGAAAATTGTTAGTTGTATGGTGACTAGTTAAGAATCAGTATGCTTGGAAGTCTTAGGGGAAAACAAACAAACAAACAAACAACAACAACAACAAAAACAAACTCACCTCAAGTTAGCATCCTGCAAGGTACAGAATTCCCTGAGTCATATCGCTACCCATAAGATAAATATCATCTCAAAATGCTAAAATTATTCTTCATAATAACTATATAAATTTGACTATAGGAATCCAACATCTTATGATCACAATCTGTCATACTTTGTGTGTGTGTGTGTGTGTTTGTGTGTGTATGTGTGTGTGTGTGTGTGTAGCAACAACTAAACAATTAGATGTAAAAGTGGTTTAGGAAAGAAAGGGTTCTCTCTCTCTCTCTCTCTCTCTCTCTCTCTCTCTCTCTCACACACACACACACACACATAATTGATAATTACAGTCCATCTCTGAAGAGAGGCAAGGGCAATAAGGCTCACATTTAAACAATCACATACATACTCAAGAAGAGAGAGAAACAAATGCACTCCGGCTGCCTGTCTGCTGTTACTCTCCTGATAGTTTTCTTCATTCATAAAGTTCAGTTCTCAGCCTGGGAAATGATGTGAGCCACAGAAGATTCTGTAAATAGTAATCAAAAGACTCCCCCAAAGACATTCCAGCAGTGCAATGTAATCTGATTCATTCCTCAATTGAGACTCCCTTCCCAGGTGGTTCTAGTTGGTATCAAGTTGACAGTTAAAACTAACCATCAAATTATCTCATAACAGGTAAGCTGCCTCAACCTTGGGTATAAGACCAAATACCTCAGAAAAATAAAAATCTGGAGTTATTAAAATCACTACAAAGCCTGCCTGAATACAGATTGAGACAGTAGTACTTTGGTTATTTTTGCTCTAACCCTATGAAAGTGTATTACTAAAATCTGGCTTTCTGTACACCCCACAGTTTCTCCTAAGACGTTCTTCAGTGGATAATACAAGGAAATGTCTAGATGGAGAGACACCACTGTAGTGACAGGTGAGTTGAGAGAGACTTGCCATTTGCTCTTGATTTCTTTGAAAGATGATTCTTATTTTTAGGTATACCTTTGTTTAAAACAACAGATCTATTGGATTTTTCATCATATTTGTCACTTTATATCTAAGAACATTGGACCTATCTTCAGACACACCAGAAGAGGGCATCAGATATCATTACAGATAGTTATGAGACACCAAGAGGCCGCTTGAATTTGAACTCAGTACCTTAGAAGAGCAGCCAGTGCTCTTAACTGCTGAGCCATCACTCCAGCCCCAAGTTTGTCATTTAATTAATCCCCATTGACTTTAAAGCAATATATGTATATGTTTTAGTCTACTTTATACTACTAGAATCAGTCCCTGCATCATTCTCTCGGTTATTTTTTCAGTGGTGTCTCTTGTCCTTTCTTGTCAATTTTGTGTGTGTGTGTATGTGTTTTTATCTGAAACTTGCCTGTTCCTACTAAAATCTAGAGAAAAAATAAAGTATGCTGCTATTTTAGGGGAGTCGACTATGTATTTATTTAAGGCATACATACTAATATTGATATAACTTTCAATATAGTAAATATTTGTTATTTACTTCCTTTGGATACAAAATCACATTGGCTGCCATGTTTGCTATTAACATCATTTTAAAATAAATACTTATTGTTACAAGATTTAAGTTTTTTTTAGTGTATTTTACTATAGAATTTGTGTGGGTGGGTGTGTACTTGCACGTGTGTGTATGTATGCATGTGTATTGCTGTTCTTGTGAACACAACTAACATTCTCAAACATAATACTCTATTTTTATAGAATCAAATTTAATTGGTGTTTTATGTCAACTCTTTGCCGCTATATATTGAACTTAGTGGTATGGTAAATGACTGTGTGTGTGTGTGTGTGTGTGTGTGTGTGTGTGTGTGTGTGTGTATATATATATATATATATATATATATATATATATATATATATCTTCATTATTGTTATCACTGTCTCTTCTGTTCATTGCCAGTTTGTTCTTTTACTGATGGAGATTTTACCTCAATCAGCAAAGATGTCACATCTGTTTCTAAGTTTTTACTTCCTGTGTTTACATGTACATGGATTTTTGTGATTGAGAGGGAAAGGAGGCCTTTTAAAGGTCTTTTCTGATTATGAAACCATGAGCATGAAGGTGGGTAATCTTCTTTTCCATTTCTTTGTATATGTGAGTTTGTATCCCCCACCTATATTATACATGAATTTAATCCATTTTGTCCAACAGCATCTTCAGGGGAAAAGGCTTTTGCCATGACCACCCTCTGAGGCATTGAAAGTAAAGACTAATTTGCAAATGAGTCTCCAGGGAAGGATCCAACAGGAGGCTTTGAAGGAGCCAGGAACTAGCTAAAGTAGGATACAACCTGCTGATACCTACTTTGATTTTCAATGTTGGTTTTAAATGTTATCAAGGAAACTAAGAAGGGAAAATGATACCTTGTCAAGGGTCAGTTCTATAAAACACAAGAATTGTAAAGAACATCTTTCAGTTTTCTTTAATAATTACTTTCTAATTACCTTGTCGGCACTAGTAAGATTTTAATCTGAATTTATTTTTACAATTCTCATTGTTTAAGTTAAATATGAAAGCAGTATACTAGTGTAAATTGATATGCAGGAGTGGAAAGTTTTCTGAGAGCTAGAGGACCAGGAAATCTGCTTTGGACTATGATCCCTAGAAATGACATAGAAATTTACTCTATGATGTCTCAAAGTATAACTTTCTAAACATGACTGGAGCAAGTAGAAGACAAACATATATACTCCAATAGAAAGGGAAATTTTCATACAACTTCATCCTTAGGCCAGGAGTTACTAGAAACTTAGGAATTTGGGGAGGTGTACTGGCTGGTTTTGTGTGTTAATGTGACACAAGCTGGAGTTATCACAGAGACAGGAGACTCTCTTGAGAAAACACTTCCAAGAGATCCAACTGTAAGGCATTTTCTCAATTAGTGATCAAGAGTAGGAGAGCTCATCCTGTGTGGTGCCATCCCTGGGCTGGTAGTCTTAGATTCTATAAGAAACCAAGCTGAGCAAGCCAGGGGAAGCAAGCCAGTAAGCAGCAGTACCCTCCATGGTCTCTGTACCAGCTCTGACTTCCTGGCCTGCTTGAGTTACAGTCCTGACTTCCTTTGCTGATGAACAGCAATCTGGAAGTGTAAGTTTAATAAACTCTTTCCTCTCCTACTTGCTTCTTGGTCATGATGTTTTGTTCAGGAATAAAAACCCTGACTATGACAGGAGGGGTTTTGATTTCCCCAGGAATGAATGAGTCCCTTTAGTTGTTTATCCAATACTAATTGATTATCACTGCAATTGTGTAAATACAAGCCACACTGAGTGGGTTCAGCCGGTTTTAATGAAATACTTAAATAAAGTTAACAATTAAAGGAATGTTGTGTATTAGAGAGGGATCAAGGGTTGAAGACAGAAATGGAAGGGATTGGAAGGAGGAAGGGGAATGGAGGGAAGCAATGCAATTTTATCTTAATAAAATTAAGTTAAAATAAGTTTAGCCAATTCACAAAGACTTAATTAAACTATATGATTGGAGGATTTTTGCATATGGAAATCAGAGAAATTAAAAGTACAGAGTTTATTTGGGGGTGGTAAAGATGTTCACCTTGGAGAACAAGGATCACCAGGTTAAGGGGACAAGACTTCATCCCAAGCAAGAAAGGAAAGACCTTTATCAGGTTGTAGAAGTTGCCTAGAGCTTTACAGTTTTTTTTTTTTTTTTTTTAATTTAATTTAATTTTATTTTTTTAATTTACATTCCAAATCACTTCCCCTTTCCCGTTTCCTCCCTCCCCGAAAGTCCCATAAGCCCCCTTCCCTCCCTCTTTTCTCCGTTCAACCCCCTCTCATTACTCTGTCCTGGCGTTCCCCTACATCCAGTCTTTCCAGGACCAGGGGTCTCTCCTTCCATCTTTTTAGAAATCTATTGATATGCTGATTGTGTCTAGGGTATTCTGAGATTCTGGGTCAATATCCCCTTATCAGTGACTTCATACCATGTGTGATCTTTTGTGATTGGGTTACCTCACTAAGGATGATATTTTCAAGTTCTGACCATTTGCCTAGGAATTTCGTGAATTCATTGTTTTTAATTGCAGAGTAGTATTCCATTGTGTAAATATACCACATCTTCTGAATCCATTCCTCCGTTGAGGGACATCTGGGTTCTTTCCAGCTTCTGGCTATTATAAATAAGGCTGCTATGAATATAGTGGAGCATGTGTCCTTATTGCATGCAGGTAAAGTCTCTGGGTATATGCCCAGGAGTGGTATAGCCGGATCCTCCGGAAGTGTCATGCCCAGTTTTCTGAGGAGCCGCCAGACTGCTTTCCAGAGTGGTTGTACCAGCCTGCAATTCCACCAGCAGTGGAGGAGTGTTCCTCTTTCTCCACATCCTCGCCAACAACTGCTGTCTCCTGTGTTTTTGATCTTAGCCATCCTGACTGGTGTGAGATGGAATCTCAGGGTTGTTTTGATTTGCATTTCCCTAATGACTAAGGATGATGAACATCTCTTTAGGTGCTTCTCAGCCATTAGATATTCTTCAGGTGAGAACTCTTTGTTTAGCTCTGTACCCCATTTTTTAATAGGGTTACTTGCCTCTCTGGAGTTTAACTTCTTGAGTTCTTTGTATATCTTGGATATTAGACACTGTCAAAAAGACAAAGCGGCAACCAACTAACTGGGAAATGATCTTTACCAACCTTACATCCGAGCTTTACAGTTTTATACCAGTCATTGAGTATGACATTTTTAAAGACATTTCTTACTTATGTGAGATACAGATGAATAGTGCATGGATATATTAAAAATGTAATTCTATTCTGCACTCGATAATATTGTTTTACTCATGGCATTAGATAAACTGTTTAAGAGTTACTGAAACTTAAGATTAAGCTCATAACCTTAGCTTATAATTTTTTAAAGTTAGTATGTGAGTCACGCCATGTAGGTTGTCACAGATAATGCTTAACAGGATAATTGCATTATGTTTAGAAAATAAGATTTCAATTTTCATAAATTTATAAACAGAGTTTTGTCTCAATATTTATAATAGATATAGTAATCACATTGGTATAGAATGTAAAGTCTAGAATTACATTTTAATGTGTACCAGAATTATGATGAAGGAATAATAAATAATACTATGGCTTTCCTTACAGACTTTCTTTCCAGTAAGTCCTGCTAATGAAGCTTTACAAAGTAATGCAACTTGGTTCATGAAATTAGGTAGATTATTCTCTGTAAAAGAAACCCATTTTCACAGGGAACAGAATATTCTTGTTTCTAAGCAATGCATAGTTATATTACAGACATAATTTTTTTCAAAGTTCCCATTTTGATTTATCCACCCAGGAATTTTTTTACCCCTGGGAAAGATTTTGTTCAAAAAAGTGACTTTGAAGACTCAACCTTTGCAGTAGTAGTTCAACTCTCAGGAGGTTGACATAATTTCATATTCCTAAGTTTTGAATTATTAAAGTTATTCACATTTGCAGTCATGAATTTATCAAATATAAAGTAAAATTGATTTCAGCATTTTGATTTCTGTAATTATACCCTTCAAGGGCTTCTTGATTTTATTCAAGCTGAATAATTTAAGCATGAGAAATTTCTGAAGTTCTTATTTCTAACTACCAAAGGTTAATTTTCAATAAATTTGCATAATGCATCATTTTAGGTGATTTTATTTTCATGGTATTTGGAATTACAAATATATTGTCAAATAAATGTACAAAGAAAATCCACCAGTAATATGTACTAGTTATTGCTGAACTAAGATGGTTCCTTTGGGATTTAAGTTATCTAACTTTATACATCTATAGATACATACATACATACACACACACATATGTATATAGAGAGATATGTACACACTTAAAATGTCTTATTTGTATAAGAATCAAACCTAAAAGAATGTAGTAGCTTAAAATCTTTTAATTTGAAGCAAAATAAAATCCATTATAAATTTGAGCGTTAAAATTATTTGCAAGTAAATAACATAAGTTAGAAATAAGCCTCAAGTTGGAAATAGCATAAGATTTCTATATTTTGTACCATTCAGCATACAGATTTTGAATGAAGTTAGTCATTTGGAATCATTCATAATTTTAAAATGCTTTTAAATTTTTTTAAAAAAAAACAATACTTAGCAATTCTCCTGAGGAAAACTCAGAAGTTTTGTGAAATACATTATAAGAACATATTTAGTCTTCGTTTTGAAGCATTTCTTCAGTAAATACAATAGTTAATTCTGATAGGTTTGACTCTTGATTTTTCTGTCAATCAGAATTGCCATATTAAGACCATTTTCACTTATCTGTTGTTGAGTATTCTTGACAATAGCATTCTTTGTCATCATGTGTAAAGAAAAAGAGCTGATTTTTTAGCTTTAGGAAATATGAATAATAAGGCTGAAAGGGATATTGCACCACTTTAATCTCATATACAGTGAGAAAAGAGAAACAGATCTTCATGAGTTCATGGCTACCTGGTGTACACAGAGTTCTAGGACAGCCCGTGCAACATAAAGATGTCTGTTTCTAAATAATTAAATAATTAAATAGATAAATAAATAAATAAATACTTACATATATACTTTCATATATATTTTAGCAATGCATGATATAGAAATATTTGGCAAACATACCTAGTTTGCATATGAAAATATGACTTGATAGTTAATACTATATTGAAAACCTATATCTTTTTATATGTCTTGAACACAGGCTGGTTCACTTCTTTGAAGACTGCTGTTCACTGGATTAAGAGTGGGCTCAGCTAGACAGCTTTCAGCCAAGCTCCAGGCTTTCCTGCTTTACTTCTCTTATAAGTAGGTTGAATCTGCATCTCAGGCTGAAGGAGAAGCAGATACCCTGAAGAAATTCTTATTGGTCATGTGGGTATGGAAAGGATGGGTCGGAAAAGACATCACATTTTAAACTTTTGCTTGCCTCATCTAGGAAAAAACACAATTTTTATGTCATTCTTTCTTTTTTTTTTTACTGAAAATGTATAATATTTATTTATTTTTATTTTATTTTCTAAGTTTTTTTATTTACATTCCAAATCATTTCCCATTTCCCGTTTCCTCCCTCCCCGAAAATCCCATAAGCCCCCTTCCCTCCCTCTTTTCCCCATTCAACCACCTCTAGCTTCTCTGTCCTGGCATTCCCCTACATCCAGTCTTTCCAGGATCAGGGGTCTCTCCTTCCGTTTTCTTGGAAATCTATTGATATGCGAATTGGGTCTAGGGTATTACAAGATTCTGGGTTAATATCCTCTTATCAATGACTGCATACCATGTGTGTTCTTTTGTGATTGGGTTACCTCACTAAGGATGATATTTTCAAGTTCTGACCATTTGCCTAGGAATTTCGTGAGTTCATTGTTTTTAATTGCAGAGTAGTATTCCATTGTGTAAATATACCACATCTTCTGAATACATTCCTCTGTTGAGGGACATCTGGGTTCTTTGCAGCTTCTGGCTATTATAAATAAGGCTGCTATGAACATAGTGGAGCATGTGTCCTTATTGCATGCAGGTAAAGCCTCTGGGTATATGCCCAGGAGTGGTATAGCCGGATCCTCCGGGAGTGTCATGCCCAGTTTTCTGAGGAACAACCAGACTGCTTTCCAGAGTGGTTGTATCAGCTTGCAATCCCACCAGCAGTGGAGGAGTGTTCCTCTTTCTCCACATCTTCGCCAACAACTGGGTCACATGTGTTTTTGATCTTAGCCATTCTGACTGGTGTGAGATGGAATCTCAGGGTTGTTTTGATTTGCATTTCCCTAATGACTAAAGATGATGAACATCTCTTTAGGTGCTTCTCAGCCAAACTATTCTCAAGAGTAAAAGAACTTCTGGGGGAATCAATATACCGGACCTCAAGCTGTACTACAGAGCAATAGTGTTAAAAACTGCATGGTATTGTTACAGTGACAGGCATGTAGATCAATGGAAAAGAATTGAAGACCCAGAAATGAATTCACACTCCTATGGTCACTTGATCTTTGACAAAGGAGCTTAAACCATCCAGTGGAAAAAAAGATAGCCTTTTCAACAAATGGTGCTAGTTCAACTGGAGGTCAACATGCAGAAGAATGCAAATTGACCCATTCTTATCTCCTTGCACTAAGTTCAATTCCAAGTGGATCAAGGACCTCCACATAAAACCAGACACACTGAAACTAATAGAAAGGAAACTAGGGAAGAACCTTGAACATATGCACACAGGGGAGAATTTCCTCCATTAGCTTATCCTCTAAGATCAAGAATTGATAAATGGGACCTCATAAAATCACAAAGTTTCTGTAAGGCAAAAGACACTCTCAAAAAGACTAAGCGGCAACGAACTAACTGGGAAATGATCTTTACCAACCCTACATCCAATATATTCAAAGAATTCAAGAAGTTAGACTCCAGAGAGCCAAGTAACCCTATTAAAAAATGGGGTACAGAGCTAAACAAAGAGTTCTCACATGAAGAATATGTCATTCTTTCAAACCAAATAACCATGTTCAGAAAGAAGTATGCTCATACTTTACATGTTCAGACAGAACTAAAAGATTATATTCAAAATAAAAAGAGGATGAGAACAGAGGTAAAAATTCAGTGTGTCACGTCAGCTTCACTAGAAGCTTATCACATTCAGTAATTAGACTCAGCAGCTATGAACTTATTTCTATCAGTATGAGTTTTTGGTGAGGATCATATCCTTTCCAAATAATAAAAGAAATGTTCGGATCCTTTGCTTAGCATCTGTGTTATGCCCATCCATCATTTCCTACAACCTCTGTTAAACATTATTCTGTTTTCTATTTTTCTTTGACTGTTAGAAATTCCATTGAAAAATCTCTGTCTGTCTCTCTCTGTTTGTGTGTGTGTGTGTGTGTGTGTGTGTGTGTGTGTGTGTGTGTGTGTATGTGTTGTAGAAGTAATTTAATTCAGCAACATGGCTGGTCTGTCAGGTGACAAGAGACCACACACCTTTAATCCTTCTAGGTGGAATATAGACAGCCCTCGGTTCATGCCTTTTTTTTTTATTATTTATTTTATTTTTTTTTAATTTACATTCCAAATCATTTCCCCTTTCCCGTTTCCTCCCTTCCCGAAAGTCCCATAAGCCCCCTTCCCTCCCTCTTTTCTCCATTCAACCCCCTCTCGTTACTCTGTCCTGGCATTCCCCTACATCCAGTCTTTCCAGGACCAGGGGTCTCTCCTTCCATCTTCTTAGAAATCTATTGATATGCGGATTGTGTCTAGAGTATTCCGAGATTCTGGGTCAATATCCCCTTATCAGTGACTGCATACCATGTGTGTTCTTTTGTGATTGGGTTACCTCACTAAGGATGATATTTTCAAGATCTGACCATTTGCCTAGGAATTTCGTGAATTCATTGTTTTTAATTGCAGAGTAGTATTCCATTGTGTAGATATACCACATCTTCTGAATCCATTCCTCCGTTGAGGGACATCTGGGTTCTTTGCAGCTTCTGGCTATTATAAATAAGGCTGCTATGAACATAGTGGAGCATGTGTCCTTATTGCATGCAGGTAAAGCCTCTGGGTATATGCCCAGGAGTGGTATAGCCGGATCCTCCGGGAGTGTCATGCCCAGTTTTCGGAGGAACCGCCAGACTGCTTTCCAGAGTGGTTGTACCAGCTTGCAATTCCACCAGCAGTGGAGGAGTGTTCCTCTTTCTCCACATCCTCGCCAACAACTGCTGTCTCCTGTGTTTTTGATCTTAGCCATCCTGACTGGTGTGAGATGGAATCTCAGGGTTGTTTTGATTTGCATTTCCCTAATGACTAAGGATGATGAACATCTCTTTAGGTGCTTCTCAGCCATTAGATATTCTTCAGGTGAGAACTCTTTGTGTAGCTCTGTAACCCATTTTTTAATAGGGTTACTTGCCTCTCTGGAGTTTAACTTCTTGAGTTCTTTGTATATATTGGATATTAGCCCTCTGTCGGATGTAAGGTTGGTAAAGATCATTTCCCAGTTAGTTGGTTGCCGCTTTGTCTTTTTGACAGTGTCTTTTGCCTTGCAAAAACTTTGTAATTTAATGAGGTCCCATTTGTCTATTCTTGATCTTAGAGCATAAGCTATTGGAGTTCTGTTCAGGAAATTCTCCCCTGTGCCCATATGGTCAAGGTTCTTCCCTAGTTTTTCTTCTATTAGTTTCAGTGTGTCTGGTTTTATGTGGAGATCTTTGATCCACTTAGAATTCAGCTTAGTGCAAGGCGATAAGAATGGGTCAATTTAAGTCATTTGTAGAAGGAAGCTGCCATGTGGGACAGTAATGTATAGTTGAGGGTCAGAAAAATCAGACAAATATTCAAAAGAATGATTTGGAGATGTGCTATGCTAGCCTCATGAGAATAGACAAGAAGGAAAGGCTACTTAATACTTAAGAGCAGAGAGAAATGAGAGAGAGAGAGACAGAGAAAGACAGACAGAGATAGAGAGAGACAGAGAGAACAGCAGTCAGACAGACAGAGAGAAAGACAGTCAGTCAGACAGACAGACAGACAGACAGACAGACAGAGGATGAATCAGAAGCAGTTTTTACCAGGACAATTTCACAGACAGAGAAAACAATCCACAACGAGGTGAAGATAGAATGAGCTGGAGAATGAGAAGGAGTCAAAATGTACAATACATGACCAGAATTAGATTCAGGCCAAAAATATGCAATTCAGTGAGAATATGAGAGAAATCAGATTGAATAAGTCATCTGGGAGAGGAGTTTGGGCTAGAATATTTGAGTTTAACCAGTCAGCTAGAGTTCAGAAAGAACTAGAAAGGATGAGCTTATTCAGCAGCAAGCTTCTGAGACAAAAATTAATTGAGATGAATAAGGCATATTTACAGTATGTGTGTGAGTGTGTGTGTGTGTGTATGTGTGTGAGAGAGAATCTATTTCTAACTCATTTGCTTATATTGTTAAATTCTTTACAATAACATAAATTTTTGTATTTAACCAGAATTACATACTTCAAAAGTGCTAAAAGAATTTAAATGTTCTTCACAAACAAATACTGATAGGTGTATACAATAATGAATATATGCTAATTAGAATGAATTAATTACTTCACAATACAAGCCTAGAGAAGAGGCTCTCCAATTATATTCATTTATTGATAAATTGCAATCAAACTTAAAATAAAAATAAAGTGAATTATTTGTCTTTTTATGAAATATTATTTGTTGAACTACAAAATATTTATATATATTTGTATTAATATATAAATACATATATACCCAAATATGTATAGTTTCTTATGTAGCTAATTTATATAACTAATGATCACATTCTGTTCACTAAAACTCATTTTTATAGCCCACTTACATGTACACAAGGCTAATGCACTTAGTCCATTTATTGTGTGCCTAGAATATTATTTTATCCTTTGAGGAATTATTTTTTTTTATTTTATTTACCTTTGTTTATAAACATGTGCCTTTACCAACTATAGTTAATTCTTTACTTCAGGCACTCAAGTATGCTATCTTCCAGCCTTGCTTGCATGGAATTAGGGATTATTTACAGAATTAAATGCATCAAATAATGTGAGTTTTCAGAAAAAGAAGCAAAACAAACACACATACACAAAACAATTGGAAACTAAAACCTTAACTTTCATTTGATGTATTCCTGGATACCACTAGGTGCTAGAATGTATGACAACTAGAGAGGGGAAGGGGAAAATGTGGGAGGGAGCTCTGGTGCCTTTTATGATATTTACCACAGGAACAGAGATAAGCTTTTGATTGTTTTGACTACTTGGATATGTAAGCTCTTTTTCAGGCTGGTTATTATTTTTCTAATAGGTCTCTCTTGCTAGTTATATTTACCAGTCATTCAACAAATGAACATAATAAAAAACAAGATTAATGACTAGCAATATAGCTGAGAAAAGGACCTGAGCACTCTGTAGCAAATGTTGACCTTATCTTTGTCATTCTGTTTTAAACAAAGTATGCAGTAGAAAGAAGTATTAGTACCTACAATTATTTGTTATTAAGTATAGTAATATTGTCAGAAGTAGCTGAAGTTAGCTAGAAAAAAAAACAGATAAATGCATCTTTTGTCTATTCATTATCAGGTATTTTATTCAACAAATAGAAAATCAAGATTTTATGACTGTAGGCAGGTTCATTACATAGAAAACCATAAAACAAATACTCATACAAACATTCCATTTAAAGGTAAATATCACCATGGAAACACTTCTTAGCTTGGCTTGGAGTAATTGAAGTAATGAGGCAGTTGTTTATAAAATTTCATCATATTCCTTTAAATATTTTATGAATCATATAATGGCTCTAGGATATTTTATCAACAATATTTTATCTTATACATATACCTTCTATGTGGTTCTCTCATGAAAGCATATATCTGAAAATAACTTTAACACACAGAGTAAGCCAAATTAATTATACTTAAAGCAAAAACAAAAAAAGATCCTTATCTCAAACATTTATTGTGTTGCAATCAAATATATTTTTTAAAATTTTAAGCACACAATGTATAACTTTTTAAAATTTTAGATACTACTGAAATGTAAATATTTCCAAGAAAGTCCAGATGGGCCACAATGGGTAAGTATTTATTTAATTACAATTACTTTTAATTCCAAACGTGTTCTTCCTTGTAATTGATTTTAAATTACTTAATTTCTTTGTGCATGATTTATGTCATTAACAAAATGAAGTTTCCACTGAGAAAGTAATCCAAGGTATTAAACATTGATGAATTAATCTCTTAGGACTTGAGTGTCATATCACTTATGAATTAATGTAGCATATTTTTTGACCCAGAGAGGAATATTAAATATTTAATTTATGTGTCAATGTATAGAAAACTGGATTTGATCTTATATTAGGATTTAAAAGTATTTTTTTGAAGGCTCAAGACTGGAAATATAAAATTTCTTCTCTGCTTGTTTTGATCAGATTATATTCTCCTTTAAAGGATGTTTAAAGTATATACTTCATTGAAGAATATTCAGAAAAATGTAAGAAGCACCACATTTATGAGCAACCTTTCCCCAGTGATAGGATGGGCTTGTTAATAATGGAGACCCTTGCATTTCATAAGGAAAACAGATGAATCTCTAGATCATTTTATCTGCAAAATTATATCTTGTTCAGATGGTATGCTAATGATATTAAGACAGCTGTTGTGAGGAGGTGGCAAGAGAAAGTACAAAAAGCACAGGGCAGGGAATGAAAACACAGGTACTACTCACGATTCTTTGGTCTTTTCAAAATACTAACAGAAATGTGAGAAATAAGATTATTTTTATCATGTTGTTTTCAGGAACAGTAGTCAGCTGACACCATTTCTTCATGTCTGAGTCAAAGCACACTATATTTCTGGTTGTAATATGTCCCAGAACAAAGAAGGGCACAACATCTAAAAACGAAGTAAGGTAGAATCTGGAACAGAATATGATCGGCCAGTTCCTACATACAGCAACCAAATTCCTGCAATGGAACCCAACTGTAGGCTAATACTTATCATTTGATAGATATGCAAAATATTACTTTGGAAAGTTATATATCAATGTGTATATATCAGAATAAAGACAACTTCACTTTTACAGAATAAACAGAGCTTTATGAAAAATATCAAGCATATATATTAAAGACAATAATCTTAACAAATAATACTGGATAACAAGATACTCATACACAAAATAAATCTCTTTTCATAGCACACATGAAAATCTACTGCAAACAGATTAATTGCTTAAACTTAAGGCCTAAAATTATGGGACTTTCAGGGAGGGAGGAAACAGGAAAGGGGAAATGAATTTGAATGTAAATAAAAAAAACTTAGAAAATAAAATAAAATTAGAAAAAAATTATAAAGCTCAGAGACAGATAATACTGAAACAAAATTGAACATATAAAGGGAAAGAGTCTATGGAACAAAAAGCCAGTCAATGAGATGGTAGAAAATATTTACTGATCAGGTGTCTTGTACGGGGTTAATAAATAGAAGTTGAAATCTACAGCTAAATTGCAAAAGAAATCATGAAGCTTAAAATTTTGCCTCTAAGGAAGACATATATATATATTGAAATTCCTAACATCATTATTCAAAGCAGAAGTACTAATTAAAATAACAACAGAGTATGAAGAAAATTCTCTTTTTAAATATAAGTGATGTTGGAAGCACAGAGAAAAACCATATCCCTGTCTTTAATAAATTTGGAAAGTGCTATAACTGCTGCAACATCCAGCTGTGTGATTGAATTGAGAAGATGTATGAAGCAGAGGTAAACACAATGAACTCACGATGCCATTTTTGTGAGAAATAAAATTAGTCATTTTCCTAGGTAGTGGCTGTGAGTTGTCAGTTAAGGGGAAAGGATCTAATTTATGAGTATAAACTTTCAGCTATGCAAGATGAACAAGTTCTGAAAAGCTGTATTACATGGCTATATTGATGTCGTACTATCTATGTCATACTATTAATGAAACTAGATTGCAGGGATTGCATTTCTTTAAACAGAATTCACTAACTATTCTTTTAAATATTTGAGAAATGAAGTAGAGGAGAATCAAACTGGCTGTTTGAAAATATTGAACTACTAATATCATGTATCTTATAATATTCTGCATGCTAATTATAGATATCCCCATTTATTCTTATTTTTATTAACTGAATATCTTACTTCTGATACACATTAAACTGACAACACATAAATCTGATGTCCTTCATAATTGGTAGTAATTATTTAAAATTGCAATAATTAGGAAACATGCTTAGCAGTACAATAAAGTAGTAAAATAGAAAGCACAATATTTAAGGATCATGAAGTATTCATTTGAAAGTTGTTGGATTTTAAATTTATTCTCATGAAAATATGTCAGTTATTAATATGTAGTTAGGCAGTAGTTCTATCAAAAGCTAAGTAAAAGTTAATGTTAGGCATCATCTAACAGAAAATTGAGCTTTCATATATATCTAAATATGAGTGGTTTTATTTTTGTTCCCTTAAAATAAACTGAAATATATTCTACTAGAAATCAGGAAAATTGTCCAGTCATTTCAATATTATGATGTGGACAATTGGGGTAGAATAGAGAGTTCTAACATATTGCTAGAAATAGGTTTCAATTGGTGTACTCTGATATATTATTTGAGAAATGAGAGTTCGTTGAACATATTTGTAAAAACAAAGAGATACCAATATTGGAATAACAATAAGCACATTATGGGACAGAGGAAATCCCACAATTATTTTCTCATTTATAATAATGATGTTACAACTGACAAAAATATTCAAATTCAATTTGGTAATTCTGGAAATGAATTCAATCTTGTTTATTTAGTGGAGAAAAGTAACAAATTATTTCTGAAAAGAAAACATTCTTCACTGTTCCGATCTGTTCTAGTCTTAGTTATTTACCTGTATCTAAATGTAGTTTTGGACACCAATAATGTCAAAATCAGCACGGAACATGAAACTAAGCTGTCCCCTTAGGAATTGGAAGGGACATATGAATTTCTAGCATACCCTGGAATTGAGTTTCTAATACTTAAAAAATATAAATAAGAAATGAAGCAAATGCAGGGTTACTACCATTACTGAGTACCAAACGTTATCTAGCCCACACCTTCATGCACATACAAGCACACACTTTCCAATGTACGTATGCAGACACAAAGCCTAAACCTTCAAGTGCATATACACATACATATGCATAAAATATATACAGCTTTCTGTCCTTGATATAATGATCCAAAAAATTTCTTTTTTCAAACCTTGGAGAGCTATGTCATAGTAGATTATCATTTAGGTGAATAAAAGAAGTATTTGTGCCCTTACTGGAAAACATGAAAAAGTTAAACAATACTATGTAGACAACAGAAAAACAGTGAGCAGTAATAAAAAAACAGAGCTTCTAAGATTATATTATATCATTTTAAATATTTATTTTTATAAAATTGTGAAAATGAGAAAATAGAGAAGAACTAAGTTTATTTTTTAAAATGTAGTAAAGGCAAACAAAGGATGTCGGAGTTCTAATTGATAAATCTATTTCTATTGTGTATTTTATATTGTATATTTTATATTAGCTCAAATATGTCAAAAATACTTAAACCACTAAAGAAGAAACTGAAATAATCATAAGTAAGAATAACAGCACTTAAATAATAACTTGAAATAAAATATAGAGTATAGAGTTCATCCAAGAGAGAAAACATGGAGTCCAGTACTCAGTAACTAATAAGAATTAAGGAAATTGAAGACAGTGTTGGGGAGATTCTTTCTCTGACTTCTAAACAGGAATCAACTCAATCAAAGAATAGAACTTCTATGACAGGATGAGGACAAAATAATTAGCATTCACAGTATGAACATTCTAACACAAAAAGAAGGGGAACTATAGATGATAGTAACTGACTGAAGCAATACATTAAAGATGCTCAATGAACTCCAAATATTATGAACTCATAGAAATCCAGTATTAGACTAATGTATTGTCCTACTGAATTCCAGAAACAAGGAGAAATGGCCACTCCCACAAGGATTTTCTCACATAAGTGTTTTTATGTTGGTATAACAATTATCATGACCAATGAGGCTAAGGTGATGAAGAATGATTATTACTTTGTATGCACATAGATCAGAAAGGTCAAATTGGCCTCAATCAGCACTGTCCTGGTTTGAACTGATCTTCATTCCATATGATATCACAAAAGGAAGAATTGCTTCTTAATCTTTTCAGCTGCAGCATTTCCAATACCAGAAAATTCAAGTTGAGACCTTTTTCTGCTGCTGAATCATAAGAATCCTACTGCCTCAGGATCTCAGAATGTTGGGAGTACAGGGATGTGTCACTATTATCAGCATCTTCTGTGACCTTATTTTCCTCTTTTACATAATTTAATAGTTGACAGGGTTTCATGAATTGCAAACATATAGCTATAATATAGGTAAATATATAATCTGGTAGCTTATTATAAGCTATAGTAGTTAGAGCGAAATGAGCTGAATTGACGTTCTCAAAATGAGGAATAGAAAAAAAAAACCTCTCAGTCTTGATATAATTTCTCATTGTTTAGTAAGTACATTTTTTCATAAATTCCAAGGAGGCATTGATGTAATGGAAGAATAAATATGGCCTGGCTTTTTATCAGGAGGAATTGAATAAAATGGGAATGTCTATATCAAGTCAAATCGAGACATAAATGTACTAAAGACTGCAAATAACAAACACAAATTTATTCAAGTAGAGACTCTCAGTGTAAAGTCTACTTTGACTTCAATCATCCTTCAGAAAGGGACCATGCCACTGATGTCTGATAGCATGTTCAGAAGTAAGGCTTTCGGGTATAAAGGACAGGAATTAAGGCATATTCATCTCCGGTGGTTAAGATATAGGAATCTATGAAGAAATTATTCAGTATCTAAGAGGATTATCTATACCATAGAGATTGTACCACTAAATTAGACAATAACATCATACTTAAATCTTAAAAGTTAAAAGATTTTCTCATAAATTCGCTAACAGGAGAAAAGTTACATCTTGACCAATTACCAGATATTATGCTGGAAGTTCCCTCAAGTGTGTTAGTGAAAGTAGATGTTAACAGGGTCCAAATAAATAAGAAGAATGAAATTATATTCCAAGTAGACAAGATCTATCAAAAATAATTCCTAATAAATACATGAGAAAATATATTAACTCTTAAAATGAGGTTGTAAAATACATGATTATCTGGTATTTGCAGAAACAGATGGCTTTGTACAAGAGCAAAGATCAGTCGAAGATTCTACTAGAATACATGTCATATAATTATAATCATAAAGTAAATGCTAATAAATAAATTTAATAAAATTATAAGAATTATATAGAAACATCAAGAAAATGCTTGAAGAGGCTACAACATATCATTAGAAAATCATTTGATTTGCATTAGCTAAGAAAACTGAAATGGCAGTGAACACAAGTTAGTTAAATATTGTTTTCAACTCTCCTGCTACTTCTCTGCCTACCTTCATCAGACCTGCAGACCCTTAAACATACAGGTAAGTTTCCCTTCCTCCACCTATCTCCCCTGCTTGCTGAGTCCTCTCAGGCACCTAAGCTGACCTGAGCAGTCTGCCATTCCCAGTAGATCTCAATTTCCTGTCACATCTCTTCCAAATTTTATCTCACCTGTTGTTCCTGAAACTTAGACCCACAGATTATGAGTCAAACAGGCGAAGAATACCCATGAGAGCTCTGTCACACCAGAACCATTTGGAGTATACCCCCTTTCCGAAACTTACTAAAATGAGAAAATCTTTGAACCAAAGACATCCAGATGGCTCAAAAGAACACAATCGACAAAAGTCAATAAGCAATTTATCCCCTTCAGAACACAGGTACCCTACTATAGTAAGCACTAAGACCACTGAAGCACAAGAAAATGACCTTAAACCAAATCCTAAAAAGATAACAGAAGTCTTTAAAGCGTTAATTAATAAATTCCTTAAAGAAATACTGGAAAATTCAATTGAATAGGTGAATAAAATTAATAAAACTGTGAGAGACCTGAAAGTGGAAATAGAAGCAATAAAGAAAACACAAAATGAGGGAATCCTGGAGATGAAGACCCTAGGGAAGAAGATAGGAATATCAAATGTAGTCATCACCAACAGAATACAGGAGATTGAAGAGAGAATCTCTGTCATAGAATATACAATAGAAGAAATAGATACATCCATTGAAGAAGTTGTTAAATCTACAAAATTCCTGACACAAAACATTCAGGAAACCTGGGTTGCCATGAAAAGATTTAACCTAAGAATAATAGGAATAGAAGAAGATAAAGAATCCCAGTTCGAAGGCCCAGATATATTCTTAACATAATCAAAGAAGAAAACTTTCCCGTCCTAATAAAAGAGATACCTAGCAACATTTAAGAAGCTTATAGAATACTAATTAGTCTATACCTGAGAAGAAAATCCTATGAGCACATAATAATCCATACAAAATCTGCCAAACAAATAAAGAATATTAAAAGCAACAAGGCATAAGGCAAGTTAACATTCAAAGCAGGACCTATCAGGATTATACCTGGCTTCTCAACAGAAAGTTTAAAAGCTAGAAAGGCCTGGATAGATACTTTGCAACCTCTAAAAAAACCTATGATGCCAACCCAGACTACTATACCCAGCCAAAACTCTCAATCTCTGTATATGGAAAAAAATCAAGACATTTCAAGAAAAATTCAAATTTATACATTATCTATCCACAAATCCAGCCCTGAACAAAATACTTGAAGGAAAACTCAGAGCCAAGGAGGATAACTACATCCAAGAAAACACAGGGAATAACTACTTCCCTACCAACAAAATCAAGGGAGGCACACACACACAAACATACATTCATACACACAAACACACACACACAACAAACACACACAAACACCACCAATATCAAGATAGCAGAAATTAATAATCACTGGCCATTAATATTTCTCAAAATCAGTGGATTGAATTCTCCAATAAAAAGAAATAGGTTAACAGAATGCATGCCAAAAAGGATCCATTATTCTACTGCATGCAAGAAACACACCGCAGGAATAAAAATAGACATTACCTCAAGCTAGAGCAGCCATTCTAATATATACAAAATAGATTCTCAAAAATTAATAAAAAGAGACAGGGAAGGAAATTTTGTACACATAAAAGGAAAAATCTACCAATATAATATCTCAGTTATGAACATCTATGACCCAAACGCACGGGCACACATTTTTTAAAAGAAACTTGGCTTAAATAGCACACTGAACACCACAAATAGTGGGAGACTTCAATTCTTTCACCACTTGACAGATTACCTATATAGAAACTAAACAAAGAAGAAATAAAACTATCAGATATTATGAATCAAATGGACCTAAAAGTTACCTATAGAATATTTCACCCAAACACTGAAGGAAATACCTTCTCATCACCTTATGGGCCCAGTTCCAAATTGATCACATACTAAGTCACAAACCAAGCCTTAACGGACACAAGAAAATGGAAATAATACCCTGTATCTTATAAGACCAGAAAGGAAAAAGATAGACTTCACCAACAACTGAGATACCAGAAAGCCTAAACACTCATGGAATTTGAACATCACTCAACTCAATATTCTCTGAGAATGGAAAGATAAAGAAATTAAATGTTTTCTAGAACTGAATTAAAATGAAGGTACAACATATCCAAATGTATGGGACACAATGAAGGCAGTGCTAAGAGGAAAGTTCAAAACTTGAAATACCTCCATAAATAAGTTAGAAAGCTCTTACAACACCAATATAAAAGTATACCTGAAGGCTCTAGAAAAAATAAAAAAGAGTCAAGTACAATAAAGAAGAGTAGAAGCCAGGAAATAATCAAAATCAGGACTGAATTAAGTCAGAGACAAAGAAAACAATACAAAGAATCAACAAAACCAAGAGCTGGTTCTTTGAGAAAATCATCAAGATAGGTAAACCCTTAGCCAAACTAACCAAAGGGCAAAGATACCCTTTCCAAATTAAAAAAAAAATCAGAAATGAAAAGGGAGGCATAACAACAGGCATGAGGAAATTCAAAATCATTAGGTCTTAATTAAAAAGCCTGTATTCCAGAAAATTGGAAAATATTAACAAAATGGATGATTTTTTCTAGACAGGTATCACTTTGAATGTTAAATCAAGATCAGCTAAACTATTTTCTGTCACCTCTAAAGATATAAAAACAATCATTAAGTGTCCCCCCCAAAAAAAAGAGTTTTAATGTAGAATTTTACCAGACTTTCAAAGAAGAGATAAAATCAATACTCCTCAAACTACTCCGTAAAATAGAAACAGAAGGAAACTGCCAAATTCAATCTATAAAGTCATAGTCACCCTAATTAATACCTCATTCTATAGAGCCATAGTCACCCTAATACCTAAACCACTAAACAAAGGAAGAGAATTTCAGACCAGTTTCTCTTATGCACATTGAGACAGAAATACTAAACTAAAATCTTGCAGATTTTGGCATCAGTGTGAGGAGAGGCCGTTGTCCTATGAAGGCTGATGACCCAGTGGAGGAGAATGCAAGGGTGGTGATGTGGGAGTGGGTGAGTAGGGCAGCACCCTCACAGAAGCAGGGGGATGAGGATGGGATAGGTGGTTGGTGGAGGGGAAACCAGGAAAGGGATAACATTTGAAATGTATATAATAAAATATTCAATAAATGGGTCCTCAGGTAGTACTATGTCTAATTTTCTTAGGATTCACCAAACTGATTTCCAGAGTGGTTTTACCAGTTTGCATTCCTACCAATATTGGAGAAGTGTTCATTTTTACCCACATCCTCTTCAGCATCTGCTGTCCCCTATGTTTTTCATCTTAGCCATTCTGACCTGTGAGAAGTGGAATCTCAGTGTTGTTTTGATTTGCATTTCCCTGATAACTAAGGATTCTGAAAATTTCTTTAGGAGCTTCAGAGCCATTCGAGTCTCCTCAGTTGAGAATTCCCTGTTTAGCTCTGTATCCCATTTTTTAATAGGGTTATTTGACTCTCTGGAGTCCAACTTCTTGAGTTCTTTGTATACATTGAATATTAGCCCTCTATAGGATGAAGGATTGGTAAAGATCCTTTGCCAGTTTGTTGGTTGCTGTTTTATCCTATTGACCATGTTCTTTGTCTTACAGAAGCTTTGCGGTTTTATGAGGTCCCATTTGTCAATTCTTGTTCTTAGAGCATAAGCCATTGGTGTTCTGTTCAGGAAATTTTCCCCTGAGCCCATGTGTTCAAGGTTCTTCCCCACTTTCTCCTCTCTAAGCTTCAGTGTGTATGGTTTTATGTATAGATCCTTGATCCAGATCCACTTGGATTTGAGCTTTGTACAAGGAAATAAGAGTGGATTGATTTGCATTTTTCTGCATGCCGACCTCCAGTTGATCCAGTACCATTTTTTAAAAATGCTGTCTTTTATCCGCTGGATGTTTTTAACTCCTTTGTCAAATATCAAGTAACCAGAGGTGTGTAGATTCTTTTCTGGGTCTTCAGTTCTATTCCATTGATCTTCCTGCCTGTCTCCATAACAATAACAAACATTTTTCTTTTTCTTTTTTCTTTTTCTCTCTATTTTTTATTTTCTAAGTTTTTTTATTTACATTTCACATGATTTCCCCTTTCCCATTTCCTCTCTCCCCGAAAGTCCCATAAGCCCCCTTTCCTCCCTCTTTTCCCCATTCAACCCCCCTCTCTCTTCTCTGTCCTGGCATTCCCCTACATCCAGGCTTTCCAGGACCAGGGGTCTCTCCTTCCATCTTCTACGAAATCTACTGATATGCAAATTGTGTCTAGGGTATTCCGAGATTCTGGATTAATATCCCCTTTACCTCACTAAGGATGATATTTTTCAGTTCTGACCATTTGCCTAGGAATTTCGTGAATACATAATTTTTAATTGCAGAGTAGTATTCCATTGTGTGATTTTACCACATCTTCTGAATCTATTCCTCCATTGAGAGACATCTGGGTTCTTTCCAGCTTCTGACTATTATATATAAGGCTGCTATGAACATAGTGGAGCATGTGTCCTTATTGCATGCAGGGGAAGCCTCTGGGTATATGCCCAGGAGTGGTATAGCAGGATCCTACAGGAGTGTCATGCCCAGTTTTCTGAGGAACCACCAGACTGTTTTCCAGAGTGGTTGTACCAGCTTGCAATCCCACCAGCAGTGGAGGAGTGTTCCTCTTCCTCCACATCCTTGCCAACAACTGCTGTCTCCTGTGTTTCTAATCTTAGCCATCCTGACTGGTGTGAAATGGAATCTCAGGGTTGTTTTGGTTTGCATTTCCCCAATGACTAAGGATGTTGAACATCTCTTTAGGTGTTTCCCAGCCATTAGATATTCTTCAGGTGAGAACTCTTTGTTTAGCTCTGTACCCCATTTTTTAATAGGGTTACTTGGCTCTCTTTGATCTTTGACAAAGTAGCTAAAACCATCTAGTGGAAAAAAGATAGCCTTTTCAACAAATGGTGCTGGTTCAACTGGATGTCAACATGCAGAAGAATGCAAATTGATCCATTCTTACCTCCTTGCACTAAGCTCAATTCCAAGTGGATCAAGGACCTCCACATAAAACCAGACACACTGAAAATAATAGAAAGGAAACTAGGGAAGAACCTTGAATATATGGGCACCGGGGAGAATTTCCTGAACAGAACTCCAATAGCCTATGCTCTAAGATCAAGAATTGACAAATGGGACCTCATAAAATCACAAAGTTTCTGTAAGGCAAAAGACACTGTCAAAAGGACAAAGCGGCAACCAACAAACTGGGAAATGATCTTTACCAACCCTATATCCGACAGAGGGCTAATATCCAATATAACATTTTTCATCACTGTTTTTCTGTAGTAGAGCTTGAGGTCAGGGATGGTGATTACCCCAGGAGATATTTTGTTGTGGAGAATAAGTTTTGCTATCCTGGGTTTTTTGTTATTCCAGATGAATTTGAGAATTTCTCTTTCTAGATCTATGAAGAATTGATTTGGAATTTTGATAGGGATTGCATTGAATCTGTAGATTGCTTTCAGCAAGATGGCCATTTTTGCTACATTAATCCTGCCAATCCATGAGCACGGGAGATCTTTCTATCTTCTGAGATCTTCTTCGATTTCTTTCTTCTGAGGCTTGAAGTTCTTATCATATAGATCTTTCACTTGCTTGGTTATAGTCACACCAAGGTATGCAATATTATTTGTGACTATTGTGAAGGATGTCATTTCCTTAACTTCTTCTCAGTTTGTTTATCCTTTGAATAAAGGAAGGCTATTGATTTGTTTGAGTTAATTTTATATCTAGCCACTTTGCTAAAGTTGTTTGTCAGCTTTAGGAGTTCTATGGTGGAAGTTTTGGGGTCACTTAAGTATACGATCATATCATCTGACCTCCTTTTGTTGTCTGATTGCTCTGGCTATGGTGTCAAGTATTTTATTGAATAGATAGGGAGAGAGTGGGCAGCCTTGTCTGATCCCCAATTTTAGTGGGATTGCTTCAAGTTTCTCTCCATTTAGTTTGATATTGGCTACTGGTTTACCGTATATTGCTTTCACTATGTTTAGGTATGGGCCTCGGATTCCCGATCTCTCCAAGATTTTTATCATGAAGGGATGCTGGATTTTGTCAAAAGCCTTTTCAATAGCTATACCACTCCTGGGCATTTACCCAGAAGATGTTCAAACATGTAATAAGGACATATGCTCCACTGTGTTCATAGCAGCATTATTTATAATAGCCAGAAGATGGAAAGAGCCAAGATGTCCTTCAACAGAGGAATGGATTCAGAAAATGTGGTATATTTACACAATGGAGTACTATTAAGCTATTAAAAACAATGAATTCATGAAATTCTTAGGCAAATGGATGGAACTAGAAAGTATTATCCTGAGAGAGGTAACCCAATCACAAAAGAACACACATGTTATGCACTCACTGATAAGTGGATATTAGTCCAAAAGATCAAAATAAACAAGTTACAACTCACAAACCACTGGAAGTTCAAGAAGAAGGAGGACTATAGTGGGGATGCTTTGGTTCCTCTGAGAAAGGGAACAAGATACTCACAGGAGCAATAATGGAGACAAAGTATAGAGCAGAGACAGAAGTTAAGGCCACTAAGAGACTGCCCTACCTGAGGATTCATCCTATAAACAGTCGCCAAACCTTGACACTGTTGTGGACGACAAGAAGTACATACCGAAAGGAGCCTGTTATGGTTGTCTCTGGAGGGGCTCTGTCAAGGCCTTACATATACAGAGGCAGATGCTAGCAGCCAAACATTGAACTGAGGATGGGGCCCACAATGGAGGAGTTGGAGGGCGGACTGGAGTCGTCAAAGGGATTTGCAGCCCCATGCAAAGAACAATGATGTCGCCCACCCAGACACCCCAAGACTACCAGGGACTAAACCATCAACCAAAGGGTACACATGGTTCCAGCCAAAAGTGTGACAGAGGATTGCCTTGTCAGGCATCAGTGGGAGGAGGGGTCCTTGGTCCTCTGAAGGCTCAATAGATGCCCCAACAAAGGAAAATTGAGGAGGGCAGAGGTGGGAGTGGGTCGGGTGGAGGGGCATATATTTGGAGGCAGGGGGTGGGAGGAGGTGTTGGGGGTTTTTGGGGAGGGGGAAAATCGGGAAAGGTTTTAGTATTTGAAATTTATTTCTTTTTTTTTTTTTTTTGGTTTTTCGAGACAGGGTTTCTCTGTATAGCCCTGGCTGTCCTGGAACTTGCTCTGTAGACCAGGCTGGCCTCGAACTCAGAAATCCGCCTGCCTCTGCCTCCCAAGTGCTAGGATTAAAGGAGTGCACCACCTTCGCCCGGTAGTATTTGAAATTTAAATGAAGATTATAATCAATAAAAAATTCAATAAAAAACAGAAAAAAATCTGGCAGATTTCAGGAACACATCAAAAACACCAAGTACCTTGATCTAGTAGGCCTATTCCCAGGGCTACAGGAATGTTTCAAAATATGAAAATCCATCAACATAATTCATCATATAAAGAAATAGAAAAAAACATCACATGATCATCTCATTAGATGTTGAAAAGTCTTTAACTAAAATTAACACCACTTTAGTTTAAAAGTATTAGAGAGGTTGGGCATACAAAGCACATATCTAAAAATAATGGAAGCAATATAGAACAAGCCAATAGCCAACATCAACCTAAATGGAAATAAACTTATAGCAATTCAACTAAAATCAGCAACGAGACAAGGCTTCCCACTTGCTTCTTATCTATTCAATACAGTATTTAATGTTCTAGCTACAGCAATAAGACAACTAAAGGAGATCAAGGGGATAAAAAATGGAAGTGAAGAAGTCAAGGAACTACTATTTACAGGTGATAGGAGAGTATACATACAGCACACCAAAAATTCTACTACAAAACCCCTGTAGGTGGTAAAACACCTCCGTTAAAGTGACTGGATACAAAATTAACTCAAATAAATCAATTGCCCTCCTTTATAAAAATGATAAATGGTCTGAGAAAGAAATTAGGGAAATAACACTTTACACAATGAAATACTTTTTTGCTACTAAAACCAAAGGCATCATAATTTTTTCAGGCAAATGGAACTTGGGAATATCATCCAGAGTTAGGTAACCCAGTACAAATAGAACACACATGGCATATACTCACTTACATGTGCTCATTAGCCATAAAATACAGGATACCATTGCCACACTCCACAGACACAAGAAGCTAAACAAGAAAAGAGTCAAAGGGAAGGATGCTTGAATCTCAATTAATAGAGTGACTAGTTATTGGAGTTAGACGGAGGAAGGAAACTGGGAGGAAGAGTGGATGGGGAGGATAGTGGGGAGGAGTTCAAGATCAGGAGTGGAAGGATACAGGAGGGATAGCCAGCTGCCCATGAGAATAAATGGAAATCTATAATTGTCAGCTATGGGGATGTGGGGAGGAGGCATCTCCTGGAAAAGTCAGAGAGCTGGGATAATAGAGGTGCCCACGATTCAATGGCAGTGACCTTAACTTTAACTCACAGCATTGGAGATATGCTGCCCAAAGACACCAGCTCTTGAAGTCAACACAAAAACTCCAGGGACACCTACCCACCAAACATTTCACCCAAATTCTTCCTATAAGAAAATTAGAGAGGGAGGATGTATCAGAGTCTGAGGGGATGGCTAAGGAACAACTAGCCCAACTTGAGGTCCATCCTATGGGCAAGCACCAATCCCTGACAATATTAATGATGCTGTTATTCTTGGAGACAGTAGTCTATCATGGCTGTCCTCTGAGATGCTCCACCCAGCAGTTGAGTCAGATAGATGCTGATACCCATAGACAAATAGGGGATGGAGATTGTCAATTCTTATTAAAGAGTAGAGGGAATGATTGTGGGTCCTGAAGAGAATCGGAACTCCACCGGATGACCAACAGATATAACTAACCTGAATTTTCCAGGCTCTCAGAGACTGAATCACCAACCAAAGAACATACAAGGGCTGTACATGGACCTCCCTGCACCAGTGCAGCAGATGTTCAGGTTGGTCTTCATGTGGGTCCAGAACAACTGTGTGGAGGCTACTGCGATAGCTGATGCCTGTATGTGGGATATGTCCTTCTAGGTGGGCTGCCTTGTCTTGCCTCAGTGGGAGAGAATGTGCCTAGCCCAGCTCTGAGTGGATGTGCCAGAGTTGGGGAATATGCAGGAGGGCCTCCACATTCTCTGAGGAAACAGGGAGAGGAATGGGGGGAATGAATATGGGAGGTGGCAACCTCGAGGGGGAAATCGATTGAGATGTAAAGTGAATGAAAACAAAATCACTACTTAGAAATTGTATTTCTGATAATATCTGGTAAATCATTAATTTAATATCAAAGTGCCATAAATCCAAATCATCTGAAATAATATTTAGTTTTATTTATTGAAAGTAAATGACTTTTTCACATAAAATATCTTTATTATGGTTTCTTTTCCCCCATTCCTCCCAATTCCTCCCTATCTCCTCTCTATCCTGATCTACTCTTTTTCTATTTCTCATAAACAACAACAACAACAAAACAGATTTCTAAGGGATAAAAACATAGGAATATAATATACATTATAAGGTTTGTACAGGGTAAAAATATAATAATATAATATAATAAAATAGAGTATGGTATAATGAAAGAAAGACTTAGAAAATGCAATGTATAATTTCTTGAAGCTATACAGATGTTTAGTGATACAGATCATATGGTATTTGTAATAATTTGATATCTAGAACACTAAATTTAATTGAAATTTTAGTATCTGCCTTTCAATATATGATAACTATGATTTCTCTCAAAGGTGCAAGCATAATCAAACAAGGAATCTCCCTTTTAATTTTAGTAGCTTCATAATCACAGGTAATGCATTTTAGATGTTTGAACCCCAATTGCGTTATCTTATACTACTGCTTTCTCCTAATGATATTCTTTTTTCAAAAGTGAAGTAATGACATAAATGAATGAAAAACATATGGTTACAGTTTCATATTATATTTTAAAAAAAAATAAAGAAAAATATCAAACAGACAAGACCTTGAAACATTAAAGTAATAAAATTGTTAAGTAAAAATAGAAATATGGTTATTTTTGACATTGAATTGTCCTTGTTTTCATTGCAACATCAAAAGACAAAAACATAAGGAAATGTATGAACTCATTGTTCATAGAAATTCTAATCTTGTGGCGATACATTAGGAAAATAGAAAGATATCAAATATATACACAAACTGTGTGACAGCAAGTATTGTGTATTCATCATGTAAAATACTTGCTGCAACAGATAACTCATTTTTAGAAAAAATATTGAAAGATGTGTAGAAATATTATTCCCAACATAATATAGAAGTAGCCAACTGGCACATAATATTATATGAACCACGATGAAAAATGCAAATTAAGCAAAATTTATATCCTGCTTCAGTCCACTAAAATAGTAATAATCCAGAACATGTAAAATAATAAATATTGGCCAATAATGTGAATAAATGATGACCATAATATATTAGTTAGGTATTCAATGAGAGGTGTTTCACCTGATATGCTTCTTTTAACCATGATCCAGAGGCAAAGTGCACAAAATATGTTGAAATTGAAAATGACTCCATGAAATAACTAATCCTATTCTGTATTCTGTTGTTGGAGAAAACTGTCTCCTTGACAAATCCCTTCTGCAATTGCATGATTTCAACTTTGGAGATAAATAGTACCATAACTTTTGATTAGTAAGCAATTTGCCAAAGAATGAAGAACAGACCATCTTTAAAGGGTGTAATACCCTACCTAAAACACTCAAGGAAAAAACACACATGATCATTTCATTAGATGATGAAAAAAGCATTTCACAAAATTCAACACCCCTTCATGTGTAAAGTCTTGGAAAGATCAGGAATTCAAGTTCCATACCTAAACATAGTAAAAACAATATAAAACCAACAAGTAGTCAACATAAAACTAAATGGAGAGAAACTTGAATCAATTGCACTAAAATCAGGGACTAGACAAGGCTGCCCTCTCTCTACCTATCTATTCAATATAGTACTTGAAGTTCTTGCTAGAGCAATTAGACAACAAAAGGATGTCAAAGGCATGCAAATCGAAAGGGAAGAAATCAAAATATTATTTGCAGATGATACTATAGTAGACTTAAGTGATCACCAAAACTCCACCAGAGAACTCATAAAGCTGATAAACAACTTCAGCAAAGTGGTTGTATATAAAATTAACTCAAATAAATCAGTAGCCTTCCTCTACCCAAAGGATAAACAGTGTGAGAAAGAAATAGGGGAACAACACACTTCACAACAGTCACAAATAATATAAAATATCTTGGAGTGACTTTAACCAATCAAAGGAAAGATCTGTTTGGCAAGAACTTCATGTCTCTGAAGAAAGAAATTGAAAAACACCTCAGAAGATGGAAAGACCTCCCAAGCTCATAGATAGGCAGGATTAATATAGTAAAAATGGCTATCTTGCTTAAAGCAATCTACAGATTCAATGTAATCTTCATCAAAATTCCAACTCAATTCTTCATAGAGTTAGAAAGAGAAATTTGCAAATTTATTTGGAATAACAAAAAACCCAGGATAGCAAACATTTTTCTCAAAAATAAAAGAACTTCTGGGGAGATAACCATTCCTTCCCTCAAGCTACAGTACAGAGAAATAGTGATAATACCTGCATGGTATTGGTACAGTGACAGGCAGTTAGATCAATGGAATAGAGTTGAAGACCCAGAAATGAACCCTCACACCTAGGGTCACTTGATCTTTGACAAAGAGGTAAAACCAACCAGTGTATAAAAGACAGCATTTTCAACAAATGGTGCTGGTTTAACTATTGGTCAACATGTAGAAGAATGCAAATTGGTCCATTCTTATCTCCCTGTAGAAAGCTCAGGTCCAAGTGGATCAAGAACCTACACATAAAGCCAGACACACTGAATCTAATAGAAGAGAAAGTGGAGAAAAGCCCCACCACCCCTAAGAAGAAAAGGAAATTTTCTAAGGAAGAGCCTGAGGCTGCTGCTAGTTGCACAAAGAGCAGCACAGAGAAAAAGAAAAGGTCCCAAAAAGAACAGGAGGATTAGAAATGATCTGCTTGGTGAGAGGAACATACCTCATGATGTCAGCTCCTGTCCATGATAAACACCAATAAAAACACATAACCAGGAAAAATAATGTCTTAATCACATTGACACAGGGGGAAAATTCCTAAACAGAACATGAATGTCTTATGCTCTAAGATCAAGAATCGACAAATGGGACCTCATAAAATTGCTAAGCTTCTGTAAAGCAAAAGACATTGACAATAGCCCAAAATGGCAACCAACAGATTGGGAAAAAAATCTTTACCAATCCCACATCCAATAGAGGACTAATATTCAATATATACAAAGAACTCAAGAAGTTAGACTTCTGAAAACCAAATAACCTTATTAAAACATGTGGGTCAGAGCTAAACTCTTCTCTAAAGAGAATTCTCAGCAGAGGAAACTCGAATGGCCAAGAAGGAACTAAAAAATTGTCCAACATCCTTAGTCATCAATGAAATACAAATCAAAGCAACTCTGAGATTACACTTCACACCAGTCAGAATGACTAAGTTCAAAACTCAGGTGACAGCAGATGCTGGCAAGGATGTAGAGAAAGAAGAACACTCCTCCATTACTAGTGGTATTGCAAGCTGGTACAACCACTCTGGAAACCAGTCTGGTGGTTCCTTAGATAATTGGATCTTATACTACCTGGGGACCCAGCTATTCCACTCCTGGGCATATACCCAGAAGATGCTCCAACAACTAATAAGGACCCATGCTCAACCATGTTCATAGCAGCCATATTTATAATAGGCAGGGGCTGGAAAGAACCCAGATCTCCCTTAACAGAGGAATGGATACATAAAATGTGGTACATTTACACAATGGAGTACTACTCAGCTATTAAAAATAATGGTTTCATGAAATTTACATGCAAATAGATGGAACTTGAAAATATCATCCTGAGTGAGAAACTTCAGTCACAAAGAACACATGGTATGTACTCAATGGTAAATGGATATTAGCCCAAAATTTTGGAATACCTAAGATTCAATTCACAGACCATATGAAGCTTAAGAAGAAGGAAGATCAAAATATGGATGCTTCAGTGCTTTTTAGAAGGGTAAAAAAAAACTACTCACCGGAGGAAATATGGAGACAAAGTGTGGAACACATATTGGAGGAAAGACCATCCAGAGACTGCCTCACCTGGCATTCATCCCATATACAGCCATCAAACCTGGATGCTTTCGTGGATGCCTGGAAGTGCTTGCTGATGGAAGCCTGATATGGCTGTCTTCTGAGAGGCTTTGCCAGAGCCTGACAAGTACAGAGGTGGATGCTTGCAGCCACCATTGGACTGTTCGCAGGGATCCCAGATGGAGGAGTTGGACAAGGACTAAAGGAGTTGAGGGGATTTGCAGCCCCATTTGAGGAGCAACAGTGTCAACAGGCCAGAACCCGTGGAGCTCCTGGAGACTGGACCACCAACCAAAGTATACACTTGGAGGGACACATGGTGCTGGCTGCATACGTTGCAGAGGGTGGCTTTGTTGGACATCCACGGGAGGAAAAACCCTTGGGCCTGTAAGAGTTTTATGCCCCATTGTAGGGGAATGCCAGGGCGGGAAGACGAGTGGTTGTGTAGTTAGGGAGCACCCTCGTAGAGGAAGGGGGAAACATTTGAAATGTAAATAAAGAAAATATCCAATAAAAATAAATATATAAAGGGTGAGCACCATTTTTTTTAAAGTTTGGGTTCTTTTCCCTCTGGAGACAAACTGTAGGCATCATATCTTACTTTTCCTTCCCTTTAAATTTGTAAGTTCTCCTATATTATTTACAAAGTTAGATATTTGAAATTTATAGCACAATACTCCAAGAACACCATTATTTCAAAGATTTATTCATCTTTAAGGACCAGATAAATGGTTTAGTGATAAAGAGCCCTTCTTCATTCAGTGAACCCAGGTTCAGTTCCTAGCACTTCTGTAGAGGCTCACAACCCAAAAGTCTAGCTCCAGGGGATTCAATTTCCTCTGATATCTACAAGGATGAAGCATACACATGATGTACTTATTTGTACTCTACAATATCATACCAATAAAATAAATATATCTAAATATATTTCTTTTTTCTGAAAGTAATTGAGCATCTTGAACAAGTAGAAATAATTCCCTTGCTATTCATCCAGATGTACTGGCATAAGAAATCCATTGAAAACCAAAGCATCAATCTCCTAAAAATTTCCCTATGCCATCTTTTACATACATTTGAATAAGTAGTATGTATTTACTGAAGGACAAGACTGTATCTATTGGGTACAATAGAAAAATGTTCAAAGACGCTTTCTATAGATGTTTAAAATAGAGATGCAAGGAGTCGAGATTCATACAGGAATAATAAATGATAGATTGTGAATTTTCTATAGTTAGAACTATAGGATAGATTTGCTCTGATGCTTTTAAAAAGGCATGACAGTATACTCATCTTTAGAGTAATGAGACAATTCTGAGCTGGGATTTTAGTTCAATGCTTTTCTAGCATGCAAGAAACTCTAGGTTTGATCATGAGCCATGCTATACCATCATGGTGCAGGCATGGTTTTAATCCCAGTAATTAAGAGGTCGAGGTAAAGGACATAAAGTTTAGTGTTATCTTTTTCTATATAACAAATTCAATGATAGCTCTGGCTTTGTGAGAACATGCTACTCTTAAAAATAATTATGACAGATTTTTATATGAATTATTTGAACAAATGTTACATAACACTGCTTTTTAAAAATGCATTACAAGCTAAATACGATATGAGTGCCCTTCTTTCCCAACTGTAGGAGAAGTGACAGTTAGCCTGTGATGTAGCCACCATTTGCCCCACATGTGAAACTCTAAATTAGATTATTCAAATATACTCTAAAAAAGGTTACCCCTAGAAACCACTTACAGACTTCATGGGGGTAGAAAATGGCTTGGCTGCTGATTGGTTTTAGCCTCAGGGAGTACCACACCAAAGCACAGCAGTCTCCTATGACTACCAATTTGGATCCCAGTATGATGCACAGCATTGCCTGTGGTCATTAAAGTCATATTGGTCAAGGTATTAACTTGTTTAGAGATTGCCCTTTTCTTAATTCATAGGTAGAGTCTTACAGACAGCCAACTACAGGTTTAAACCTAACATGAGTATGTGTGTTTTTGTGTGTGTGTGTGTGTGTGTGTATTACTTTAGGAATTTTTTCATATTTTTTAATGTTTAGACATTCTTGACTTCTGATTTGTAGAACACAACTTAGAATACTGTATAATGGCAATAAGTAGTGTTCTAAATACTCAATATTATTTACTTTTTTGTTAAAATGCTTATGTTAATGTTATTAGAATTTCCTCCACATTTTCTATGATATGTGTTTGAATTTTTTCATTTTTTATAATGCTCATTGTTCTCTAATTCTTCCCAGAACCACTTAGGGCTATATCTATCTACTCACACAAATTTTTCTGTTTTTGTATTAGGTGTCTTAACTTCATCAAATACTATTGGCATTTCCAATACACTCTTAAACATGTGACCATCTACTAGAACGAGTTAATCCAATAGAGACCAATCTTTTAAAAAGACTTCCTCTCCCTTTTCCACCAGCTATCAAAGGCCAATAGTTTACTGACTAGGTGTAGGCTTTTGTTCCTACTTACATTCTCCATGAGGAAATTTGTCTGATATAGCTTTCACTTGTCTGTTTGTGCTATGCAACTATTTTGAGTTCATATGTGCAACTGGTATACTGTGCCCTGAAAGCACTTTTATACTATAGTTACCTACTACCTCTGGCTTTTAAAATCATCTATGGATACCTGAGATTTGAGAACTGGGTGTGTGATATGCCTGCTTCATTTAGGACAAGAATGCCTTCCATCTTTTTTTTTTCTGCACATTTAAGAGTTGTATGAAACTATTCAATGTTACTCATCATCTGTTACAAAATTAATTTTTCTGATGAGATCTGGCAAGTAACCCAATCTACAGGATAAGTTGTTAGTTGGTTTAATACTATTCATTTTTAGCAGACAGATACCTAGAGATATACCTTTCAAGGCTGTGATGTATGTAGTATGTAGCTACAAGTTCGGGGCCCCAATATTGATGTCATGTATGAATTCAACTTGCTGAAGAGAACTAAATTTCAACAAGAAAATGGTTGATTTCTCCTATGATCCATGTGCCACTATTATTCCTGTGAGCATGTCCTGCCAGGATTGGTGATTATTAAAGCTCACACCTTTCACAGCTAAATAACATTATTTTATTTCTCCAGTAGCATGCATTGGGTACCTTCAAACACTGTGAAACCTAGCCAATTGGGCTATAGCTTCCAGATGAGTATCAGATTGATTTCTCAGTGTGCTATGATACATGTATGTGATTTCTTAACAATGCTACTGTTACCAGGTTTGAGATGGTGCTCTTTAGCTTATGATAACAGTTTGAACATTAAGAAAATGTGTTTTCTGAGAAACATTAGATTTATAATACATTTGCATACTGGCTAATAAAGTTTGGACAGTGCTTTACAGATAGAAAAATAGAATATTTAATTCTATGGAACTATAAAATTAGAAAAAGGTAGGTTTGAACTAAGTTCCAATAATACCTGAGCCTTTATTTTTAAGTGCTAATGATGGGTAAGGCTGAACAGATATTTTAATCAATTCACAAGCTTAGGAATAAGATAATAATTAGCCTTTGGAATGTGTGATTGAAATACTTAAAGTGTTTCTGTACTGAATTTGAGAGTAATGCATGAAAAAACATGAAAGACTATATTTACAGGGACCCTCCAGTGATAAGTAACAGTGATGATTACACATTATCAGAATATAAAAATTATATTCTCATAAGAATCCATATCTATAGTAGAGACCCTATAGAACTCACCAAACTTTTACATAATAATTCAGAATAGGTGAATTGTTGAATGAAAAAGCCCAATATTTCTTGAGCTTTCATTTAATTAATACCTTTGTTCCTGCTATAAAACTCTTATGGTGAGGTTATCTCGAAGAAATAGGATTAGGAGACTATTTAACTAAAGTATACTAGAATTGTGAAACATAATGATACACTTGTTTTTTCTACATCCTGCCTCTCTATTCTTAAACTAATGAATTTTCGACTATATAGATTTATGTCCTTTTTGGTTCTATGGTTATAAAAGTTCTTGAGACCTCTTCTGAAGTTCAGGTCATTTAGAGTAACTTGAATTCATTTACTTAGACATTGGTGCTTCATTCATAATTGATCCAAATACATAAATTTTCATTAATGTAAAGATGTATTTTGTACTGACATATATATATATGTATGTCTGACATATATATATGGCATATATATATATATATATATATATATATATATATATATATATATACACACAGATGTAGTAGACAACTACAAAAGTTTTACTTTTAAGAGATAACTCAAAAGTGGAAATCATATCTAAGAAAAAATGCTATAAATTATTTAAGAATTTTACATATTTTATTTACGTTGTAGGAGGAACTCCTTATCTGCCATAGGGTGTAGTATTTGGAGTTCAGAAAGCAACTAATGGGAGTCACATTTCTTCTTCTGCTCCATGGGTTCCATGAATAAAGCTCACATTTTTGGTTTTCTAGAAGGGCTATATTAAACTTAAGCAGTTAAGTTATTTTACTGGGCCAAAATATATTTCTTTTTTCTTTTCTCCATGTACATTTTTTACATCAATGACGAAATAAAGCAGAAATAGATTGTAAAAACATAGAAAAATTGAAAGTTAATTGTGATAGTTCTAAGACTATTGTCTGATACAGACTGAAAGAACAAGAAGATCTCAGGTTAATTAAAATGCAGAAGGTAATGCAGGGAGTAACTTTCAATGATCACATTAAATTTTCTCAGCTGTCATGGTCCTGTGCATTTTTATGATACTGTTAGTTATTGTAAGGATTAGAAAATGAGATTATACAGTGGAATAATGTGTTTACCAAGATACTTGAGAAGCTAAGAAGTTAAGTTCATGGTTTACATTTATGCAATGATACATATTTGATAACTATATATTGAACGTAATCTAGACAAGTCACCATTATGAAGGTCAGCTCTTAGGGCAAGAATTTTAATAGGCGTGTCATTTTTAGGAAGTCATTTCAATAAGTAATTTATAGTGCATTCTTATCTCAATTTCAGTTAGTCATTATATTTTTTATACTTAAACACTCAGAGGTTCTGCTCATGCAGATTTACATATAATGAGATTTGTCTTATCAGCTCCAACAAGTGACAGACTAATGAGAAACTATTCACAATTATAGAATGACTACTACATTGCTGTCATTCTATTCAGCTTACAATGAATCTTACTTAGCTTTATTTTCATATTGCCCCTACAGGATAGATATTCATGTTAATATGTATTAAATAGCATACATTACAAAGGCTACACAATTTCCCCAAATGTTATAATCATGAAAGTGTGTAACTAAGTAAGTAGGGATACCAGTAATTTTAGCTGAAGAAACACAACTACTAACCATTTTGTCGCACTGATAAATTTGGTAATTAAGTGTTTTTACTGTAATCAAAGTATTATAACCATTAACCATCCAATATTATTCCTAGAAGAAAGGTGAACACTCTTAGTCAAGCTTGTAATGTCTTTTTCTAAAATGTCAATGAGTATGTTATTCAAATGTCCTTGCATAACCTGCTTGATAAAGCCCTTGTTAGCATATAGCTCATGTTATGAAGGGACAGTCACCTGGATTGCCACAGATTTACTCCAATAAGATCTTTTTATTTCTTCTGCTCCTATGATGCACTCTATCTTTTTCAGGGTAAAATAAATTCATCTGGCTTTGGAGCACTATACTCTAAATGGTATGTACTTACCCAACTCTTCCCTTTTATGGTCAGAAATCTACTCTGAAAAGGTGGCAGAAAGATTATTAAGAGCTAGCATAATATGGGCACAAGGAAACAGTATCTTCCTTACACAGCACTGAGGGTCATATAAATCCCAGAAAAATATGATTGAGCACTTAATCACTGCACAAGTTCAGGCAAGGCCTACTCCCCGCAAGGAGTAGGGTGAGAGGAAAACCCTAACCCTAATCAAAAAAGGATTCACAATTGGTACCTGCTAGAAAGTAATACCAGTACCTCCAATCGAGTGTCACTATGTATATTAATCATATTCCAGGACAGACTAATACAAATTGAACTCCATGTTTTGGTGTATGCTTTCTGGTTTGGCTTTGTTGTTGTTTTGGTTGCTGTCATTTTTTCTGTTTTGTTATTTTTCTTTATCTTTTTTTAATTTTATTTTTACTAGATATTTGCTTTATTGACATTACCCCTCCGAAAATCCCCTATCCCATCCCCCCTCCCCCTGCTCAGGCCCCTCCCCTGATTTCTTGACTTGCATTCCCCTATTCTGGGGAGTCGAGCCTTCACAGCACCAATGGTCTCTTCTCTCATTGATGTCTTAAATGGTCATCTTCTGCTATATATATAGCTGGAGCCATGGGTCCCTCCATGTTTACTCTTTGGTTAGTGGTTTAGTCCCTGGGAGCTCTGGGGCTACTGGTTAGTTCATATTATTGTTCCACCTACAGGGCTGCAAACCTCTTCAGCTCCTTAGGCCCTTTCTCTAGCTGCTCCATTGGGCTCCCAGTGTTCATTCTATTGGTTGGCTGTGAGCCATGGGTATTTTGATCCACTTTCCAATAAGGATCAAAGGATCCACAATTTGGTCTTCCTCCTTGAGCTTCATGTGGTCTGTGAGTTTTATCTTGAGTATTCCGAGTTTTGGGGCTAATATCCACCTATCAGCAAGTGCATACCATGTGTGTTCTTTTGTGATTGGGTTACTTCACTCAGGATGATATTTTCTAGTTCCACCCATTTGCATAAGAATTTCATGAATTCATTGTTTTCAATAGCTGAGTAGTATTCCATTGTGTAAATATACTACATTTTCTGTATCCATTCCTCTGTTGAGGGACATCTGGGTTCTTTACAGCTTATGGCTATTATAAATAAGGCTGCTAAGAACATAGCAGAGCAGGTGTCCTTATTACATGTTGGAGCATCTTCTGGGTATATGCCCAAGAGTGGTATAGCTGGGTCCTCAGGAACGCTATGTACAATTTTCTGAGGAACCTCCAAACTGATTTCCAGAGTGGTTTTACCAGCTTGCAGTGCCACCAGCAATGGAGGAGTGTTCCTCTTTCTCTACATCCTCTCCAGCATTTCCTGTCCAGTGAGTTTTGATCTTGGCCATTCTGACTGGTGTGAGGTGGAATCTCAGAGTTGTTTTGATTTGCATTTCCCTGATGATTAAGGTTGTTGAACTTTTCTTTAGGTGTTTCTTAGCCATTAGGTATTCCTCAGTTGAGAATTACTTGTTTCACTCTGTACCCCATTTTTAATAGGGTTATTTGGTTCTCTGGATTCTAACTTCTTGAGTTCTTTGTATATATTGGATATTAGCACTCTATTGAATGTAGGATTGGTAAAGATATTTTCCCCATCTGTTGGTTGCCATTTTGTCCTATAGACAGTGTATTTTGCCTTACAGAAGCTTTGCAATTCTGTGAGGTCTCATTTGTCAATTCTTGATCTTAGAGCATAAGCTATTGGTGTTCTATTCAGGAATTTTCCTCCTGTGCCCATGTGCTCCCATTTCTTCCCCACTTTCTCTTCTATTAGAATCAGTGTATCTGGTTTTATGTGAATCCTTCAATATCTAAATGCTTAATTAAAATTTGAAATTGTGTTTTACACTTATTTGGAAATATGTTATGAAAATCTCAAAAAATTAATGGTTAAATGGTGAAGCAATATTTTTTCTCATAATATAAAATTCAACCATAAAATAAAAATAAAAAATAATAATCATGGCAGTAAATAGACAGCACATAACCAACCAAACTAATAGAATTTTAAGAGAAGAATGGAATCACTAAACTATCAGAATAAAATTTATAATAGATTGTTTATAGAAATCTATACCCATGGTAAATGAGAATTAAAAGTGTTAATACTAGGCCTGCAGAATATATTTATCAGTTTTACTCAACTCATCTTAGGTTTTGAGTAATATTTTAAACCATAGGACTAATTTATAGCATCCATTCAGGTAGCTGCAGATGAGCTGATTCACTGAGTATTCATCTTTTTTCTTCAAGATAAAGCACTGTGCTTTATGGATGTCTAGGGACACCAATATATCAAAGCATGTCACGACTGACACCTTAGGCTAGTCACGTTTTAGTATTTATAAAACATGGGATTCTCCAGAGAAACAGAATTATTTGGGTGCCTATTTGCTGTGTGGAACTGACTTATGTGAAAGCTAAGTTGCAAGCTCTGAAAGGTGAAAGACCCAAGAAGAGTTAATGTATCACTTTTACTCTAAAATCAGAATCAAAAGAAAACTCACTATCCTAGGGCAAAGGCATCCAGGCTAGAGGAACCTTCCCTTTCTAAGAGAGGTCCAATTTGTTTTACTCAAGTCTCAGCTGAATTTATAATTTTTCTAACATTAAGTAATGCATGTAGTTTTACTCAGTTTACTGAAGTAATTGTTAAATTCTCTCAGAGAAATACCCAAAATAAAGGCTGAAAAATTGTCTGAGATTATGTAGGTTATTCAAGTCCGTAAATGAGTTTTACTACTTTGTTGTCTGAGAGAGTCTTAGGCATTTATGGATTTAAATGGTTTTGCTTAGCCTACAAAAGCTAGATGATAGCATGCTTCTCTTGCACAATTGTGACAATAATAAAAAAATGTTTATAGTTAGGGACAATTGTTTCCTGAGGAGACAAAATAATTTATAATCTACCATTGTTGGGACACTTTATAATCTTTAACTTTTACGACATTTGTAAGGCTCTTATGGCATTGATATTCTATGAATGGGAAACTGAAGCACAGACTTATTAGATTATATATTTAATGAGACTAATATAAAGAGCTGTATTTAAAATACACCTTTGTCTGTTCCAAAATGGATTTGTCTTCTGCACATCATGCTGCCAAACTGCCAATTGAAATATTTCAGGATCACAAGATACAAGTCTGTACAAGAAACAAAGTTTGCAAGTCAAGACAAAACCAGAAGAACAGTGGAGCCATTTGATATCCAAGAGATTGTCTAAGGAAAGAAATGGAATTGATTAGATTTGAGGAAAAAGAAATGTTTTGTAAACTTAGAAGAATGAAATTTTGGGGTTCCTCATGAATTAATTGGCCCATAAGAACCAAGGTAGCTGGAAGAAATGTGTGATTACTTACATATATGCTTTATAAATAAGTGTATATATATATATATATATATATATATATATATATATATATATATATATATGCATCAATGAAATTAAGGTAATCAAAAGAAGATTTCCTTTCTCATGAATTTAAAACAAAGTATTCATAATAAAACATGGCCTTCTGAAGACTATTGTGAGTCTGTGCATTGTTGAAATTTCTTAGTAAGAGATTAAAATGTTAGCCTAATAGAATATTGCTTTACAAATACAGAGACTTAGAAAAATATGAAACAAAAAATGTCAGTAGATAGTAATAGTAGCATTTTGGTGGATAAACTTTTAAGCATAAAAGTCCATTTTCACCCCCCAAAATATTCAAAATCCATTAGAAATAATGAATTGTGAGCTGTCTTTTTACTGGAAGTGGATTCTACAAGTTCCATCTCATCACTGTAGAAGATTTCATCTAAGGTGCCTCCCTCCCTTTGAGTCCTGAGTGTCTGTTTATTCCCAGGTCTCTGGTACGTTCTAGAGGGTCCCTCCACCTCCTACCTTCTGAGGTTGCCTGTTTCGGTTTTTTCTGCTGGCCCTCAAGGTTTCAGTCCCCCCTACCCCCTGCAATACCTAATCATGTTTCCCTCTTTCCCAGCTCAGACCCAGAATTGTTCCGGTCTGAAAAAACGGCAGGTACAAAAATGCAGAAAAGCCTGTGGCTCAAATTGGGATCCAGCTCTAGGATTGTGTCAGCTCAGCCTGACACTATTACTGATAATATGGTGTACTTACAAACAGGTGCCTATCATGACTGACCCCCAAAGGCTCAATAAGAAACTGAAAGTGTCAGATGCAGATATTTACACCTAACCAATGGACAGAAACGCTGACGCCTGTGGTTGAATTAGGGAAAAGCTGGGAGAAGCTCAAAAAGGGCAACCCTGTAGGAGGACCAGCAGTCCCAACTAACCTGGACACTCCAGATCTCTCAGACACTGGACCTCCAACCAGGCAGCATAGAGCAGCTCATATGAGGCCCCCCAACACATACATATCAGAGGATCGCTGGGTCCGGATGCAGTCAGAAAAGATGCACCTAACCCTTAAAAGTCTTGGGGCCCCAGGGAGTGGTGAAGTCTGGGTGTGTGGTGGGGTCATCTTCTTAGTGACTAGGGAGGGTCAAGGTGTGGGATATGGAACAGTCGTACAGTGGAACTGGATAAGGATATCTTTGAAAAGATATTAAAGAATAAATAAATAAATATGAATTGTGAGCACACTAGTCTTGATTTCAAAAGTAGAATAGATTTTTTAAAACTGTCTACAGTCTTGCATATAATTAAAGATTGCCAGGCTACAAGATGATATTCATATATTTTTGTTTGTTTATTTTCTTTTTTATGGCTATAGTTAACTCCTTTCCCCAAATGGCTTCTCCATCTTAGGAAATTGAAATTGTTTTAATTGAATAACTCAATTAAAAAGAAACAAAAGCCAGGTATCTTAGTATGTCAAAACACTTGAGGAATTATTATTTTACTTATTTGTTTATTTACTTTACATCTGATCGCTGACTGCCTCCTGGTCACCCCTTCTCACCATACTTCCCACCATTCCCCCTCCCCTCTCCTCTGAGAGAGTGGAGGCTCCACCCAGAGTATAGCCCCATCCTGGCACATCAATACCTTCCGGGGTATTTGCTTCTTCTCCCACGGAGACCAGACAAGACAGCTGAGATTGGGGAAAGATTCCACAGACTAGTAATAGCTTTAGGGATAACAGCTGTTTCAGTTGTTTGGGACCCACATGAAGACCAAGTTGCACACTTGCTACATATATGTAGGTGGCCTAGGTCCAGCCATTGTATGCTCTTCAGTTTGTGGTTTAGTCTCTGAGAGGCCCCAAGGATCCTCGAGTTGTACTATAGAGTAATAAGTTAAAAAAAAATACTGCGTACTATTTGTATAGGAACAGAAAGGTTGACAAATGGAATTGAATAAAAGACCCAAAAATATACCCACAAATCTATGGACACTTCATATTTGACAACAAATACAAAACAACATAATGGGAATAAAAGATCCTAAAATATACCCACATATGTATGGACATTTGATATTGACAACAAGTACAAAACAACACAATGGGAAGAAAAAGTATCTTCAACAAATGGTGTTGGTCTAACTGGATGTCTGCATGTAGAAAAATTCAAAAGATTCAGATCTTACTCCTTGCACAAAACTGACATCAAGCAGACAAAATACCTCAGGGTAAATCCTGATTCACTAAATCGAATTGAGCATTGAACTCATTGTATAGGAGAAAACTTTCTGAAGAGAACATCATTGACTCAGGCTCTACGATCAACAGTTGATAAGTGGGACCCCATTAAACTGAAAAGCTTCTGTGAAGCAAAGGACTATTTGGATAGAACAGCAGACTACAGATTAGGCAAGGATCTTCACCAATCTTATATGTAAAAGCGGAATTAATTTCTTGCGATTTTCTAGCTAGTAAATTCTCAATAATGAAACAAGTTTAACAGACCCAGCCAAGGTTCCTCACGACTGCAGTAATGGCAAGCATAGGTTCTGAATTATAACAAGCTATGTACAAGAAGTAAAAAAAAAAAAAAAAAAAACTTGATTTTACAAATTCCAATATTTTAATTCATGTCTTTGAGAAATTGAGATAACATTTTTAAATTTTTGCTGATGCCTAAGAGGAATTTTCACTAATTTAATGGTGGTTCTCCAAATATGAGCTCAAAACCAGTGGTCTCTTTCAATAACTAACAGTAAAGAGAGAATGGTAGGCACTCAGTGAAAACTTCATCTCCAGTTTTTGGTTTTTTTTCCTGATCAATGACAGACAACATATGCTATTGAGATGTTGTGTGGCTATCACAAAACTGCAGCTGTCTGTGAGCAATACAGTCATAATAGACAAAAACCGAAGCAAACATAACCAACTTAAAAAAATCAACAGATGCTTTACAGTGTCCAGTATCAATGATAGATGGGCTTCCTTAGCAATTTCCTTGGGATCTCACACTATAGTCTAAAATAGACTTTGTAGTAGCGGAATATGTCTTATTTCCAGCTTATGCAAACATTCGAATCATATTTAAGATGAATGAGATTGAGCTCTCCACTTGCTGGTTTAAGTGTATTGAACACATGTTCATGATAGGTTTTGTTTTTAATGTATGATGGGGTTTTTGGACGCAGCAAACAAATGTTATAATGGCAAACGCACTGTTTTCCATTTAAAAACTTCATAAGGGGTTAAGAAAATTATCTTAGAATACAGGCAAAAATGTGTACAGATGAAAATTTTAGCAATATTACTCAAACTTTATGGGTTTTTTTTGTAAAAAATGTTACTTATTCTTTCATTCTAACGCAGTCTATATATTGCTTCATTTTCTCTCTAAAGTACTCTCATAGTAGATCATCTGTTTGGATATCATATCTAGATCTCATCCTCTTCCCTGTGTCCCAAAAACATGCCTTTTAAATGAAATACTCAAAATACTATCCACATGACAATGCAATTAGTATTTTCTAAAATTACATTTATGTGATCTTTTAACACATACACATAATTTTCTCCTGTTTACTGAATGCAACAGATTTTTTTTCTCTGACATTGAGGACACAATTATGACTAGAATACAATAGAAATTTTACAAATTTACTAAATACACACGAAAGCACCTGTCTCCCCTTTCATTCTACAATTCTAAACCATTAAAATAAATGATGTATTGGATTCATGAGACAGATTTGCGCTTAATTCATACACACATTGATCAGCTTATACTACTTTTGACAACATTGATTTTGACTTTAGCATATAAAATTATTTTAGTATATATTATGGTTTGATGTGTTGAAAGAGGTTTTGCACATTTCAGGAATGCTTTTAAATAGTTTTGAACTTAAAATTGTCTCTCATCATTTTTTAAGTCTACTTTAAATTATAGAATAATTAAATATGATAGTATTACATAAAAGTTCCATGTAACTTATACTTAGTGATATGTAACTTATCCTTACTGACATGTTTGGCATTTATGTTTTCATTAACTACTGAGTATAGTTTCTGAAAATGAATCTATATAAAGACATAATATTAAAAGTCAATTTTCTTTGATTATCTTTCTATATAATGAAAGGCAGTTTATACAATAGTAATTAAAAATAAAGAAAATGGAGTAGTCTATAATGCAATTACAAGATAAAATGAATAATAAGGGTTCTATTCACAGTTACAACTTGAAAGCTGTTCCATGTGTTCCATGTCCTCTTTTCCTTAGAAAACATTCCAAGCACAATTGCACCTTGTTTTCTAGGATAGTTCTAATGCTGCAACCCTTTAACAGTTCCACCTGTTAAAGTTCAACCATATTTTGTTGCTACTTCATAATTGTAATTTTGCTACTAATACTAATGATAATATTAGTATATATATATAAGTATATATATTATATATTAGTATATATATTAGCATATATATATATTAGTATATATATATACATATATTTTTTTTCCAATGGTATTAGTTAACCCCTGTGAAAGGGTCCTTTTACCCAATTCTCAAAAGGGTCTCTTTGACCCAATTTATTCTCAAGAATAGATATAACACATACTTGGAATAGAATCATATTCTAAATTAAATATTTGAGAAATGATTCTAAAATCTTATGGTGGGTGAATTTTTATATAATTCATTTGAAAATTATAGTTTATAGCTTATTTTCTTGGAGAGAAATTTCTGACTGTGGAAGATAATTTTAATAGAAGAGTCAACAAAAAATAGAAAACATTCCAAAACCAAAATTGGTCAGAATAAGCGTGCATAATCACTTCTTATTGTGCTACAGAAAATTGTACGTGTAAATGTTTGGTGTTTTGTCTAACATGTATATCATATATTATATAAAGAGAATAACTACATTATATATTACTAAAACCAAGTACACTATATATGAGGTTAGGATAAACACAAGAATGTTGCCAAACAAATTGTTTTCAGCTAGCTATGATAAAGGAGCTACAAAGTTCAGAATGTGAATAAAGAGAAACAAAGAAAATGGCTTATTTTCTGAACCATGAAAGCCAGTCATCAGAATACTGAGCTACCATAATGATGTAGATCCATTACCATTAGAAATGATAGTTTCGTATTTATGTTTGATTTTACAGTCACATGCAACCCTTTCAAGGTGTCGTAGTGATTGTTTCATACTTGCTTAACCTCTTTAATCTCATTTTCTGTCCTCTATTCTTTTTCTTTATAGGTGTTTGCGAAATTCTAAGTCCATAGTGCAACTTGACCTCAGAAAGACAAACATCATTTCTTTATAGAAATCCAAATGTCTAATCGAGGTAATGATCATTTATTTCACAAATAAAAATTTCACACTAATCCTTTCAATGTCTAATATCTGGCACGTTAAAATGTGAATTGCTATAAAATAATGATTTATGTACTTGCCTAAAAAATAATATAGCTTATTGACAGTAGGGCTGCTTTGTAAAACTCATAAAATATGAATCCATTTTCTGAAGCAGAAGCTGTGCAACTGATATGGTAGGAAATGGTAATTTTGATAGTTTTATGAAGATGCTGCATTGCAAAATATTTATTTCAACTAGAACCATTCTCTGCTTCAATATAGGCTGAATAATTTCAAATAACCACAGGCTATGTCTATTTAAAATAAAGCACTTATTTGATATTGCTTTTTTTTTTTTGCCAGATTAGATGACAAGCAACATTCAAATCACAACACCCTGAGTATAACAGACTGCTCCCATAATAATTGATTAGGAGATTTTGATTACCATATGTTTCCAAATTGTTTGCTTAGGATTTTAGAAATACTATAGTTTTACTGAAAATGGTAAAATAACATGATTCCTTATTTTGATAATATTTGGAAACAAATGTCTTAGCATGTAGAAAAATACAATCGGTAAGATTCTGTGAAATAGAAATACACAGTATTCTGACTCAAATGAAAAATTGATATTAACTTAAAAAAAACACCCAATTTCATTTTCATAAAGACACACAAGCTTTGAGAACATTGCCAGAGAAGCAAATTTCTGTCTTTTTTAAAACTATCACTGCAAGACAATGGTGCCTGACATACTAAGCTGCTTTATACGGCAATGTTCAAAATACTCTCTTATTATTCTTCAAAGCATAAAATTAATAGGAATGATAATTTTGCTTCTATATTTTCAACAATGAAACTAATTAAAGAAATGGTTCTCAGTGTCAGTGGCAATGGCTTCTTTAAATTTGACCTCTTACTAGGACACCACAGGCTCCACAGTCCCCATTCTGTCTCAGGGACACAAAGCAGGGAATGTTAGGCTTAAGTGTGTTCCCATACAAATGTCCCCACAGGCATTTCTATCCCTTCTTCACATTTCTATTTTTGCTAGATATGAAGTGTGGCAATCTAGAATTATATTTATGTGGATAACTTCAATTCACACTGAAATACTTGATACTTTTAGGTATGTTTTGCTCTCCACAGGTTTCCTTTATGACATTCAGCAGTCTCCATCAGTGACTCTGAAGAACACTGCATAGTTACATGCACTAAGGACAAATGTTTCCATTGAATGCTAAAGAACAAATGGAAATCTATTTCCCTAATACTTTTAAATCTATTAATGATATGCTGTCATATGCTTCAAATTACACAAGCCTTCGATTTCCAGGTGAGAATGTAAAACACTGGAAAACTTTTTCTTTATATGTTTGTTAAAAATATTTTTTGATTAAATTTTAACTGCTGAGAGAAAATATATTCACTTACACAATTCAAAAGTAGTTTCCCACATTTTTAAGAATTGGACATGAGTATTGTGTATTTATCTGAAAACAGTATTGAGTAATGAAGCTTAAATATCATGGATTTTTTTCTAGAATGACTAGGAAACCATCCCAGATGTCTGGCTCTGTACCCTATGAAAGAGATGGCAAAATTGGAAAGGCTGAAAAAATTCTGAGAAGTACACAAATGTTTTGAGTCTCTGGTGCTATCTCTACATTTTGACTTAAAAGCATATTAAGAAACAAATCAAAAAAACCCATCCACTTATGTCATTAGTGATAGCATTTTTGAAATGTCAATATTTCCATTGTAAGCAAGTAACATTTTAATTAATTCTCCACACATTTCAGGAGCAATTGTCTATATTTACTTACACTTTGTGACTTTTTTTTTTATCAAGGTTGTTTGATCTGTTAAATTAAGAGTGTGTAGAATAAACTTATTATTTGTTATGTTTATTCATTTGTTTGTTTACAGCACATTTTAATAATTAGAATCTTTGAATGAGATGAATTCTTGCCTCCCCTTACCTTTTTCTCTTTTCCTAAAATTCTTGCTACTTTTTTCTTCTCAGCTTCTATTATTAGTATCAAGGTGAGTTTTTTTTTCTGGGTTATTTAAAACTAATAAAAATGTTGCAAAATAGTAGTCTCCCCAAACATATATTTGAAAGTTCATTTCAGTTATCTTATGCATGCTTCCACCTATGACTGACTGGAGCACACACTTGAAATGATCAGACGAAATTCATTTAACATATGATGAGGCACTGTGTACCTTTGTGTGTGCTGAAAGTGTTCACTGCAACATCTATTTCTCAATTCCAGCTGTGCCTTAAATGTGCTTACGTGCCTCTTCCTGTGAAACAGAATATTTTGTTCGTTTGTTTTTGCTTTTCTGGTCAGCTCACATAGACCTGTGTAAAAACATATACGAAGCAACATTTTCGAAATTGAACCTGGATGCCCTACTGTGGACTTGGCTTTTAACTCATGTGGAGGTATGGGTATGGGCCTGGGAGTGGAGGTTTGATACATTGCAGATCCTGTCAACCTTAAGTGAGAGAGCAGTGGTTTTCAGAGTGCTTTTCAGCTTTACAAATCTCCAAACTACAGTACGTGTCTATGGGCATGCACACATATGTTATGGGTTTTGCTTTGAATAGAAATGCATCTCTCTTATTGAAAGGTAAGCTCATAAAGGATTAGAATGAGATAAACCACCTTTTGGGAATATCTGGTATCTGTTCACAGTCTGTACTAAGCTCAGTACAATGCACACATGTGTAAATCTGGCTACTGTTAAGACTGAGGCAGGAGAATGAAGGCGCTAAAGCCAAACACAAATAAGAAAACAAAAATACAAAATCAAGGAATTCAGTGATTGCTCTTCTTCTCAAATTAAGCTCCACACTGACAGAACAATTTGTCTTTTTCTTTATATTATTATTTAACTTGAAATGAGGTACATAGAAGATGTTTGATTAATACTTTAAGCTGAAGGCAAAATACCAATAATTAAGGAATATCTCAAAGATCATTTTTTTCTAAAATTCTTGAGCTGAATATCTAATAGTTATTTTACTACTTAAAAATTATTCCCCATTTATGTCATAATTCTCCCCCAGTTCCAAAAGTCTCTACTATTCTTAAAAGTTTATGAAATATTATGAAGGTTTAATCTATAGAGTGAATTGTAGCTTGAATTAAAGAATCTGTGGTGAACATGAAACAAAATTCCAAATTCCAATTGAATATCTCAACTAGGACACCTGACAACAACAACAGCAACAATAGCAACATCAATAACAACAAAACTGATTTGGTTGCAAGTATATATTCTGCATTCATTTTGAGCCTGGTTTAAATCACAGCTTCTTTAAAACATTGTAGTGTGGTATGATTTTTGAACTATTTATTTGATCACTACTTGTTGGTCTATAACATTCTCATCCATAAATTAAGATAATTTTGTGTCATAATTATGCATGTATCATAATAATTCCCCTTTTTAAATAGCCTCCTTCATTGGGATATCATGAGTAACAGTATAAAACTTGCTTTAAAAGTGTCATATATGCAGTAATGTTATTTTTAAATTATTTTGATGCTGAGAATAGCTAAAAAAGCATATGAGGTACCTGATCATATACAAACAGTGCCATAAAATTGATGTTATATTTTATATTATGTCTTATGTTTCCTTAATTTATATTAATGATACACATTGTTTCTAATGAAGAAGTTATTAATACTTTCTGAAGGTTCATATGGAAAACATTTTATAATCAGAATTTATCTTGCAAAGTACTACAGCAACACATGCTACTAGGGTACCTATCAAAAGCATTTCACAACTAAGTCACCTAGAAAGTTCAGTTGTAATTTATACCTTTGATGATATAAATTTCCTTATGATAGAAGATAATGATACTTCATAGTGAACATGTACGGTTTGAGGTGAGATTCTGCTTCATAATGGAGAGACAGTTTTATTTTTTATCCCTACACTGTTATAATTTTTTTCAGAGTCACAAATGATGAACGATGACCTCAAACTAAAAGTAGCTGAATGGAGGAAAATGAAAACAAATGACAGGTGTTATATATTAAAATCATTTCTAAAGCAAAACTTTTGAGTTCATGAGTGTCACTAAGTAACTGTAATAAAGTAAATCACATAGACACTTCTTTTGATTTTAATGACTGCATCAAAAATACTCATTAGTGTACAATGTAATATACATTGATATTTGCCATGACATTTATCTATAGTCATAAAGAAATGATTAACATTTGATTTTTTTAGATATCATCATATTGCCCAGGTTAGATATTTCTGTAAAATAATCTGAAACTTGTCTATGGGCACACAATTATCAGGGAAATTACTTAAGGTCATTTTGAGATCTGATTCATGGCAATAATGTTGCAGTCTAATTAGCAAAACCTTAATATAACCTTTATTCCACTCCTAAAATCCCATTAACTCTAACTGTTGTCGGCTTAATGGAAGTGTGACTCAGTATTGCATAACTGACCCTGAACTACTACTTTTTAGGAAAGGCTGTGTACCCAATAATTGTTTATGAGTCATTTTGATTTTAGGTATTTAAACTCACACATGTCCTCAAATCTAAGGAAAACGAATATAATTAAATTAACTTAAATGTTGTATGAATACAATAGTATAAATTCTGTAAGCTGACTTTACAATGAATGCAATTAAAACAATCTAGGTCTAACTATTTGTGCCTTCCTGCCTTCTCCCTTCTTTCTGAACACTCCCATTAAATCTATCTCTCTTAAACATTGTGTCCTGTTCTTTTTTTTAAATAGGAATTATGTTTCTACCTGAGGACAGATTACCTAGGTTTCTCTAGTGAACAGGAAGCTAATGTTTCTCCCAAGAGTGTCCCAAATTCTCTGAGATGGCAGCCCCAAGAAGTTGGCTCTAAATCTCTAGAGTTCCCACTTTAAAGGATCATTTTCAGACGTTCTAATTGGAAATTCTTCATTCACTGGCATCCACCCTTTACCAAGTTACACATCCAAGGATAATTTTATTCATTATAAGCAGACTACAAATGTACAAGACAGTAAAGTCAATCAGAATACTCTAAAAATTCTATTTTTGGGTGCAGACCCTTTCATGAATTATTTTTACTTACATCCACCATTCCATTAGTGTTTCTAGTTTATTTTAGATATTGAACTGGAGTTTAATGTAAATCACATGTCAGGGAGTTGTTTTAATTCTTTTGGTATAACTTAATCCTTTCTCTTTTACCTACAAGATCACAAACACACATACCTGGTCTGAAATGTTCAGGAACACTATGACCTTCATTTTAGATAGATCTATTTTCTGTGTTATTCTTATTGTCACAGTTGCTGTGGTTTCTGAGGTGTATGTTCTTGTGTTTGGTTTCCTATTCAGCATGCTATCAATGACATATCATATGGCCACAGCTGTGTGCTTTCCTTTTTTTCTCTTCCCTTCTCCCCACTTCATTCCTTCCTCCATCCCTCCTTTTCTTCCTTTCTTCCTTTTTCCTCTAGTCTCTCTCTTTCTTTCTTTCTTTCTTTCTTTCTTTCTTTCTTTCTTTCTTTCTTTCTTTCTTTCTTTCTTTCTTTCTTTCTTTCTTTCTTTCTTTCTTAATATCAGTTTACTATCTTATATTTTACATCCCAACCACAGTTTTCCCTCACTCCATTACTCCTCCACCTCCCCTATCTGCTATCTACTTTATCCCTTCCTATCCACTCCTCTCTGTTCCCCTTATTGACCCAGAATCTCGGAATACCCTAGACACAATCCGCATATCAATAGATTTCTAAGAAGATGGAAGGAGAGACCCCTGGTCCTGGAAAGACTGGATGTAGGGGAACGCCAGGACAGAGTAAGGAGAGGGGGTTGAATGGAGAAAAGAGGGAGGGAAGGGGGCTTATGGGACTTTCGGGGAGGGAGGAAACAGGAAAGGGGAAGTGATTTGGAATGTAAATTAAAAAAATAAAATAAAATAAATAATAATAAAAAAAAAAGAAATCTAGAGGCTGTAGTGAGGTTTTGCTGAGGTAATATCCAATCAGGGCAAATGAGGATCGCCGAGTTCTGCTTTCCCTAGCTGGTACCTCTGCTGTGTTCACCATTAAAACTTTGATTATTACCTTAATGTGTTGGACATAACCTTTGTCCTTAGGGACTAGCAGCCCAAATGAGGAAAAGAAATATAAACATACCATTTAAGATTTTTGATTTAAGTAGATAAAATACAAAGGACACCTCAATTTGCCTTTTTTTCTAATAATATATTCTTACCATTAAATTTAAAAAAAAAAAAAAAAAAAGAAAGAAAAGGGCAGGCCTCTTAGATATATCATCCAAACATGGCATATCAAGTTGCAATAAGCTTAGGCACCTCCCCTCAAGGTGATCCAGTAGGAAGACAAGGACCCCCTAAACTAAAAAAAGTGTCAGAAACAGTACCGCCCCCCCTCCCTCTTTTTGGAGCCCCACAAAAAAACACCAAGCTACATACAACTATAACATATATACAGAGGGCTTTTGTATGGATACTGGGATAACTTTGAACACACTGTTTTAAGTCTGTCTATATATCAAATCCTCCAGAGTCTACTTTCTTAATGCTGGAATAATACACACCTTTCAAGCCTCTGGGTTTTGTGTGATAGGATAAATGAACTCAAGGCTTCGTTCATGACATTCAAGAATTGTACCAAGAAGGCAGGTCCCCAAGCTCCTTGATCTATTCTTATTTCTTTTTTTTTTTTTTTGGGGGGGAGCTGATTTTTTTATTGAATATAATCTTCATTTACATTTTTTTTTATTTTTTTAATTTACATTCCAAATCACTTCCCCTTTCCCGTTTCCTCCCTCCCCGAAAGTCCCATAAGCCCCCTTCCCTCCCTCTTTTCTCCATTAAACCCCCTCTCGTTACTCTGTCCTGGCGTTCCCCTACATCCAGTCTTTCCAGGACCAGGGGTCTCTCCTTCCATCTTTTTAGAAATCTATTGATATGTGGATTGTGTCTAGGGTATTCCGAGATTCTGGGTCAATATCCCCTTATCAGTGACTGCATACCATGTGTGTTCTGTTGTGATTGGGTTACCTCACTAAGGATGATATTTTCAAGTTCTGACCATTTGCCTAGGAATTTCGTGAATTTTTGTTTCCTTAAACACTGCATAAGGACAAATATTTAAAATGTATAGTGAAGAACAGACCTGGTTTAGTAAAGTGGTGGTTTCTAAGCTCCCAATATCCAGACTTTACGTCTGTATAGTTGTCTAGGTCTCCAAAACTGTACTTGTTTTTCCTCATTCTCAGTGTCTTAAGTCCATTTATAGAGATGATGGTTACTGCTGGGGAATGATAGTCTTAAAATTTTAATGTTATATTTTGAAATATCTAAAGAAGATAAATGTAGCCTTAAATAAATTAAGACTGTTCTAAGTACGTCTTTTAACCACTTGCCCAGCCTTGGTGGTTATTATTCAATTCTTAAAACTCTTGAAACTCACATTAACATATTTATTCAAAGGTAGAGGTTGAAAACAAGTAAACTAAAATAATTTCTTTGTATAAGATGAAAGACACTGCTAGATAACATTGCAATAAGGAAGCAGAGAAATTGTTTCATTTCAATTATTTATATCCATTAACACATTACTTACATTCAAATTCTTATTCATACTGCACAATTTATCCCACAAATAACTAGCTGCATATGCTAAGATTCAATTTATCTGTCACCAGATGTTTCACATTCACACCTTTGCTCTAAAATAAAGTCATGGATATTATGACAGTGTCACAGCAGGAAACAAATATCACTGTATTACTAATTTTTAGTGAAGAATGTCTCCATATTTCAGTGTCATTCAAAAAGGTCAATTTTACCTTTTGCATAACACTAAAAATTGTACTAGTATTTTAAAGTAAAAAAGAAAAAGACAATCAGAGAGTACAGTCTATGCATTGATGGTATTTTTCCTTAATATACATTCAGTAGGTTTCCTGTTTATGCATATTTTACAATGATCAATGAACTCAACCCACTTATTTCAATTTTCTACAAGGAATTATCTGTGCACTGTAAAAAAATTTTGTACTGTTTGAAAATTTTATAGTTGTATACAGTGTGTATTGATGAAATCTATCCCCTTCTCTTCAGTGTACCTACTCCTGAACCATTTCCCCTCCTAACCTCATGGAATTATTTTTGGCTGACCCCGATAGTGATGTTTGTATGCCTAAGTGTAGGGTCATCAGCTGGTAGAGTATGGGTATCAAACCAGAGGCTGTATCTGTGAAGAAACTTCTTCTTTCTTATTCAGCACCCATTAATTGTCAAAATTGTCTTCTGGGCTAGCTTAGGTTTTTAAGGGTCCCTACTTTTTTAATGCTGGAAGTTTGGCTGGTTTATTTTGTGCAAGTCACTGAAGCAAGGCTTAGTTTCTATAAGTTAATATTTACAACAACCTTGCCATATCTTTAAAACACTGTTTAATCATATTGTTCAATATTTTACCTCCTCAAGAATGACACCTGAGCTTTAAGAGTTCATAATATAGAGGCCTTAAATAGACCTGAATAGTCCAGAGATTTTGTTGATTTCTCAGTGATCAGTTGTAGGTCTTTGTATTAGTTTCTATCTGCTGATAAAAGACAATCTTTGATGTATGCTAAAAGATTACTTAATCTATAGGTATAAAGCACTTAGGAGCCAGTATAGTATTATAGTCATTTTGGGGATTTATAACATTAGGTTCTCCTGTATGGCTTATAACTTCTCTATGCACAAATTTATTCTAAGTAAAGGTACCAAGCATGGATTTAATCTTACAGAGTACACTTTAATTTTTATCATATAGTGGCTGGTTACTCTAATAATTTTCAAGCTCCTGTTATACACATGGGCAAACCATGCCAGGCCAGATATTTTCATTGCTAGAAATGACTATAAACTTTAATGAGTGGTGATGCATTCTCTCCACTGGTATTAACCTTTCAACATGATTAAAACTTGGTAGTAGTGATAAAATGTTCAGGCAAGTATCAGTTACATGTGGTATCTTCAGTCACGGAGTCTTACCATCAAGTTCTCGAGAATAATCAAGAGCAATGAAAATAGCATATAATGTTTGGGGCAAGGATTAATATGGGACCTCAGTCACCAACAATTTAAAAAAAGAAACAAAAGATAACCAGGCCCTGACCCTTCTCTTACTAGCAATAGCATATGATTACCCACACATTATAGAATTGTTCCATTTTAATTTACACATGTGTGTGCCATGTATAGGTATAAATATAGGTATAGCTGCAGTGATAGCTTCTCACAAGGCATTTCATAGGTTGTGGTACAGTATTCCCAACTTTACACTGCTTTTCCATTTCACTCCCAACTAATCTTTCTCCCTTTCTTTCTTTCTTTCTCTTTCTTTCTTTCTTTCTTTCTTTCTTTCTTTCTTTCTTTCTTTCTTTCTTTCTTTCTTTCTTTCTTTCCTTCCTTCCTTCCTTCCTTCCTTCCTTCCTTCCTTCCTTCCTTCCTTCCATCTTTCTTTCTTTTCTTTTTTCTTTTTTTCTTTTTCTTTTTTTTTCTTTTTTGGTTTTTTGAGACAGAGTTTCTCTGTGTAGCCCTGGCGGTCCTGTAACTCACTCTGTAGACCAGGCTGGGCTCAAACTCAGAAATCTGCCTGCCTCTGCCTCCCAAGTGCTAGGATTAAAGGCATGTGCCACCACTGCCCAGCTCCTTTCTATCTCCTTTTTCTATCTTCTTTTCTTTTAAATGAACCTAATCCCCATTGCTACATGACAGTTTCTTAACTTCTATGATAGTTCTGATTAAACACACATAAGTAAACATAGTTTCCAAAAAGAATGAATAGCAATGGTTGAACAACTCTCTCTCTCTCTCTCTGTCTCTCTCTCTCTCTCTCTCTCTCTCTCTCTCTCTCTCACACACACACACACACACACACCACTCAATTTTGTGCATCAAAGAGAGACAGACAAAGTAATTTCAGATTATGTTTTATACCATTATGAATTGTAAAAGAACAAGTTTAAAATGATGACAAGGGCTGAGTAGTTGTAGTGAAAAGATGACTCATATAGTCATTGTCTGTGGGAGTTTTGGATACATGTCCAAAGAACATCTATTTTTAATATTTTTGTCTAAGAAGGTTCATTGCTGCCTCATTCATGATAGTTTGAAAATAAAATAACTTGATGACCATTGAGTTATGAACTCTAATATCCAATAAAGGTTTAGACCATGGAGTGTTTTATTCATCTGTAAAGAAAAACAAAATTCACAATAAATGTGTAGACCTGGAAGTAACCATTCTGAGTGCAGAAAAATGGATATCAATGAATCAAATTAATTGAAACTGTATTTACACAAATTAAGTTTTTTTCTAACTTTAATCATAGTACAGTAGTTTAATATTTCCACATAGGCCAGGCAGTGGTGGCGCACGCCTTTAATCCCAGCACTTGGGAGGCAGAGGCAGGCGGATTTCTGAGTTTGAGGCCAGCCTGGTCTACAAAGTGAGTTCCAGGACAGCCAGGGCTATACAGAGAAACCCTGTCTCGAAAAACCGAAAAAAAAAATATTTCCACATAGGCAAATTCTAAACTAATGCTGTTCACCTAATGTGTTTCCTTATTTTGAATTATTCTTTTATCACTTAAGTTATACAAGAAATTTATATTTGAATTTGAAATTCAAGTTATATTTTTGCTCATTTGAAATAAAAATGATTCAAAATTTAAAACATATTTTGTATTTGTATTTTTTATTCAATCATTTGACAGAGCTAGAACTAGTAGAATGGAAAATTTGCTGTAGACTAATGTAAAGATTCTGACACATAAAAACTTTTGCTGTAAGGTTGGTAAAGATCATTTCCCAGTTAGTTGGTTGCCACTTTGTCTTTTTGACAGTGTCTTTTGCCTTGCAAAAACTTTGTAATTTAATGAGGTCCCATTTGTCTATTCTTGATCTTAGAGCATAAGCTATTGGAGTTCTGTTCAGGAAATTCTCCCCTGTGCCCATATGTTCAAGGTTCTTCCCTAGTTTCCCTTCTATTAGTTTCAGTGTGTCTGGTTTTATGTGGAGATCTTTGATCCACTTAGAATTGAGCTTAGTGCAAGGAGATAAGGATGGGTCAATTTGCATTCTTCTGCATGTTGACCTCCAGCTGAGCCAGCACCATTTGTTGAAAAGGCTATCTTTTTTCCACTGGATGGTTTTAGCTCCTTTGTCAAAGATCAAGTGCCCATAGGAGTGTGGATTCATTTCTGGGTCTTCAATTCTGTTCCATTGATCTACATGTCTGTTACTGTACCATTACCATGCAGTTTTTAACACTATTGCTCTGTAGTACAGCTTGAGGTCCGGGATACTGATTCCCCCAGAGGTTCTTTTACTCTTGAGAATAGTTTTAGCTATTCTGGGTTTTCTGTTATTCCAGATGAATTTTTGAATTGCTCTTTCTAACTCTATGAAGAATTGAGTTGGGATTTTGATGGGGATTGCATTGAATCTGTGTATTACTTTTGGTAAGATGCTCATTTTTACTATATTAATCCTGCCAATCCATGAGCATGGCAGATTTTTCCATCTTCTGAGGTCTTCTTCAATTTCTTTCTTCAGAGACTTGAAGTTCTTGTCATACAGATCTTTCACTTGTTTGGTTAGAGTCACGCCAAGATACTTAATATGGTTTGTGGCTATTGTGAAGGGTATTATTTCTCTTACTTCTTTCTCAGCCTACTTATCCTTTGAGTATAGGAAGGCTTCTGACTTGCTTGAGTTGATTTTATATCCGGCAACTTTGCTGAAGTCGTTTATCAGCTGTAGGAGTTCTCTGGTGGAGTTCTTTGGGTCGCTTAAGTATACTATCATATCGTCTGCAAAGAGTGATAGTTTGACTTCTTCCTTTCCAATTTGTATCCCTTTGACCTCTTTTTGTTGTCTAATTGCTCTAGCTAGAACTTCAAGTACTATATTGAAAAGATATGGAGAGAGAGGGCAGCCTTGTCTAGTCCCTGATTTTAGTGGGATTGCTTCAAGTTTCTCTCCATTTAGATTGATGCTGGCTACCGGTTTGCTGTAAATTGCTTTTACTATGTTTAGATATGGGCCTTACCCAACCTTACATCCGACAGAGGGCTAATATCCAATATATACAAAGAACTCAAGAAATTAAACTCCAGAGAGGCAAGTAACCCTATTAAAAAATGGGGTACAGAGCTACACAAAGAGTTCTCACCTGAAGAATATCTAATGGCTGAGAAGCACCTAAAGAGATGTTCATCATCCTTAGTCATTAGGGAAATGCAAATCAAAACAACCCTGAGATTCCATCTCACACCAGTCAGGATGGCTAAGATCAAAAACACAGGAGACAGCAGTTGTTGGCGAGGATGTGGAGAAAGAGGAACACTCCTCCACTGCTGGTGGAATTGCAAGCTGGTACAACCACTCTGGAAAGCAGTCTAGCGGTTCCTCAGAAAACTGGGCATGACACTCCCGGAGGATCCGGCTATACCACTCCTGGGCATATACCCAGAGACTTTGCCTGCATGCAATAAGGACACATGCTCCACTATGTTCATAGCAGCCTTATTTATAATAGCCAGAAGCTGGAAAGAACCCAGATGTCCCTCAACGGAGGAATGGATTCAGAAGATGTGGTATATCTACACAATGGAATACTACTCTGCAATTAAAAACAATGAATTCACGAAATTCCTAGGCAAATGGTCAGATCTTGAAAATATCATCCTTAGTGAGGTAACCCAATCACAAAAGAACACACATGGTATGCAGTCACTGATAAGGGGATATTGACCCAGAATCTCGGAATACCCTAGACACAATCCGCATATCAATAGATTTCTAAAAAGATGGAAGGAGAGACCCCTGGTCCTGGAAAGACTGGATGTAGGGGAACGCCAGGACAGAGTAATGAGAGGGGGTTTAATGGAGAAAAGAGGGAGGGAAGGGGGCTTATGGGACTTTCGGGGAGGGAGGAAACGGGAAAGGGGAAGATATTTGGAATGTAAATTAAAAAAATAAAATAAAAAAAAACATTTAAAAATTTAAATATTATATATTATCACATTAAAATTTATAGCAATAGAACTGTTTCACCAGTACTGTGAATATAGTCTATGAAGGAATTCCTATTATTAGGAGCATAGGTTTACCTCTTCATAAAGAATACGTGTGTGTTTGTATGTGTATATGTATATTACACACATACAGTGCACTTTAGCCTAATGTTAGCATGCATAGTTAATAGTTAACTGCAAAAGACTTAATTACATCTTAATCCCAAAACCCAAAGAATATCATCCACTGATAAATGTTAATGTTCTTTAAGGTCACAGAGATAATATATGTATTAGGTGCTTAGGTTCCTTCCTAAATCTTGAGAAGCCCTTTAAAGAAGGTGGTTCACATCAAATGCATGGTGATGAATTCTCTTTTAAACACTCACACAAAGTATAATTTATGTCTTGACGTTTTTCTGCTTCTATCAATAAAAGTATTCCCTTTTCTCAAAATCCTACACTACTGGTTTGCAGTAGTTTATGATGACTTTTGAACTTAGATGTGCATAAGGCAAGGAGAGATAACCTGTCTGTTTCTAATATCAAGGTGAAGAGAAGAGAACATCTTTTGAAGATATATATATATATATATATATATATATATATATATATACATCTTCATCAATGATGGAAGTTTTATCAAATGACAGAAAATTAATTCAAAATATTATTTTTGTCTTACTTGATAAAGAAGTCAAAAATGTGAAAGAACTTCATGAGGCCATTCCTTTTCTAGGGAAACTACTGGTTATTGATGGATACTGGGGAGAGAGGATAGTCCTTATCTGCTGACATGTTCCAACTAAGGAGCCCTACCTACAATAAAGGAGAGGGCTACTCACATTTTTCCATGAAGGCACTTACTCAGTTCACCAGGGAACAGGTAGCAAAACAAATACATTAGCCCAGAAAGGGACAATTTGAGAAGGGGTTATTAGAAGAATGTGGGCGTTGAAGGAAGATGAAGTATGCAAGTATGAGATTGCTAAAAGAAAAAAAAAACAACTTGACTTAAATAAAGCATGTCTTAGACATCAAAGGAGCCAGTTGTTTCTGTATGTAAATTAGGTCCTCAAAGTTTAAATATAAAAGTTACCACCCTCTGCCCCCACATATTCCATCCCCTTTGTTATAAATCGGCATATATTTCCACTCTTTTATATCAGCATATCCCTCAACTTGATTTTTTTACCTTCGATTTTCTTTTATCATTATGTCATCCTAATTAAAATAATATAATGCTAAATTGTTTTGTGAGACACTTTGGAAAAGTGTACTTTTTATTTCATGTCGGCAACACACAATATCTCCATGTGACATTTGTTCATGTGAATAGATAGGTAGACTAAACTGCTGGCCTATCCAGGTAAGTGAATTTTGAGAACATGTTCATGAGGCATAGCCTGTTGGAGTAAGAGTGGCCCAGGCAGACCATGGTAAGTTGCATCACAGAGTTATTGACAGGGAAGTAGACAAAATAGTATAGAGGATTAATATCTGTTCAGCTCTAGCACTATTAAGGCTTATTATAAATATAAAGGTTTTGTGTCTTGTATTTGGAACTGAATGAGCAAAAGTGAATAGAAATTCCCAATGACTTTTTGTTATAACAATTTTCTGCTGATTTATAAGGCTCACCTATAGCTTATGGTATCAATAAGTATTCCATCAGTGTGTAGGCCAGCTCAGCTGCTCCATTACATCAACACTTATTCCCTGGTGAGTAACAATGCCCTGTGCCTTCCTCATGTGGTACAAATGAGGATGTTTACTATTAAATTTCTGGGCGCTTCTATAGATAACTTTTATGACTACCTTGGATCATCTTTCTGTATTTGGAAACTTTACATTTGAAACGCAAATTTTCCAATACTTTATGTTCAGAAAACTTACAGTTATGAACATACAATTCAAGGCATAGCTAAGGAATGCACTTTCTTTTATTTTTCGTTTTTTTATTGAATATATTCAGGAATGCACTTTCTTTTGAATACAGATTGTCCAATAGAACTTCAAGTTAGGTACCAATACTGGAACTAAATATTTTATTTTGCATGTGGGCATCATCATCAAAACTCTGTTATTAAAAATATTTAACACATACTCAATAATTAGGCCTAATGTTGCGATATATTTGATAATCTTCGAATGGCTCTCCTAATTCATTTTATAATTAAAACAACTACTCTGTCTTCTAGCAAAATATTTTGGTAATTTGAAATTAGCCAGGTTTCTCTATTATGCATGTATAATGCTTATATTTAGCGATATATATATATATATATATATATATATATATATATATATATGCACAATTAAATTTGTTTAAGATTTAATAATCTTATTTATTTAGTTCATGAAGTGCAAAGAAATGTAATTAGCAGAATATCCTATTTGGTTGATTAAGGAAGTGTTTCTTATTTAAGATAATATTAATTGCCTTCACCAATTAAGAATTCAGTTTATTTATTTGGTATTGTTACAAATGATTTGCATTTTTCTTCAATATGTTGATCATCTTATAGTTCAATGAGGAAATTATGTATTAATGACAAAACCATATTTCTATAACATTATGATAATCTATTTGTTGACTCTGAATCTCACATTTAAATATTTTTTCTATAAATCTAATAAAGTATATCTATATTGGCCAAACATACAAGCATATTACTGTGCTAAAATAGCAAAAGAGTTTGATTCTCACATGTGAGTGTATGTTCCACCAAATAACACACACAGACAGAGAGAGAGAGAGAGAGAGAGAGAGAGAGAGACAGAGACAGAGACAGAGACAGAGACAGAGAGGCATGCATGTATGTACACACACTGCCAGCCTCTACATTCTCTTTGTTAATGTACGCATTCACCCATGTTCAGGGGACTGGCCTCTTTATGCTTCTATCTGCACTCATGTGCCTGTTGATACACTGTTTCCATTTTTATATCCTGCCCTACCTGTTACTATATAGATTTTGTCATGTTAATTTCATTTACCTGTACTTTATTAGGGAGTAGGGCAATTAATATAGCCATTATGGCAATTTATATAGTGATACTTCACCCACAGTTCTCTGAATCACACCTAATTTTTGTGACTCCTCTATATTTCATTTTTTATCATTTGCACATTTTTACTAAGTATAAGCTCTCTGAAATGTTAACTTGATACAGTTAATAACTACATGTATCCCATTTTAACACTATAGCCCTAGGAGGAGCTCATGGCTTGGTTCACAGTAGATAGTCATGTATTTTATGCAGGAAATTAACAAGTTAATGCACAACTGTCCCATAGGTATTAACACAAAACTGCTTACAGTAATAGGTATATAATCACCTAGAGATAATGTCCTTGATATTCCAATAAAATTATATTATTTCATTTATGTTCACTTGCTTATTATGTGACTAGGACACACACTACTCTCTTTAAGTCTTGTATCTTCCTGTGTCAATAATTACTCTGTAAACTTTGTTATTTTTTTTAATTAAAAATATCGGTGCTTTTAAAAGTTATTCTCTTCTTTACTCCTTGTACAATAAGATGCACATTCTTAAAGGAAAGTAAAGTTAGATATATTTCCAATATGAAAATCACTGAAATGAAAGTAGGAAGTATTTCTATTTACAGGGGAATAAGAGACATATACCAGTGTTTTTGATCTTAGCCATACTGACTGGTGTGAGATGGAATCTCAGGGTTGTTTTGATTTGCATTTCCCTAATGACTAAGGATGATGAACATCTCTTTAGGTGCTTCTCAGCCATTAGATATTCTTCAGGTGAGAACTCTTTGTTTAGCTCTGTACCCCATTTTTTAATAGGGTTACTTGCCTCTCTGGAGTTTAACTTCTTGAGTTCTTTGTATATATTGGATATTAGCCCTCTGTCGGATGTAAGGTTGGTAAAGATCATTTCCCAGTTAGTTGGTTGCCACTTTGTCTTTTTGACAGTGTCTTTTGCCTTGCAAAAACTTTGTAATTTAATGAGGTCCCATTTGTCTATTCTTGATCTTAGAGCATAAGCTATTGGAGTTCTGTTCAGGAAATTCTCCCCTGTGCCCATATGTTCAAGGTTCTTCCCTAGTTTCCCTTCTATTAGTTTCAGTGTGTCTGGTTTTATGTGGAGATCTTTGATCCACTTAGAATTGAGCTTAGTGCAAGGAGATAAGGATGGGTCAATTTGCATTCTTCTGCATGTTGACCTCCAGCTGAGCCAGCACCATTTGTTGAAAAGGCTATCTTTTTTCCACTGGATGGTTTTAGCTCCTTTGTCAAAGATCAAGTGCCCATAGGAGTGTGGATTCATTTCTGGGTCTTCAATTCTGTTCCATTGATCTACATGTCTGTTACTGTACCAATACCATGCGGTTTTTAACACTATTGCTCTGTAGTACAGCTTGAGGTCCGGGATACTGATTCCCCCAGAGGTTCTTTTACCCTTGAGAATAGTTTTAGCTATTCTGGGTTTTCTGTTATTCCAGATGAATTTTTGAATTGCTCTTTCTAACTCTATGAAGAATTGAGTTGGGATGGCTAAGATCAAAAACACAGGAGACAGCAGTTGTTGGCGAGGATGTGGAGAAAGAGGAGCACTCCTCCACTGCTGGTGGAATTGCAAGCTGGTACAACCGCTCTGGAAAGCAGTCTGGCGGTTCCTCAGAAAACTGGGCATGACACTCCCGGAGGATCCAGCTATACCACTCCTGGGCATATACCCAGAGGCTTTACCTGCATGCAATAAGGACACATGCTCCACTATGTTCATAGCAGCCTTATTTATAATAGCCAGAAGCTGGAAAGAACCCAGATGTCCCTCAACGGAGGAATGGATTCAGAAGATGTGGTATATCTACACAATGGAATACTACTGTGCAATTAAAAACAATGAATTCACGAAATTCCTAGGCAAATGGTCAGATCTTGAAAATATCATCCTTAGTGAGGTAACCCAATCACAAAAGAACACACATGGTATGCAGTCACTGATAAGGGGATATTGACCCAGAATCTCGGAATACCCTAGACACAATCCGCATATCAATAGATTTCTAAGAAGATGGAAGGAGAGACCCCTGGTCCAGGAAAGACTGGATGTAGGGGAACGCCAGGACAGAGAAACGAGAGGGGGTTGAATGGAGAAAAGAGGGAGGGAAGGAGGCTTATGGGACTTTCGGGGAGGGAGGAAACGGGAAAGGGGAAATGATTTGGAATGTAAATTAAAAAAAATAAAATAAAATTAATAATTAAAAAAAAAAAGGAGACGTATACCAGAACAAAACCAAGTAAGTCACATTTCATGGTTAGTCTAGAAAGTTGGCATGCATAAATGTAAATTCTAAGACACCTAAAACTGTGTGCAGGTAATATTTGGTTGGGACTTAGAGTTATCGCCAAGGATAAACAGTCTAGTAAGTATTTCTGTGCTAATTAATTTTAGATGTCAACTAAATGCAACCTATAAGCAATTGATACAGCTTTAAAAAGAAATTATTTGAACATGGTGGTATCTGCACATGTATTTAGGGAGTATTTGGGGAGGGATGTTTTGATTATTTATTGATATAGTAAGACCTAAGGCACTGTAGGTAGCAACTTTCTGTACAAAAGCGTTCTTGAACAGTGTAAAAATGTAAAGATAGCTCTGAGCAAGCAAACCAGCAAGGGTATAATCTGTTTCCTCTGCTCCTGACTGTCAATGGGATGGAATTTGATTTCCTGAATTTATGTCTAGGGAAAGATGGATTAGACCTGAAATTTAAACTGAAAAATACTTTGTCCCATAAGTTACATTGTATCAGGGTATTTTACCACAGCAGAAGAAATGAAACTGGAACAACTTCTTTTTTTTGTTTGTATGTTTTTTGATTTTTTTTTCCAGACAGGGTTTCTCTGTATAGCCCTGGTTGTCCTAGAACTTATTCTGTAGACCAGACTGGCCTCGAACTCAGAAATCCACCTGCCTGTGCCTCCCAAGTTCTGGAATTAAAGGCGTGTGCCACCACTGCCAGGCCTAGAACAACTTCTTAAGCCACACTTTAAACATGGATTCTTAATAAGTTTGTGGGTTTGGAAGTGAAATGTTCAATGCTAATTTTCGAAGGAAACCATGCAGTAAAGGATAGGGCACTCAGAACATTTTGTGACTGTTATGAATATAATTCACAATTACATCTCATGAATAAGATTTTTTTAACTTAATAGGAAAGATCACTCAGCTCACTGAGTTATTTAAGTCAAGTCAGAGATGCTGAGACTTCTACAGTTGAAGTCTGTGTTCTAACTCAGTTGTTGACATGGAAGTTGTGCAGGGATATGAGTCAGATATTTACTTCTTATAAGTCAGTCATTTCAGATCCCTGAAATTTTCCTTTGCACGGAATGGTTCTTGGCATGACTTCTTGATGCTTTCCAGTGGTGAGTAAGCATCTAACACATTACACATACTTGTATTGGTGTTTGATTTGATACTTTTATGTTTTCTATAACTGAGAAACAAGATGCCCCTATGCATCAAAGAGTCAGATTCATTATGCTACCTTATACCTAATGCTATTGGACTCATTCATTTGGATATAAATGGAATTGCCTGTTCTCCCCAAGTATATTTTTAATGAATATTGAATAGTGCCTTCATTTCGACCATGAATCTGAAGGGACTATTACTCACAAACTTGAACCTATTTGAAGGAAATGTTTCTTTGAATGACATGAAAAATTAATCCATTTTCATTTGGACTTCACCTAGTATTTTTGTGGTATTGAAAATGTGAGTATAAATTTAGTCATGTTGTCAATATTAGACAATGTATATATTGCTCCACATAAGTGAAATCACAGCCACCCTTCTGAGGTTAGGGATAATTAATTATCCATATGATTATTACAATTGATTGATGGTGACATATTCCTTTTGATTTCCTCTTTCTTTAACAGGAAAAGCTATGAACAATGTGTTTTATCTTTTTCTATGACCCATATTTCTACCATAGATTGTTGTGCTTTATCCTGATGCTGTTTGAATTCTGATATTAATTCTGCTTCCTCAAGAGGGGTTGTTTATAGAAACAGAAAACCAATTGCTGGTAAGGACAATAGAACGGATTAATAACGACACCTTCCTATATCAGTATAATATCTAACTGCTTTATATAAACTCATATTCATATCAACAAGTAAGTATATTCCTCACCTCTCATTAAAAAAAACTTTCTTTTAATTTGCAGTAGACAGAAGTCACTACAGAAAGCCACAACCCTCAAAATTTAGATTATAGCTGATCCTGGGATGCCCAATGCTAATTTAATATCTACATCTAACACTCAGTAAAGTTTTGCTGAAGAGGGGACAGAGAAAGATTGTGACACCAAGAGGAACAAAATGTCTGGTGTGAGACTGTATATACATCAAGAAAGCTTCACATAGGAAATTTTAAAAATCTGGCCACAAAAGGAAAATCTGCACTGTGAAATCACCAGTTGACCTGGCAGTGTGGTTGGATGGATTCTAAAAGGCTCAATAACTGCATGAAGATCTAAAGGCAATTAATGACTACTGAGAGGAAAATTCAGTCTCACTCAGTGACAAGACCCTGTGTGGCTATTTCATAACCATGACATCCCTAAACACATGTATATATGAGCAAGATTGAAGGATCTCAGCAAGATGTGTTTATAAATGGGTGTTGGCCCCATCAGAATACCTGGTATCACTAAAACAAATGACTGCTCATGTTGTACAGATATAGAATAATAGCAATCAATGGTTAGCCATTGCTAGTTGAAAAGCAAAAGTGTATAGCCACCATGGAAATCAGAAAGGTGAATCTTTTGGAACCAAGAAATTGATGTACCTCAACATCGAGGTATATCACTCTTAGGCACATGCCCAAAGGACAACTCATCCTATCTCAGAGACATATACATAACCATATTCATTGCTGCTGTATTCAGAGTAGCGAAGAATTGGAAACAAACGATTTTTCTCAACAGAAGAATAGAAAAAGAAAATGTGCTACATTTGCATAATGTAGATTCCTTTAGATATTAAAAACAAAAAATCATGAAAGTCTCAAGAAATATATGGAACTAGAAAAAAATATTGTGATTGAGGTATCCCAGACACAGAAAGGGATTATGGTATGTAGTCACTAATAAGTGGATATCAGCTACTGATTAATAGTAACTACAGCAAAATCCATATAACGTCAGAGGTTTGAAGTAGAAAATGGACAGGGGGGAAAAAGGGATAGCATTTTTAAAGGGAAATTGCTTTGTAGTTATGGATGTGGAGATATGATTATCAGGAATATAGTTTATTTTAATGCTTCCACCTATTTTTTTTATTGGTTACTTTCTTTATTAACATTTCAAAAGTTATCCCCTTTCCAGGCCTTCACCCCCCAGAAACACCTTATCCTATCTCCTCTCCGTGGCTTCTATGAGGGTGCCCCCCACCTACCCATCCACTCCCACCTTCCCACCCTGGTAATCCCCTAAACTGGGGCATCAAACACCCTCAGGCCCAAGGGCTGCTCCTCTTCCTGATGTCCAACAAAGCCATTCTCTGTCACATATCCAGTCAGAGTCGTGGGTCCCTCCATATGTACACTTTGGTTGGTGGTCCAATCCCTGGAAGTTCCAGGGGGTTCTGGCCACTTGGCGCTGTAGTCTCCCAACCCCATGGGGCTGCAAACCTCCTCAGCTTCTTTAGTCCCTTCTCCAACTCCTCAATCAGGGACTCCCACGCTCAGTCCAATGGCTGGCTGCAAGCATCCACCTCTGTATTTATCAGGCTCTGGCAGAGCCTCTCAGGAGAAAGACATATCCAAGCTTGGGTTTTCCGAGCTTCTGGGCTAATATCCACTTACCAGTGAGTGCATACCATGTGTGTTTTCTTGTGATTGGGTTACCTCACTTAGGATGATATTTTCCAGTTCCACCCATTTGCTTAAGAATTTCATGAATTCATTGTTTTTAATAGCTGAGTAGAATTGCATAGTGTAATATACCACATTTTCTGTATCCATTCCTCTGTTGAAGGACATCTGGGTTCTTTCTAGCTTCTGGCTATTATACATAAGACTGCTATGAATGTAGTAGAGCATGAGTCCTTATTGCATGCTGGGGAATCCTCTGGGTATATGCCCAGGAGTGATATAACAAGATCCTCTGGAAGTGTCATGCCCAGTTTTCTGAGGAACTGCCACACTGCTTTCCAGAATGGTTGTGCCAGCTTGCAATCCCACCAACAGTGGAGGAGTGTTCCTCTTTCTCCACATTCTTGCCAACACCTGCTATCTCTTGAGTTTTTGATCTTAGCCATTCTGATTGGTGTGATGTGAACTCTCAGTGTTGTTTTGATTTGCATTTCTCTAATGACTAAGGATGTTGAACATTTCTTTAGGTGCTTCTCAGCCATTCGATATTCCTCAGGTAAAAATTCTTTGTTTAGCTCTGTACCCCAATTTTTAATAGGGTTATTTGGCTCTCTGGAGTGTAACTTCTTGAGTTCTTTGTATATATTAGATATTAGCCCTCTGTCGGATATAGGGTTGGTAAAGATCTTTTCCCAATTTGTTGGTTCCTGTTTTGTCCGATTGACAGTGTCCTTTGCCTTACAGAAACTTTGTAATTTTATGAGATCCCATTTGTCAATTCTTGATCTTAGAGCATAAGCTATTGATGCTCTGTTTAGGAAATTTTCTCCTGTCCCCATGTGCTCAACGCTCTTCCCCAGTTTCTTTTCTATTAGTTTGAGTGTGTCTGGTTTTATGTGGAGGTCCTTGATCCACTTGGACTTGAGCTTAGTATAAGGAGATAAGAATGGATCGATTTACATTCTTCTGCTTGCTGACCTCCAGTTGGACCAGCACCATTTATTGAAAAGGCTATCTTTCTTCCACTGGATGGTTTTAGCTCCTTTGTCAAAGATCAAGAGACCATAGGCATGTGGGTTCATGTCTGGGTCTTCAGTTCTATTCCATTGATCTACATGCCTGTCACTGTACCATGCAGTTTTTAACACTATTGCTCTGTAGTAGTGCTTGAGGTCTGGGATACTGATTCCCTGAGAAGTTCTTTTACTCTTGAGAATAGTTTTAATTATACTGGGTTTTTTTGTTATTCCAGATGAATTTGAGAATTCCTCTTTCTAACTCTATGAAGAATTGAGCTGGAATTTTGATGGGGATTGCACTGAATCTGTATTGCTTTTGGTAAGATGGCCATTTTTACTATATTAATCCTGCCAATCCATGAGCATGGAAGATTTTTCATCTTCTGAAGTCTACTTCAATTTAGTTCTTCAGAGACTTGAAGTTCTTGTCATACAGATCTTTCACTTGTTTTGTTAGACTCACACCAATTTACTTTATATTGTTTGTGGCTATTGTGAAGGGTGTCATTTCCCTAATTTATTTCTCAGCCTGCTTATCCTTTGAGTACAGGAAGGTTACTGATTTGCTTGAATTGATTTTATATCCTGCCACTTTGCTGAAATTGTTTATCAGCTGCAGGAGTCCTCTAGTGGAGATTTTTGGGTGACCTAAGTATACTGTCATATCTTCTGCAAATAGTGATAGTTTGAATTCTTCTTTCCAATTTGTGTCCCTTTTACTTCCTTATGTTGTCTAATTGCTCTAGCTAGAATTTCAAGTACTATATTGAAAAGATATGGAGAGGATGGACAGCCTTGTCTAGTCCCTGATTTTACTGGGATTGCTTCAAGTTTCTCTACATTTAGTTTGATGTTGGCTACCAGTTTTCTGTAAATTGTGTTTACTATGTTTAGATACAGGCCTTGAATTCCTGATCTTTCCAAGACTTTAAGCATGAAAGGATGCTGAATTTTGTCAAATGTTTTTTCAGAATCTAATGAAATGACCATGTGTTTTTTTCTTTGAGATTGTTTATGTAGCGGATTACATTGATGGGTTTCTGTATATTGAACCATCCCTGCATCCCAGCGAATGAAGCCTACTTGATTGTGGTGAATGATCATTTTGTTGTGTTCTTGGATTCGGTCAGCAAGAATTTTATTGAATATTTTTGCATCGATATTTATAAGAGAAATTGGTCTGAAATTCTCTTCCTTTGCTGGATCTTTGTGTTGTTTTGGTATTAGCGTAATTATAGCTTCATGGAACGAATTGGGTAGTGTTCCTTCTGTTTCTACTTTGTGGAATAGTTTGAAGAGTACTGGTGTTAGATCTTCTTTGGTTTTTTTTGTTGGAAGACTTTCAATAACTACTTCTATTTCTTTAGGGTGTATGGGACTGTTTAGATGGTCTACTTGATCCTGATTTTATTTTGGTGTTTTGTATCTGTCAAGGAAATTATCCATTTCCTCAAGATTTTCTAGTTGTTTTGAATACAGGTTTTTGTAGTAGGATCTGATGATTTTTTGAATTTCCTCAGTTTCTGTTGTTATCTCTCCCTTTTCGTTTCTGATTTTATTAATTTGGATACTATCTCTGTGCCCTCTGGTTAGTCTGGCTAAGGGCTTATCTATCTTGTTGATTTTCTCAAAGAACCAACTCCTCGTTTTGTTGATTCTTTGTATGGTTTTATTTGTTTCTACTTGATTGATTTCAGCCCTGAGTTTGATGATTTCCTGCCTTCTACTCCTCTTGGGTGTATTTGCTTCTTTTTGTTAAAGGGCTTTCAGGTGTGCCATTAAGCTGCTAGTGTCTGCTCTCTCCAGTTTCTTTTTGGAGGCACTCAGGGCTATTAGCACCACTTACATTGTGTCCCGTAATTTAGGGTATGTTGTGCCTTCATTTTCATTAAATTCTCAAAAGTCTTTGATTTCTTTCTTTATTTCTTCCTTGACAAAGGTATCATTGAGTAGAGCATTGTTCAGCTTCCATGTGTATGTGGACTTTCTGGTTTTTTTTGTTGTTGTGGTTGTTGTTGCTATTGAAGACCACCCTTACTCCATACTGATCTGATAGATGCATGGGATTTGTTTGATCTTCTTATATGAGTTGAGGTTTGTTTTGTGATCAATTTTATGGTCAATTTTGGAGAAGGTACCATGAGGTGCTGAGAAGAAGGTATATTCTTTTGCTTTAGGATGAAATGATATCTATATGTGTGTATGTGTGCTAAATCCATTTCGTCCAAAACTTCAATTAGTTTCACTGTGTCCCTGTTTAGTTTCTGTTTTCCTGATTGGTTCATTGTGAAGTGTGCAGTGTTGAAGTCACCCACAATTATTGTGTGAGGTGTAATGTGTGCTTTGATCTTTAGTAAAGTTTCTTTAACGAATGAGGTACCCTTTATTTGGAGCATAGATATTCAGAATAGAGAGTTCTTGGTGGATTTTTCCTTTGACCAGTATGTAGTGTCCTTCCATGTCTTTTTTGATGTCTTTAGGTTGAAAGCCAATTTCATCTGATATTAGAATGGCTACTCCAGCTTGTTCCCTGGGACCATTTCCTTGTAAAATTGTTGTCTACCCTTTTACTCTGAGATAGTGATTGTCTTTGACACCGAGGTGCGTTTCCTGTATGTAGCAAAATGCTGGGTCCTGTTTACGTATTCAGTCTGTTAGTCTATGTCTTTTTATTGGGGAATTGAGTCCATTGATGTTAAGAGATATTAAGGAAAAGTGATTGTTGCTTCCTGTTATTTTTTTATTAGAGGTGGAATTATGTTTGTGTGGCTATCATTATTTTGGGTTTGTTGGAAGATTATTTTCTTGGTTTTTCTAGGGTATAGTTTCCTTTTGTATGTTGTACTATTCCATTTATTATCCTTTGTAGGACTGGTTTGTGGAAAGATATTTTATAAATTTGTTTTGCCATGGAAAATCTTGGTTCCTCCATCTATGTTAATTGAGACTTTTGTGGATATGAGGAATATAGTATTTAAGAGGAAGAATGTGCAGGATTTTGGGAATAAGGGGAAAGACAGCTAAAATTAACAGCCATTTGATTATGGAGGCATAATTAAAGTAAACACATCATATAATATATAAACATATGAAGACAATCTAAATTATACTATCAATTAATGGGCAAGAGAGAGCCTAATAACATATTTCTAGTCATCAAATACCTCCAATTTCTGGATTTAAATGAGTTTTGGCCAAAGGGGTTAACAGAGGAATCTCTATAAAATTTAGGATTTTGTCAAGTTTGTAGGTTGGTCTCCACAAATGGATGGCAAGACCTCATTGCTGAAGAGACCACCTACAGAACTCATTAAACATGGAGAAGATGAGCTATTTCCTGAATGTAGAGACCTTTGCCTCTACATTTTAGTGTCTTTGATATAGGAGGGTACTCAGAATGTTACTGAAACAGAAACGTCTATCCAGGTACAAAATCATTGATCAAAATGATCTCCTTCCTACAAGATATGCCAAGGTAGCTGTGGTACAAAGCATATGAGAGTAACCAACCAATATCTGATTTGACTTATGCCCTATTCCATGATTTACAACCTGTACTCAATACAATTTGAGTGACCAAAATCTTATGTAGATTGCCTGGTGGCTTGGGTAGAAACTAAATACTATTTGGAAAAAATCAACAAATGAACAAAACAAAAACAAAATGAAAGCAACAATAACAAATAAAGAAAAAAAATCTACAAATGTAGTGATAAAATCACTCCTAATGACATTCTGCTATATTTATAGATCAGTGATTGCTCAAATGTGATAGAGAGGGTTTCTCCTGAAGCAAATTGGAACAAATATAGAGACTCATACCCAAATATTATGCAGAGAACCAGAGGACTTTGAATACTAAGCCCTAAATAGGATGTATCCAACAATTTTCTCCCTCCCATCACGCCTTAGGAAAACTTGTGGAAAAAAAGAGTATTAGAGGGCCTGGAGAGATGGCTCAGTGGTTAAGAGCATTGGCTGCTCTTCCGAAGGTCCTGAGTTCAAATCCCAGCAACCACATGGTGGCTCACAACCATCCATAAAGAGATTTGATGCCCTCTTCTGGAGTGTCTGACGACAGTTACAATGTACTTGCATATAATAAATAAATAAATCTTTTAAAAAAAAGAGTATTAGAGCAATATGGGACACCAAGGAAACCAAGTCTTCTGAATCAACATGATCAATGACCATATGAACTCACAGATACTGGCCAGCATGCACATGGCAGTTACAAGTCTCTATATACTAGGTCTTCTGCATACATATTATGTTTTCCAGTTTAGTGTTTTTATGAGATTCCTGGTTGTGAGAATAAGCAGTCTTTGATTTCTGTGCCTTCTCCTGACTCTTTTCCTTCTATTTGTCTATTTTGTCTAATTACAATATATTAAGTTTTATTTTATCTTACCTTACCAAATTTATATTATTACCTTGTAGATGCCTGTCTGTTTTCTAATGAGAAACTGAAAATGATGGGATTCATATGGTGGGGGAGTGGAAAGGAACTGAAAGAGGTAGAGGTAGTGAAAATGTCAACCAGGTTATATTATGTGAGGAATAAAATCTACTTTCCATAACAAGAAAACAATACATAAGTATGAGTATGAGCATGTGGAAACAATGATTAAAGAAGACAAGGCCATTGATTTGAGGGGTGGGGGTTATGAGTTAAGTTGCAGTGGGAGAAGGGAGCTGATATAAATGCACTACTTATACATAAAATTTTCAAAATACAGAAAAGACATGTTTGTCTGAAATGATAAAGCAAAATTTAAAAGAAGTAAGAATAAACAGAAACAGCAATCTGTCTGAGAGCTTTTATTGTTTTATGAATTTTATCATTCTGAATGTAACATGAGTAGTGGTGCTTTTCAATAATTCAGTATTTCAAAACTATATTTCAGCCTCAGGTGAAGATGAATCAGGGAGAATGTGACATATTCAGGATAGTACAGTACTTTGAGGCTGCTTTGTTTGCATTTTTGATTATATGAAATCCAAATGTACCCACACTGTGACTAAACATGTATAAAATCTATTAATATATTGAATATAGTTTAATGATAATGAATATGTTGTGATTGTTGATCTTAAAGAATATCGGAATGGGCATAAAAAGTACTTTGATTTTTCAACTGTTAGATACAAATGTATAGAAAGTACAGGGACTCATGTTTTTGTTCACTGCTTCATTTCTGAAATCATCATGCTAATATATGAATATCTACTATGTTATACTCTAGAACTTCCAGATTTCCACTCTGTTAACTCTCTATCCCATTCCCCTTCCCCCCTGCTTCTATTTGGAAGCTGCCTCACCCATATACCACTCCCTCCTCAATGCACTGTCATTCCCCTATGCTGGGGCATTGAGCCTCCACAGGACCAACACCCTCTCCTTCCATTTATGCCAGATAAGGCAGTCTTCTGCTATATAAGCAGCTGGAGCCATGGGTCCCTTCAGTACTCTTTGGTTGGTGGTTTAGTCTGGGGGTGTTCTGGGGCATCTGGTTGGTTGATAATATTCTTCCTACGGGCTTGCAAACCCCTTCAGTTTCTTCAGTTCTTCTCCTAACTCCTCCATCGTGGTCCCTGTGCTCATTTCCATAGCTGGCTGTATGCATCCACATCTGCATTCCCATCTGTATTTGTCAGGTTCTGGCCAAACCTCTCAGGGAAGAACCACACCAGGCTCATGTCAGCAAGCACTTGGCATCAGCAATAGTGTCTGGGTTTGGTGTCTACAGATGGGATGGATCCCTAGGTGGGGAAATCTCTGAATGGCCTTTCATTCAGTATCTGCTCCACTCTTTGTCCCTACATTTCCTTTAGAAAGGAACAATTCTGAGTTAATATTTTTGAGATGGGTGGGTGGCCCCATTCCCCAACCAGGACCATGCCTAACCTCAGGGTATGGTCTCTATAGGTTCTCTCTCCTTTTGTTAGGTATTTCAGCTAATGCCATCCCCGTTGTGTTCTGGGATCCTCTTGCTTTCCTGATATCTGGGACTTTCTAGTAAAGCCCCACTCTTAAGGCTCAGAGGTAATCCCAGAAGAGGAGTGAGAAGGTTGTAAGATTCAGAAGACCAAGACAGCTAATGTGAGAAAATCCCTTCTACTAAACACACACACACACACACACACACACACACGTACACACACACACACACAAAACCAACCAACCAAACAAACAAACAAATAAAACAACCAAATAAAAACAAGAACAAACAAACAGGGGAAAAAAGGACACAAATTGAGGAGAGGGTCAATGTAGAAGAAGTTAGGGATGCGATTATGATCAAGACACCACTCCTGATATATACCCAAAAGATGTCCCACTATACCACAGAGAACTTGCTCTACTATGTTCATAGCAGCATAATTTTAATAGCCAGGGAGTGGAAACAACTAAGTTGTCCTTCACCTGAAGAATAAAGAAAATATGACATATCTAAACAATTAAATAATATTCGGTAAATAAAACAAAGACATCATGAATTTTACAGGCAAATGTATGGAACATGAGAATAACATACTTACTAAGGAAACCCAGAGCCAGAAAGACAAGTATGGTATGAACGCACTTTTAAGTGGACATTAATCATAATCTGAGGGACAACTATATTAAAATCCACACACCCAAGAAACTGGGTAATAAGAAGGTCCCAAGGGAGGATAACCAAATCTCACTCATAAGGAGAAACTAAACAGCTATTGGAGGTGGATGGAGAGAAGGAACTGGGAAGGAAGGAAGGTGAGGTGGAAAACAATGGAGATGGTTATCACGTATGGAGAGTGACAGGGCAAGAGAGGACTAGGAGTGAGAATGGAAAACGACAGGTAGGGGCATCTCTGGTGACTAGCAGGATGCCTAGGGCTGGAGTGGATCTGGGGAGTATAAGGGTGTGACTCTAACTTATATTCCTGTCAGAGAGGAATATAGAGACCTAATTGGCCAACTCCTGAAGTCAGGCAGGACTTCCAGAGGAGGGAGAGGGGCTTCAATCCACCCAAAAAACCTTCAACTCAAAGTTTGTTTTGCCTACAAAATTTGCAGGGATAATATGGAGCAGAGACTGAAGGAATAGTCATCCAATGACTGAACAACTTGAGACCCATCCTACGTAAGAGAGCCAACACCTGACACTATTAATGACACTCTGCAGTGCTTGCAGACAGGAACCTAGCAGTACTGACTGCCTCCTGAGAGGCTTCATCCAGCCATGGATGGAGTCAGAAACAGAGACCTATAGCCAAAAAAATCAGGCAAAGCCCAGAAGTTATGTGGAAGAGTGGGGGATAGTTGGAGGGGTCAAGGACACCACAAAAACAACCATAGTGTCAACTAACATGGTACCATTGGGGCTCACATAGCCTGGGTTATCACCAAGAAATTATGCAGGAGCTGGACCTAGACAAGTTCCCTAACAAGTAGAGAGGGAGTGAGGGTGGGGTGGGGAGTTTCTCAAATTCTCTGTTTCCTGTCATTGGATTCTCATCCTTACTACTTAGACCTCAGTGGGAGGAGATTCCTAGACCTGCTGGGACAAGATGCCCCAGAGTTGGGGTGGAACAGAAAGGAGATTTCCCTTCTCTCAGGAGAAGGGGAGAGGGTAACAGGGGAAGAGATCTGTAAAGGTGAGACTAGGAGAGAGACTAAGAGAGGAGGAATGGGGGTGTAACCAAGATATGAAGTGAATTAAAAGAAGAGTTTAACAAATAAAACAAAACTAATAAAACAGTAATTTTCTTGATGTATAATAACAGATTTTAAAAAAATGACACAATCTAGGTAAGAATGTTAAAAGGAAAATAAAATTACATTGTATAGCTTCTGGCTTGCAAGAAAAAACAAACAAACAAAAGAAGAACAACACAAACCCCTTTCTTTACATTTAATGCTGGCAAGCCAGAATCCAAATAACTCCACCATAAATTATCCAAGAGTTTGTGTTTTTTAAAGCATAATTTCTTAGGACTACTAATTGCCTATAGAACAGAAACAAGACACCAAAGTAAAAAATCCCTAGGGACTTTAAATCTATCAGATTCATGTTAGAGTATTTTTTTTTATGAAATGAGTTTCCCATAAACAGATACTTGGGTTATCTAAATATCCACTGCACTGAGGACAATTAAGTACTCAGTGGCTTTTTTCTTAATAACCAACATAATAAACAAAACTGATGTGAAAAGCAGACAATTTTAAAGTCAAACTCTTTTTACTCTGAGCTCCTTATTTTGTTTCTCTCTGGATTTAAGTAGCAATATCTGCTCGTGACTGGCTGAACTCATTTATCAGGGTCACCAGATTTTCTAATAAATAGTTCCCTGCTCTGCATTTTCATTCTCCATTCCTTTAAGGTGCTTTAAATGTTTAACTATTTTTACTCCACTACAAAAACATAAATAAAATTTACCACTGCCACTAACAGGCCACTTATCAAGGAAGTAATATTATAAGAATTGTTGGCTTTAGTCTATAGATTCAGAAACGGTCAACACATGTAAGCCAATAAATATAATAAAACTGATGAATCGGCAGAAAAAATATGATTTACCAACTGGAGACCGAAATGAACTTTTGAGAAAATACAGTATCCATTCAGGACCAAAGGCCTAGAAAGCAGGACTGAAAAAAGATATACCTCAACTTACCAGTCTTTTTAATCTTGGATTTCTCTCTTTAAAATACATTTTGCTGAAACTAAATATTAAATATTGTGTCTCAGACCTATATCTTAAAGTAACTTACTTACTATTCCCATTATACATAGAAATTCCTCTTCCTTTTCTTATGTATATTATTCTTAATAAAGTATGATAAGATTCACTTCACACATTATATATGCCTGATGGCACCTCAATATCTGGGGGATCTTGGCCCTGAATATGCTTACTAGTTCAAAAGATGTATGCATCTGAATGTTTAAAATGCTGCTAGACAAGTTCCATCAAGTCTGGAATGGAGTCCAGACTTTATTGAATAGTTAATCTTTAAGATTTCTGATAACTTGGTCACTAACAAAACTCTCAAAGTTTCTTTCAATCATTATGTTTTCTAAGCATAATGCAATGGGTCATCTTGACATGTCAGTCATATGCAATTTCCTCTTCAGTTATTCTCATTGTGATATTCTCTGCCTCTTTTCTCATGATTGTTTACTTCATTTTATTTGCAATTATAACTTGGGATATAAAAGAGAGATAGTAATACCTTACCTTTTGATATATATGTATTTATTCATATGTAATTTTGTTTCAGATATATGACAACTGAGTACAGTTTAACTAATTGATATCTCAGTAAGTCTCTACCATTTGATTTTCTTCACAACCTTTATTAATCAAATCAAAAATCTCTTTTCAGGTGAGTTAAACTATTCAGAAAATATGCATTTCTATATTTAGACTTACCATATATCCTTAGCATCACACACTATGTGAAACAGGGCTCTTCCCCTTCAAAGGGATAAATCTTTTGTTCTTCTATATCATTAGCAAGTTTGTTCATTTGTAAAACTTGCAAATTACTCAAAAGCAGAATTCCAGTAGACCTTCAATGTTGTTTTTAAAATATAAAGGTATTTAAACATGTAAAATGTGTACTATATTTTGGTTGAATCAACTGTTTTGTTAAATGTATGTCGTTTAAATTATACATAAATGGTGCCAAACACTTCCCTAAAGCACATAAATCAAATATGACAAGTGATGTTCAGCATAAGGATAGAAAAAGAAAAATGACTGATGAGAGCCTCTTCTCCCCAAGTTATGCATCAGTAGATCACTGGATGAATCAACAGTGCTTGTCTGTGGACACCTGCAAACCTTGATCAGTTCACAGTCTATATGGTATCACTTGTGCTTCACTTGTCTCTAAGTCACAAGGAAAACCATGACTGAACAGCACTGAAATACTCTGCTTGTGTAGAAATATCACTACTTGGGAGTTACATTGTTCCAAGCATAAACCAAAGTCCAATATCTGAATCAGAGAACTAAGTAATTTGACTATTCTTCTATGTCTTCAGATTCATATTACAAAACAATAGAAAATGTTATAATTATTCCCCAACATTTCTCTGTGGTAATGGCTGCATTGAACATTATGTTAATCGTAGTCTGAGATCTTCTTGGTGCTTCCTTTTAGTAAAGACAATGAAACTGTGCAACTAGAAATCAGCAGAAGATGACTATATATATATATATATATATATATATACCAGTAGCAAATAGATGCTCCTCTTAATGATTTCTCTAGACACAATGTCTCTGTAATCCTCACAAATTTTTAATAAGCACAACTATTCATCAAGGATGAAATAATGTTCTGAAAACTTTAAAAATTGTCAAGAATGAAACTATCACAAAGCAAGAGACTGAATTTTCATAGCTGTGTTGTCCTTTACAAAGTTCCTACCTGTTTGTTCAATCCCTGGAGCAACCACTTTCAGCAAGTGTCTGATATTTAACTGATTCCTATTTGCTACAGATGGCCCCATTTGACTCCTCTTTAAATGCAGAAATAAAATGGTAGAAAGCAGACAGCTTATTGAAGAAATAAGCCTACGACACTTGATTGAATTCAAGAGATTTTTAAAAGCCTTGTCAATAATATTCTTCCCTTTCCCTCTTCTCACACGTGTATATTCCATATTTACAAAGGCATTTATAAAAAATTAATGTGGAATACTTAGCATCAGTATGATTATACAGAAGGCTTAAACTAATGCAAGCATACAATAAAATGCCACAAATACAGAATAAAAAAATGAAAAAAACAAACACAAAAAAAGGAATTCCTGAATTTTAACCTAAATTGAATTCAGTGGTACTCACAGAAAAAACAAACAAACAAACAAACAAACAAACAAAACAACCCTGCTTTATAGGTGAAAGCGGGGAGGCAGGCTGCACCATAAGATCAGTCCTTTCAGGTTACAATAGTTTATGATGCTCATCTGCATTTTAATCTGATACAAAGGATTTATTCCTGATGTGTATCAAGAAAGCCTATTTCCAGCACTTGGAAACACATCAGATTTTATAGCCAATCAAGTGAAATGTGTTCAACATTTTTACTTCTTGTTTCTTCCTCATGAGTATATAATATCACATGGAAAGAGGTGTCAGCAGTTTTGTTGGAAGTTCTGCACAACCTTCCAGAATAAGGATGAGGAATGATTTCATACTCAAAGTTTATTTTCATTACACATAAGACCACTTTTAAAATAAGTTGCACATTTTGTAACACAGAGTATAGTTGGATGAAATGGGAATTTTCTGCCATGTATCTGAACTTCTTAATTGAATAAGGGATCCTAACATCATTTTCTACTATCTGGAAAGAAATCATACATGAGAGATGGCATTTCCATTTTACATTTCAAAGTATATTAGTAATTTACTTTCAAAATTTTTGACTATTAATAGTCAAACAACATCTTAATACTGAATAATAATGGTTTATTAAAAATTAAAAATTCAGGAGACTTCAATAATGGAAACATAATCATGGAAACATAAACCAAACAGAGACACAGTGAAACTAAGAGAAGTTATGGACTAAATGGATTTAAGAGATATCTATACAACACTTCATCCTAAAACAAAAGAATATACCTTCTTCTCAGCACCTTATGGTACCTTCTCCAAAATTGCCCAAATAATCGATCACAAAACAGACTTCAACAGATATAAGAAGATTGAAATAATCTTCCTACCAGATCATTATGGACTAAGGCTGGTCTTCAATAGCAACAAAAACAACAGAGAGCCCACATACACATGGAAGCTAAACAACACTCTACTCAGTGATAAATTAGCCAAGAAAGAAATTAAATACTTTTTTTTAGAATTTAATGAAAATGAAGGTAAAAATACCCAAATTTATGGGACAAAATTAAAGTAGTGCTGAGCGGAAAACTCATAGCAATGTGTGCCTCCAAAATAAAACTGGAGAAAGAACTACATACTTTACAGTACAGTTGAAAGCTCTAGAACAAAAAGAAACAAATAGACCCAAGAGGAGAAGACAGCAAGAAATTATCAAACTCAGGGCTGAAATAAACCATGAAGAATAAAACATAACTATACAAAGAATCTACAAAACCAGGAGCTCATTCTTTGAGAAAATCAACAAGATATATAAACCCTTAGCCAGACTAACCAGAAGTCACAGAGACAATATCCAAGTTAACAAAATCAGAAATGAAAAGGGAGCTATAACAACAGAAAATGAGGAAATGCAAAAATCATCAGATCCTACTTCAAAAGCCTATATACACTCAGCAAAGTTGGAAAATATAGATGAAAAGGATAATTATCTAGACAGATTCCAAATATTAAAGTTAAATCAGGATCAGATAAACAATCTGAACAGTCCCAAAACCCCTAAAGAAATAGAAGCAGCCATTAATAGTCTCCCAAACAATAAATGCCCAGTACCAAAGATTTTAATGCAGATTTCTATCAGACCTTCAAAGAAGAGCTAACACCAATACTCTTCAAATTATTCCACAAAGTAGAAACAAAAGGAACACTACTAAATTCATTCTATGAAGCCTCAGTTACACTGATACCAAAATATCACAAAGACACAACAAAGAAAGAAAACTTCAGAACAAGTTCCCTTATGAATATAAATGCAAAACTACTAAATAAAATTCTCAAAAACTGAGTCCAAGAACACATCAAAACAATCATTCACTAGGATCAAGTAAGCATCATCCCAATGATGCAAGGATGGTTCAATATAAGGAAATCCATCAACATAATCCACTACATAAAAATCTTAAAGAAAAAATACTACATAATCATTTCATTAGATGCGGAGAAAACTTTTGACAAAATTCAACATCACTTCATGTTAAAAGTTTTGGAAAGATAAGAAATCTGAGGCCCATACTTAAAAATAGTAAAATCAATATACAGCAAACCAGTGGCCAACATCAAACTAAATGGAGAGAAACTTGAAGCAATCCCACTAAAACCAGAAACTAGACAAGGCTGCCCTCTCTCTCCCTATCTATCCAATATAATGTTCAAGTTATAACTAGAGCAATTAGACAACAAAAGGAGGTCAAAGGGATTCAAATTGGTGAGGAAAAAGTTAAACTATCACTCTTTGCAAATGATATGATAGTATACTAAAGTGACCCCAAAAATTCCACCAGAGAACTCCTATAGCTGATAAACAACATCACCAAAGTGACTGAATATAAAATTTATTCAAACAAATCAATAGCATCCCTCTACTCAAAGGATAAAGAAGCTGAGAAAGAAATTAGGAAAACAGTACCCTTCAAAATAGTCACAAACAATATAAAGTATAATGGTGTGACTCTAACCAAACAAGTGAAAGAGCTGTATGAGAAGAACTTCAAGTCTCTGAAGAAAGAAATTGAGGAAGATCTCAGATGATGGAAAGCTCTCCCATGCTCATGGATAGGCAGGAATAATAGTAAAAATATCTATCTTCCAAAAGAAATCTACAGATTCAATGCAATCCCCATCAAAATTCCAACTCAGTTCTTCTTAGACTTAGAAAGAGCAATTCTCAAATTTAATTGAAATTATAGAAATCCCAGGATAGCGAAAACTATTCTCAACAATAAAAGAACATCTGGGGAATTGCATGCCTGAACTCAAGCTGTACTCAAAGCAACAGTGAGAAAAACTGCATGGTATTGGTACAGTGACAGGCATGTAGATCAGTAGAATAGAATAGAAGACCCAGAAATGAACCTACACACCTACGGTCACTTGATATTTGAAAGGAGCTAAAACAACCCAGTGGAAAAAAGACAGCATTTACAAAAAATGGTACTGGTTCACCTGGTGGTCAACATGTAGAAGAATGTAAATTGATCCATTCTTATCTCCCTGTACAAAGCTCAAGTCCATTTGGAACAAGGACCTCCACATAAAACCAGATAAACTGAATCTAATAGAAGCAAAAGTGGGGGAACGTCTCCAACAAATGGGCACATGGGAAAATTCTTGAAAAGAAACCCAATGGCTTATTCTCTAAGATCAAGAATTGACAAATGGGACCTCATAAATTGCAATGCTTCTGTAAGGCAATGAACACTGTTGATCAAACAGAATGCCAACCAACAGATTGGGAAAAGATCTTAACAATCCTATATCTGATAGAGGGCTAATATCCAATAAAGTCAAAGAACTCAATAAGTTAGACTACAGAGAAACAAATAACACTATTAAAAATGGGAAACAGATCTAAACAGAGAATTCTCAACTAGGGAAACTGGGAGAGTTGAGAAACTCCTAAAAAAAAAAAAAAGAAGTGTTCAATATCCTTAGTAATCTGAGAAATTCAAATCAATACAACCCTGAGATTCTACCTCACACAAGTCGGAATGGCTAAGATCAAAACCTCAGATGACAGCAGATGCTGGCAAGGATGTGGAGAAAGAAGAACACTCCTCCATTGCTGGTGGGATTGAAAGCTCATACAACCACTCTGGAAATCAGTCTGGCGGTTCCTCAGAAAATTGGACATAGTACTACCTGAGGCCTCAGCTATACCACTCCTATACCCAGAAGATGCTCCAACATATAATAGGGACACATGCTCCACTATGTTCATAGCAGCCTATTTATAATAACCAGAACCTGGAAACAACCCTGATGCCCCACAACAGAGGAATGGATACAGAAAATGTGGTACACTTACAAAATGGAATACTACTCAGCTATTAAAAACAATGACTTCTTGAAATTTGCAGGCAAATGGATGGAACTTGAAAATATCATCCTGAGTGAGGTTACTCAGTCACAAAGGTACAAACACAATATTTATTCTCTGATAAGATATTTGTCAAAAAGTTCAGAATACCCAAGATTCAATTCATAGACCTTATGTGGATGCTTCACTGCTTCTTAGAAGGGTGAACAAAATACTCACAGGATAAAATATGGAGACAAAGTGTGGAGCAGAGACTGAAAGAAAGGCTATCCAGAGACTACCCCACTTGGGGACCCATCCCTTATATAGTGGCCAAACCTTGACATTATTGTGGATGCAGGGAAGTGCTTAATGATAGAAGCCTGAAATGGCTGTCTCCTGAGAGGATCTTCCAGAGCCTGACAAATACAGAGGAGGATGCTTGCAGCCAACCATTGGACTGAGCTCAGGTGTCCTGACAGAAGAGTTGGAGAAAGGACTGAAGGAGCTGAGGGGTTTTGCAGCTCCAAGGAGGGAACAACAGTGTCAACAGGCCAGACACCCCTGGAACTCCCAGGAACTGAACCACTAACTGAAGAATACACATGGAGCAGCCCATATCACTGTCCACATATGTGGCAGAGGATGGCTTTCTTGGACATCAATGGGAGGAGGGACCCTTGGACCTGTATTTGTTCAATGTCCCAGTGTATGGGAATGCCAGGGCTGGAGGATGATAGTGGCTGGGTGGGGGAGCACCCTCATAGAGGCAGGGGCGAGGGTATGGGATAGTGGGTTTACAAAGGAGAGACTTGGAAAGGGGAAAGCATTTGATGTGTAAATTAAGAGAATTTCCAATAAAAAATAATACAAAAAAACTAAAACTAAAACCAAAAAAAAAGTAGTTACACTATCTAAGGTAAGATGAAGTGCAATATGGATTATCAAAGATATGTTGTGCCTATACGTGTATGTTCATTAAGTGTTGACATTTCTTTGTAAAAAAAAATAAAATAAAACTTCACATCAAAATTCATATTAAATTTGTTAATAGAATAATACTTTTTCTATACTTTGTAGACTAACTGAATGACAAGAGAATTCAAAAAAACAAACAAAACATCCACATAGAAATATCAACAATGTTTCAAACTAATTATAAACAAGTGAAAATATTACTTATTATGCTAAATAGTGTGTTTTTACAAAGTTACATTAAAAATAACCCATAATAATCTACAATATTTCTGCCAGGGCATAAAATATGTCTTAAGCACCTTGTAGTTAAGTATTTAAAGATCAAATCACTGCACATGCCCACTATCATGTTACCTTTTAAAAAATTAACCATACAATGATATTAATTTATTGTGCAATTCAAAAAATTACATTAATCTTTAAGCAATTCATATTTATATGGTTGCCATTTCACAAATGAGAATTCATTATATCAACCTTGTTTTCTCAATGAAATAGTGCTCAACCCTATTTAAGGACAGAAAGGTTGTGATCAACGAATTAATAACATTTATCTTCCTGAACTAAACTGTATAATCCTTTCATAAATAACTGCACACTGAGAAATGAAATTTCATTTCCCTTATAGCCACCAAGGCAAAAGGAGACTTCAGTTATGAGCAGAAAGAAGCTTAGGCAGATGACCGAAAATTAATACAGCCATCTGCCATGAAAGGCCTGAAAGCAGAGCTCATTAGAGGTTGAATAAGAAAATCCTTAATCTAATATGGGTTTCATTTTCACACAAATTCTAACATAGGAAGTTTTGTACAAAGTTGTCATGCTGGAACCTAACTCCCTGATTTTCCAGAGAGCATCTTTGGATTTCCTGATTTTGTCTCCATTCATTACACTACTGAAATTCAGTAACTCAATAAAACACACACACACACACACACACACACACACACACACACACACACACACAAAAACCACAAGAAGAAAGAAAACAGAAACAGGAAAATGAATGCACACAGAGAAATATGAAAATATGTATTCCAGTTTGTGTTGTGTTATTCCTGGTCATTGGGCATTCCCAAGAGTGTGACTGATATACCTAGTAACATACTACTGAAGAAACCTAACTTTCTCATTTACAGTAAGTGTTAGTTGCAAACAGCTTCATGGTTAGGAGGATACACCATGTCAACTTTTGCATCTAGGATGTGAAGTTGTTAATCCTACGTCCTATGGTGTATCTGTGGAATAGGCTAACCTTTTAACATTTTCAAGAGTAAATAGACCTAATGTCTCTGTTGTAGTCAGGCTTCCCATTGCTGTGGAGACACCATGACCAAGGAAACTCTTACAAAGGACAACATTTAATTTGGTATTCTATATGTATGATAAGAATATCATCACTGAATTATATGTATTTTAAATCCAAAATTTAAATCCAAAGTCCAAAATTTAATAATGATTAAGGCTTTCCATTAAGAAAAAAAGCTCATTCAGGTTTTTAAACAGTGAGGAAATATAAAGTAATATTATAAATTACAGAACATAGGAACAATGCATATAAAGGAATAAAAAATTATCTCAGAAATTTGATTTATAAAAATGTTCAATATAAGCCAGGCAGTGGTGGCGCATGCCTTTAATCCCAGCACTTGGGAGGCAGAGGCAGGCAAATTTCTGAATTCAAGGCCAGCCTGGTCTATAAAGTAAGTTCGAGGACAGCCAGGCCTACGCAGAGAAACCTGTCTCAAAAAAAAAAAAAAACTAAAAAAAAAATCTTCAATATATTTTTATATCTAATTGTTCCACATTATATTTTCAAGTATGTATAATGTAAATGTTATTGAGTCTGAGAGGACCTTAGTAATAAAAATAAAATTTCTAGATGCTACTGCTATGCAATTTGAATAACAATTGCCTCTATTTATGTCTTATGGGACTTACATAGATGCAACTGTAAAAATTATTTTCCTTAATAACTTTTACTTATTTGATTATATGATATTTTAAAAAGTTTCTTACATCTTCCGAGGATAGAAGTAATATACATATTATTTAGATATAACTTAGAGAACATGACATATTCAATACATAATTATTCATTTCATTGGAATGTAAAGGTATACAACAACCTCAGGATTGAATACAGGTGTACACACAAATATGTATCCCTTTAAAATTTCATAACTCCACTCTTCATGCATTCAAAACTAAAGCATAAGCAAACAGTAACTTTCATAAATTAAAAATGACTCCTAGTTCTCCACAAATGTGGGACAACTTATTCTTCAAGATTTCAGACAAGATAATTTTCTTTCTAATTAAATAGGTAAGATCACCAGAAATGTTTTTGTCATAGGAATACTATTTTATCCATATGTAATTATTTATACACCTGTTATCATGGTAACCATTAAAGCTATCAAAAACTCATTCTTTTAAAACTTTCTAATTTTCACTATTTAATTAATAAAGCTAACGCTTCACCCTGGTAAATCTATAAACACTTCACAGTAAAGCTTCTCTTAACTTTCTGCTTTCCTTGGTGATATTCATATGTAGTCATATTTTATATGTATCAGGTGAGTAATTGAAACATTTCTAGATTTGGGGCTATTTTGAGGAGCCTATTTCTTCAGTTGACTTAAGTTTCTATTTGTATAATCTAAATATGTAAGTCATTTGCTGTCCAACACTCATTACTTTGAAAGTAATATATGTATACATACATATATACATACATACATGTGTGTGTGTGTGTGTGTGTGTGTGTGTGTGTGTGTGTGTGTTTCATTAAATGTATCCACCTAGGAAAATGGAAAATGTTTAGTACATTTATATGTGTTAACCATCTGCAGCAACTCACTGTGAATGAAAAACTACAGCACTCTGTCTCTAGCAAACAGCAGAATAACATGGACAAACTACATCCACTTTAATCTCATGTTTTGCAATTCATGTGATTGACAGGATATTTAACACCACAGTTTTTGGCTATGAGACTATTCACATGTGACAACTGTATAGTAAATATACACTGCATATATATGCATATATATATGCATGCATGTGTGTATACATGTATATATATATGCATATACTCATGTATTTATGAATTACTGGTATTTTTACAAAATAATGACACTTCAACTGTAAAACGTATGAGTTTGTTTGGTATCATCTAAATGCTACATTACATGAATATTTGTAAAATAACAACAAATTAAACACACTTCCATTCTAGTCTGCCAATCCTTTGTAAAATAGAAATGAACTACACAAATACAAGACATTTGAGATATCATTTGACTTGTACAAGTCTCCTCATGAGCTAGAGCAGACAGTGAACATCTTGCTCTGTTGATTGAGTTTCATAGCGCTAGTCTGTGTTGACTTACCCAGAAACACAGCTGTGTCTGTTACCTCTGAATGCTCACCTTAAAATGATGCTTTTTAATCGTCAATATTCTCATTGGAATTCAGTGTTACTTGATAAAAGCAAACAACTACTAGGGTTGCTAGTTATAAAAAGTGCACATTACCATACAGAAAATAAATGTTTTGGAACAGGATGTCTGCATACTAGGAGACTACCTAACACATGGCTTCTATGCAAATTTCTTTGTAAATAAATGGGACCCTGTCTACATGGAAGATCTTGCATTTTTCTTACATTAAAATAGAATCATCAGTATTTGGATATTCAGTAGATTTTTAACATGTATCAATAGCAAACCCAATAGTTTGCATTCTTCTGATAGATGATGACACTTACCTTCTCAAATTTAGTAAGAATGTGATACATTACAACTAAAATATATTGAATCTTTAAATAACTAGACCGTAAAGAAAAAGATTTATAAAAGGACACCATATACATTCTGTTATCAATGGAATTGTATGCCCTTGAGCTGTTCATTTCTTTAATGATTTTTTTCAGTGCTGAGGGATTAAGCATAGTACCTTTTCAATGATCGGTCAGCACGAGTACTGAGTTAGAGTTCTGCAATTAATTTTTTTAATAAAAACTGGAACTAACTTTTCTTTTTTTAAAAAAAAAATATATATATATATATATATTCTTTGTTTAGTTTACATTGCAAATGATTTCCCCTTTCCAGGTTCCCCCCTCCCCGAAAGTCCGATAATCCCTCTTCCCTCCCCCTGTTCCCCAGTCAACTCATTCCCACTTCTTAACTTTTCAATTAAGTTTTATCCTGAGGGACCTCCAGACTGTTTCCAGAGGGGTTGGAAGAGCTTGCAATCCCACCAGCAGTAGAGGAGTGTTCCTCTTTCTCCACATCCTCACCAACACCTGCTGTCTCCTGAGTATTTGATCTAGCCATTCTGACTGGCGTGAGATGGAATCTCAGGGTTGTTTTGATTTGCATTTCCCTAATGACTAAGAATGTTGAACATTTCTTTAGGTACTTCTCAGCCATTCAATATTACTCAGGTAAAAATTCTTTGTTTAGCTCTGCACCCCATTTTTAATAGGGTTATTTGGCTCTCTGGAGTCTAACTTATTGAGTTCTTTGTATATATTGGATATTAGCCCTCTGTCAGATGTAGGGTTGGTAAAGATCTTTTCCCAATTTGTTGGTTGCCATTTTGTCCTTTGTCTTACAGAAATTTTGTAATTTTATGAGGTCCCATTTGTCAATACTTGATCTTAAAGCATAAGCTATTGGTGTTCTCCTGGAGGACCCTGCTATAGCACTAACGGGCATCTACCCATAGGATTCCCCAGCATGTAATAAGAACACACCCAGATGTCCCTCAACGGAGGAATGGATTCAGAAGATGTGGTATATTTACACAATGGAATACTACTCTGCAATTAAAAACAATGAATTCACGAAATTCCTAGGCAAATGGTCAGAACTTGAAAATATCATCCTTAGTGAGGTAACCCAATCACAAAAGATCACACATGGTATGAAGTCACTGATAAGGGGATATTGACCCAGAATCTCAGAATACCCTAGACACAATCAGCATATCAATAGATTTCTAAAAAGATGGAAGGAGAGACCCCTGGTCCTGGAAAGACTGGATGTAGGGGAACGCCAGGACAGAGTAATGAGAGGGGGTTGAACGGAGAAAAGAGGGAGGGAAGGGGGCTTATGGGACTTTCGGGGAGGGAGGAAACGGGAAAGGGGAAGTGATTTGGAATGTAAATTAAAAAAATAAAATAAAATTAAATTAAAAAAAAAATAAAATACTATAGCTAAAAAAAAAAAAAAAAAAAAAAGAACACATGCTGTACTATGTTCATAGAAGCTCTATTTATAATAGCCAGAAACTGGAAAGAACCCAGATGTACTTCAACGGAGGAATGGATACAGAAAATGTGGTATATTTACACAATGGAATATTACTCAGCTATTATAAACAATGAATTCATGAAATTCATAGGCAAATGGGTGGAATTTCAAAATATCATCCTAGGTGAGGTAACCCAATCACAAAAGAAAACACATGGTATGCACTCACTGATAAGCGGATATTAGTCCAGAACCTCAAAATACCCAAGACACAATTGACATGTCAAATGATGCCCAAGAAGAAAGAAGGAGAGGACCCTGGTCTGGAAAGGGCTCAATGCAGTAGTGTAGTGGAATATCAGGACAGGGAACCAGGAGGAGTTTGATTGGGGATCAGGGGGAGGGGAGATGACTTATGGGACTTTCAGGGATGTGTGAACGAGGAAAGGGGAAATCATTTTAAATGTAAATAAAGAATATATCTAAGAAACAACAACAACAAAAAAAACCAAATAAAAGAAGAGTTTTAACCTTACACTTATGTGCAGCCTTATTTATAATAGCCAGAAGCTGGTAAGAACCCAGATGTCCCTCAACAGAGGAATGGATTCAGAAGATGTGATATATTTACACAATGGAATACTACTCTGCAATTAAAAACAATGAATTCATGAAATTCCTAGGCAAATGGTCAGAACTTGAAAATATCATCCTTAGTGAGGTAACCCAATCACAAAAGAACACACATGGTATGCAGTCACTGATAAGGGGATATTAACCCAGAATCTTGGAATACCCTAGACACAATTCACATATCAATAGATTTCTAAGAAGATGGAAGGAGAGACCCCTGGTCCTGGAAAGACTGGATGTAGAGGAATACCAGGACAGAGAAGCGAGAAGGGTTGAATGGGGAAAAGAGGGGGGTTATGGGACTTTTGGGGAGGGAGGAAACAGGAAAGGGGAAATCATTTGGAATGTAAATAAAAAAACAGAAAATTAAAAAAAAAAAGAAATGTGTGGAAGAGGTGCTTGCTACAGTACACATGTTGCAGTCAGAGAAATACCTGAAGGACTGGATCTCTTCTTCTACCACCAGGGATTAAACTCAGGTCTACAGACATTCTTTTAAACCACATTATCTGCTGAACAATTTGTTAAGCCATTGTTTGTACTAGTAAAATGAAAAATGTACTAGCAGCAGATACTGATTTAATTTACCAGAAAAATCTATGCAACGTTTTATTTCATGTTCATAGAATAGAAAACAGTGATTGTCTGTAGTTGCAAATATGCAGATATTAGCACTTAAGTCAGTGATAACTAAACTAAAATCCATAGAACTACAGTGTAGGTATAAACTAAGGGACTTGAAGAAACAGCTCTTATCAGAGAACAGAAATTTAATATATAGCTATGGATAGATGGGGTTGATAGAATGGGAGGAGAAAGTGAGGACAGGTTTATGGAGGAGAAATACAGAAAGAGATGTTTAAAATTGTGGGGGGGGGTTAATGAAAAGTTAATACAACAGAAATATACTAAATTCTATGAATTTATGAAGACTATCTCAATTAAGTTGCCAAACAATGGGAGGAACAGAGTCTTACTTAGACATCTCTGATCACCAAAAGAAGCTCTAACTAGAAGAATTGGGCTGCATCTAAATGAATTTTTGGCCAAAGGGTCCCTACAGAAATCCTCAAACACACCAGGCTATTTTTAAAAATATAGCTAGCTCTCTGCAAACTGACAAAGTACCCCATTGCTGTAGACAACATCTACACAATTCATTCAACATAAAGATGTTGAATGGTTAGCCAGATAGATACTATAAAAAATGTTCCAGTTTTTAGGCATAAGATTTTACATGATGTCAAAAGAGAAATATAAACACCAAACCTACCACAAATTCTTTATCTACAATAATGCCCTGCAGGCAAGGTATACTAGGGAAATGGTGGCACTAAGCTTGTGTGAATAACCAATCAATAACTCATTAAACTTAATGCCTACTCTACAAATTGGAACAAATTCAACACTGCTTTGGTGAACAAGAACCTGAGATTACATAGCTCAGAGAAGTAAGGTAGATCCTAATAATACTGGTCATAAAAATACAGTGATAAAATATCTCCAAATGTATTGTTCTACTCATAGATCAGTGCCTTTAAAAATCCATCTTCAGAGAAGCTTCCTCCATCAGCAGATGGAAACAAATACAGAGACCAACAACCAGACATTACACAGATAGTGAAAGACATTGAAACACTGAACCCTAACTGGATTGTCTTCAGGAAATCCCTATTCTCTGAACTCAGAGAACCTTGAGAAAGAACAGGCAGAAAGTGTGTAAGAATCAGAGAAAATAGAGGACACCAGTGAAACAAGGGCCTCTATATCAACATGAGGAAAACTCATATGAACTCACAGGCACTGAAGCAGTACGTACATGTTCTCCATGAATCTCTCTCTCTCTCTCTCTCTCTCTATATATATATATATATATATATATATATATATATATATATATATATATATATGTGTGTGTGTGTGTGTGTGTGTATTAATTTTGGCTATATTTATATATATGAGTATATGTATATTTATATATATATATAAACATATATATGTTTATATATATGAGTATATGTATATGTATATTCTTTTCATATTTATGTGTGAAAGTCTCTTTATATATATGTATGTATATATATGTATGTAACATATATATATATATATATATATATATATATATTACCATTAGCAAGTTATCAAAAATGATTGTAGCAGAAATGTTTTTCAACATTAGACCTTCACATTAAACCTTGGAAATAGAATGTTCTCCTAATATCTAAGTCACTTTCATCCTGAAAATATGATATTTTTTTACCCTGTAGATCAGAGTTTGTAAATGATAGGGCTACCAATGCTTTCAAAACATATTAGTTTTAATTTCTTTATTTAAATCCTGCTCTTGGGTACAGATGTCAAACAAGTAGATTTTGAAGGACTTTTTCAATTTTTCTACATAAAGATGCTTTAGAATTTACTAACTAGGGAAAGCATGAAATGTTTACTACATGAAAACCAAGGATTATATAATTAGAAACTAACACTGCAATTTAGATCAATGTGAAAATCTTTGTGAAGATGATTGAGATTATAGCAAGAATAAGTGTGCTGAAGAGCAATCTTAACTTTTAAGAGCTTGATGAAAAGAAGTTGGAGTACTCTTGAAATATCACACTGAGTAACTAACTTCTATAGTTCCTCAAAAGAATGTACAATCCTGATTTGGACAGGATGGAGATGAGAACTCAAAAGAACTAAGTGAATGTCCAGGTGGTCTCTACATTGAGGAGTGAATGGGTTGTGCAAATAAAACTCTAAGTCTGTGTTCATATGATGCATCAGATCATTCTAATTTTTACCTTCATATATGCATAACATATTTATTGATGTTGGATAACTTTAAGTAGGCTTGGCAGCAAGGTGCTTTAACAACTGAGCCATCTTGTCATTCCAAACAACCCATTTAGTAATATTGCCTAGTTCCCCTACTGTAACCACTCAGGTTTTACAGGAAGGATGCATCCAAGAAGGTGGATTAGGATGCCAGATTTATTGTTAGGAACATTTGTGAAGGAAATAAATAAATAAAAAATAAATAAATAAATAAATAAATAAATAAATAAATAAATAAATAAATAAATGGGTGCAATCATATGTGACCTATACATTCAAGCCACAATGCATGCCTGCTACTATGCATCAAGAATAGGAAGGCAAGGGTTTATAGAGATAATTTACAAATAGTCTTAGAGTCTGTGATTTCACTTGTGCCTGGATAATCCAGAATACCAGAGCAGAGGCTTGCTGAGTCCTTCTAGGAATAAAACAAAGGTTAAAAATGAAAGTTATGCTCATTACATTGTTGTAGTCACAAGATTAGGAGCAATCTGAAGATGCATTGTCATAGAAAGTGGCAGGAGATACTGAGTCCATACTCACAGAGGCTGTAAGGCAACTTCTTTAAACAGATCCTTGACTATAGCTTGTTCTATTGCCCCCTCACTTATATTTTAAACACTTATGCTTAAAAGTGTAAACAGTATGAATAAAATCAAATGAGCACCTTTCAATAGTTTCTGTACTGGTTTCTTCTATACCAGTATCATGTATCTTCATGAAGCATGTTGCTCTGAAACTTGCACAGCAGTAACAATGTTAAAAAGTATATGCTAGTTCTATATTTTCTGGTCATTTGACTAAATTACCCTTTATAAAACTTTGCGTACCAACTTCATCAATTAATAATTCTGTTTTATTCATTACTCCTTCCCCCCTAGCCATCAGCATCCTTCAATATCTTCTTTACTGGTAAATCAATAATGGTTGATGGCAGAAATAGCTGCCTCCAAGCTATTCTCTCCCAAATAGCTCCCACAACATCTCAGCGGTGTTCCCTCTCCACTATTGGAGGACCCACACTCCAGTAACCAAATAAATCAAATCTCTTAAAGCTTAATTAACCAATCAGATATATGTATAAATAACATCACAATTTACAAGATGCTAATACAATATTTTAAGAGCCAATTGATAATGTTAAAAGCTTTATCCCAGTATTTTTAACCTCATGAAAACTTAGCTATTTGTAGCTAGTAAATGCCACACAGGTCCATGTCTGAAGCCATCTCTCTTCCTCGTTTTCTCCTCCTGTGACCTCTGTGATTCTCCAACTCCTAGCTCTGCCTCCCCATTCCTGTCCAATCACAGACCTTCCACTGCCCTAATATGATTGGACATGGAAAATTCTGCAACAGGTTTCCCTCATCCTCCTCTTCTTCCAGCCTTTCCATAATTCAAACACTGGGTTCCCCAACTTCAGTCCAATGGTTGGATGTATGTATCTGCATCTGTCTCAATCACCTCCTTGTTTGGCTTCTCGGAGGACAGCCATGCTAAACTTCTATTTGTAAGCACATCATAACATCAGTAATAGTGTCAGGCCTTGGAGCCTCCTCTTGAGATGGATCCCAAGTTAGACTGGTCACTGGACCTCCTTTCCCTCAGTCTCTTCTCCATTTTGTCCCTGCAGATCTGGTTAATGAGTGAGATAATTATGTCATGTCTAGCATTTCATAGCTCTCTACTTCTGCTTCCTCTAGTTCTTAGAGTCTTTTGCCTCATTTCTCTTTAATGATATCCCATGAACCTTATCAGGGGGTAATATAAATATCCACTTAAGGGCTGAGTACTCGATTCCTTATTGAAGCACTTTGGTCATTTATTCATCTATCCATTGGTTTTTGTCCACTGGTAGGCAGGGGTAAAGCTTCTTCGACATTGTCATTGATGTGATCAAGCCTGAGCCTATGGTTATAATCATAAAAATTTAGTAGGTTACTTGAGATGATAAACATTTAGCAGATTAATAAAAACAAGTTTTACGTGCTACCCTGGGGATTATGACTTCTGCAATCATAGAATTTTGATCAATAGACATGAAACTCCCTTTTCTGGAACAGGGTTCAAATTCAACCAGAAAAATGGTTACTTGCTTTTGAACAGTTTTACCACTCTTGTACAAGTAGGTACAACTTTCCTGGCAAACTTGTAATGCAATATGTAAGGTATGACACTATGTAATTCTATTCATGTGGTTTCTAACCCAAGAGCCTATACTGAGCTTACAGGTATTGTAAAAAATCTCTAGGTGGAAGTTTCTCACTTGGTTTTAGGTTGATGTCTCTTGGTCCTGAAGCCAAAGTGTATAATGTTTTCAGCAGTATGCTCTTATTCGGTGTTTATAAAAGATAACCAATTGCAATATCCTGTGATGCTTTGGAGACTTCTGGGCCTCCATGAGCAATAACTCTGTTGAAGGTATCCTATGCCTGGTACTAAAATTCTCACCTAATAACTCATGTCTTCTGGGAGCAACAATGTCTCTCCATGCAGTATAAATTCTGTTTGAATGCTTTAAAATTGTAGTTTTCCATACAGCAGAGGACTACTGGGTCTGTGTTCATTAAGAAATGATGCTCCTTACCCTCAAGACACTGAAGGCACCAGGGAGTCTAGAGGTCAGGTGGGGTGAGAGTGGGGATATCCATGTACAGACAGGGGCGTGGGGAGAAGTTATGGGATGTGGAACGGTGGGAAGGTGGATGGGGAGGGTATAAAATATTGATTGTAAATACACGAATAAATAAATAAATAAATAAAAACAGAACAAATAACAACAAAATCAAAGGAGGTTAGTGGAAAAAGTTTTTCTTTACCCTCCTCTCTTTTCCCTCAGCACTTATATATCTTTTCATAATATATGACCACATGGTAAAATGTTCATCACAAGTTCACACATAAAATCATAAATCGAATAAGAAGTTTACAATAGTGAATGTTTACATGCATATCCATTAGGAATATTTATCAGGCTAACCATTTATCACCTGTGATAACTCCACAAGTTTATCAAGCATTAAAACATATAACTAAGTTATTAGTGAAGCTTTGTATAGATAAACTAAATGAATATTTTATCTTCTGTCTTAGCACTTATAATAAATTGTTACTCCCTTTTTATGACCTTTGGTTAATGGTTTTACAACCACTTGTGTTGTGCTCTGAGTAGTAGAAAGTCTAGAAGGAATTTAGTGGTGACACATAGGAGACTGACAGAGTTCTTATTGCAGTTTTGAATATCAGAAGACACCTATTCGCAGTTCCACTATCAAAGAGATTAGTAAATACTGTTATGATTTTAGGAATTCTTATAGGATCATCATAAATAATTGAGAAATCATCTCTTTGTCTATATAGAGTCACTACAAGACAGCACATCCTCGTAGTTCTCAGAAATCTGCTCAAACGTGTGGGCTAATACCTAGCAATTGTAATATATGTTTAATATTAACAGGAAATGCATATTAATTGCAGGAATTTTTCACAAAATTATATTCTCCGGGACCTTGCCTATTGGAACAAATCTTCCATGGATTATTATAATCCTAGGTAGACAATCTCAGAAATATCACCTGATAGTTTATAGCTTGTCCAATGATAGCTCCTGACACAGATATTTTATCTAAACTCTGCTCTTAGGTCCCTTCTAGTTTGGCTTGCAACTGTGCTCCAGGTTAAATATATAAAACAAAAGATTGCAACCTGGGATCTGCATATGAGAAGATAAGGCACTCTTGTTTGGGGGGCTTGAATTACCTCACTCTGTATAAGTTTTCCTTTTCCATCCATTTATCTGCAAATCCCAAGTTTCCATTTTCTTTATGTATTTGCAATAGTCCTTGTTTACATGTGCCACATTATTCTTACTCATTCAGTTGTTCTCCTACATACAGTGAGCAGAACAAAAATGAAAGGGACATTCATGTCTCTGTCAGTGGTATAATGTCTGGTGAATATTTTCCCAGGAATGATATAACTGGGTCATATAAAAATTCGACTTCCCATTTTTAAAGACATTTTCAGAATAATTTCCAAACCTGCCTACACTAGCTTGGCACTCTTGTTTAAAAAAAAAAATCTCCTTCAGGACATCCAACACAGCATTTTTAATTTATATCCTTGAGGATAGCCATTCTGATTGGGGTGAGGGATAACCTCAAAATATTTTTAATTTACATTTAGAATGTAGCTAAAATCATCAAGGAAATTTTAAAGTGTTTCTTTGAAAATTGCTTGTCTTATTTTGAAAATTTTTTTTAATTCTGTAGCCCATTTTTAAATGTAGATCTTTATTTTCTTAAAGTTTAGTTTTTATAATTTTATTGCATATTCTAGACACAATCTTGACTCAGATAAAGAACTCACAGGGATTTTCTTTCATTCTGTTGGATAGTGATTCATTTACTTTGGTTGGCAAAAGTACAAGAATCTTCTTATTTTCATGAGACTGTGATGTTTAATTAGGCCACTAGTAGGGTCTGATTCAGGAAATCCCCACCAGTGTCTGTAAGCTGAAGCAGGTGTTTTGATTTTCCCTTTATTAATTTCAAAATTCATGGTAATGTGTTGAAGGCATTACTCCATTTGGACTTGAGTTTTGTGAACCATGAGAGATAAGGATCTAGCTTTATCATACTATAATATATATAATACATAATATATTATATAGATATACATATATGTATTATATATATATTATATATATTATAATATATATGATACATATATGATTTTATGTATTTCTTGAATTATATTCCATTGTGTGTGTGTCAAGATTTTTCTATTATTATGGCTCTAGAGTACCACTTGTGAACATAGATGGTGATAATTCCTGAGGTGTTCTTAATGTTCATGACTGCTTTGTATATCATTGGTATTTTGTGCTTCCATATAAATATTTTGGATTGTTTTCCTGCCTGTGAAAAAAGTGTTCAATTTTGACTGGGATTACATTGAATCCATAAATAGTTTTTGATAGGATGGTTATTGGTGTAATATTAATTGTTAAAATCTATTGATGGTGAGATATCTTTTGATCTTTTAGTTTCTTTCTACATTATTAATAAGCATCTTGAAATTTAATTGCAGAGGTTGTTTCATTCCTTGATAGGTTTATTTCTTGGTGATTGTGTGTGTGTGTGTGTGTGTGTGTGTGTGTGTGTGTGTGTATGAGTGTGTTTCTATGCATGTATATTATGAACAGGATTGTTTCCATTATTCTTTTTATGTATGTTTGCCATTGATATATAGGGGTGTTACTAATTATGTTATGTTAATATTTCTAATCTCCCACTTAGTTAGAATTACTTATCAGATCTGAGTTCTTTTCATTTGGTAGAACCTTTCTGGCATCATATGTGTGTAATTAAAAGTTTCCTTTTTATTATATTTTTCTAGATCTAGAAATAAAGGATCCTATATTAAATTCATTTCCAATTATAATTTCTTTATGACGTTTATCTTGTATACAAACAATGCATGATGCGGGTAATTTAGCTAGTTAGAAATAAAAATTCCATAGGTCGATATTTTAGTTAGTATTAAAAATTTTTGTCTTACTACAATAGTGTGGTACGTATAAAAATTTTGGAAAATTTTAGAAATGTAACTTATGATCTTGGACTTGTAGGTACAACTGGAATTCCCTAGCTTGAAAAGCTTAAAAGGAAAGGTTACAAGTTATATGCTAGAGCTATATGGCAAAATATCGTCCTGAGAAAAGCAATCAATCAATCAATCAATCAATCATTTAATCAAATCAATCAGCTATTGATTTATATTTATGTTGAACACACTCAAGTAAAAGGTAATATTTGTTTAATGGTTTTGGTAACTTGGAGGATCTGTGATTACAGAATATATTTAGATTTCTGAGAGTTTCATTTTAAGAGTTCTGCCTGTTTCGAGGCTCTATGATTCCTATGCTAGCATACACTGCACCTTATCTTTTCCGTGCCAAATCATATACAAGTATTTAACCTTGTCTAGATCACAAACTTCATGAACTGCTTAGACTCTGTTGCTGTTTATGTCCCCCAAAGTGGCTGCTGTACACTTACCTTGTCTCTGAGATTTTTAGATCAAGAATGAAGATTTACTTTTATCTTTCACCAAAAACAACTAAATTGAAATGGTAATCACCCATGTCTCACCAAATAAAAATTAAGTCTTTTGTAATCTACAGATGAAAAGTTACAATTTCTGTTCATAAATATCTCATCATTTGTGTTATAGTTCTAAACAATTCTAATATAACTACACAATTTGTTGCACAAATTATGTTCTACATTATAAAGTGCTTATTAAGTGAATTAGAACCTGTATATCAATGATATTTGAATTTCTTTATGGAAAATTGATTAAACTTATTATTGATGATTTACACACAACTTTCAAAAGGATTAATAAAATATTCTTCTTATAAGTTATATGTATGATCATTTTTTGATATTTTACACTTGCATATTTAAATTTTGACTTTCCCAACTATGTTACAGACTATAGCAGTAAGTAAAAATTTTAAAATTTAAAATTTTAGTGAGCAAAGTAATTTACTAATATAAAATAAAATAGTATGTGTGTGTATGTGTATGTGTGTGTGTGGGGTGTGTGTTTAACTATCAATTATCTATTATCATTTGTCTAATATTTTTTTTACCAGGAGAGAGAAAGAGAGAGCTCAGGAGACTGATATGTAGATCCTCAAAGAATTCAGAGAAAGAATGTCTCCCAGTACATAATGACAGGAAGAAGCATGTTTTTATATTTCACCTTATTTTATATTTTTAATCATCTTATTTTCTTGCCTGAAAAGTATGGTCATTAATCTAACACAGTGAAGACAGAGATGTAATTAATTAGGAATAACCAGAGATCCCAAAGCTATTATAGATACACCAGTGTAAAAAAAGACCCACTTTCTACAAGCAAGAAGTCATATTTCAGAGTTAGAGTGCATTTACACTGTTATTTCACAGCTGTCAAAAAGCATATTCTTGAAATATGACTTTCTTGAGACACACACTCAAATCCATTTTCAACATTTTAACTGAGAATGCTTCAGATATCCAAGCATGCTACCCCTAGAAGAATCTAAATAGCAAGACAGAAAAGAGACATCATATTTTTTTATCCAACTTTCAGTAGAATTTCAAGTATTCTGTAATCAAGATATACTGTGTATCACGTGGCTTTATGAATGTATCAAATATCATAAAAGGAAAACTTAGAAAATTATAACTATAATTTTTTTTTAATTTAAGAAACTATCAAGGCTTAACCAAAAGAAGCAAAGAATTTATTGTAGCAAGTTTTAACTCAGGAATATTTCATGGTGGATCCTCACAAAACTGGACATAATACTACCACAGGAACCTGCTATACCACTCCTGGGCGTATACCCAGAGAATTCTCCAGCATGTAATAAGGAAATATGCTACTTTGATTTATAACAGCAAAAAGTTCAGGGCAAAAACTTTAGTTACTTTTTGTTGCCTTTAACAACTAGTCCTTATGTACAGTCAAAAATAAGTCATGAAAATATATGTGATACATGTCTGTGACACTCTGCAAGAATGATATTTTTAAATAATTTCAAAGTTAAATTGTTACTTTATTTAAGATTGGGTATCAGTATGAATTTGTTTTAAAAAGGTAATGTTAAAGGGAAAATCAGCCAAAGGAAAAATGGATAAATGATGATGGGGTTTAAATATTGCTTGATTACATGTAAACAAAATTAAGGAAATGTAACCTGGAACTTATAAATATATTTACATTATAATTGGAGAAGAATAAACATCAGCATAAAGAATAAAATCAGGGCTGATTAAGGAGTATGTTTACACTGACAGGAAAATAATTATGAATTCTTTAAGAATTATTGGTAAGTTCCATAGACTGACTCTTATCAGGTCCTTGTTATATGTTGGAGCATATACTGGGTATATACCCAAGAGTGATATAGCTGGGCCCAAGGTAATACTATGTCCAATTTTCTGAGGAAGTACCAGACTGATTTCCAGAGTGGTTTTACCAGTTTGCAATAGCACCAACAATGTAGGGGTGTTCTTTTTTCTCTACATCCTTACCAGCATCTGCCGTCATCTGAGTTCTTGATCTGAATAAACAGAGTAAATAGTTATAGCTGAATGGGGGTTGGTGGAATCCTGGAACAGTTGAATCATATAAGGATGTGTAGGAAAGGAATGTGGGGAGAGACATCTAAAATTAAGAGGCATTTGAGTAGTAGAGGAACCTAATAAAATAGAATTTTCCAAAATATATGTGTGTGTGTGTGTGTATGTGCGTGTGTGTGTGTGTGTGTGTGTGTGTGTGTGTGTGTGTGTGTGTGAAATTTATCAAGAGCCTGACAAGATATCCATTATCACTGAATGAAGCTTCAAATAACCAGGAATGGGTCACATCTAATTGTTGGACAAATGGATCATTGGGATTTTCCAAACAACTCAGGATGTTGCTAAGGTCAGTTTGTTCTGCACAACCTTAGAGTAAAGCCTAATTGCAGAAAACAACACCTTCACAACTCATTGAAGACTATGAAGTTGGCATGGTGCCTAACTAGAGCCTTTACATGTATGATTTTTTTTCTTAGTACCAGAAGGTACTCTGCATGCTAGCAAAGAAGAATGTACTACCAACTCACCCAAAAGGCATTCTGGCGCATAAGACATGGTTGTTACGGGAAATATTAAAAAAGTAGAATCGGCACATTCCTGCATTTATGCCTCTGCCTGGCCATGCACTGGTGGGCAATGGCCGACATGTTTTTTATCTCGCTGAGGTTCTAACTCTGAACTCCACAATCTCTCCACCCAGCTTGCTAGGTTCCCACTGGTGAGTAGCTACCATGCCAATCCCATGATTCAAATCCCCCATGGTCTTTGTGAAGCACCTCAGGCAAACCCATGATTGACTGTAGTATCTTTCTCTCTTGAACCCAGATGAGCCTCCGCATGAAGGAAAACACAACACAAATTTAGTTCAGAAACAGTGGTAACTCAAATCTCTGGGCACAACAACTAAAATCAAATCTTGTAAGCCATATTCAAATCTGATCCCTCCAGCAGCGAATCCTTGAGGATCCACCATGATACTAGGAAGTTCTAGTAGCTACATCTTACCCCTCTGCTGTCCCAGTTCCAAAGAGACCTATCCCTCTTGTGCTTTCTCTCTTTTTCTGTCCAACCTGAAGTCCTGCCTACTTTCCCAGTGGTTGACTCCTTTATTCATTAGGGGATTGGTTCATAAGAATAGCATCAGGTTCATCCACAACACATGGTAATACAACAAGGTACAAATCTTGTGAAAGTAACCAACCAATACCTGACTTGATTTAATGCTTATTCAATGAGATAGAACTAATACCAAATTTTGCTTGTATGTACAAGAAACAGAAACTAAGTGATCCAGAAAGGTAGCAGAAAAAGAAATATTAATTTTTCTACTAAAGGAACATAGAAATAAAATGACTCCTAATATCATTTGCTTTATTTATAAATGAGTGCTTTATACATCCAAGAATGCTTACTCCTACAAAAGATGGGAAGGAACAAAGAGACCTAGAGCCAGACATCATACAAAGAGTGAAAAACTCTGGAACATCCACCCCTAAATGGGATTACTCCTTCAAATCCCCCCCCTCAGGTCTCAGGGCACCCCTGTGGAAAAGAAGGTGGAAAGAGTATAAAGGTCAGAGAGGAAGGAGGACATCAAGATAACAAGGGCAATGAAATCATCATGATCAACACACATATGAACACAGAGAGATTGTGACATCATGCATGGGACCTTACAGGTCTGCCACAGATGTGGTCTTATAGATGCAAAGAAGAGAAGAAACATTCACCCATCATAAGGCTAGAAACAACTTCTAATTAATAACTACTTACAAATCAAATTTTTTGATTTTCCAAGAGTATTATACTAGATGGGAAAATAATCTATTCTTAATGGTAGGGCACATGCTCATATGTAGATGACCAATAGAAAATGAATTTACAGACATCTTTGGATGTTCATTGTCTCCTAATGTCATATTAAACTATTTTCCACTATTTCTTTTAAGTTTCATCTTTTTAATTTTTTCACCTTTTTTTCATTTTATTTTCTCCTGTTTTTACCCTACAGATCTTTTGTGTATATATTATGTCTGAAGCTTAGTGTTTTGATGGGATTACTAAGTATATCAATGAATGGGTCACTGTCTATATCTGTTTATTGTATCCTTTCTTGGGCTCTTTTCCTTCTGTTTGTTTTGCCCTATTGTGATATATTTGCTTTTGTTGAATCATCTTATATCATACATTATTTTCCCTTAGAAGTCTCTTTATTTATAGAGAGAATTTGATCAAGTTAGAAGGGAGTTGATATGAAACTCAAAGGAATAGAGGAAGGGCAATCACAATCAGGACACATTTTATAAAAAGGAATCTATTTTCAACAAAAGAAAAAATAAATTTAATGTATGAAATGTATTATGCAAGCTAATTATTTTATATACTTAAATAATTTTACATACTTAAATATTAATATGTAATTTTTCACAGTTCAACTTAAAAATGATGGCTTAACTCTTAGAAAGGATTCATAGTAAATAAAAATGATGTTTTTTACTGTTTTAGTGTTCTATATTTAATAATAGTTTTGAAGTCTTAAACAACTAACTTGTAATTTTTGAGGTCTTTTCTTCAAACTCATTTCAATACTGAGAGCAGTTTCACCGTTTTCTTTATAATTGGGACTGATGACTCATCTACTCTTCTTTGTAAAAAGAATACTCTGAACCTCAAGTGTCTATTACCCTGTTAAATATCCAGGAACGGAAACTTTGTTGGTGGTGGTGGTGATGATGATGATGATGCCTTTTTTCTAACCAAGACAATGTAAGTAAGCAGAACTACAAAACAAACAAAGTTAACTATAGATAATAGACAACATGAAAGTTAACATTTGTGAAGATATTTGTCAAAGAGTTTCTAATTAAGGACACATCATCTCAGTTTTGATCCTATAAAACCATTAAATTCAGTAGTAATCCTCTACAAAACATTAACACTTCACAGAAACCTACTGTTCATTTATTGCTGAAAAGCTGATTGCTATTTGAGTGAACTCAATTTTATTGGACTTGACAGGATCTCCTTTCTGTCTCTCTCAGTTCCACGTGCAATAACAACAGTTTACATGAAAATTTGTCACCATCTTTGGAAACATGAAAGTCCAGGGAGAGAGAGAATAAAGATAGGTGTATATATGTCTATCAATTTTTTGAATTTATAACAGTTCCGGCAGAAGAATCCATGTGAAGGCACAAGCCACGGGAGATATAAAACTTTTACTTCTGATCACTAAACTGTCTTCCACAATGTTTTGCCTGTGCTACATTCTCCACAATGGGTATCTGAAACATAGAGCCCATAATGAATAATTTCAGCAATCAACAACATAGAATCTTGTCTTAGATTGCCACACTATTATCTTATTGGTAAAAGGCTTACAATTCATTTTTAAGTTGAAAAGATGCTTCAACGTTTGAACTGGACCATGGTGTGTTAACTGGTTAATGAACCTGCACTAAAACAAACTAAAAAATTTTCCTCTCCTCTACAGGAATATGACAAAATGTACCAATATATCAGTGTATTTTACAAATGTCTCATTAATATGTTTGTGAAGTAATGGTGAAACCAGATAAATATGTAAGACAAACAAACAAACAAAATATTTGTATGTCTCCAACATGTGTACCAGAATTGACAACACTATAAAAGATGCTGTTTTTGAAATTTTTTTGCTATATAGCTGAAATTATAGCTGATAAAATATGAAGATAATTTTTCAAAGATTGTAGTCAATGTCATGACAAATAAAATGATACCATTGTTCCAATAGTTTCATGAAAAATAAATAAATCAAGTAGTTTACAAAGAACTAAAACATTAAAATCAGAGATATCACTTTTGGGTGAGGCACTACATATGTGTATAGTGAATGATAAGAAATGGCAGTAATAAGAATTAGAGTTGGGTAATTTATTTTATGGGGTGAGTAATACTAAATAATCCAAAGACACCTATAATTATGTAGATAAGGACTTTCAATTCAACAAGAAAGAGAAAAATAAAAGAATTTGGATTATTGAATGATCTCATCTGATGTCACTCCTGAAGAAAATAATTAGTTCCTATTAATGGAGTATAAGTAAGTTAACTTACAGTAAAAATAAGATAGATATATATAGTTGTAATATGGAACAATTAAGGAGATGATAAAACTGTTTTCCAGATTAAGGTTTTCTTTAAGAAAGAAAACTGATATATAACTTTAAAAGAATAAATTCAATAATATTATATTTTTCTATTATCTCCCAGATTTTTCATCATAGAATAATTCAGTAGTTATATAGTAGATACTGTAAGTAATGCACTTATCAAGCAAGATGACTCAGAAGGTAAAATCATCTTCCTCCAAAATACTACAGTTCAGTACTCAGACCCACATTTTACAGATAAGACTGTGACCATTCCCACCTGTACTACCAGAATTCCTAATGTGAGACTGGGTAGGGAGGTGGAGACAGAAATATCAAACACAAGTCACAGTAGACATATGAGAAAATCAGGCCTCAGTGATTTTAAAAGCAAGAAATAACTCCAAAAAAACCATTTTCAATCTCAATACCTATGCTGTGGCAGAAAGAAAGAAAGAAAGAAAGAAAGAAAGAAAGAAAGAAAGAAAGAAAGAAAGAAAGAAAGAAAGAAAGAAAGAAAGAAAGAAAGAAAGAGAGAGAGAAAGAGAGAGAGAGAGAGAAAGAGAAAATAATTTCAATGTGAAATATGCCATTGCATCCATTAGATGTATAATGATAATCAAAACTTCTAAAATACTAGAAAATTAAAATATAAGAAGCAGATTAATATTGAAAAATTATTTATGTGACATCACATTTGCTATCTTTACCCTTCTATATGAGACTGACACATAAAGCTATATGAATACTTAAAACTATCACTTTCAGAGAATATGAAGGTTGCTACACTGAAACCTGGTTCCAGAACAGGGAAAATAGAAGAGATAACTTGAGGTAGAGCTTACAAGTTTATTATTTACTTTATAATATAAGCAAAAGACAGAAAACAACACCCAGGACTTAGAGAAAGAGGTCAATGTGTAATTGGAAGAGTAATCACTGATTGAATGCAGAAGAGTCCTAAACACTAGAAGCCTGCAAAGAAGAAATACAAGAGCTGCTCAGAGTCTCTGTTCAAATGAACACAAATCTTCAGTTAACAATCAATGTAAGGCAAATGCCCTCAGTCTAAAGAAATCCAACATTCAGTTTCAGGGATTATATAGTCTCATGATTTCATACAGAGCTAGAAACTGTTCTAGTAGTAAATAGCAAGGCAAGAAGCCTTCAGGTTTTCCAAAGAGCAAAGAAAAATTTACCTTTTTAATGGAAACAATATATAAAAATATAGTGCAATGCTAAATATTTTCTCTGCAGCAAATCTTGAAAGCAACATTCACAAAGATCGAACAGTTTAAAATAATTCAAGAGTATTCTAAGATAATACTCAAAGACTTCTGAAGAAGATAAAAACAGACAGATACTTCTAGTAAAATTGATCAGTGATTAAAACCGATTATGACTCATTAGAACCTGAATTAGTTCCCAGCATTCACATCAGGTAACCACTAGTAATGATTTGTGATCCAGCACCATGGAATCCAGTGCCCTAATCTGGTATAAAAAATACAGGTATATAAAATCTTATACATTAAAAAGAAGTAGCATACAATATTCAAAATAAACATGTCTGCATCCAATTAATAATAGAAATACAAAAAGATGTGAAATAAAACTTATAAAGAGGAAAAATAAAATTAATCAATAGTTAGAAATATCAGAAGCCAAATATCAGTACATATTTGTAGTCTTTAAGCCAGTTGTTTTTGCTATTTTCAATTTAATTAAAAGATGTGTAGAAAAGTGTAAGGAAGTTAATTAGAGCCAAGATATCAATCAAGATCAAAGCTAAACATCTATAGTTAAGACATAGTTTTCTGAGGTACAACATCTTCTCAAAATGAATCACAATAAAAACCTTTAAAATGTTATTTTATGCCCATAGGAGATTACTCTCCATCTTAATCAGAGAAACTTCTCTCCACAATTAACAGTAAGGAATACAGAAACTCATACCTGTTCAAAGTACTAAGAATAAAGGGCAGTTGAATGCTCAGTTCTATACAGATTATTTACATCATCCCATAGGGTTCAGTGAACATGTCAGACAAGGAGACAGAGGGGTCTTAAGAAGCACACACGCTGCACAGAAAAGTCTCATTTCAGGCCTCTTTGTAACATTCATCTATTCTCCCTTTCAGTTAATGTTCCAGAGTGTGTGTGTGTGTGTGTGTGTGTGTGTGTGTGTGTGTGTGTGTGTGTCTGTGTGTGTGTTGTCACCTAGCCTGAAATGAGACTTTTCTATGCCATGTTTTTTTGGTCACCCATGTTCCTATATGTAACCACTCACCTATCCTCTGTAAGTACACCAAATGGTCTTGCTGTTTCACCAACTTGAACTTTGGTATAATCATATTTTAATCTGTCACTGGTACTCTATTTGGGGTATGTGACTGATTTTTCATGTCTATTGGAAAACAGTGCATGCAACCAAGTCTATACTGAAGATGAACTCTAAGATATTTCATTCTTCTTCTTTCCACATTCCTATAAATAATATATATATATATATATATATATATATATATATATATATTTATCTTTAACTATTTTTAACTCTACATTAAAATATAGTAGATAAATTTTAAATATTTTTCTTCCCACATATATTCATTATTCAGAGACTAAATATTCTAATTTTATAGACCAAAATTACCTTTGTGAAAAATTGCAAATCATTTCCATTAGGTGATACCTGATTTAGATCCTTATGATTTTCTAAGTTTTGAATAATAAGTCTGTTTCTGAATATATAGAATTTATTGGGTTGTTTTCAAAAGTATTAATTGTATATTACTTTGTGGGGGTAGGGGGTACCAGAATTTCAACAAAGCAACGCAACATTTCTCATTGTAGAATGTTGTGAGTCGGGAGTGCAGTTTAAACATTCTGCCTGAAGTGTCACAGATCTGTGTCCAATTGAGTTGCCCTCCTATCTAAAGCTCATGTTCATAGTTCATGAAGCAGTCATCTGGATCCATTTCCTGGATTTTGAGTGACAAAGGACAGATTTCTCTTGCTAAACATCATCTTAGATATGTCTTCAGAACCTAATGACCTCTGGAACTTCTGTGCATGATTGTTTCTCTCAGTCCCAACACAAGTACCCAACTAAATATGAAACTTCCTTCTGAGACCACAGTCTATTATACTCAAGTCTGACCTGTCTGGATATGTAGCTAAGAGTGATCTTGAACTTCTGATCCTCTCTTATTTCCAATTCCCACGTGCTTACTAGATACACATTTACCACCAAGAACTGTTTATAGTTCTATAGTATTTAGGATCAGGACCTCCTGTGTGCTAGACAAATATTCTACAAAATGAGTTGTATACCCAGCATCACTCACTTCTTGTTCTATAATAGCTAGAGAACACTTCTTCCTTCAGGTAATTACAAAAATTCCATAAACTAAACTGATAATAGTTTATGCCTTTTTTGCTGTGTTCTTGATTATCAGAATGTTATAATTCCTGTGGCACATGAAATATAATATATGTTTTATCAAGGTTATATCTTGGAGTGTGTGAAAACACTGATAGGTAAATAGAGGAATTAATAAAGGCACAATCTTGTAAATGTTAGCTAAAATGTGTTTTCAGCAATTGTAGTTCTTAGAGTCTACATTTCATAGGCTCTAATAAAGCTGTGTGTTCTAGTCTTACAACTCTAGCATGAATACATTTGCTTCCACTGCTAGGATGAATAATGGCTTCTTTGTGCATTTTCTCTCAAAGTCTCTGTTTCTGGGCCACCAATTTCTGGCTCTTTCATTATGCATCTAAACTACTTAGTTTATTTGACATAATTTGTTGCTTTTTTGTATCCAGAGACAATCAAATATCACTTATGAAGCTTGTGGAAATGAAGAATCAGTCGAGTTCTTTGACTACTGGATAAAGAGACTTCAGTCCCTGTCATATCTTCCAAAAACTGATGGCACGGAGCAATTCCAGCCAAGGAACCCCTGTGGTCAGTGCAATCAGAGGCTGGCCATGCATGAGGCACAGTAATAAAATTTGAGAGTATATTTCTTGAAGAATATTCACATCTACTATTTTTCTCAGCTTGACAAAGCATCTGACCCTGTGCTCAAAGCAGGACTAGCAGTTAGTACAGGAGAAGATGCACCGTAGGGTAGTGTTCCCATGCTCTATTCTCAAGTTCTTTTACAGGTCACAAGAAGTCCCATTCTTCCCTGTAATCCACTGCACAAACTCTTCCTCTCTTGACAAACCATTTTCTGGAGTACCCCCATTAACTGTAAGACTGTTCTTTTATTCATTCCTCAGTAATTGACTATATCTCAGATAACATTTACACACTTTCTATTGACCTCTTGGCAGTAACTATTCCATATGTCCAGTATGGCAATTGGATTTTGAAAATGCTTTTAAATCTGTCATGCTAACTAAAAGAATTCCTTTTTTTACCTTTAGTTTGGTTTTCAACAGTAAGTAGATTTGTCATTTGTGACTTTATCATCAATTATAAATAAAATAGTTATTTTTTGTATTATAGAGATCATGGAGATTTATTGTTTCAATTTAAAATAGAGTTCACTTGAATTGTGAATAGTATAAAAATACTTATATGAACTTTATGTCTTAAAATGATTCAAGAGTTATGTAGATATAGCTTATTGCCTAAATAAATTTCATTCAAACTAATCTTTAGTCATTATTATAGAATATTACTGCCTAGATATAACTTCAATATTGACAATTTGCTAAGTAGAGAGATGATAAAGCATGGTCTTCAGTTATAGTATTCCACAATATTCATGTCATGAGTATTGGCCAGCTATGAAAAGACAGCTCCTTACAAGGATGGGTTCCAAATGCATTCATTCACTGCTACATCAGACTCTCATTGCATTTACCTCTGAGCACACCTAATCAGGGTTATTTCAATAATAGGTCTTATATGTAAATATTTATTCATGGCAATAAGCAGCCTAAAAAGTTATATTAGAGAGCAAATATTCTGTGCTTTCAAGTATTCTTAATTACATATGTATGTATATATGGATACATATATACATATACATATACATGTATTATAAGATATCTGTCCATAAAATTACATAATTTCTTTAGAATTTTTTGAGTTTGAGAGATGGCTTAATAATAATGATAATGATAATAATAATAAACAACTAATAAAATAATAAAATAATGAATACAATGATAAAAATACTACAGGCAGAAATTTGATCCTAGCACCCAGATGATCAGCTGGTACATGTTTAGATTCTATTAACATTCTACTTGTGTGTGAGAGTGCATAGAGAAAAAATATCTACTAGTTTTTTAAAACAAATGATCAGAAAAATTCCTTGTTGCAAAGGAGTAGATAGAGATAAAAAAAAAAAACAAAATTCTCCTTGCTTCCAATTTCTGTATAGTGATGTGCAACACCTCACACACCGTTGTGTGTGCATAAATTCACATAAAGACAAATACCAAATAAATAATGTTTAATAACATGTATAATAATATGATAAAACTTTTCCTTAGGAACATCTAGGATCAATGTAAAACTAATTTCTACCCTTGTAGTATACAGTTTTGAGGACATAATTAGGTCAAATATTTAATCATTGCCTTTTTATTCTGGAACATTTATTTCTTCTGCCAGATATCTTAAATTGAAAACCTCCCAGGGCCTTTCACTAGTGTAAAAATCTTCATCATTCCTATTGCCTAATTTTAATTATACTATCGATTAAATTGTTGATGATTAGGCCAATTAAATAGCATACATAATGATTCCTGTGACTATTTAGATAATGTCTTTCATGTCACAAATCTCAATAAATTTTTCATTATGAATGATACTATGGGAGAAGTTGTAATAGCTATTCTAAACACTTAGAATTTTTTCAGGAAGATTATATCTCCTTTAGCAGCATCAATCATGGTTGGACAGGATAACAAAACCTTGAACTTTTCTTTAGTTATGAATATTTTATTATATAGTCTTTTTTTTACAGTTTTGGTTTAGTTTCCTTCATGACCAAAGTAATAAGATTTTATGTGCTATTTATTCATTACTTTGCAAGTTCAAAGAATAAACACAGTTCAATTGCATGAAATTTTACAAATTAAACATGTATCAGTGTAGGCCTCTAAACACATATATATGAGCGTTAGAAAGAAAGAGAATCTCAGGCCAATCTCTCTTATGAATATCGATGCAAAAATACTCAATAAAATTCTTGCCAACCGAATCCAAGAACACATCAAAACGATCATTCACTACAATCAAGTAGGCTTCATCCCAGGGATGCAGGGATGGTTCAATATAAGGAAATCCATCAATGTAATCCACTATATAAACAATCTCAAAGAAAAAAAACACATGGTCATCTCATTAGATGCTGAGAAAGCATTTGACAAAATTCAGCATCCTTTCATGCTAAAGGTCTTGGAAAGATCAGGAATTCAAGGCCCATATCTAAACATAGTAAAAGCAATTTACAGCAAACCGGTAGCCAGCATCAATCTAAATGGAGAGAAACTTGAAGCAATCCCACTGAAATCAGGGACTAGACAAGGCTGCCCTCTCTCTCCACATCATTTAAATATAGTACTTGAAGTTCTAGCTAGAGCAATTAGACAACAAAAAGAGGTCAAAGGGATACAAATTGGAAAGGAAGAAGTCAAACTATCACTATTTGCAGACAATATGATAGTATACTTAAGCGACCCAAAGAACTCCACCAGAGAACTCCTACAGCTGATTAACGACTTCAGCAAAGTGGCAGGATATAAAATCAACTCAAGCAAGTCAGTAGCCTTCCTATACTCAAAGGATAAGCAGGCTGAGAAAGAAGTAAGAGAAATGATACCCTTCACGATAGTTACAAACCATATAAAGTATCTTGGCGTGACTCTAATCAAACAAATGAAAGATCTGTTTGACAAGAACTTCAAGTCTCTGAAGAAAGAAATTGAAGAAGACCTCAGAAGATGGAAAAATCTGCCATGCTCATGGATTGGCAGGATTAATATAGTAAAAATGAGCATCTTACCAAAAGTAATATACAGATTCAATGCAATCCCCATCAAAATCTCAACTCAATTCTTCATAGAGTTAGAAAGAGCAATTCAAAAATTCATCTGGAATAACAGAAAACCCAGAATAGCTAAAACTATTCTCAAGAGTAAAAGAACCTCTGGGGGAATCAGTATCCCGGACCTCAAGCTGTACTACAGAGCAATAGTGTTAAAAACCGCATGGTATTTGTACAGTGACAGGCATGTAGATCAATGGAACAGAATTGAAGATCCAGAAATGAATCCACACTCCTATGGGCACTTGATCTTTGACAAAGGAGCTAAAACCATCCAGTGGAAAAAAGATAGCCTTTTCAACAAATGGTGCTGGCTCAGCTGGAGGTCAACATGCAGAAGAATGCAAATTGACCCATCCTTATCTCCTTGCACTAAGCTCAATTCTAAGTGGATCAAGGATCTCCACATAAAACCAGACACACTGAAACTAATAGAAGGGAAACTAGGGAAGAACCTTGAACATATGGGCACAGGGGAGAATTTCCTGAACAGAACTCCAAAAGCTTATGCTCTAAGATCAAGAATAGACAAATGGGACCTCATTAAATTACAAAGTTTTTGCAAGGCAAAAGACACTGTCAAAAAGACAAAGCGACAACCAACTAACTGAGAAATGATCTTTACCAACCTTACATCCGACAGAGGGCTAATATCCAATATATACAAAGAACTCAAGAAGTTAAACTCCAGAGAGGCAAGTAACCCTATTAAAAAATGGGGTACAGAGCTAAACAAAGAGTTCTTACCTGAAGAATATCTAATGGCTGAGAAGCACCTAAAGAGATGTTCATCATCCTTAGTCATTAGGGAAATGCAAATCAAAACAACCCTGAGATTCCATCTCACATCAGTCAGAATGGCTAAGATCAAAAACACAGGAGACAGCATTTGTTGGCGAAGATGTGGAGAAAGAGGAACACTCCTCCACTGCTGGTGGAATTGTAGGCTGGTACAACCACTCTGGAAAGCAGTCTGGCGGTTCCTCAGAAAACTGGGCATGACACTCCCGGAGGATCCGGCTATACCACTCCTGGGCATATACCCAGAGGCTTTACCTGCATGCAATAAGGACACATGCTCCACTATGTTCATAGCAGCCTTATTTATAATAGCCAGAAGCTGGAAAGAACCCAGATGTCCCTCAATGGAGGAATGGATTCAGAAGATGTGGTATATCTACACAATGGAATACTACTCTGCAATTAAAAACAATGAATTCACGAAATTCCTAGGCAAATGGTCAGAACTTGAAAATATCATCCTTAGTGAAGTAACCCAATCACAAAAGAACACACATGGTATGCAGTCACTGATAAGGGGATATTAACCCAGAATCTCGGAATACCCTAGACACAATTCGTATATCAATAGATTTCTAAGAAGATGGAAGGAGAGACCCCTGGTCCTGGAAAGACTGGATGTAGGGGAAGGCCAGGGCAGAGAAACAAGAGGGGGTTGAATGGCGAAAAGAAGGAGGGAAGGGGGCTTATGGGACTTTCGGGGAGGGAGGAAACGGGAAAGGGGAAATGATTTGGAATGTAAATTAAAAAAAATAAAATTAAATTAAAAAAAAGGAGTTATACATAATCATATAAATTCCTCCTTCCCTTTTCTTCCTTCATTTTTTTTCATATACTCCACTTTCCTCTCTTAAAACTCATGAACTTGTTTGTTCTGTGAATTGTACATGAAAGAGGATAACATTTGAAATGTAAATTAAGAAAATATATAATAAAAAAAAGAAAAAGATTTCATGAGTTCAGAGCTGGAGAGATGGCTCAGCAGTTGAGAGCACTGACCTCTCTTCCAAAGGTTCGGAGTTCAATTCCCAGCAATCACATGGTGGTTCACAGCCATCTAAAGTAGGATCTGATGCACTCTTCTGGTATGTCTGAAGACAGCTTCAATGTACTCATATAAATAAAATAAATAAATCTTTAAAAAATTGAAGAGCTCCTTTTTATTAATTTTAATATTAATGTATGTATAAAGTATTCAACCTTTATAATATTACTTGTACATGAATTTTTGAGTCTGACCATTTAGTTTATTTTTAAAAGTGAATACAGATGTATGTTAAAACATACTATTATACCATAAACATATTGTAAATGTAAGCATTTAAAATAGATTTAACATTGAATATTACTACACAAGATAGCATATTCTAAACATAATAATAATCACATATATTTTCTCTCTAACATGAATCTTTTTTTATTGCTATAACAGAAGTTGTAATTTTCTTTTTCTTTTATTTGAGGGGGAGGGAACATTATTATTACAAATTAATATGCTAATATAAAAAAATACTTGCTAATACACATATAGTCTCATAAATAAAATGTTAGAAACACTTTGACAAAAAAACACAAGTTCATTGTAAGAATTTTCTACAGCACTGGGACACAGCTCAGCAAGAAAACACTACCTGCAATGTTTAAGGAACTGAGCTCTGCACCAAGCATGTGAGTAAAGTAAAATTCAGTGAGGAATGATGCTACACACCAGCAAATCCCATCCTTTTTTCAGGTGAAGTTAATATTACCAGGAGTTCCTCGATTATATGGTATGTATAAAGTGAAAACACCTTGAGCTAGAAAATAATGTTTTAAATATATATGATATATATATATATTCATATATACAGATACACACATATCTGTATATATAAAATAATTCTTTTTATTAGATATTTTCTTTATTTACATTTCCAATGTTATCACCTTTCTGGTTTCCCCTTTGAAAACACACTATCCCATAACCCCTTCCTGCTGCTCGCCAACTCAACCATTCCTGCTTCCCTGTCCTGGTATTCCCCTATATTGGATATTCCCCTATACTGACTCTGAGTTTTCTCAGGGTCAAGGGCCTCTCCTCCCTTTGATATCCAACGAGGCCATCCTCTGCTACATATGCAGCTGGAGCCATGGGTCCCTCCATATATACTCTTTGGTTGGTGGTTTAGTCCCTGGGAGTTCTGGGGGTACTGGTGGGTTCATAGTGTTGTTCCTCCTATCAGGCTGACAGTTCCTTTGGCACCTTGGGTTATTTCTCTAGCTCCTCCATTGGGGATCTTATGCTCAGTCCAATGGTTGGCTGGGAGCACCCACCTCTGTATTTGTCAGGTACTGGCAGAGTCTTGCAGGAGACAGCTATATCAGGCTCCTGTCAGCAAGTACTTGTTGGCATTCACATTAGTGTCTGGGTTTGGTGACAGTATATGAGGTAGATCCCCAGGTGGAGCAGTCTCTGAATGACATTTCCTTCAGTCTCTGCTCCACACTTTGTCTATGTAACTCCTCCCATGGCTGTTTTGTTCCCCCTTCTAAGAAGGACCAAAGTATCCATACTTTGGTCTTCCTTCTTCTTGAGCTTTATTTGGTCTGTGAATTGTATCTGTGGTATTCTTTTATCCAATCAGTATTCATCAGTCACTTTCTAGTTAATGCAACCACAGTATAATTAGCTATAGGAAACACTGGGGTTCTTTTGCTTGAATAAAGCTAAAAGAGAAATGTTGAATTATTCTTAATGTCGAAATTCTAAAATTACAAAAATATTGCCTCAAATTGCACGTAAGTCTCAACAGTCTATGACACGCTTATTGCTGATAAGTATGTATGAAAAGAGCTTGCCAGGATTGATTTTGATTGGTTTCCTCTAACTCACTGAGGAAGCTCAACAAAGTATTGCAGGGCTCCGTAGACAATCATACTTTTGAGGGAATTGCATTGGAATGAGAAAATCATTGATACACAAGCAATCGGAAAATCCATAATGAATGTTCATTGAAAGGAAGGAGAATATATAGCCTACCTTACAACATATAATAATATATAATTTAAGAGCAGGGATGAGTTGAAAAGATAACTAGTATTTAAATGAAGATGAATCTTTGGGTTAAATGATATGTGAAAAGGAAAAATTTCTCTATCTCCATGCTTTCCTTTTTACTTGAATGAGTGTACACATGCAGGTCTCTGTGCACGTGTGCAGATAACTGCAGGTCAAGTGCTCTGGATATTCCTGGGTCTGGAGTTACAACTGTTTGTGAGCCACTCATTGTGCATGATGAGGACTAAAGATGAGTTCTGTGTGAGTGTAGTATATGATCTTTTAACTACTGAGCCTTTCTTCAGCCTCTACATGTACTCATAGCTATTTAGAAATATTTCCCTGCCTTTAATTAAAAAAAAACTAGGTTTTTAAAATTAGCTTTAATCACTGAATACATATTGTTAATAAGAATGTGTTTGGGTCACAAAACAGTACACTGTTCTGTCTTCATTGTGATTTGAAAAATTATATAGGCTTGTTTGAAGAGTAGTGAAGTATGTAGAAAGAAAAAAATATAATGGGTGATTAAAACCAAGATAATGAGGAACTGATGCTCAGAGAGCCTGAGGATACAGACAATAATGTAGGAGACAATGACAATGGTCCTATCTAGTAGGTAAAAGAAGGTTGGGAACTTCCCTGCTTTACGATTTCAGTTTCTTAGATGCTCATTTTCAGCGCAAATGATTAGGTGTGCATCTATCTACATTGGTTCTCATTCTTATCCATTGAAATCAGAGCACTGTTTTTTTTTCCTCAAAATCATTGGCAAGATTCATTGTCATTGTCTAGAAATGGTGATGTTCTCGAAGACAGGAAAAATATAAATTCATTATTTCCGGATCTCTATGCCCTGGCATAGAACACCTTGTGTTCAGGAGTGTGTCAAAATGTGCTTATTAAGAATAATGAACACCTTGTGTTCAGGAGTGTGTCAAAATGTGCTTATTAAGTGTGTAAGTGAATTCGTGGCTAAGATAACTCAGGAAAAGAAATGTTTTCCCCCCTTCAATCACCTTACAACACCATAAAGGGAGAGTCATGTTCATATTAGTAAGATTCCTAAATCATCTAATTTGAAACAGTTTTTGTTCAACATACATGAATGATTCATGACAGGCAATGCTTATTGATGTTAGGGATGCAGGCTCTTTAGACAATGATTTTTTGGGTTCTGATGAAGTTACCAGTGTTGTGGCACGGTGCTGATAGAGGAATTTAGAGAACTAAATATGCTAATATATTAGAGATGGACTATTGGAGAAGTCATTCAAAATTACTACACATTCAAGCTGAGGCATTTGCTTTTATTCATTTCACTTTTTTCTTACACTATGCTCTTCCTGTCAGTTTTGAAATTATAAATACTTATGTAGCTTGACTTACAGTGGAGTTATATTCCAATAAAAACACCCAGAGTTTAAAAACCTTGATGTGATAATCAATTCAATACAAAAGCATAGCAGATTCTAGCAACACAACAAACTGTAGGGATTTAATTATTTTTCCTCAAGATTACATGTCTCTGGTCTCTGTCACATGTGACCGAATAATATATTGTAGGTTGGTAATGTGAGAAATGATAAAACTTCAAAATAATCTCTCACTATTCTATAACAATGGTAAACAGATTTGAAGAAGAATGTCTGAAAAGAATATCAGAGAGGGTGGGTTCTGGGTGGGAAAGGGAACAGGGAGGGTAGCATGATCAGGTATTGGGTGGGGGAAAAGGACCCAAGTCCTGAGGTCCAGCAGAAAAATGGAAACAGGCAACTTCGGGAGGTAGGAGATGGGGGACCCTCCAGAATGTACGAGAACGTACCAGAAGGTGTACTAGAAGGTGAGGGACTCTAAGGACTCAAAAGGCAGGACCTTAGACAAACTCCTCCACAGTAGGAAGAGGGAACTTGTAGAGCCCAGCTCCAGCAGAAAGCCAGGGCATCAAGTGAAAGATGGGATTGACATCCCACAGCCAAAATCTCTGAACCATAATTGTCTGAAAAAGCAGCACAAACAAAAATGGAGGAGAATCTGAGGAAAAAGAGGTCCAGCAACAGGTCCAAAGTGGGATCTAGCTCAGGGGGAGGCCCCAAGGCCTGACACTATTTTTTTTTTTTTTGTTTTTTTGTTTTTCGAGACAGGGTTTCTCTGTGTAGCCCTGGCTGTCCTGGAACTCACTTTGTAGACCAGGCTGGCCTCGAACTCAGAAATCCTCCTGCCTCTGCCTCCCAAGTGCTGGGATTAAAGGCGTGGGCTACCACCGCCCGGCCTGACACTATTAATAAGGGTATGGAGTGCTCACAAAATGGGCCTATGATAACTGCCCTCCAAAAGACCCAACATGCAGTAGAGTCGGATGCAGACATTTACACCCAGCCAATGGACAGAGCTACTGACCCTTGTAGGTGAATTTGGGAAAGGCTGGAAGAAGCTCAGGAGGGCAACCCTGTAGGAACACCAGCAGTCTCAATTAACCTGGAACCCTGAAATCTCTCAGACACTGGACCACCAACCATGCAGCATACACCAACTGATATGAGACCTCTAATACATATACAGCAGAGGACTTCTCGGTCATTGTTCAGTCAGAGAAGATTCACCTAACCCTCAAGAGACTGGAGGCCCTAGGGAGTGAGGAGGTCATGTTGGTTAGGGGGTGTGGAGAGTGGGGACATTCACACGGAAACAGGACATAGGGATGTTTGGGATATGGGACAATTAGAGGATGGAAATGGAGGGGGATAAATTCTGGAGTATAAAACAAAGATTAAATAAAATTAAAAAAAGAATATCAGAAAGATCTATACATTTATTTAAAATAGTTAGTAACAACAGAAAATGACCATTTATCCTTAGGAAATTAAACTAAGATACAAAATCATGAATTATTTAATAAGTAATTGAATGCATAGTATTTAAAACTAGAATATTAGAAATTAGAAACATTGTGGAGCATAGATGCTGTTTTGTGGTGGATGCTTACATTCTATCAACTATTGAACACACATAAGCATCTAATTATCATGAGTATAAACATGACATTACTGATTCTCTTAATCATGATACATCAATGAAATGTCCGTGTATACCCAGAACACACCAAAAAAAAATCTATTTTTTTTCTCTTTAAGTTTTGCAGATGAAGGATACATTGGAACCCCTTTAGTAATAATGAAAACTATTGAATGGTAGGCAAAATAAAAGTTCTTCTCCCCAAAGTAATGCCTGTTAACAAAACCAGAACTAAATCTTTTCTGCTCATTAAAAATGCAAACTGGGCATGGTGACCCATGTACATAATCCCACCACACTGAAATCTGAGGCACAGAGAATACAAATGATTGGACTAAGGAACTCATCTCTGAAAAAAATCAATAAGTGCAAAAAACGGAAACACATGCTTCACCAGAAATTACAATCAGTTTTAGGAAGGAGTAAACATGATTCTTTGCACAGGAGAGAAATTTTGCATTCTCATAATATTCTGTATTTAGAGGAAAGTAGAATTATTACCAATAAGCTGAGCTATTATGAATCCTGCATTTTTTCTGTGTCCTGTAGCTTAATGTAATCATGATATTCCAGACTCATAAATAATATTCATATGCCATTCTATAGTTATAAATTCATTTAAATTTTAAAACATGTATATACTATAGGAAATCTCATAAAATTAGATGCACAGCTGATAAACGCATTTAGCATGTGTGACATGGAAAACATCAAATTTATAAATAACAAGAGAACAATCTAATTAGATTAAAATCAATCTTTAGCCATACTTACCTTTGGATATTAGCCTAGGATCTGGGAGACATCAGGATTCTGAAAAATAAAATTTGTTTACTGGTATCACTCACATATTACTGTGTTTAAGATTAAAATTACATGCAACATTAAATATATTTATTCTATTGTTCTAAGGACTTCATTGTTTTAGTCACCTTCTTATTTTGTGGAATCCTTGTGAAGAAAACTCTGAAATTACTCTGAAACTGAAAAACTAAGAAATTATTCTATGTTAATGTCAGTCACCTGTTTCCTGGCACTGTAAGACAGTCAAGAGTATTCTAACTCAAAAATCTTATAAGAATTTCAAATATCATGACAGGAACTACAGGAATATATCTATCATAAATCTATGTTAAAATTAGTATGTGTATAATTCTGTGATGAATCTAGTGGACAGATACTTTCTAAATTTTATTTTTTCATCACCAGTGATCTTTTACTATTATTTTCAAAAATTAATTGTAATAACATCCAGAAGTTAAAAAGGCATTATGTAGTGATAGTCTAGTTCTATCTATGTAAATATGGGGAAAGCCTACAATTGCTATTTTCTTCAGTAATGCTTTGCAATTGTCAAACTCACCCCTCAAAAAAAAAAAAAAAAGAAATCCTGAGCCCCACCTTATTTTATTTTTCAGAATTCATCCATTCATAAAATAATACATCATTGTTGTTTAAAGTGCCATATGTATTTTGCTAGTTTTTCTGTCATTCCAGCCCTCTACAAAATGCAGATTGGTGCTGAATCATTCAGCATCAGCCCTTTGAGTTGCCCAAGTGTGAAAAACCACACTCTATGTTTGAGGTAGATTTTATTTAAATCAGGAAAGCAATCTCAACATTTGTTTGACTCCTAATTGTTTCAAGAACCTTCAACACATTCCTAAAAACAGAAAATAAACAAACAACAAAACCAAAAACAACCAAACTAAAATAAATAAATAAATAATAAATATCAAAACTAAACAAACAAAATAACCAGAGCCAATATACCTAAGAAAAAAATAAAAGCTTTCACATTTCTATAATTCTGAAATTCATACACACTATTCCAAAATATTTTAATTAGTGGAGGCTAATTTTTTTGTTTTGTAGTTCTGCACATGATTTTAAATTAATTCATTAACTATCTTTAATAAGCACATTTCCTAGGAGTTTGTTGGCATCTTTAAAGCATCTTTGACATATTTAAACAGATCCATAGGTTGTTTTTAATCTGTTTCACTTGATATCACTCTTTGCTTTGTTAGAGCAGCTATTCTATAGTATATGTAGATTGACATGTGTATACAAACATCTTATATGCTCACACAGAATACAATGTATGTTGAAATTATATATCATCCCCTCAAAGTTTTCTATATTAGGTTGCAGACCCACATTCTATACTGACATCTCCTTTCAATATTTGCTTGTTTAAGGATGATAGATTCCTACTTATTTCTACTAGATATATAATCAATGCCTTCTGTCCTTGTTCACAACTGTAACCTGAGAATTAGTTCAACAAATTATGTTAAATGGATGAATATAAATTGAATAACCTCAGAATTTCAGTCTTAATTTGACAAATGTAGAAGTTACTAAGGTTTAGGTATAAGAAATCTTCTAAATTTTTCTTAATTACAATTATGTGAATTTAATTTGGAAAGATAAAGGCCTCAAGTTATTATTGAGAAATGATACTTTGCACTGAATTTAATAGTGTACTCAAATAACTAATTTAATGTCTTAATTTCATAATTTTACTTGACAATATTAATATCTTAATATTGTAAAAGCACATAATTTTGATATAGCCTAATAACCAGAAAATTGAGAATTTTACAAATAGCCTTAAATATTTTTAAATGTTATTGCTTTCTACACAATTAATGTTTAAGGTTGTTTCTATAAGATAAACAATGCACATTCACTAATTGCTTCAAACAATATTGTCAATATTAACACTAGGGATAAGTGTATGAATATTCCATACTATTGTTAATATTTTACACAATTAACCTAGCTCAAAAATATCAGAAGAAAATTTTATACCCTTTCTACTATAATAAGACATTTGTCCTTTTTCTTCATTTTCAGTCTCTCCTATTTAAGTATTATTACCTCTGTATCACTAACTTTATTTTCTAAAACTTTCATGTAAAATTGTATTCCTATAAATTACTTTTAATCTTATATTTTCCTGTTATTCGTGCTGTGATTCATGTTTCTGTTATCTTGACAAATGCTAATTTTTATTCTGAATTTGTTTTTGCTTTAATAGATACAAAATAATACATACCTGTCAGAAAGATGGACAGACCATTCCATGTGTAGGCGAATGGAATGGAAATTAGACATTTCACTGTATCGAAAATACCTATGATGTCAGCTTGGCACGTGAAAACAAATCTGTATTTATTTGACATGTATTTTATACAGAGAAATTTCTGGTACTTTTATATAAAGGATAGTTTAAAAATTAATATACTTTTTTAAGCTGATCTTTGACAATTAATGTAGACAGTTTGTATCCCCACAAAGTTCTTTAAGGGAGTCTTAATTTACAATGAGGTATTATCTAGACATATGACCTATGAATTGGATGAGTTCATTTGGGCACAGTCCTTCATGATGAGGTTAATACCTAACAGGAAGTGTTACAAGATACATATTTTTCCTTATGGAGCATAGAGTGTGAGCATCAGGAGCACACTTAGCAAAAGTCAGTAGGAATACAGAAGGAATTTTTTCTTGTCTTTATTTATTTATTATTTTTGGAAAGTAAAATATAGTTATATTATTTTCCTTTAGCTTCCCCCATCCAGAGTTTTCCACATATGCACCTTGGTCTCTCTTTCTCTCTCTAATTCATTGCTTCTATTTTTTAAATGTTCCTATGATTCAATATGTCATCTAAGTCTCCCAAATACCCATGTTTTGTTGTAGGAGCCAGACCTCAGATATCATCTCAATGGTATATTTACACAATGGAATACTACTCTGCAATTAAAAATAATGAATTCACAAAATTCCTAGGCAAATGGTCAGAACTTGAAAATATCATCCTTAGTGAGGTAACCCAATCACAAAAGAACACACGTGGTATGCAGTCACTGATAAGGGGATATTAACCCAGAATCTTGGAATACCCCAGACACATTTCGCATATCAATAGATTTCTAAGAAGATGGAAGGAGAGACCCCTGGTCCTGGAAAGACTGGATGTAGGGGAACACCAGGACAGAGAAACGAGAGGGGGTTGAATGGGGAAAAGAGGGAGGGAAGGGGGCTTATGGGACTTTCAGGGAGGGAGGAAACGGGAAAGGGGAAATGATTTGGAATGTAAATAAAAAAAACTTAGAAAATAAAATTTAAAAAAAAAAAGAACACATACTTTGATATCAAATGTAAAACATTTACGTCTGAGATAGTTTCAAGAAAGATTATCCCTCCTCAGAAATGTTGTTATTAAAAATAGGTAAATTACTGTATTTATAAATCAATATTTCATTTAAGTTTTATATACATGCCATAGAATTTTAATATTTCTTATCAATGTATGTACCTAAAATAATCCCTTGCAACAAATTTAGATGGGGCCTTCTTACCACAACTCTGAAATATTTAATAAAAATTACATATGACATTTTTTTAATAATTATCCTAACACATCTGTGTCAATTCAGGGGTCTTCTTCCATATAACTATAAACTCAAAGGTACTTCTTAGCTAAACATACACAATTTTTGAGAAGCCAAAGTAATACTGTGCCATAAATGTGATTTCAAACCATTGTGATAGTTCTACTCAAAACTATAAGCCCCATAGAACACTTACTTTATCACAGTAGTTTTATATTCTATTTACTTATCTATTTTCAGATTTGGGAGGCTATAATCTCCTTGATGACAAGGGAAAATATTATTACAGATTTTATTTCTGGATATTAACATAGGGCATAATGTAGTAGAAAATTACAAAATTATTTGTGCTCTTGGTGATTCCTTATGTTAAAGTCAATGTATATTTACAAAGATTTAACTTTGTCAAACACATACAGAAAAACAGACACACACAAACACACACACACACAATGTTTGTAGAATTCAAGGTGTATAGATCTTGGGCATCCCTATCATTCCAAAATGAAGGGAGGGTAAGATAGGGTATTGCAAGTATGAGTCTAGATAATTGTCAGACACTGTCTCAAATTAAAATTAAAAAGAGCTCATGATGTGGCTTCATACTAGACTCCTTGCCTTGTAAGTACATGCTCTTGTGTCCAACTTTAATTTTTGAAATAAAAAGATAAAAGCAGAGTAGAAAGAACAGGAGGATACGAGGTGTGAAGGTGAGCTAGTAATCCATGTCCATGAACCTATATAATGCAGGCTAGATATACTTTACCTATAGACTCTGTTACATGCCCTACCACTAACTCCACTCTCGAAAAAAATGAAATGAGTCCTTAAGCAGTAATTTTCAAGCGAATGGAAACTATCATGCTGAGTGAAATAACTCAGACCCAAAAGGACTTGCACGGTAGGTACTCACTAATAAGAAGATATTAGTAAGAAAAGTATGGAATACCCAGGACAAAACCCACAGGACTCAAGAAGGTTAACAAACTGAGGGACCCAATTGATGATGCCTCAATCTCACTTGTGAGGGAGAACAAAGCAGTCACCACTGGGGGGGGTGAAGGAAAGGAGGGACCTGTGTGGGAGAGGGAACAGGGAGAGGAATGGGGGAGCATGATCAGGTATTGGAGGGTGGTAGAAAGAGGACTGGAGCCCAGAGGGCCAGCAGAAAGAATGAAAACAGGTAACCTGGGGAGGTAAGAGGTGAGGGGGGGGGACCCTCTAGAATGTTAACAGATATCTGGTAGGTGAGAGACTCACCGGACTTGGGTGAAGTGCTCTAAAGTGAGTTGGGGGAACTTATAGAGCACACCGCCAGCGGAGGAACAGACATCAAGTGGCAGGATGGAGTTTCCACTCCATATAAAGTTCTGACCCAGAACTGTTTCTATCTGAATAAACTGCAGGAGCAAAAATGGAGAAATGCATGAGAGAAAGGAGGTCCAGTGACAGGCTCAAATTGGGATCTAACTCAAGGGAAGGCCTGGTTCCCTGACACTGTTACTGACGCTGAAGTATGTTGCAGACAGGAGCCTAGCACGGCTGCCCTCTTAGAGGCCCAAGAAGCAGCTGAAAGAGTCACCTGAACATACTAGCACCCAACAAAAGGACAGAAGCAGGAGATCGTTGTGGTTGAATTGGAGAAAAGCTGGAAGAAGCTGAAGAGAAGGGCATCCTCATAGGAAGATGAGCAGACTCAATTCACCTGGACTCCCGAGATCTTTTAGACTCTGAGCCACCAACTAGGCAGCATAGACCAGCTGATATGAGGCCCCGATCCATATACAGGAGGGGACTGCATAGTCTGGCCTCAGTGAGAGAAGACACACGTAACTCTCAAGAGACTTGAAGCCCACAGGAGTGGGGAGGCCAGGAGGGTTGGGGTGGGGAAATGGGGACATCATTTTGGAGATGGGGGGAGGAGGTATGGGTTGGGGAGTGATCCGGGTACATACTGGGAGGGGGATGAAATCTGGAGTGTTTAAATAGGATTAAGGAATAAAAAAAAAATCAAAACCAAGCTCTCAATCACTAAACTAGCCAATTCTATTTTTCTTGTTGTGTATCAACTTTATTTTTTTTAATACATTTGCTTTCAACACTTTTACTACAAATGGGGGAACAGGCCAGTTCTTGTATTATGTATAGAACTTTGAGACAGCTGTCATCACATTAATCCACTGATTTTACATCACTGGGCTTCCTTTCTTTTTAATATGGTCACATTGTTATTAAAGCTTCTTTACTACCTTCAACACTGTTAGGTGTTAGGTTCAAATTGCTTTTCAACCTTTGGGAACTGGTGGCTAAGCCTACCAGGCTTTTAGTACCTTGGCCTGACCCCAGTATGAAGAGTTCAAAGAAGAGTAACTAAACAGATGGCTTCTTTCAAATCCAAGGACAATTATCCTGTCAATTCTTTAGAATAATGACTCGAAGATCTTATAATAGATTGACATTGCAGAAGGCGTTTGCAACCCCATAAGAAGAACAATAATATCAACCAACCAGACCCCCCCCCATAGCTCCCAGAGACTAAACCGCCAATCAAAGAGTACAAGGGGGCATCAAGGGGAGAAGAGGCCCTTGGTCCTGTGAAGGCTCAATGTCCCAGTGTAGGGGGATGCAAGGGACAGGAGGCAGGAGTGGGTGGGTGGGGAACATCCTCATAGAATCAGGGTGATGTGGAAGGTGTAGGGTGGTTTCCTGAAGGAAACAAGGAAACAGAATAACATTTGAAAAGCAAATAAAGAAAATATCCAATAAAAAATAATCTGAAGGGATTTGATTGCTTTCACAGCAAACATCTTTTGATATTTTGCAGCAAGTGTTTAAAGCTCATGTAAAATTTTATAACTTGGACATGTATACACTATTCCACACTCTGGAATATTTTATCATATTAAAATATTATAAGCATGTTATAGTCTATAGGGCAATGCTGGCCAGCCCCTCAAACCTATAATGTACCATCCATCTGAAAAATTAAAAAAAAAACATGTCTGCTAAATAACTGCTTCAGGTCACAATTCCTAATTAACTTATAATTTTGGAATTATGACTTTAATATAGTTTTCCATGGAAGAATGTGTTTTACAAGAACTGCTCAGTCTGAATAGATTTCCTCTGACAACATTGGGCATATTAGTCATCAATAAATGGTTTCCTGTGTAGAGGAAAAATAGAAATCGTTAGGAAAGATAGTGTATCTACAACAAAGAAATGTGTCAGAGTGGATTAATCTTTTTCCTAATGTCATTGTGCTATAGATAGAGCATGCCTATTCCGGATGGTTACAGGAAATGATGGTCTATTTAAATGGAATTCTAAGCTAGCGACTGCTCTAAGCTTGAAAGTCAGCCTGTTTGTCACCAAAAGAGCTTCATTGGCAAAGAAAATTGCATTATAACTCTTTTCACAATTCTGTACCAAATGTGTCCTGATAGTTCTATCAGGCATAGGAGAATAAAACAGTGATACATTTAAATGCAAATATTAAATAAAATAAAATAAAATAAAATAAGGCACCCCTAGCATTTCTAAGATACTAGTGTTAGGTGGCTCAGGTTTAAACTGTTGTTTCACATTATGTTATAATCCTTTTGGCATTTAGTGACTCTAGAAGTAGAGAATAGTTGCTGTATTATTATATATCATCTGAGTGACTTTTGTAGAGTGAACAGAGGAATAAAACCCTCCATCTCCAATCTCTGCAAAGCAATCATTGACTTCAGAGGAATTTACCAATATAAAGGGATTGCTTTATTACGGCTTTAAGCCCTCATGTACCACAAAGGGATTTGCTAAATACATTCAAGGGGACTCCAAGTATGCTGTCAAGGGGCCTCTGTACAGCTCTGAACCTTCTTGTGACTGAATTGTGCAGTTCCCTCTGCAGTGAATTAACATAATTGGAATCAGGACTAGATGTTTTTATAGGAGATGATTACATACAGTTCCAATAGTATCATTACTTTAGCCTGTCTTCTCCTTGAGAGCATAGGAAGCCTGGAAACTAGTTTTAAATATGATAGCTGCTCAGCAGGTAGGCAGTGCTGCTAAAAGGTACATTATTATAACTTGTAAAGCATACTTGCTTGCATTTAGCATTCTAATTATATGTAGTATTAAAATGTGTTAAGTGATGATATATTGCATGTGCTGTCTACCTAAGACAAAAGATTCTGCTTTTCTATATTATAGAAGCATAATATACTTCTGTGTGGTAAACTGGGCAAAAAGTAGTTGGGTTAATTGGTGATAGATCCATTAATTGATGTTTTATTTATATGCAAGAAAAATTATCACCCTATATATAAAGAACAAAAAGTTAAATGTCACGTGTAGACATAGTTCTAGTCAATTTTCAGCAAGCCAAGAAATTAAAACCAACATAACAACACTACTTAAACCTCCCTTGTCAGTTATGTCATTAAGGTTTACAAAGAAACTTTTTGTTTATAAAATCCATGTAACATTTAACTCTATGATTATTTTAGATTATTTTTATGATGGAAAGTGTCATCCATATCTAATGCAAGCAAGCTCTCTCACTCTCTCTCTCTTTCTTTCTCTCTCTCTCTCTTACACACACAACACACACACACACACACACACACACACACACACACACACACACACTTTAAAAACCAAAACCTTGATATTAACTGAAGATTACCTTTTAGCATAAAACATTACCAGTATTGTTTTTAAAATTGCCCTCACAGATACATTTTTCTATACTAGTAAGTTTCTTAATTCTTTTGACCTCATTTTCATAGAATACAAATGAGTGATCAAAATAAACTAAATCACTGCATTCCCTACAAAGCAAATCTAAACTTTTTTTTTGTTTTTTTTTAGAATCTAATGTGCTTTTATTTTCCTTGCTTATATTTTGCTTTTAAGTCCTTCTGATATATATTCTTTTTTTTTATTTTATTTTTTTTAATTTACATTCCAAATCATTTCCCCTTTCCCATTTCCTCCCTCCCCGAAAGTCCCATAAGCCCCCCTCCCTCCCTCTTTTCTCCATTCAACCCCCTCTCGTTTCTCTGTCCTGGCGTTCCCCTACATCCAGTCTTTCCAGGATGGCATCCACTGAAGCATGTACAAGAACTGTGTTATTGAATTAAAAAAATATAAAATATCAGTAGTATGTAGATCATATAATAATGACACAAAAGGGTGCACACTGTGTACAGTAAAATTAAAAACAATAGCATATATAAGTAAATCTTAACAAACATATTTTCTCAACAACGCCAGATTATAATAAGTAGGTGAGGGTGGCTGAAGACAGGCTCATCTCATTGTAGACTACTATCTAAGCTATACCTGATCTCATCTGATATATTTCAAATAACTTAAAATATTCAATAAATAATATTTGTATAATTTATTTTCATCACTTATTTTATAGTAACAATGCCTCTCTATCAGAAGAAATTTCTCTTTCAAACTTAACCACAATTAGATGAATGGGAATAAATATAGATGGACTTCAAACCTAATTTGTTTTTCAAATGAACAACTCATATTTTTTAATTACCTAAGACCTGTTTTAATGCATTATGTATGACATAAATTAGCCAAATTCTGTTTTTTGCCCTAAAGAGGATAGGAACTCCACAGGAATACCAACAAACAACAGAGTCAACTAACCTGGAGCCCTGAGGCTCTCAGAGTCTGAACCACCCACCAAAGAAGATAAACCTGCTGGACCTAGGCCTCTCCAAACATATATAATAGATGTTCAGGTTGATCTTCGTCTGACTCTTGAACAATTGAAGTAGGCTCTATCCCAAAAAGCTGTTACCTGTATGTGGGATATGGTCTAGCTGGGCTGCATTGTCTCACTTCAGTGGGAAGGGAAGTGACCGTCTTTCAGAGAGTTAAAGTGCCAGGGTACAGAGAAAACAGCATGAATCTCCATGTTCTTAATACTATTGACATAATGGTTCCTTTAGGAATCAGTGACAGATCAAGAAATAGCTAAGAGTATTGTTCGGATAATAAAAATTAAGCATCTTTCTCTGCAAATCATTTTGATAGAGGAAAACTCTTCGCTTACTTGAACTCATTTGAATGAGGGTTGATAACTTAAAATAAAAAATACTCATGTGTATAATCCTGTAATTGCAAAGATAGTTACGTCTGTATTTTGAAGACACACAACCAGATGTTCCTGGAGAGACAAAGATAATATGATAATATTGACCCTGTATATTTTGTATTTCATTTCAATTTAGTTATTTTCAGTTTCTGAGTGTATGTGCATGTGCATATTGAAGCCACAGCACAACATTGTGTGACGTTCCTTGGGTAACACTCTCCTTGTTCATTGAGACAGAGATTCGCAATGAGACCAGGGGATTCCTAATTGGACTAAATATCCTGGACAGTGATCCCTAAGGGGTATCCTGCCTTTACCTCCCCAGCATTATTGGCATAATAAGTGCTCACCACACTATGGGATGGAACTTAGGGCCTCAAGCTTATGTAGTAATAACTTTACCAACTGAGATACATCCCAATTCTTTTAAATTTAAATAAATGTCAATATATACCCTCTTTTCAAAATTTTCAATAAAAATTTGTTGTGATAATTATTCAGCAATGAAATGCTTTCATATTGGATTTGAGACATGCCTCTCAGAAGATTTTATGCCCAGTCAAAAATCATGGTCAAAAGCCTATAGAACACATATTTTGCTAAATTGCCACGTTGTCAAATTATCTTTTATAGATTTATGTTTATACCTACACACACAGGTTGCTTTCAATAGAAGATAAAGGATCTTCTTTGTGCAGTATGCACAGAGACTCTTGCCTGATCAAAATGCTAAGAATAAGAGATGAGTGTTTGCCTCTGAATGGGGCATCTTTATCATCCCTGAAAGAACAATGACGAAGGCTGTAGGAACACCACTAAAGAGAAAATGATGCAAATGTCAGAGTATGGGGACAAGTGCTGTGAAATGTTGTCTTCTCCACATTCAAGGAATACTGAAATCAAAAATTCATAGCAACAGTGTTTATGTGAACATGCAACTTGCCCAAGATCAAGTCAGCCATACTTAGGACACAGATGTGGAAGTGGTTCCCAAGATTCACTTTTTATTGAGGATATTGGCAGTTAATAGCTATTATGTGGGCAGATAGAGAACATTGTTTTTTGAGAGTATGGGTTCTAGAACATTTTCAGAGATCCAGTAGAATATTCCAGACATATACAAATAGGGGAATCAATAACTAGACATAGATATTAAAATAGAAATTAGCATAAAACTGTAGCAGAACTTGTATGGGAAATATATAAGAAATTAGAGTAGGAAATATGTGGATTTTATAATAACATTTTATTGTATACTATATGAAATTCTCAACAAATATTGCCAAATAAACATTGATAAACTACCTGTGAACTGTATCAACAAATGACTTAACCTAGAGGCAAAAGTCTTAATGTTTAATTTTGAGGTTTATTATATATAATTGTGATAGAGATGGTCCTTTTCTTAAACTATAGTTAGACTACAGACAATTTTGGTTTTATCAAAATTGCAATACCATAGAAACTATAGTTCAAATTATAAATATTTATTTCTATTTTGTAACTAATGTAGCCACATCATGATATTTTCCTTAGATGTTTTGCATGAGCAAAAAACGGTTGTAGCAGTAAGTCACAAATGTCACGAAATTCCTAGGCAAATGGTCAGATCTTGAAAATATCATCCTTAGTGAGGTAATCCAATCACAAAAGAACACACATGGTATGCAGTCACTGATAAGGGGATATTGACCCAGAATCTCGGAATACCCTAGACACAATCCGCATATCAATAGATTTCTAAGAAGTTGGAAGGAGAGACCCCTGGTCCTGGAAAGACTGGATGTAGGGGAACGCCAGGACAGAGAAACGAGAGGGGGTTGAATGGAGAAAAGAGGGAGGGAAGGGGGCTTATGGGACTTTCGGGGAGGGAGGAAACGGGAAATGATTTGGAATGTAAATTAAAAAAAATAAAATAAAATAAATAAAAAAAACAAATGTCCAAACACCGGCAAATATATTTTATTTCATTGGTATTTGAAAGATTATAATAAATACAATTTTATTTAATATATTTTCTGATGTACTTGGTAGGATCCATACCCATAATATTTTGAGGAACATTTGAGTCATTCCTGTGTTTTGTTCAATTAGTGAAAATTTATTTTTCATAATTTTTTTCTGGATAATCATGCTTCATCCAGTGACGTAGGCTGACTTCTGTCCACAAAATGTAAGTTGCTATCTTATCTATATACTAGCAATAATACAACTCCATTTCCCATCCTTCAGGAAATAGAAGTAGAAATGCAAGTGAATGACCAGCAGCTCATTTTATGGAAATACCATGTGGCTACACTTAATAAGTCTATTCAACTTCTTAAAGCATTGGTTTATCAGATAGTGACATTGGTAAAGGCTGTATTGGAGAGGTCATTTGCCTTTAAAAATCTGAACCACTACAACTTGGGTAAGGGAAACTAGTAATAGCAGAAAGGAAGTAATAATAATTGGTGAATAATAAGGTTATCTATAAAGCAAACAGCCTTCTGACTTTGTCCTTTTGTGAATTTTTCCATTAATATGAAAAGACTCAGTAAATATATCTTGACAGAAGAAATTTCAACAGAGATTTCATTAGGCTTCACTCAAGTTTTATTCAGGACATGCATAGACCTATGTATGCATGCACATATATAAAATAGGCATAAAATTACTTAGAAAAACTAGTGTGTTAATGGAGCAAATTATGAAATGAAATGCTTCATTAACTTAAAATACCATTTTTGTCATTTCAAAGTTTATATTATTGATAACATTCCTGTGATTTCTATTTGAATAAAGAATAGAAGTTTTGAAATCAAGATAAAACCAACCCAATTACATATAATCAATATTAATGGTATTTTTTTGTAATGAACAAAAAAATCTTTGATGATATTATAGCACATGAACAGGAATATGTCTATACTTCTAATGTAATATGGTGACACAATTTTAGTCACTGATGAACAAGGTCTTATAGTTTAGGAGAAATGGGAGAAAGTAAAAATGAGGTCATGTTTCCTGGATTAGGAAGGTATCGACCTTTCGATTCTCCATTTCATTTACCCTGATTGTATCAGACAGGGAGAGCAAAGTTTACAAATTGTTGCTGATGTGAGAAAGATAGAAAAAAATCTAATGGAGAAGTTAGAAACTAAGTGGAAATAACTTGGAGAACTTTCTCTCTTTTTGTTTTTGAACAAAGGAAATTAGTTGTCTTTTCAAAGTAGTAGATAATCAGAATGATATTCAAAAAGGTTAAAACTTGGAAAATATATGACGTAAGTATATGGAACTAAATACCTTATTTTAGTACAATGGAAAATTTCAGTTTTAAATTCAGGTGTGTAAAAGAAAAGAATTTCCCCTTTGGGGACAGATTAAAATCAAGCAAAAATTACCTTTTCCATCAGTTTCTTTTCTCTTGTTTCCCTTTGTTATCTATAAGAAAAGAGCCTTAGAGTATAGTCCAATATTGTTATATAATGCTACCAAAATATGTGGATTGATGTATAACCCTTGATGCCTTTGCAGTTCTCCTTTAAATATTACATTCACATATAATGAAGATTTTTCTACATGGAGAAAGGTTTAAAAATAAGGTAGAACCATCATTAATATATGAAACATAAATTATAGTACATGAATAATCTTCATAAATTATAAAGTAATAAATATGACACAGTACTCAATCTGGAAATTCAACTCCTGACATGCAAACATCTGCTCTTATTGCTCATCCATGACCCTACTGTTAAACTCTATTGAAATCTGACAACTTTATTAAATACTGTAGGATTATTTGTGCCTTTTGTGCAGACACCAAGAAAAATGACTGATTACCAATCCTTTCCTAACACCCTTTGTCTTAAATATCTTTGCACTTACATTGAGTTTCTCAGACTGCATCTTCTCCCTAACCATCTTCTCAGATTTAGCACAGTAGAATTCAAATTCATTCTCCACAGTTAGATGCCACATTAAATGATAGAGGGTCCAGTTGTTCAGTCAAACTTACTTGTCAGGTCCATTGTAAACATGATAATATATCAGAAGCAAAAGAATGTGTAGCTCAATAGGAAAAATATTAGCTGTTCTACTTTCAGTAGGTTACATGCCCACAGTCTCCCTTGAATTAAGGGAGAACAGTTAAAAGTGTTAGAGCATTGATGCTGCTTATCTTGAAACTCCATCTCTGTCACTTACTACTATTTAATCAAACAAGGAAAGTTTCTTCTCATACTAGTGCCATTAACTTTGGGAAGTTTAGGAAACAGAATATAGCAGAGAAAGTCAGTCTAGAAAAGTACAACCTGGATTCTGCTCTAAATCTCATTTCTATCATTGGAAAGATATCCCTTGTTTTAACTAATAATTTCTCTAAAGAGAATCTTAAAAACACATGCTAGAGGCAATTGGTTTTATACAGAGAGAGAGAGAGAGAGAGAGAGAGAGAGAGAGAGAGAGAGAGATCACATTAGACATTAGAGGAAGAAAAAGTAATTTTATATAATTTGGTAATATTTTTCATGAAAATATAAATCGTTAAGGATCAAAGTTCTTCACTGATGATTGCTGTGCGGAATACTGCAAAGTCAGACAATTCACTTATTTTTCTGAAGTTCAGTGTGCTGGCTATAGTCTTCAAATTGAAATAAAGAATCTAAGAGAGAGATGGGAGGAAGGAAGAAAAGAAAAACAAAACATGATGAGAAAGGGAGACAGAAGGAAAGAAGACAAGAAAGATGAGATAGAAGAGAGTAGGGAAGAAACAGGGAGATAAATTCACTTTTCAGTCCTTAGAGAATTGTAGAAAGGACATAAGAAAGATGTATTTTAATGTGAATTCTAATAATAACTATCAAGAAAATAGAAAGAATAAATAATATTATCTTAATCAAAAAGATTCTTTTATATAAACAGACAAATTATAGCTGAGTTTATTATACTTTCTAAACAAGACAAAGAGTATTTAAGCAAGAAGGAAATAAGTGTACTTAACTCTAAAATAATTTTGACAAAATACTAAACTTATTCTTCTATTGTTTATTTTAGAGAATCAATGACCAACTCCAAAAGCAAACAGACCTGTATTGATAAAGTAGAGACACTTAGACATGAGATGTAAACAACCCTAGGAAAGATGTTTCCAATTCTGTGCTTTCTTCTGTTAGGGTATTTAGCTAGTCTAGAGAGACACTAAGAAAAAGGAGAATGTAAATCTTAAACTGGGATAGTTCAAATGTATGTATAGGAACTATTCACAGTATTTATCAGTCTGTAATTTAATATCCTAAATTGATATAATGGTTTTAAGAAACATTTTAAAAAGTACTCTATGTCTGAAACATGCTTTCAACTTGGAAACATATTATACCATAATAATTCTGGTGAGTAATAGACATGTAATTCTTTTGATGCTCACACAAACAAGGTAGGAGCCAAAGTGTCTTTGCATTTCAAATTCAACTCATCAGATTCAATTATCACCTTCATAATTAATTATTTTTTGTCATGAACAAAGAGGTCCAGGAAAGCATCAGAATCATATCAATTTCCATTTATAGGTTTTGTTTGTTTTAATTTTAGCTGCCACTCAAATTTTCTGTTTTTATCAACCTGAAAAACCCAGAATTTCAGGAATGTCTTTGACCAGCATACTGATCTTTGCAAATATAGCTCAGGTACAATCTGAATTCAAAGAAAAGTCACATCTGCCAAGTTTTTAGTGGAGAGCTATTCTTGTTTTATTTTCTTTATCTTCTGTTGCATATTCACTTAAAACAATATGATATGTGAAGAGGAAGAGTATGTATGTGTGTAGAGATTAAATAAAGGTGAATTTTAAGCACATGATAGGATAGGAAAAAAGTATAAGGAATCTGTATGAGACAAAATGATGAAGTTGGATACAATATTATAGCAGATTTTGCAGAAAGGAATGAACTTTTTATCACGTCCTTTCTTATTCATATAATGTTTGATAGTATGGGATCATCATATCCAGGGGAAAAAATTCTAGCTTGTTGAAAGGATTTGTGATTAGATAGGAAGTAATTAAGGTTAGTTCATTTAATTGCAAGAGACAGAAAAAGAAAAATAGGAAAGGAAGACAGAGCTAATTCTGAGAAAACCACATTATACTTTTAAAAACAAAATCAAGCTTAAGTCCCTGAAATGCTCTATTTTTTTGAAAAATGGTATCACTCTACAATACAGTAAAATAGAATCAAACTTGAAATTTGTGGAATGCAGAAAGATATTTTACTGAGGAAACCAAGCATACAAGAAACCCTCAGTTTGTGTATCAGGCATCCATGTAAAAATTAAGTGCAGCTATGTCCATCTGTAGCCAAAGGGATGGGGAATTGAAGACAAGCAGAACTCTGCAATTAAATGCGATTCAAAAGCTTTCCCAGCATGCACAGTGCTTGCTTGAGTTTGGGGCAAAAGAATCTTGAACTGAAAGGAGAAGTAGATACATGCCTTCATCTTTAACCTGGAAGAAATTTCCAACTAATGATACTCAGTCACCAATGGAAATTTGATTTTCTCCAAGGGAGTTTCCCTTGGAGAAACAAATTACTTCTAAAGGTTGCATGTCAAACAGTAGATGGCTAATAGAAAACAAACTCAAAGATATCTTTGAAAGTTCTTTGCTTCCTTTGATTTTAGTTTTTAAATTTGATCATATTTTTATATTGGATTTATTTTATTTATAACTTTTAATCTCATTATTTTACCATATGGTCCCTTTGCATATATATTATGATATCCATTTTAATATTTTTATTGATTCCTAAGTGTGTGTGAACAATTGGATCTGTCTTGTGCTCTCTCTCCTCTCTCTCTCTCTCTCTCTCTCTCTCTCTCTCTCTTGCTCACTCTTGATCTTTCTCTTGTTTGTTATCTAATTCCAATGAGTCATTATTGTTTTATCTTAGTATACTTCTATGCTATATTACGCTATATTTATTTGATTATTATCCTTAATATACCTGTTTGTTTTCTAACTTGACACATAAAGAGGTGGGTTGGAATGGAAGGAGAGATGGGGTGGAATTGGGAAGAAGAAAGAGAGAGGAAAAAGCATGATCACAATATATTATGAGCAAAAAAAAAAAACAGAAAGAAAGAAAGAAAGAAAGAAAAAAACTATTTTCTCTAAAACAAGAAGAAAGTTAAAGAAAATTAGCATAGAAAATACTGTTTGGGGGTAAAAACCCTTCAGAAATCCCTCAGCTGCAGCTGTTTAGTGGACTCAGGACCCATCATCACACAATACCCCCTCCCCAATACATCTCCTCTTCTGCCTGGTCCTTTCTGCTGGGCAGACTGCTAGCTAGTCTGCTCCCCTGGAGACACCATATCCTGGATCAGTCCAGAAGATGCAATGCATTCAGAGCATTTGGTAAGAAGTCCCACAACTGCCTCTGGGAGCACAGTGGACTGGGGCCCATCACCACCAAGCCCCACCCCCACCCCATTGTAAATCCCCCTCTTTCTGTCTGGTCCTTTCTGCTGCGACAGACTGCTAGTTAGTCTACTCCCCTCAAAAACCATATTCTGAGCCAGCCCAGAAGATCCACTGCACTCAGGGTAAATGCCACCACAGCCCGAGGCGTCCCAGGAGATCTGCTACACAAAAGGCAATAGAGCAACTGATCACCAGCTTGTCTGCTCCCCTGAAGACACCACAGTTTGAAGGCATCCCAGGAGGTCCTTTGCATACAGGGCAACTGGGTAACAAACACCACAGTCCAAAAACCTCCTGGGAGCTCTGGGACCTGCAGGGCAACAGGCCCAACAGAGTAAAAGCCTCCCTGGAATTCTGCTGCACACAGGGAAACAGGAACCACAGTCAGTAGAACCCCCTGGAGAACATCTTCACACAGGACAACTGCTTGACTGCTCCTCTCAAGAACCAAACGTCTGAAGGCATCCAAGAAGATTCATTGCAGCCAGAGCAACAGATCAGCACCTTCTCTGCCCCTCTAAAGAGCCCCCAGTTGGAAGGTCCCAAAGGTGGTCTGCCACAGACCTACCAGGAGACCTGAAGCAACCCAGGGACAGAAAAGGCAGACTCCAGACAGAGTTACCCAGACTAGGAAACATCAGGGACATCCAGGTAGAAAGAGGCAAGCACGAGATGATAAGCAACAGAAGCCAATATATGTAGGCATCTTCAGAACCCACCACAGTAAGCCCTGAATACATCAACACATCTGAACATCAGGAAGCTGACCTAAAATCCTATCTCATGAAGATAAAAAAAGTCCTTTAAGGAGGATATGAATAACTCACTAAAAGAAATACAGGATAACACAATCAAACAGGTGAAGGAATTGAATAAAGCAGTCCAAGACCTAAAAGTGAAAGTAGAAACAATATAGAAAACACAAATGGAGGCAAATCTGGAAATGGAAAACCTAGGAAAGAGGTCAGAATTTCAGACATAAGTATCACCAACATAATACAAAAAATTGAAGAAAGAATCTTGAGTGTAGAAGATACATCAGATCCTACTACTAAAGTCTATACTCAACAAAACTGAAAAATCTAGATGAAATGGGTGATTTTCTAGACAGATACCACATCCTAAAGTTAAATCAAGAGCAAGTAAAATATCTAAACAGGCCTATATCCCATAAGGAAATAGAAGAAGGCATTAAAAACCTCCCAACCAAAAAAAGTCCAGTGCCAGATGGATTTAGTACAGAATTAAACCAGACCTTCAAAGAAGACCTGATGCCAATATTCCTCAAACTATTCCATAAAATAGAAACAGAAGGAACTGTACCTAATTGATTCTATGAAGCCACAGTTACTCTGATACCTAAATGACACATGGACCTAACAAACAAAGAGAATCTAGCTTATGAACATTGATGCAAAAATACTCAGTATAATCTTGCAAACTGAATCCAAGAACACATCAAAATGATCATTCACCATGATCAAGTAGGCTTTGTCCCTGGGATGCAAGGTTGGTTCAATATACGAAAATCCATTATATAATCAAACTCAAAGGAGACAATCATGTAATCATCTCTTTGGATGCAGAAAAAGCATTTGACAAAATACAACATCCCTTCATGTTAAAAGTATTGGAAAGATCAGGAACTCAAGGGCCATACCTAAACATAATCAAAGAAATTTACTACAAACCAACAGCCAATATCAAATAAAATGGAGACATATATGAAGTAATCCCACTAAAATAGGGGCCAGGACAAGGAAGATGACCCTGTAGGAGGACCAGCAGTCTCAACCTGGACCCCTGAGATATCTTACCTACTGGAATACCAACTAGGCAGCACACACTAGCTGATATGAAGACCCCAACACATAAACAACAGAGAACTGTTGGGTCTGGGTTTAGTCAGAGAAGATGCACCTAACCCTTAAGAGCCTGAAAGTTATAGGGAGTTTAGAAGTCTGGTGGGGTGGGGTGGGGGGGTAGGGACATCCTCCTGTAGACAGGGAGTGGGGAGGAGGTATGGGATGTGGAACAGTCAGAGAGTGGACTGGGAGGGGAGTAAAAACTGGAGTTTAACGAGAGAGAGAGAGAGAGAATACTGTTTTGTTTTGACATTTGTGTACATACTGTAACTTTACTGATCCTTCTTCTACACTTTCTTCTATATCCACTCATTCCCAATGATTTTTTTAATATGCCCTCAAGGAATACATCGTATAATTTTTAATATGAGAACATAGCCTACATATGGAATTTCCACAACTTGCAGATTTATACATTATTATAATGGTTAGAGGAAATATTCCAAAGTGTTCAATAGATTAAATAATACAGCCTATTTTGATAATCAAGAGAATCTTTTACTTGGAAAATGCTTCAATTAAACACAAATTATTTAAGTGATGAAATTTATTCACATATACAGTACAAAATGTCATAAGTTAAATAAGAAAAAATACAATTTTACTGTTTCACATCAGCTGTAATATAAAAAAATCTATTTATAGTGATGTACTAGTTTATTCTCTGCAAAAGCAAACAGTTATGAAGTAATTAACTGAATAATTATAGATTGAAAATAATTTCTCAATGGAAAATCAGATGGATCTGACAAAGTGTTTCACTGAAATCATACTTTGAGAAAATACTGTTTAAAAGCACAAAATACCATTAAGTTTCAAGAGAGAAAGGCATTTAAGGATATTCTCATCCTTCTGTCTATTTGATTCAACATTTGACAGAACAATAATTATTAGAAGATTTGCCTGATTCATTTTCTTCACATTCTAACTATACCCGGCAAGACATATCACAGCAATTACTGTCAAGAGAATTACTATTAAAAGAATCATTTTCTCTTCACTTTGTGTTTTTACTTAAAACAAAAGAGGAAAAGTATTCATTATGTTCCTAATAAGAATGATCTGACCCTCTGTATCCCACCACTGTCTCCTTCACTTTCTGGTCATCAGCTGTGGAGGACCAGATGTCACTTTCCTAGGTTTTCTTTACTTCATATGTAGAGTGCCAAGAAGTCCACAGCTAAGCATTTTGCCGGAAGGATGAAATATTTCTTAACCACTTGCCTTACCACTGGAATTTCTGAATTGTTTTGTTAAATGGCATATGAACAGCAACAATATGAATTACCACACAAGTATCTGAAGCTAATTCACATAGTCTCTGATTCAAATTGGTTTCCTGTTGAATTCCTATTAAACTAAGGGTCTATATTGGTACTTTCTGGTAATCCAGTATCCAAGAATCATTGGATCATATTAAAGGATCTAGTTTGTTCCATGATTGGCCTAATGTGCTCATCATAATTACCCATATTTATAGTCAACATCTGAGCTCTTGGATTCGATTGTATTTTACTGTATAATGTAGCCTATTATTACTAAAATAATAACTTCAGTAAAATGCATCCTGTACTCTGTTTAATACTTTTGATCATCTTTCTTCATAAGATAAAAAAATTTGAGTTTTGAGGCTTTATTCATCTAAGAGAAAAGAATAATATAGAATTTGTGTCTTGTAAATTTTATGTATAGTAAACCAAATTCCAACAAATTAGTAACAGCAGTCAGGAGACTAGGGAATAAAGGATACTTAAGGAACAGAAGAGAGAAAACAACTGGAACACACCTCTGAAAAGTGACATAAGAAGTCTAATGACAAGCCTCAGCACTCCTTCTTTCATCAGCAATGTCTGAGATACAGATATTGACATAGTTCCACATACCTAGCAGAAAAGTCAGTTTCTACATTCCTGTATCTGTAGATGTTCCTCCAGTGGAAAACATACCTAGAGAATATACTTCTAGGCACTCAGTTTTGCAGCCACAGAAATGGTATACCAGGGAATATGTTGTACACTACAAAATCCAAAAGCAGTGTTGGATAAATCATCTCTATGGACATACCAGGACAAGGAAGGGAGAAGCTGTGACAATTCATCTTGATTCTGAAATTTTACGAAAGCTAGATTTCAGGCATCCGATCAACACAATATAAGAGTTCTTACTTTCTTGTTAGTCACCCGGCTACCAGATAGCTTTTTTCAAAAATACCCTATCTCATCTTTTTATTATTTAGAATGATCACCAATATTATGAAGAGTCAAAAATACTTCTACATAATGAAACTTAGGAACATTGTCAACAGGTGTGTCCAAAGTTACTAAAAAAACAACTCTAATCAAAATTGTCATCATATTTTCCATCCATTTGTCTAAGAATTTCATAAATTCATCATTTTCAATAGTTGAGTAGTAATCCATTGTGTAAATATACCACATTTTCTGTATCCATTCCCCTGCTGAAGGACATCTGGGTTCATTCAAGATTCTGGCTATTATACATAAGGCTGCTATGAACATAGTGGAACATGTGTCCTTATTACATGTGGAAGCATCTTCTGGGCATATGCCCAGGAGTGGTATAGCTAGGTTGTCAGATAGTACGATGTTCAATTTTCTGAGGAGCCAACAAACTTATTTCCAGAGTGGTTGTACCAGATTGCAGTTCTACCAGTAATGGAGGATTGTTATTCTTTCTCCATATCCTTGCCATCATCTGTTGTCACCTGAATTTTTGATTTTAGCTATTCTGACTGGTATTAGGTGGAATCTTGGGGTTGTTTTGATTTGCATTTTCCTGATAAGTAAGGATGTTGAACATTTCTTTAGATGTTTCAGTGCCATTCAATATTTCAGTTGAAAATTCTTTGTTTAGCTCTGCACCCCAATTAAATAGGGATATTTGATTCACTAGAGTCTAACTTCTTGAGTTCTTTGTATATATTGGATATTAGCCCTCTATCAGATGTGGGATTGGTAAAGATCTTTTCCCAATCTGTTGGTTGCCATTTCATCCTATTGACAATGTCCTTAGTCTTACAGAAGCTTTGTAATTGTTTGATGTTCCATTTGTCAATTCTTGAGCTTAAAGCATAGGCCATTGATTTTCTTTTCAGGAACTTTCCCCTGTGCCCAAGTGTTCGAGGCTCCTCCCCAATTTCTCCTCTATTAGTTTCAGTGCATCTGGTTTTATGTGGAGGTCCTTGATCTACTTGAACTTGAGCTTTGTATAGGGAGATAAAAATGGGTTGATTTGCATTTTTCTACATGCTGATTTCCAGTTTAACCAATACTACTAGTTAAAAATTTTGTCTTTTTTCCACTGACTGGTTTTAGCTCCTTTGTCGAATATCAAGTGACCATAGGTGTGTGGGTTCATTTCTGGGTCTTCAATTCTATTTCATTGATATTCCTGCCTCTCTCTGTAACAATACCATACAGATTTTTATCACTATTTTTCTGGAATACAGCTTGATATCAGGGATGATAATTCCTCCAGAAGTTCCTTTCCTTGTTTCCTTGGTTTTTTTTTTTTGTTTGTTTGTTTGGGTTTTTTTTTGTTGTTGTTTTTATTCCAAATGAATTTTCAAATATCATCCTGAGTGACGTAACTCCATCACAAAAGTGCACACATGATATGCACTCAGTGATAAGTGGATATTAGCCCAAAAGGTCCAAATACCCAAGATACAATTCACAAAGCGCATGAAGCTCAAGAAGAAGGAAGACCGAAGTGCGGGTACTTCTGAGAAAGGGAACAAAATGCTCACAGGAGGAAATATGGAGATAAAGTATAGAGCAGAGACTGAAGGAAAGGTCATCCAGAGGCTGTCCCACTCATATACTGTCACCAAACCCCGATACTATTGTGGTTGCCAAGAAATGCTTGTTGAAAGGAGCCTGATATGGGTGTCTCTTGAGAGGCTGTGCCAGAGAATTGTAAATACATAGGTGGTTTCTTGAAACCAACCATTGGACTGAGGACTGAGTCCCCAATGGGAAAAAGGACTGAAGGAGTTGAATGTGTTTGTAACCTCATAGGACGAAGAACAATATCAACTAATCAGGTTTCCAACAGAGACCCCAGGAACTAAGCCATCAACCAAGGAATACACATGGTTCCAGCTGCATATATGGCAGAGAATTGTCTTATCTAGCATCAATGGAAGGAGAGGTCCTTGGTCTTATGAAGGTTTGATAGAAGCCCCAGAGTAGGGGAATAGAGGGAGGGGAGGTGGGAGAGGGGTGGATGGAGGAACACCCTCATAGTAGCACGGGGAGGGAGGATGGGATAGAGGGTTTCCGGAAGGGGGGAAACAGGAAGTGTATAAAACTTGAAATGTAAATAAAGAAAATATCCAAAAAAATTTTCATCATATAATTGGATATAAGGAACTACACAATTTGAGATGCAAATTTTACGTTTTCTGTGTAAAATAGTAAAAACTTTATACAGATACAAAAATATTTGTTACTAATAAAAATGAACATTATTACACATGGACAGAGAAGACATAAATGTTAAAAATAACCCTTGACTTTATTTTTCTGGGGTACTTAATGTCAGCTACAATTTTCTCTGGGTCAGCATTTCTGAAGAGCATGCATGCTCTAAGTCTGTTGGGACATTCTATATGGCAATTATTATTTGCAATCTTCATCATAAATCTCTTAACAATTTCTCACATAGTAACTGAGTAATGTGAGTGTTCACAAGTGACATCTTTGCAGCAGGTCGAGGTGGCATTTACATAACGATTTCTAACTCAGAGTAGAATGAACAAGCACCTTCAGTGTAAACTTTCTTGGATAACCAATTCTACAACACAAAGGTAAATATGCTGGGAGTTTTATGGGTTAAAATCCTTCCATATCTGATAGATTTGGCTGTTTATATATTATGATGCATGTAGTCACATTTGTGAGAGTAACACTAAATGCAAATTTAAAACAATAATGAGGAAAGGGGATAACATTTGAAATGTAAATAAAGAAAATAACTAATAAAAATATAAAGTTGATAATTCATCAAAAAAATAACACAAATGTGAATAAAGACAAAAATAATAAAATTGGAAAATAAAGCAAAAATTCCAAATGAAAATTAAGGAGCTGGATTACTTGAGCTCAGTCTCTGGAACCTACATTATGAAAAAAGAGAACTTACTGCTGTAAGTTATTATTTGACATCCATATATATGTGCCTTTACATATGTTCTAATGGATACACCGATGTACACAGAAATAAATATAAAAATATGAAGTTAAGTACTTTCATACATGTGAATAAAAATGAAGTATATATTTAGACTTAAAATGTGAAATAATGTAATTTTTAATATAATAAGTTATATAATTCAAAAATATATAAATATTTTTCTCTTGTTTTCAAGACCTTTTAATGGTGCTGATGTTGATACACTTTTATATATACATTATACAGCTAGTTTTAGGAGAGATTTCTACAGTGAGTGTTGAATCCTCTCCTAATTTCTTGAGAATATCCACTACTCTATCCCTGTCATAATTTGTCATTTATTTATTATTCATTTATAGAACCCAATTTGTGCTTCCCAAATATTCACTGATTTGTGATCTCCTGTTGAATCATGATAAACATACATGTGGAAACATTTTAATGAACACTGATCCCTCCTCTCCCAGCAGCCAACAGTTACTAATAACTGGGGATAGGACTTCATTTTGCTCTCTCTTTGTCTGTGCTACAATTTGGTGTGGCTTGAACTTTAAAAAGGTTGCATATGCCGTCTCATTTCTGTGAGTCTTTACCGGAAGCTGCCTTTTAGTGTATAGGAGGCACTCTTTCCTTGTAGTTATTACACTTTTCTTGACTCTTAGATTTTTGCCACCTTCTCCACAAAGATCCCTGAGCTTTTGAAGATATGGTATAGTGTAGATATACCATGTAAGGCAGAAAATTTTGCACATTCTTATCTCTGAACATGGGGAGTCCATTTAATATTGCCTATTTTGTAAATCAGTAGATTCTCCCAAATGGACTATGACCTCTCCAGCTATATGTTCTTCGTCCAAAACTGGTACGAAGTGTGGATTTCATCTTATCAACCACAAGTTAAGTCCAATCAGGAAAGAGTTGTTTATTCTCATAAAGATTTGCCACTATTGTACCCGCTGTCCCAACTTAGTGAGCTAGTCATCACTGAAGCTTACAGGCATTCCTCTTATTACTTTCTTTTCTAGTAGTGCATGTAGCACTACTTCCAGCACTATGAAAAATAGGCAATAAGCATAGAGATTCTAGTTGAGTAGAACTTATTGTCTCCTGGTTCTTTGTCTTAAGAATATGATGTCTTCAACAATAGGGATTAACTCTAAAGTTCTCAGAAGTAACCAATAGCATTTTCTATAGCCTGTAATATTTGGATGATTTTTATGAACTGACTGACCAACAAATCCAAATGAGGAAATCCATTTCTAAAAGTCTGTTTTTTATTTGACTGCGATATCTAGTAGTGATTTCCTGTCACATTATGAGATAACAACTACATTTAAATCATTCTATATTTGAACATTTAGAAAAGTTTCTACAGTAGGTGTTAGGTTTCCATGTCACTTCTTTGAAAAGTTTTTAGAGTTAATTCGCCCTTTATACACTACCTTTTTTACACTGTCCTTCCCTTTGTCACTTAAATATAGTCCTTCCTGTTACATAAACCTAATATCCTTAGCAAACTCTAAATACATTAACAAGTAAATAATTATAAACATAAAATATATTATAGATTGAAAAATGGAAAATACATTATTTAAAAAATACTAAAGGTCTAATTAATATTGAACATATAAAGAGTAGTCCAAAGTATTGCAAAATAACATTGCTGAATGGTATCTGAGAAAATTTATTACAGATAAGCAATATATATACATACATATATTGCTTATCTGTAATAAATTTTATACATATATACATATATTATATATACATATATAATCATATAAATATATATGCACAAATACACATACAAACAAACACAAACACACACATATGTTTAGGTACACTTTTATTTTCATTAAGGTTTCATGCTTTGTTTTGTGTTTAATCTACCACCTTAGGTTAACTTTAGCTAAACATGAAGTACAGTAACCTGGATTGCTATATGTATAAGCATATACACACATTCATTGTAAATATATTCTAAACTTCATTTATAGTCAGGAATGCATGACCACCCTGTGAAATATACATATCGAGATATTGACAAATTACAGTCTTTCAGCAGCCTGATAGTTCTCAGAAATCAGGAGAATGTCAGCCTTACACATCTATCTCTTAATCATTCAATACTAATCAAACTTTAGTTATAGGAATATAAATTCATATAAAAATGAAGAAAATATTCTTGTTTAGTTTCCCAATGGGACACTCACATTTATACATTACATTTTTAATTAAGAATGCCTTGAAATATCAAACTTTCTTTGATAATTGTAGACACATATATGTCTCACATATATTTATGTATTGTGTAAAATTACTATTTCTGAAATCATTATTCCTCTATTACTTAATATGCCACTAGAATATATGTAGAACAAAATGATGGAAATCTTTATATTTTGTGATAGTTCAGATTCTCAGTGATCTAATAAATAAACACAGACAAGGATTTGTGAGTTGAATTTGAATATTAAAAGTTCTTATGGGGCATCTGGCAGAGTGTTTGGCAGAAAAGTAACAGGGCTTTTCATATTCATTGTTCTTATCAGCTACAAAGTTAGTATTGCTTGACAGCAGCATTAATCTTCCATCAGAAATTAGTGTGATCAGCACCTCAGGATATGCAAGGCCACAAGTAAAGCAATTAACTTCATAAATTGATGTCAAATTGAACACTGCTATGCTTTTGAGGAAGCTCAATGAATTTCCCTCCTTTTAAATTATATTTGAGGCATTAGTAAAATATAAGTAAATATTTGAGAGTCATAATATGTATAATTCCATGCTATGTAACCTATACTATTCTAGAATTTGGAAAAGAATGGATTATTATTCAGAAAGAACTGATGACCTTGGAAGGAACTCACCAAATTTCCATTTGTATTAAAAGTAGAGAACCTGCTAGGCCAGACATGAAGGGGTTAGAGGTCATGCAGAACTTACTAATTCATGACAACAGGATTTGCCTCTAAGGAACAAAAAGTTTTTTTAAGAGTTATTGATTTTTATTCAGAAAATGTGTCCTATTGATTTTTCCATCTAGACCCTTAACTCTGATATATAATGTGCAACTCTCACCTATAATGACAACCAATGAGAAACTAAAGAACAGAAGTGGGTAATCATATAAGAAAATTGTAATGCGGGACATTAAATAATTGCCTAAATTATGTATCCCATAAATATTCTAGTTCATGAGTTTTATTTCAGAGTCCTATATTCATTCAAAATAGAGGTACAGTTTTCTTAGATTTTGAAGTGACAGGATAAGTTGTATTTAAATATATGCAATTGTACTTCTAATGTACTAGCTTCCTGGGCTTGTAGGCAATGGGCTCCTGGATCTGCAAAAATGAAATTCCAAATTTTTTGAACTGTTTTTACAGGACACGGGTAGTCAGTATGTCTTTCAATTAGGCTTTGTTTGTCTCAGCTACCATTTGACAATTTTGTTTTATTACCTGTTGGGATACGGCATTCCATCATTTGTAAATGCATTTATTTATTCAGTCAGAATACAAAATAAACAACAGACTTTTGGAGTTCAGAAATACACTGTTTAACATCCAGCTTTTGTTACAGCAGTGTTTACTCTGTTTCATATACCTGCTTCAACACTTACAGAGTTGAAACTTATGGAGGCAACTGCTTTACTAGATTTTTTTCTTTTTTTCTTCCATACATCATTGCTACTTTTTTTTTTGCCTCTCTCCTTTGTAGTAGTACCTATTTTAATACTCAAATTGATCCCAGCAGAGATGGTGCATTCCTTGTTTCCTGCCCTAGTGTTCTGGGCTACCAAATGAAAGACACAAATATACAGCTTTATATTCTCATATCCTTTAAACAACTCAACAGCTGGGATACTTCCTAACCTCCACGTGGCTAATCGACCTCTCTTTGATAGTCCCAAGTCATCACTTACTAAAATCTTGATTTTAACCTTGTTGCCTTGGACCTAGTCAGGCAGCCCTCTTGGGGCTGCTCAGGCTCCTATATGGCATCAAATCTCTCTACCCAACACCTTCTCAGGTGTGGTATCTTGGGTCTCCTTCTCCTGGCAAGGCAAATCTCTTCCTCCTCTTTCCTTGGTTTCTTTCTTCTTCATATATCTAGGTCTATGTCTATGTATACATATATATGTGTGTGTATTCATATATATATATATATGATATTTTCTTTATTTACATTTCAAATGCTAACCCTTTTCCAGTACCCCTGAAAATCCTAAGCCATCCCCCCTCCCCCTGCTTCTATGATTTTCCTACACTGGTACATCTATCTCTCCATGCCAATTCAATATAGTACTCAAAGTCCTATCCAGAGCAATTAGACAACAAAAAGAGTTCAAAGAGCTACAAATTGGAAAGGAAGAAGTCAAAAATCACTATTTGCAGATGATATGATAGAATATTTAAGAGACCTCAAAAACTCCACCAGAGAAGTCCTAGATCTGATAAACAAACTAAGCGAAGTGGCTGGATATAAAATTAACTCAAACAAATCAGTAGCTTTCCTCTATTCAAAGGATAAACAGGTTGAGAAATAAATTAGAGAAAAACTCCCTTCATAATAGTCACAAATAATATAAAATACCTTGGTGTGACTCTAACCAAGCAAGTAAAAGATCTTTATGATGAGAACTTCAAGTCTCTGAAGAAAGAAATTGAAGAAGATCTCAGAAGATGGAAAGATCTCCATGCTCATGGATTGGCAGGATTGATATAGTAAAAATGGCTATCTTGCTGAAAACAATCTACAGATTCAATGCAATCCCCATCAAAATTTCAAATCAATTCTTCATAGAGTTAGGAAGAATATTTCTCAAAGTTATTTGGAATAAAAATCAACACAGGATAGGGAAAACTATTCTCAACATTAAAAGATCATTTGGAAAATCAAAATCCCTGACCTCAAGTACTATTGCAGAGCAATAGTAATAAAACCTATATGATATTGGTACAGAGACAGGTAGGAAGATCTATGGAATAGAACTGAAAAAACAGAAATGAACCTACAAACCTAAAGTCACTTGATATTTGACAAAGGAGCCAAACACATCCAGTGGAAAAAAGACAGCATTTTAACACCCACGTGGTACTGGTTTGGAAGGCATGAAGGGGTCATGAAGAGCAGCTGAGGCTCAGCAGTGTGAGAGGCCGTGGAAGGCCATTGGTGAAGGTGCAGCCTCAGTTGCAATTGATGGCTCAGGACTGAAGGGGTCATGCATAGGAGTTGAGTCTTGGCACCATGAAAAGAGCCTATGAAAGGCTATTGGTGAAGCCTAGTTATAGTGGAAGACAGCAGTGTTTTGGAGATGCCAGTGCCATGAGATGACCACCAAAAACAGCAGCAGCAGTGGAGTACAGGCATCTGGAGCCTATAAGACAAGGTGTGTACTACAAAGGTCAGAGCTGGTGAAGTGACCCAAGCCCTTGGAGAAGCCCGGAAGATCGTAAGTTGGGTCCCAGACCTTAAACAATGGGAGTTTGAGTTTTGCTTTTGATTGTGACTGTACCCTGATATTTTTCCCTCTTGAAGAAAGTATTTTAACGGAGTCCACAGTTAAGAGACTTTGAACTATAAACGATATTGGATATTTTAAAGGGATTGAACTTTTAATATGTAAAGACTGTGGGATTTTTAAAGTTATTTAGATCTTTGGGATGAATAAAAAAGTAAGGGTTGAGGCTTAATAGTGATGTATTTGTGTGTCAAATTGACAAGGGGTCAATTGTACTGGCTGGTTTTGTGTGTCAACTTGACACAGGCTGGAGTTATCACAGAGAAAGGAGCTTCATTTGGGGAAGTGCCTCCATGAGATCCAGCTGTGGGATCTCAATTAGTGATCAAGGGGGAAGGGCCTCTTGTGGGTGGTGTCATCCCTGGGCTGGTAGTCTTGGGTTCTATAAGAGAGCAGGCTGAGCAAGCCAGTAAGAAACATTCTTCCATGGCCTCTGCATCAGCTCCTGCTTTCTGACCTGCTTGAGTTCCAGTCCTGACCTCCTTTGGTGATAAACAGCAATTTGGAACTGTAAGCTGAATAAACCCTTTCTTCCCCAACTTGTTTCTTGGTCATGATGTTTGTGCAGGAATAGAAATCCTGACTAAAACAGTCATCAAGGAAATGCAAATCAAAACAGTACTGAAATTCCACTTCACACCAGTCAGAATGGGTAAGATCAAAAATTCAGGTGACCATAAATGCTGGTGAAGATGTGGAAAAAAGAGGAAAATTCCTCCATTGTTGGTTGGATGGTAACCTGTTACAACCACTCTGGAAATCAGTCTAGTGGTCACTCAGAAAATAGGACATATTACTACCTGAGGACCCAGCTATACCACTCCTGGAGATACATACATACATATATATTTACATATATATATGTATATATATGTGTGTGTATATATAGATATACATATCCAAATGATTCTTCAACATATACTGAGGACACATGCTCTACTGTGTTTATAGCAGCCTTATTTGTAATAGCCAGAAACTGAAAAAAAAAATCCCTCATGTTCTTCAACAGAGGAATGGATACAGAAAATGTGGTACATTTTCACAATGGAGTACTATTCAGCTATTAAAAATGATGAAGTCATGAAACTCTTAGGCAAACGGATAGAACTAGAAAATATCATCCTGAGTGAGATAACCCAATAACAAAAGAACACACATGGTATTCACTCGCTGATAAGTGGATAATAGTATAAAAGCTTTGAATACCCAAGATAATATTCACAGACCACATGAAGCTCAAGAAGAAGGAAGACCAAAGTGTGGGGGCTTTGACTCTTTTTAAAAGAGGAGCAAAATACTCACAGGAGGAAATACAGAGACAATGTGTGGAGCAGAGACTGCAGGAAAGGCCATCCATAGACTACCCCACCTGGGGATTCATCCTATATACAGTCTCCAAACCCCAATACTACTGTGGATACCAAGAAATGTTCGCTGTAAGAAGCCTGATGTAATTTTCCTTGGTTTCGCGTTGCAAATCCTAAAAGTCCCACCTCTCTTTCCCTACCCAGCCTTTGGCCAGTAGCAACTTTATTTACAAGTTAAAACCAACTGAGGAGAGAATTCCCTCAGTGTTACCAGAGGGCATGCATATTCTACAATTTTGGGACCCAAATTACCATAATGCAGGCAGCATTAGACCAAACCTCCAAACTCCTCCTCACTTTCTTTTTCCCTCTTGTCTCTTTTCTTTTCATTTTCATTCTGGGTCCACTGTTGGCCATTGTCCATCTCTTTTCACTGTAATTAGAAAACTCAGAAAAAACCATTTGATAAGAATGATCAATAGCCCTACAAAAGGGCTAGTCAAAGTTTATTTCATTAGTGTCAAGAGTTCAAAACAAAGGATGAAACTACATACTGCAATATTGTAAGCAGGTCAATGGAGTTCAGCTTTGATGTCAGCCATACAGGGTTTTCATTTATATACTGGGTAGCAATTCTTTAAGTGAATTCACTCAAGTTCTTCAAAGTTATTTAATTTATTTAGTGAAACATGTTACATTGATATTGTTCTGGCTGTGTAGAATAATTGGATTTTTAGATATTGATTAGATTCAAAATTAAAGACAGAAAAAAGAACAAAAATTATCCATTATCTAGATAAGTTATTAACCTATAATCCATTAAATTTATTATTACCCAAAATAATAAAAGTCTAAACTTTTATGTTTTAGAATATTTCTAATTATTTCACTGTGGAAAAATATGCCAAACTTCTACTTAGTCATTGTATTTAAATATAAAAGACCACATTAATGCAATAATATATATATATATATACATATATATATACATATATATATATATATATATATATATATTATGATAACATATGTAAAATGTTCAAATAGCATAGGTCTTTTAATTATGTTCTGATATTGACAAGGACTGTAAAGTTTTTTGCATCTTTACAAATCCCTGTTCTGACACTTAACTATCACTGAAAAAATACAAAGTCACACAGGATAAATTAGAATCAGTCCCCTTTGGGCATACCTAGTAAATAATATATATTAATATTTTTAATTTCTATAAATTTTCCTTTCAAAGATGATGCACATGATTAGTTTAATTTTTCAAATCAGAGGACAAAGTCAAACATATGGGCTGAAATAACCAGTGTTAGGAGGTCTACTTTATGTGAGGTGACGAATAGACAGACTTCAAAGCAGCCCTCTGCTTCCCTCAGTTGAATTGGAAAAATCTTAAAATTACTTGAAACGAATATAAAGAAATGGCTATAGTAGAACATTTATATAAGTATTTTTTTATTCTGTTTGAATGTGTAATGATGAAAACGGTACAAAGACTGATACTTGTTTTTACACACCTCCCTGACACCTAGAGTTCAGGGATCATCATGGAAGATGATGCAGAAAGATTGTACAAGCTGGCAGCCAAGGATATGTGCTGTGACATACTGACTTTGCTACATGACAGGAGATCTGCACCTGTGAAATATGAACAATATGTTAACCTAAACAAGACCTGAACTCTGACAACTTAAGTTGACATGCCAATACGGAAGTAGAGAACTGCCAAATGATACAGCACTAGATGGAGGGCTTCAGGCATTTATTGCCGCTAAGAGAGGGAGGATCATCTTCTCAATGGATAGGGCTCTGATGGCTTATCTAACTCGAGGCTGTCAGCCCTCAACATACATACATATTAGAAGCAATAAATGGCCTCCAATCTGTATTTATGCATATACGTGAATGTGTGCACACACATGTGTACATGTGTGATAATAATTAAAGTAGAAACTATGAATTTGAGAGTGAGTTGGGAACATGTAGTAGTTTCTGGAGGGAGTGCATGAGGTAGAAATGATGCATATACACTACTCATGTTTGAAGACCAAAACTCATAATAAAAACATAAACATTCTTAGTCATTGGATGTTAAAAGAAAGAAAATCATCCTAAGATCTGTGATTTCCTTTTGACTTCAAACATTGTCTGGTTTGTTTTCAGAATGTTATTGGTTTTGTTTCTAAGACAAAAATTTAACTAATGACTAAGAATAAACCTTTATTATATATTCAAATCACCAATGATATAAATTCTCTTTAGCACATGTTATCTTCCATGCAGTCCAGTAGTTCTACTCAACTGTCTATCCATATTTAAGAAAATATTATACTTGCCCACTATGCTTTTATTTCCTTAATAACTTTTGACATTTCATTACTTCAGCCCTTTCAAAAGCAAATTTATTGAAAATTATCTAGTTTAAGTGAACTCTCACCTTATTAATCTTAACTTTCACAGGTTATAATACATTCTGTAATATAAGTTACAAACAAAATTATACTATGAAAAAGTGACAAAATTATAACCTACTTGAAAAGTAGATATGCGAAAAATGCATCAATAGAAAGGACTTCAAATATTTTCTGGGAAATTTGATTTAGCAAACACAAAAATCTTTTACTGGTTGTTTTATTTATTTATATTTCAAATGTTATCCTCCTCCACAGTTTCCCCTCTGCAAACCCCCTATCCCACTCCCTCTCTGCTCTGTTTTCTGAAGGGGCTCCTCACCCTCCCACCCACCTCACCAACCTAGCATTACCCTATGCTGGGGCATCAAGCCTTCTCAGGACCACGGGCCCCTCCTCCCATTGATGCCAGATAAGGTCATCCTCTGTCCCATATGCAGCTAGAGCCATGGGTCCCTCCATGTGAACTTTTTAGTTGTTGGTTTAGTCTTATTTCAGATGTGCTTTGAATCAGATACCTCTAAGCATGAAACCAAATACTTTCACACTAAGCAAGCATATGGTCATTTCTATCAATGTAACAAAAATTGATTAGATAACTAATAAGTACATAATCCTGAACAATAATTATTGCAATTAAAATCCACTCTTTGATAAAAGTAGTAAGTCAAACTTATTTCTCCTGGCATACATGGCTGTTGTCAGAATGAAAAATGATGTTCTAACTGACTTGATACCTACAGAGAAAGTATATACTACATATGAAATTTCTCTATAGCAGTATTTGATGTCTTTTTCTTACATTACTAACTTCCATAGTACAATAGAAATTGGGACATTTAAGTATCAATCAATAAAATCACCGAGTATAAATTTGTCTTTGGTAGAGAGTTTTATTGCTGTGAAGAGTCTCCATGACCATGGCAACTCTTATAAAAGAAACCATTTAATTAGAGCTGGCTTAGACAGGTTTGGAGGTTTATTATTATTGTTGTCATGGTGGGAAGCATGGCAACATGCAGGCAGACATGGTGCTAGAGAGGTAGCTGACAGTTCTACATCCAGATCCACAGGCAGCAAGAACAGAGAGTGAGCCAAGCTTGGCCTGAGTTGAGCTTCTGAAACCTCAAAGCCCCTACTCTACCATGCCCACACCTCCTAAGAGTGCCACTTCCTATGAGTCTATGGGGCTAATTTCATTCAATCCCTCACAATATTTAAAACTGAAACCAGATGTAAGGTATGAGTGGGAAATCAATGTGAAACAAAGGAAAGGCTGAGTAAGTGGATTTGGAACCCAAATATCACCTAACAGGCAGATCTCACATTAGTCAGAATCAGCACTGTGGCTATGTGCCAATCCAGACTAAAGTGAAAGTCTTCAGCTTTTAAAGTAGAGATTGTCCAGAAGAATATTAGCCATCTGAAAACCAATGAACTTGAAATACTGAATATTAGATAAATGAGATCTTGGCTTCATGAAAGTTATAATTGTGTAAAGCAGGTATTAGATAGTGTTTTCTGTAAAAGTTCATGCAGCAGAGACTGACAGCGCTTCAGGTCATTCCGTCTCTGTTAGTAATATTTCAATCTGTTATTGAAAGACAAAAAAACCAGACAGCACATAAACAAATAATCACAGCTGCACTCCTCACTAATGGATACCCCCTTCCCCCAAAAAAACCCCTGCATTTATTAACATTAAAATTTTCAATTTTTCTAACATCCAGCATTTTCTCCAAAATTCATTACTTTCTTCAATATTCTTTATTATTTTCCCTTAAAGAGTTCCTTATCCATTCCCCTTTTAATGTAAAAATCTATCAGATAAGTTGTAATTTGTTGTTCTTCTTTACTAAATTGGGTTTTATATAGCTGAAATGAAATACCATAATGGAAAAGGAAGTTGGGTAGTAAAACATGTATTCAGATTATACTTCTACATTACTGTTCATCAAAGGAAGTCAGGACAGAAAGTCTAACAGGGACCTGGACTCAGGAGCTCATGTAAAGACCACGTACGGGTGCTGCTTACTGGTTTGCTCCTCATGACTTGCCCAGCTTGCTTCTGATAAAACCAAGGCTCACCAGCCCAGAGATGACACTACCCACAAAGGTATGGGTCTTGCCTCATAAAGAAAAAATTTAAAAAATGCTTTGCAGGCTTGCCTACAACCTGACATTTGCAGGCATCTTCTCAATTGTCATTACCTCTTCTCATACAACTTTGTGTCAAACTGACATAAAATTGGTCCACACTCCCAGCTTCATCTGCATGTACTTCCCCGTGAGCCTGCCCATCTCCTGTTTCTCTAATGAGACTATTTTATTCTGATATTCTACCTTGTCTTGCTCCTCAACACCCTCTCCTCCCAATGGTCACATTTCACTTTCCTGGTTTCTGTAGTTACTAAAGGCTATGTATTTACATCTGAGGATTTTGAGCTAGGAGCCTTCAAGTGATAATATCCAACTTTGTCTTTCTAGATGTAGACTACATCACTCAATATAATCTTTAGAAGTTTCAATCTAGCCGGGCGGTGGTGGCGCACGCCTTTAATCCCAGCACTTGGGTGGCAGAGGCAGGTGGATTTCTGAGTTCGAGGCCAGCCTGGTCTACAGAGCGAGTTCCAGGACAGCCAGGGCTACAGGGCTATACAGAGAAACCCTGTCTCGAAAAACCAAAAAAAAAAAAAGTTTCGATCTACAACACATGAATTTCAGGATGTGTGTACATATATATATATAATTTTTATCTCAACTGGTCTCACTGTACTCCCACTAACTGAACTCCCTTTTGAGTTGTTGACCTGGGCTAACTCCCAAAACATATTACCTATTGCTATTACCTGGGTAACACTTGAGAAGTGGAAGGTAATTCCCTATTGCTGAAGACATTATGCATTTCAGAAACAGGAGTCAGCAGCTCCTTAGTTAGAAATGACCTGAATGTCCCATCCCTTAGTATTAGATTCATTTTAGCAGCACATACCATGCTCCTAGTAAGGATGAATGACAACAATGAACAGCATGCCACAATACCCCACTCTTGCAACAAAGGCACATATACTTTGATAGTAACCAGAGGCTCTCTAATTTGACTTAAGATCCATGATACAAGGGGATATAATGCCTTAGTGTTAGAAACCTAGTTAATAGATTAGTAATAGTGAAATCATGGTTATTGAAAGAGAGTCAACAGCCTGTAATTTATTATGACAGCATGATTCCTAACAATTCTATAAATATTTGCTCTTATATAAAAAAAAATAAGTACAGCATTCAATCCTCAAAGAAACTCTTTGAAACAGTCCAAGATTGCTACAGAAAACCACAACTAATCATTATGTAGATCTGTGGAGCCAATGTCTCTGGTCATATCTCCATAATATTCCAATACTTAGGACTTAGGGAGATATTGTGGAAGAGAGGGCAAAAAGATGGTAAAAGCCAGAGGATTAAGAACCTTTATTCACGACTCTCACCTAGTAAAATGAGTAGTTACAACCAAACATCTCAGCAACATGACAACCCAAGTGTGAGCTGAACATGAAGCACAGCAATCAGCATACTACAATGAATGGGGAAAAGTACTTGAGGCTTCAACCCTACAGACCATATCGAGTAAAACTAGGAGCAGAAGATGTGGCCATGCCCAAAGAAGAGCACACTAATTTGTTGTGCAAGAACCCAAGAACAAATAGTCAGCCCTAAGAGCATGCAGTTCAAGGGACATTATACATACTTAATAGGCTATATTTGAATCTCTCTCTCTCTCTCTCTCTCTCTCTCTCTCTCTCTCTCTCTCTCTGTGTGTGTGTGTGTGTGTATGTGTGTGTGTGTGTGTGTACAATAACAGGTGATAAAAAAGAGTTCGTGAATTTATAATACCACATAAAGATGTGTGTGGTTTGAGTAGAGAAAACAGAAGGGGAAATGTAATAAATAATACATAATTTCAAAAATGAAGAAAAAGTTTAGACGATCATTTAAATAGGTATTTTCTATTCAGAAGTTATTTTCAAAGAATCAATAATATTAGCAAGTTGCAGTTTTCTAGTTCATTTCTTCTAAAAACAAAGCCAAAGACTTAATTTAGTGGCAAATTAAAGTACATAAATAACTTTAAAAGATTAAATGTAGTAATTTTTCAATTTCCTCATAACTTGATAAAAATACCATGATAAATCTGACTTAAGGGATAGGAAAATTTAAAGTGTTATTTATTTTTATAAAATTGAGTGTCCAGAAATCTTTATTGATCGAAACAAATCAAAAGCTGATGATTATCATATAGTAATTTCTTGAATTTCAGGATTCAGTTTCTTTTTTTAATTTTTTTTAAATTTTATTTTCTATATTCTTTATTTACATTCCAAATGATTTCCCCTTTCCCAGTTCCCCCGTCCCTGAAAGTCCCATAAGCCCTCTTCCCTCCCCCTGTCTCCTATTTGCCTAAGAATTTCATGAATTTATTATTTTTAATGCTGAGTAGTATTCCATTGTGTAAATATACATGGAAAATGTCTCTGATAAAATTGAAGAAAAATATAGAAAAACACGTTAAGATTGACTATTTCATGGAAAAATTATACAGATAAAATGGTAGGCATAAAAATATCCCTAAGTTGATTGAAAGTGGAACTATAAATATTTTCTGATAAAACTGAAAATCTACAAGAAAAATATTTCTGATAAAACTCAAGAAATATATAGAAAAACACGTTAAAACTGACTATTTCATGAAAAATTATACAGATAGGATAGTAGGCATAAAAATATTCCTAAATTGATTGGAAGTAGAGGTAAAAACATTTTCTGATAAAATTGAAGAAATATATAAAAACGCGTTAAAATTGAGTATTTTATGGAAAAATTATACAGATAAAATGGTAGGCATAAAGATATTCCTATGTTTTTTGAAAGTGGTATTATAAACACTTTCTGATAAAATTGAAGATCTATAAGGAAAATATTCCTGAAAAAATTCAAGAAATATATAGAGAAACATGCTAAAACTGACTAATACATGGAAAATTATGCAGATAAAATAGAAGGTATAAAAATGTTCCTAAGTTGATTGAAAGTAAAATTATAGACATTGTCTGATAAAACTGAAGATCCACATGGAAAATACTTCTGACAAAATAGAAGAAAAATACAGAAAAACATTAAAATTGAAGTTTATCATGGACAATTATACCGACAAAATGGTAGGCACAAAATATTCCTAAATTGATTGAAAGTGAAACTACAAACATCCCCCCCTCAAACGAAACCAAAGATCTACATGAAAAACACCTCTGACAAAATCGAAGAAATACACAGAAAAAAAATGTAAAAATTAAAGATTATCATGGAAAGTAATACAGTCAAAATGGTAGACACAAAAAGAATTACTGAATTGAAAGAGGAGTCACAAACATTTTCTGATAAAATCAAAGATCCACATGAAAAACATCTCTGTTAGACTATGTTTTTTGTTGGGGAATTGAGTCTATTGACGTTATAAGATATTAAGGAACAGTGATTGTTGCTTCCTGTTATTTTTGATGTTTTTTTTTTTATTTTTGTGTGGTTACTTTCTTTTGGGTTTGTTGGAAAAAGCTTACTTTCTTGCTTTTTCCAGGGTGTAGTTTCCCTCCTCATGTTGGCATTTTCCATCTATTATCCTTTGTAGGGCTGGATTTGTGGAAAGATATTGTATAAATTTGGTTTTATGATGGAATATCTTGGTTTCTCCATCTATGGTAATTGAGAGTTTTGCTGGCTATAGTAGTTTGGGCTGGCAATTGAGTTCTCTTAGGGTCTGTATGAGATGTGCCCAGGATCTTCTGGCTTTCATCATCTCAGGTGAGAAGCCTGGTGTAATTCTGATAGGCCTGTCTTTATAGTTTACTTGACCCTTTTCTCTTACTGCTTTTAATATTCTTTCTTTGTTTAGTGCATTTGGTGTTTTGATTATTATGTGCCGGGAGGACTTTCTGGTCTGGTCCTGTCTGTTTGGAGTTCTATAGGCTTCTTGTATGCTCATGGACATCTCTTTCTGTAGGTTAGGGAAGTTTTCTTCTTTAATTTTGTTGAAGATATTTACTGGCCTTTAAGTTGGAAATCTTCACTCTCTTCTATACCTATAATCCTTAGATTTGGTCTTCTCATTGTGTCCTGGATTTCCTGGATGTTTTGGCTCAGGAGCTTTTTGCATTTGCATTTTCTTTAACTGTTGAGTCAATGTTTTATATGGTATCTTCAGCCCCTGAGATTCTTTCTTCTATCTCTTGTATTCTGTTGCTGATGCTTGCATCTATGACTCCTGAATTCTTTCCAAGACTTTCTATCTCCAGAGATGTCTCAGTTTGTGATTTCTTTATTGCTTCTACTTCCATTTTTAGATCCTGGATGATTTTGTTCAGTTGCTTCACTTGTTTGTTTGTGTTCTCCTGTAATTCTTGCAGGGATTTTTGTGTTCCCTCTTTAAGGGCCTCTACCTGTTCACCCATGCTCCCCTCTATTTCTTTCAGGGATTTTTGTGTTTCCTCTTTAAGGGCCTTTACCATTTGACCCATGTTCTCCTGTATTTCTTTCAGGGAGTTATTTATGTCCTTCTTGGGGTCCTCTAACAGCATCGTGAGAAGAGACTTTAAATCCAACTCTTGCTTACTCGGTGTGCTGGGGCATCCGGGACTTGCTGTGGTGGGAGAACTGGGCTCTGATGTTGCCAAGTAGCCTTGGTTTCTGTTGGTAGGGTTCTTGTGCTTGCCTTTCACCATCTGGTTATCTCTAGTGTTAGTTGGTCTTGTTGTCTCTGGCTGGAGCTTGCCCCTCCTATGGGCCTGTAAACCTGTGTCTGTACACCTGGGAGACTAACTCTCTTCTGGCAGGGTCTGTGCACAGAAGGCTGTGGAGCTGCCTGGTTCCCTGCTACAAATGGCCAGGATTCAGTTTCAAAATAATAACTACTATATCTATATCTAAGTATCCATTAATAATTCCAACATGTAACAGATAATAAGATGTTTAAAATCCAGAGTACTTCTCTTATAAGTTATAAGATTTTTAGTAAGTATGATAGTCTGAATCCTAAGTATTCCCAAGGTTGCATTTGTTCTAAGCTTTGACCCTAGTGGTATCACTATTGAAATAAACTGGAACCTTTAAAAGGCAGGGACAACTGGAATAAATTGCGTGATGGGTGTGTTTTTGGATACTGAGACTCAAGTCTTCTTCATTTAAATTTCTAACCAAGAGGGAACAGCTTTGCTTTCCAGCAGAGGCACAAGCACTACAATAATCTGTATGGAAAACAAAAGAATTAACTGATCATATACTGAACCCTCTAAAACTATGAGCCAGAATATAAGGGTTTTCTTCCTTTTATAAGTTGATTATGTCAAGTACTGAGTATAGAGGTGAAAGGCTAACTTATACAACTCAGTTAAATTAATACCATTTATTATGAAGATATTCCTTTTAAATGGGTGATTTTGAAATTACCCATAAAAAAATTCTAATATAGACACATGGTATTACTATTATTATCTGAAAGGGCCTTAGCATACATTATTGTTTTCATTTACATGATTTACTTTCCTGAGTATAACAACACACACTCACACTGGCACTCTCATACTAGTATAATTTTGATAACTGTGAAAACTTGGGTGGTACAATATGCTTCTATGGAGTGAAATTTAGAGCTTGTTGATGGTTGTAATTTTCTGGTTATATGTTCACTTAATCAGAAAACAAAAGATCTTATTCTCAAAATGATACTAATATTTAATTTAGCCAGTATAAGAAAAGAAAATAAAGTCATGCCTTATTCTAATTACTTAAATAACTATTTTTAAACAAACATATTTAAGAAAATAGAGAACTATTATATCAAACAGCTACCGTTACTTGTATTGAAATTTTATGTGAAATGGATAGAGTAATGTTACTCCACGGAAAGAAGTTATTTTTCATTGAACTGAAATGACTATGTATGTAGTATCTGCAGTTCTAATTTCAGTAAAGTGTTTGAGCATTCACTCTCTAAACATAGAACGAGAAGTTTAAAATAGATACAACTTCTCAAAAAATATCACATGTAAGTATTTTCCTAGCATGAAGTACTTTTGACAATTTAGTTGTATTTTTAATTATAAAGCTTATATATTATAAACAACAGTCTTGCCATTAAAGTATAAAAGTTGCTTATCTCTTTATCTTTATAATCCTTAAAAGAGATTCTAACGTTGTTTGCAAGTATAATGCTATACTGAACTCACTTTTCAGACAAATAAAAATAACAGTAAAATAAATCCACATGGATAATATATTAAACATTAGAATGAATAATACATTATGTTTCCAGCTTGGTTTAGAGATAAAAAGTATTCCCATTAAATGTTTATGTCATAATTTACAATATTCTAAAATTTCACAATTTTTGAGTCTGAGAAAGTCATAATATTTTTCTAACAGGAATTTTTAGATGATAATTGAATATTCCCAATTTAAGCATTTTTTCATACACAGATTCATCATGCTTGGGTCCCAAAGTAATATTGTAATATTTTTGAGGAACAATGTATAATTTTACAGATAAATAAAAATCTGCTTTAATTATTCAATATCACTAACACAATGACTTTGTTCAAATATAAACATAACAAAGCACAAATCAAACTAATAAAGAATAAATGAATATTTGTATATTTTTAAAATTATATACTTTTATTTTCATTTGTATGTGTGTGTGCAATTATGTCTGTGTTAGTGTATGTAATATTTAAGAAATTACACACAAAGACCCAAAGAGGACATAAGATCTCTTTGAATTCTGAGCCACTTGTGGGAAATTCTGAAATCTCTTAATGTCTGAAATATCTATTACACAGACACATATATTTAAACGTGGTTAAAATATACACTGAACATTATTGTGTTAGTTTCATCCATGTCAAATAGATTATGGTATGTTCTTCTACTTGCAATTACATGATGTCCTTACATCCTTCTTGGGATGAGAAGAGATAATATTCATACAAAACGTACTTAGCCTTACTTATCCCAATTATAATCTATTAAGTAGGTAATATTTCAAATATACAGCAGTCAGAATTTGAATACTATTCCAAGTCGTTCCTTAAAGGATGACTTTCTGCTGAAGGGAGATGAACTCTCCTATTCTTCTAACATTGGAAAGTGCCTTTTGTCTGCCATGGAAACATTTATTTTAATCGTGTTTTATTTGATATCAATCTTCTGGAAGACTATTAGCACTTTCCTGTCATCTTTTAAAAGAGGTCACTAAGGGGATTTACTCTTATCGTGGTGACTCACCACCACCATTCTGAACATCCATTATCACACCCTGAGGTGATGAAGCTCCTGTCAAGCTGTCAGCTGTCACATCCAAAATCACTGCTTCACTCTGACATTCTTCTGCTTTGATTCAGCTTTGTGGCCATAGGTCAGGAAAACAGATAGCCAAGACTTTTAAAGATTATATGTAAATGTCTCCAACCTTTAAACTATAAAATATGGTATCTTTACCAGACCAGGAGTGTTGAAAATCAGGTACAAACGTGAATCACTGTGCTCAGGTCCCATTCTATGACATTATTGGTCTAAAATTAAGCTCAGTTAATTTGTGGCAATTACATTTTCTCAAAGTGTTCTATTTTTATCATTTGTATTTGTATTAGGAGATTTCCTAAAGGCCTTTCAATCTGAAATGTAAGTTCACCATAAAACGAGTTTAATATCTGTATTGGTAATGGATCCCAAGCGTAACAGCCAGTACAAGGAATATGTATGTATGTATGTTTATTATTCTTGCCTACACACTATAATCTGTGTATTTCCTCAATCACAGTCATCACACTGGTTCACCTATGAGCAACATAGCTTTTCTGTCCATAAACATGGACGATTGAGTAGAACCATTCTTTTAATGAAGGACTAAAGGATTCATATAGAGTCACTGCTAATCACTTTATATTGCAAGGACAAACATTTTGGTTCCAAATTTCAGAAAGGAAAGTCATAGCATCAGTTGCAGCAGCAGCAGAATTCAGAAAATTACCAGCAAGTTGTGAAAGCAATGAGGCAAAGCAAAGCTCAGGGCTGTTCTTCCCACCATACGTAGTCTGATAAATAAAATCTCTCAGTTTGAACTTATTAGTGCTGACCTCATTTCTTACTTAAGTCTAGATCCAGTCTACTTGACAATCAAGATTATATAATATCTACATAATATATAATATCTATATAATATGTATGTACTATCTATCTAACATCTATCTCTTATCTATTTATCTATTATCTACTTAGCTATCATCTATTTCTCTCTCTCTCTCTCTCTCTCTCTCTATATATATATATATATATATATATATATATATATATATATATCAATTTATTACATTTTTTCAAATTTGGTTCACAGGTCTACATACTAGCACAAGTCTTACTCTATATAACTGAATATACTCAGTTTTTTTTTACTAAAGGTTTCTTAATTTGTTTACAATTTACCTCAGTAAAACTTGGAAATTAAGAAAGCTGCCAATGTGAAATATTGAATGTAGCAGTGTACATGTATATAACATACAAAATAATAAAAAAACATAAAATAAATCATTGTAGCTTCACCTATCCCTATCTCCCATTTCTCCATTTCTTTTTCCATTTCTTTAGTTCTCACATCTCTGCAGTTTTTAATGATAATTTTTATGTATTTGATATTCATATAGTATAATAAATCAAAACTTAAAAAGATTAGATAAGGATCCATTGCTCAAGATGAAAAAATAATGTGAGCAGACATAGTAATCAGTGTGCACGTTTTCTATTGGAGCAGCTATAGGGCAATGGAAGAGGCATAGCAAATTTCTATCAAGTCATCTAAGTGAGGAAAGAAGGGATGAAATAAAAGAAGCCCTCAGCAAGAAATCATATATGAGGTTTAAGAGATATAACTGTAGTAACAGTGAGAGTCTGTGAAAGTGCAATAGTCTACAATCCATCTCAGATAAGGAGCATGGAGCTGGTTTGCAGAGGAACAAAAATTTCCTGTAAAAATTGTTTAATTTTGATTCCAACTCATTAGGATCAGATTAAAAATGCAAAAGGTTCATCCTCTCAAATGTAAATTCCATATTCATGATAGCATTATCATTCAGCAGATATGATTTATGGATTTTTGATAATTTATGCTAATTATAACCCCTGATTAATTTGGGCCATAGAATTAAAAGTCATTGTAGTAATATGTAATTACTAGTGATCTTTATTTGTATATCTGTGTCTGTGTGTGTATTTTTATGCATTTGCCTATGCATTTTGTGATCAAAGAACAAGAATTGTTACTAGACTTGCCTTTGCCCTTTCAGGAAGGCTTTTGTCTGAATCTCAGGAAGCAGGGCACCTAAACCATCGCCAAGTGCCCATCTCACTTCATCTCTTCATTGTTGAAATTATAGGTGAGTGAATATCCTAGTAGTTTTTGAAGTGTATGTTCTAGGATTCAAACTCATGCTGTTGAGCTAGTCAAAAATTTACTTCACAAGATATATCACACTACTAATGACTAAGGTATGCTATGATAGAATACACAAGCAACCCCAAAAATGCTACAGCTTCAGCAAAGTGGCTCAAAATAGAATTAACTCAAACAAATCAGTATCCTTCCTCTATACAAATGATAAATGGACTGTGAAAGAAAAAAGGGAAACAACACACTTCACAATAATCACAAATAATATAAAATATCTTGGTGTGACTCTAACCAAAAAAGTGAAAGATCTGTGTAACAAGAAGAGTTTCTGAAGAAAGAAATTGAAGAAGTTATCAGAGGTTGGAAAGATTTCCGATATCTATTGATTGGTAGAATTAACATAGTAAAAATGGCCATTCTACCAAAAACAATCTACATATTCAACACATTTTCAGTCAAAATTCCAATTCAATTCTTAATTCTCAATTTCATATGAAAACAAAACAAAACAAACAAAAAAACCTAATCAAACAAAAAAGCAAGAGAGTGAAAATAATTCTCAACAATAAAAGAACTACTAAAAGAACCACCGACCCTGACCTCAAGCTATACTACAGAGCAATAGTGATAAAAACTGCATGGTATTGGTACAGGGACAGACAGGTAGATCAATGGAATAGAACTGAAGATCCAGAAGTAAAACCCACACACTTATGGACAGGTAGTATTTGAAAAAGACACCAAAAACATAGAGTGGAAAAAAGAAAGCATCTTCAAAAAATCCTGCTGGCTTAAGTGGCAGAGTGTATATAGAAAAATGAAAATAGATTCATATCTATCACTTTGCACAAAGCTCAAGTGAAAATGGATCAAGGACCTCAACATAAAACCAGATACAATGAACCAAAAAGAAGGGAAATTGGGAAAGAGCCTCAAACTCATTGGCAAAGGAGAAATTTCCTGAACAGAATTCCAATAGTTCAGGCTCTAAGATCAAGAATTGATAAACAGGATCTCAAGAAACTAAAAATCTTCTGTAAGGCAAAGGACTCAGTTAATAGAACAAATTGCAAACCTACAGGTTGATAAAAATTATTTTTACTAACCCCACATCCGGTTGAGGGTTAATATTCAAATTATATAAATAACTCAAGAAACTAACTTCCAAAATAACCAAATAACCGAATTTAAAAAAGGGGAACAGAGCTAAACAGAGAATTCCCAACAGAAAAAAGGTTGTTCAAAGTCTTTAGTCTTTAGGGAAATGTAAAAAGAAAAAAAAAGACACTATGATTAGACCTTACACCAACCAGAATGACTAAGAACAAAAACCCAAGTGACAGCACATGCTGGGGAGGATGTGGGGGAGAGGACCACTCCTCCATTTCTAGTGGGGTTGCAAACTGGTACAACCACTCTGGAAATCAATCTAGAAGTTCCTCAGAAAACTGTAAATAGATCTACCTGAAGATCCAGCTATACCACTTCTGGGCATATACCCAAAAGATGCTCTACCATATTACAAGGACAAGTGGTCCACTATGTTTATGGCAGCCTTATCTGTGATAGTCAGAAGCTGGAAACAAACCAAATATCCTTCAACAGAAGAATAAATGCAGAAAATGTGGTACATTTACACAATGGAATACTAATAAAACGATGACTTAATGAAATTCGTAGACAAATGGGTGGAACTTGAAAACATCATTCTGAGTGAGGTAATTCAGTCATGAAAGAACAAACATGGTTTGCACTCACTGCTAAGTGGATATTAGTCTAAAAGTTTGAAATACCCAAGGTTCAATTCACAGACCATATGAAGCCTAAGAAGTAGAAAGACCAAAATGTGGATGCTTCAATTCTTTTTAGAAGAGTGAACAAAATACTCACAGGAGGAAATATGGAGACAAAGTGTAGAGCATAGACTGAAGGGGATCCATCCCATATACAGCCACCAAACTGGACATTATGGTGGATGTAGGGAAGCACTTGCTGATGGAAGCCTGATATGGCTGTCTCCTGAGAGGCTCTGCTAGAGCCTGACAAAGACGTAAGCGGAAACTCACAGCCAACCATTGGATTGTGCTCAGGGGTCCCATATGGAGAAGTTGGAGAAGGGACTGAAGGAACTGAGGGTGTTTGCATCTCCATGGATGGAGCAACAGTGTCAACAGGCTAGAACCCCGGAGCTTCCAGGGATTGGATCACCAACTAAAGAGTGCACGTGGAGGGACCCATGGCTCTGGCCGCATATGTGGCAGAGGATGGTTTTGTTGGACATCAGTGGGAGCAGAGGCCCTTGGGCCTGGGGGTGTTTGATGTCCCAGTGTAGGAGAATGCCAGTGCAGGAGGACAGGAGTGCATGGGTGGGTGGGGGAGCACCCTCATAGAGGCAGGGAGAGGGGGATAAGATAGGGGGGTTCTAAAGGGAGACCTGGAAAGGGGAAAATATTTTAATGTAAATATCAAAAATATCCAATCCAAAAAAAAAATAGCTGCAGGGATAAAAATGGAGAAAACACTGAAGGAAAGGAGGTCCAATGACCATCTCCACTTGGGATCCAGGTCAAGGGGAGGCTCCAAGGTCTGCCATTACTGATGCTATGGTATGCTTACAGACAAGAGTCTAGCATGCCTGTCTTCTGAGAGGCACAAACAGCAGATATATACATCTAACCTTTGGACTGAAGTTGGAGTCCCCTATGGCTGAATTATAGGAAGGATTTGAAAAACCAGAAGGGGAAGACGACCCCATAGGAAGACCAGCAGTCTCAACTAACCTGCACTCCTAGGAGCTCCTGGAAATGGTGCCACCAATCGGCCATCATACAAGGACTGTTCTAAGGCCCCTGGAATATATATATCAGAGGACTGCCTGTTCTAGACTCAGTGGGAGATGAGGAGCCTAAACCTGGAGAGTCTTGAGGCCCCAAGGAGCAGGGAGATCTGGTGGGGAAGCATCCTCTCAGAGACAGAGGAAGGAGGAGTGAGATGCGGAACTGTGGGAGGGGGGACTAGGAGGGGGGCAAAGGCTGGATTGTTATATATGTGTGTGTTTGTGTGTGTGTGTATAAATAAAACAATAAGAAAAAATAAAGACAACTAGAGTTTCACATAATCTCTGTATCTTATAGCATTTTGAAATATGAAAATGATTAGTTTAAGTTCTTTGCTTTTCTTTCCTTTTGTTGATAATAGATAGTGTTTTACATAATATATCCTGATTATGGTTTCCCCTCACTGTTCCTTCTAGTCCCATTTCCCTCCCATTTAGATCCCTTCCATTTCTATCTCTCATTAAATAACAAACAGGCTTATAAGACATAAAAATAAAATAATAGATAAAACACAAATAACATATCGAAATTTAAAAAAAAAAAAAAAAAAACAGAGGGAAAAGTGCCCATGAGAAGGTACAGAGGAAACAAAGGCAGACTCTTTTGCATACTAAGAAATTTTGTATAAACACTAAACTGCAAGCTATGTTGCATGCAAATGATCTTGTACTGATCCTAGAAGGCCCTGTGCACACTGTCATTGTAGAAGTTAATGTGTGCTTTGATAATGTTTATAAAGAGCATCCTGTTTACTTGGTGTCTTCTACTTCCTCTGTTTTTTACATTTTTTTCTCAGGATAGATATTTGATAAGGACATTCCAATTAGGGATGAGTGCTCCAAGGTATGATATTATGATATCTGCTTTCTGAATACCTTGGTTTTAGTTACTTATATATTTTAGAAATTGACATTCTATCAGATGTGTACCTGGAAAATCTTTTTCTCATTGTGTAGGCTTCTTTTTTATCCTTCAGAATAGCGTGCTATTTAGTAATTGTTGATCTTAGTGTGCTCTATTCAAACTGTCTTCTCCTTTGTTAAAGTGTTAATGGCAATTCTCCACCTTCTCTTCTAGTATGCTTTGTTTCTTTTGTCCTTTCTGGTTCTTAGGAGAGTGTGATGACTTTATGGTGTCTGGTTGGAAAGTCTTCTGTGATCCCAATAATTGGCCATTCCAAGTTCAGAGTCTCTCTTTCTGATGTCTGCGGATCCAAATGTAAAACTTTCAGCTACCTCACCAGCAACACACTTGCCTGCATGCCGACATGCTTCCTGCCATGATGACCATAAATTAAGCCTCTAAAACTATGAGCAAGTCTAAAAATTTTTCCTTATAAAACTTGCTATTATAAATATAGTAGAGCATGCATCCTTATTACCTATTGAAGCATCTTCGGGCTATATGCCCAGGAGTGGTATAAATAACCAGAAGCTGGAAAGAACCCAGATGTCCCTCAACAAAGGAATGGATACAGAAAATATGGTGCAGTTATACAATGAAGTACTACCGAACTATTAAAAACAATGAATTCATGAAATTCTTAGGCAAATGGATGGAACTAGAAAATATTATCTTGAGTGAGGTAATCTCACATGGTATGCACTGATAAGTGGATATTAGCCCAAAATCTCAGAATACCCAATATACAATTCACAAACCACATAAAGCTCAAGAAGAAGGAAAACCAAAATGTGAATACTTTGGTCCTTCTTAGAAGAGGGATCAAAATACCCATGGGAGGAGATTCAGAGACAAAGTGTGGCACAGAGACTGAAGGAAAGGCCATTTAGAGACTGCCCCACCTAGGGATCCACACCATTTACAGTTACCAAACCCAGATGCTATTGAGGATGCCAACAAGTGATAGCTGATAGGAGTCTGATATAGCTGTCTTCTGAGAGGCTCTTCCAGTGCCTGACAAAAACAGAAGATGATGCTCATAGCCAACCAATGGGCTGAGAAGTGTCCGCAATGGAACAGCTAGAGAAAGGACTGAAGGAGCTGAAGAGTTTGCAGCTCCATAGGAGGAACAACAATATGAACCAGCCAGTACCCCTAGAGCTCCCAGGGACTAAACCACCAACCAAAGAGCACACATAGAGGGACCCATGGCCCCAGCTACATATGTAGCAGAGGATGGCCTTTTCAGACATCAATGAGAGGAGAGGCCATTGGTCCTGTGAAGACTCGATGCCCCGGTGTAGGAGAATGACAGGACAGGAAAGTGGGAGTGGGTGGGTTGGTGAGCAGGGGAAGTGGGGATGGGATAGGGGGTTTTCGAAAGGGAACTGAGGAAAGGGGATAACATTTGAAATGTAGATAAAGCAAATATCTAAATAAAATAAATAAAGACTTGCTGTGTCTTGAACACCCCCCCCCAAAAAAACCAACAAAAAAAAGACTTGATCTGGTTGTGATGATGCCTTTCACAGCAATAGAATGCAGACTAAGACATATGAGATCCCTCCAATTTTTCTCCTCCTTCCTTCCTTCCTTCCTTCCTACCTTCCTTCCTTCCTTCCTTCCTTCCTTTCTTTCTTTCTTTCTTTCTTTCTTTCTTTCTTTCTTTCTTTCTTTCTTTCTTCCCTTTTTTCATTTTTTCTTTCAATGTAGGCACTTAATGCTATGGACTTTTCTTTTAGAATCACCTTCACTATTTCTCATAAGTTTGAGATGATGTGTATTCATTTTCATTATATACTATAATATCTTTAATTTCTTTCTTTATTTCTGTTTTAAACCAGAGACCCAGGAGAGAGGTTTTCAGTGACCATGAGTTTATAAGATTTCTCTTCTCTTCTCTTCTCTTCTCTTCTCTTCTCTTCTCTTCTCTTCTCTTCTCTTCTCTTCTCACTTCTTTCTCTTTCTAACTTTCTCTTTCTAACTTTCTTTCTTTCTTTCTTTCTTTCTTTCTTTCTGTTGTTGTTTACAAGCAGCTTTGATCTTCGATATTCTGTTAAGTCAAATTGTTTGTATATGTTGAGACTTGTTTTGTGCCCAATTGTGTGGTCTGTTTGGGAGAAAGTTATATGAGGTTCTGGTAAGAAGCTATATTATTTTCTGTTTGGGTAAAATGTTCTCTAAATATTTTTTACGTCCATTTGTTTTATAACATTTGTTAACTCCAGTATTTCACTGTTCAGTTTGGGTCCAGATGACCTTACTATATAAGTCATGAGGGTCAACATATTTAAATTGTAGTGTTTCTTTTAGGAACTGTTTTGCCTGTGTGTTTGGGGGCATAGAGGTAAATAATTGAAATATCTGCCTGATGAGGTTTTCTATGGTGAGTATGCATTGCCCCTCACTTATCTCTTCTGATTAAATTTAAAATTTATTTTGTCAGGTTTTAAAATGAGTGTATCATCTTGCTTCTTAAATCTCTCTCTCTCTCTCTCTCTCTCTCTCTCTCTCTCTCTCTCTCTCTCTCTCTCTCTCTCTCTCTCTGCGTGTGTGTTTGTGTGTGTGAGTTTGTGTGTGTGTGTGTGTTTCTTTTCTTTTGATAAGGATAAGGAATTTTTTATTGCTTGTGCTTTCTTGGCTGTTGTAAAACTTGTCAGGCCAGGTTTTGTTACTAGTGCCTTCTGCAAGGCTGATGTTGTATACACATATTGCAAGAATTTGGCTTTATCAAAGAATGTCTTATTTTACCTATATCTGGTGATTGAAAGTTTTGCTATCTGTAGTTGTTTGAGCTGACATCAGTAGTCTGTTAGAGTTCATAAAATATCTGTTTAATATTTTGCTTTTAGAATGCACATTGAGAAGTCAGATATAATAGGTCTGCATTCACGTGTTAGTTGGCCATTTTCCCATGCAGATTTTAATATTCTTTCCTCATTTTATTCATTTAGTGTTTTGATTATCATGTACCATTGGGAATTTCTTTTCTGAAATACTTTATTTAGTGTTCTGTAGGCTTCTTTTACCTTGATAGACATCTTCTTTTTGTTAGAGAAAAATTATTCTTTGATATTTTTGGAATATTTTCTTTGCCTTCACCTGTGAATCTTCTCCTTCCTCTTTTCCTAATATTTTTAGATTTTGTTTGTTCATAGTGCCCCAGATTTCCTGCGTGTTTTGTTTCAGGAGTTTTTAGGTTTAACAATTTTCGACAAGTTATCCACTTCTTCTATCATGTCTTTAATACCTGAGATGTACTGTTATGTTCTGTTTGTGGTGCTTGTCTCTGATAATCCTGTTTTCGTTCCTATATTCTTCACTTCTAGGTTTCCCTCAGTTTGGAATTTGTTTATTGATTTGATTTTCACTTTTAGTCTAGAACTGGTTTATTAATTTCTTTTCAGGGTTCATGCTTACATAGGTCTCTTTAAAGGACTTATGCATTTCTTCATAACTAATCTATATCATATTTTAAAAGTACAATATAGGATAGTTTTTTGTGCTTTCACTATGTTGCAATACTTGGGATGATTGTTGGACTCTATTGAAAACATATTATTCTGACTGTTTTTGATTGTGTGTTTATGCTGGTATTTAAATCTGGGTTTGGAAGGGTTGTAATTTTAGGTGCAGATATATGATCTTATTTTTGTTGAGTGGGTGTTTTTTCCTTCATTTCTATTGTCCTCTGGTTCTTAGAAGAGTCTGGGGACTTTATGTTGCCTGGTTCATAATTCTGTGATTCTGACAATTGTGGCCACTGAGGGTTCCAGGTGAAATGTGTTTCTAGGCATTAGGATCTAAGAGCAATTTCTATTTCTACTTCTCTCTACTGAGAGAGTAGACATAGAGAGTTGACATAGCCACATACTATATACACATGAAAAGATTCTGAGCCCAGAAACTTTGAAACAGAGAATATTAAAAATCAGACATGAGTGTACAAGAGAGTGAAACAATGATGTTACAAACTGTAGTTTACAATTGAGCTTTAAGAATGTAATTTGCATACTTCTATCTTAACATCATGGAGAGAAGTAAGAAACTGCAAAGAGAGAGAAGATGGCTACAGGGTACTGGGCAATTATGCCAATTATCACCAGGTAATTTTCAATCAGATAATATTTATATATTTATAAGATGGATAAAGTTAGCATGGCCAAACACTGTAAACCATTCAAATCCTATTTATTGTGCAATTGCAGTGCACCTGATTACAGAGAGCTGGAGAACAGAGTGCATGCAAGGGTAGTTGTTTGATTTGTTTTAAAAATCATATTTATATCTGTTTGTAGTTACATGTTTTAGTAAATACATTCTTGATTCATTATTAGAAAAAAACCATATAGCAATCTTAAAGACATTCTTAAGTCTAGACCACTGAAAGAATTTCTGTTTCATATTGCCCTGAGTTTATTCCAATCACAAAAGATGAATTAATTCAAATAACCCTAAAAGATAATCTTATTAGCAGTAAATATTACCTTTCCTCAGTTGTATAAATTCCTGGATACTTGACATATTCTGCTGTTGACTAAATTGAAAATTCCCAAGTTGAGAGTTGGTACTATCAGTGTATTTGCTTCCTTTGACAGATTTGCTGTGTCAACATATCAGCTATGGATACACTGTCTATTCAAGAATACACTTACTAGATTTATGCATTTGTTAACAAAAACAGATATTTTCATAGGTGACATAACAAATATGTGGCTGAATGTGAGAACTGATGTGGAATTGTTTTGTATTTTTGCCTGATAAATGATATACAGAGCATACATTCAGGCATTGTGCTTATATAATTTCACAGAGAAGGTCACATTTTTAGAAAGTATGTACATCAAATAACTCATTCTCTAAATAAGCAATATTTTACATACAAAATAGCTATTCACTCATCTAATTTTCCTGCTATAAAATAAATGTTTCTTTTGTTGTTGTTGTTATAGTCTTCTGAAACAACAGCAAAGTCATATATAACCTTGAGTTTCAGCCAGAGTGAGATTGAAATTACTAAAAACAGTCTGGAATCCATTGCGCATGATGAATAAATTGTAGTTTACTATATTGCAGTTCTTTCTCATTCTTCTTTTTGAAGCTGTGGATCTAGAGCTTTTTGAAATCAACAGTTTCAGGAGAAACAGCAAGCTTATCTGTTACACATTTGCATATGCTCTTTTTCTGGCATGTGATACATCATGCTCATGAGACCCTTTGTGCATTCTGTGTTCAAGATGTTAGTAATTTATTTTAAAATCACCTAAGCATACTTATTTAAATAAAAATTATGAGAAAGGACCTATTACTCATAAAGAGAATGTATACTCCAGAAATAAATCCCAATGAAACATGTAGTTCTCCTTGCACAGACACTGCATTTATATTCCATAAACCCTCCCATCATCATGTCTTTTAGAATTTAGATTTCATTATGAATTTTGCATTGCTGTAATAGCCTCTATAATAACCATGTCAGGACTAACTAGCTCACCATTGATGTGATTAAAAAATACATACCCTATATCAGAAAAGGTACACTGTACAGAGCTTGATTCAAAGGAGGCCTGTCTTTTATGATAATTGCTTTACAGATTATGGCAGTTTTAATCTTGGTGAATATGAGATTTTTCCCATCTGCATAGTATAGTTATAATGAAAGCTTTAAATACATTGTGCTCTGACAGCCCAATAGGTTAGATTTTCTTTAAATATAAATAATGGATTAAGACAATGCCATATCAATTCATTCACTCACCCATTATGCACTTTTATACATATTGAGTTCTATGTTACTGGCTTGCACTTAAAAGATGAATAAAAAGTGATGAATGTTCTATAGAGATGTCTATATTCTAGTATGCTAAGCATAGAATTATATTGTTATAGTGGTTTTCCATCTATATAACAGCTTCAGAGAATACAGATATATTCTGTTTCTAGTTTTAAAAGCTATACATTGAAATTGTGAAATGCAAATCTAATGAGTCAAAGGAGGTCAATCATGAAGAGTGATGCTTACTTCAGCAGAAGGCAAAAATCAAATTTCTGAACTTCCAGAAGCTCAGAGTTTCTGAGTTCCAGAGTGGGAAAATTTTAGGAAGATACAGGACTTGAAATTCAAGCAACTTTTCCTGCTAATACAATAAATCTTGTTTTACTTTCCTTAGTGTAGTTTCACCAAGTAAATACAATCCAGCCTTCTTCAAAACAAGAAATAGTATATAGTTAGAATATAGAGAACTTTCTATTGGTTGGTAAATGGAGATTTAAAATTTTTGAATTCAATCTTAAACATTGGTTCACATTACTAATTTAAAACAATATGTACAGTCATTACAGTTGTGTAATTCTTATCATTCACAAACAATTTTTTATGTTTTAAGAAATTCATGTAAGCCAGCTCTTATCAATCCTGAAAGTTAATAGCGAAAATGGCACTAGATGTGAAATAACATTTATTAAGTGCTACTACATAGGGTTTTGTCTTAAATGCATTATCTCTTAACATTTTGGTAGACACTCAAAATGAAGTAATAAGGTATGTTAAAAGCAAGTTAAGAGGTTCATTAACTGAATAATAAATTCCAAGAGAATAGTTTGTCATATCTCCTGAGAGGGCACTGTCCTTATAAGTAATAGCCTGTGCTTTGACCTGACTGACCTACATTTTCTAAACTCTACCTAGGTAGAAAAGTTTTCTTACATAAATCATTCTTTATCTTCTCATATCATCAAATTTGCTTGGAATGGAGTTATAAAATAATTCTCAACTTAAAATAATAAATAATACACTATTATAAATGTCTTTTTAGCTCTCACCAATTGGACATTGGTTTGGTTTTTTTGTCAGAAATTGGTTATGTATTTGTTAATTGTGTTTCTTTTATTTCTTTGAGAATTCTGTAAATTGTGTTTTTGGTGACATTCATCTTCCTCCCCCATCTCTTCCTACATTAACTGTCTTTCCTGCCCACTTACATTGTATCCTACCTTTTATATTTGTAACCACTGTGTTGTATTTTGATGTCCATCGTCTTTGGGGGTGTTTGGGTACTCACTGGAGTGTGTTCAATCTACTATGGGCCATACCTTTAAGGAAAACTGACTCACCACAGACCAGCAGTTATCAATTGATAACAACTTCTCAAAGAGGAGTAAGGCTTTACCTGTACCTCTATCGTACATGGGTTGGTTTTATATTATACTCTGGGCAATAGCTCTTATTCTTTTCTTTTTCCCTTGAGATTGTATATAACAAGATTTCCTTCTCATTCCTCTCATGAAACCACTTATCAAGTTCTACTGAAATAGGAGCTAGCTCCCCTCAAGAAGTAAGGGTGGGGTTAGAGAGATGGCTCAGCAGTTAAGAGTACTGACTGTTCTTCCAGAGGTCCTGAGTTCAATTTCCAGAAACCACATGATGACTCACAACCACCTGTAATGGGATTTGATGCTCTCTTTGGGTGTGTCTGAAGACAGCTATAGTGTACTTATATAAATAATAAATAAATAAATAAATAAATAAATAAATAAATAAATAAATCTTAAAAAGAAGGAGAGGGACTAATAGTAGTAGTAGTGGTTGTGAAGGCCAGTCCAAAGAGTCATATGGAAAGTAATTTAGATACCTACAAAACAAAATCTGGAGAGTTACTGGATGAACACATTCTATGACTGATCTTCTGTTTAGATGAGTAAAATGTGATTATTCTTTTCACTACCAGGTCACATGCAAAGGGATTTTAGGACAACCTCAGGTCAGAGCACCTATTTCAAAGGGTCAGTCTAAACAATAATCTAATGCCTGTTCATTCACTTTCTTAAACCATAAAAGCTCACTGAACTAAGCAGAATAACAATGCTCTTCCTGTTTGAGAGATTTCCTTCTGTTTTCTTGAATTATTTGCATTTTCCCTAATAAATCTCCACTGCCTCTACTCATTATTTGTTTGTGTTTCATTATTATTATTATTAGACAAAATACAACAAACTCAAGAGACAACAACTTGAGTTGGCTTTGGTGACTGTGATTCTCTGTTGCCTTAATTGACCACACAAAGCTCACTAATAACAGAAGAAAAAGTTCTGCTACTCTAAAAAGTGCTCACATCCTATCTATCAAAGTAAAATTCCATCCAGAGAGCATTACTAAATCTACTTGAATTTCATGCTTCATTCAGACCAATACTTAATTTTTCAATATCACATTGCATATGACTATAGTGGCAATCTGTACTCACACAAAACTTTGGAAACTACTCATTATCCATTTGCTCACTTGACATTTTAAGAACCAGGGTTAAACACGTAAATCCAAAGACTTAGTGTTCCAGACACTTCCCTTTCTGAAAAAAGATCCGCACTATAGCATAATGTATTTTATATTAATATTTTAAAGATTGCTTGGTAACATTTATGTTTTTTTCTTTTATTATTATTAATCATTCTATTAGCTTACATGTCAACTGATATCCTACTTCCCAGTTACCCTCTCCACCAACTCCCCCATCCAATGATATACCACTTCCTGGTTACCCCTCTGCCACCTCCCCATACCAATCTGTCCTCCCCCCTTCCTTTTGCCTGTACGAGAGTTCTCCCCCCACCGACCCACACTCTTCTGCCCCACTGTTCCAGCATTCCCCTACAGTGGGGCATCAAACCACCTCATGACCAAAGGCCTCCCCTCCCGTTGCTGTTGGACAAGGCCATCCTTTGTTACATATGTATCTGGAGCCAAAGGTCCTTTAGGTATACTCCTTGGTTGGTGGTCTAATCTCTGGGAAAACTGGGTGATCAGGTCAGTCTATATTGTTCTTCCAATGGGGTTGCAATCTCCCTCCTTTCCTCCAGTTCTTCTGCCAGCTCACCCACCAGGTTCCCTGATTTCAGTCTGATGGTTGGTTCCAAGCATCTGCCTCTGCTAGCCACTGGACACTCTCAAACACCAGAGAAACATGAGGCTCCCAGGACCCAATGGGATTGACTTTAGCTGTAATGCACAGAGATAGCACCTGTGAAGACCATCTCCAGTAGATGGGAACCATTATCTGTTTTAAATCTTCTTATTCTCATAAAATAAAACAAGGTTATCATTGTCAGAATGAAGAAGTAAATGTACTATGGTAATCAATAGGTCAATGCTGGAACAAATGTATTAAAAGTTAGAATGGAGCATTACTAAGTTTTACTAGCCATACCACATAAGGAAATCATTAGCATCACTCTTTCCTCAAAGAGATATTGTCATCCACTGTTTTAAGCAAAAAAGAAATAAGCACAGTGGCCAAGCTTAAAATGAAGCTGAATGTAGGAGTGAGATTTGACAGACAGTTTAGGAAATAAGGAATGGAGTGTTTGAAAAAGACCTATTAAACATAAAAATTTATCAAATATTAAAAAATAAAATTAAATTAAAATCGATAAATTGAAATGTCTAGACTAATCCACTCATGGATAATCTTTCCGTTTTTGACTCATAGTATTAGTGCCTAGCCCAACTGTCACCAGAGAGGCTTCTACCAGCAGCTGATGGGAGCAGAGACCTACAGACTACAATAGGCTGAGCTTGGGGAACTTCACAGATGATGGGAAGGAATGATTGTAGGAGTCAGAGGAATAGAGGAAAACAGAAAAACAGGACCCATAGAATCAATTAAAAAGGAATTATAGAAGCTCACAGAGAGTGAATTTACATTCACAGAGCCTGCATGCATCTGAATTATGTCCCCTACATACATGTTATTGTTCTTTAGCTTGGAGTGGGGCTGTTTGACTTTGTGGCTTGCTCACAGGAATTTTTCTCCTCTTACCTTGGATAGCTTTGATATGAAGGTATATGCTTAGTTTTATTTCATTTATTGTGACATATTTGTTATGACATGTTTACTTGATATGATTGGCAGACCTGCTTTTTGCTGAAGGACAATGGAGGGGCAGTGGATCTGGGAGACAGGGGAGGGGGAGGATCTGGGAGGCGGGGAGAGGAGTAAAGAAAATCTTCAATGTTCTTTGGCAATTCCACATGGTAGTTATAGAATTTGTCTCAAATTATTGATATCATTTTTATTTGTGTAGGATTTATCACTATCATTTGTACCTTCTCTCACATAATAAAAATAAGAAACTTGTATTTTGGTTATATATTATATTGGAAATATAATAATTAACTCCCAAACCATACATTTATAACAATTTTAATGAATGTGACTGGAAAATAAGAGTCTAGACTTCGAACTATCTACTAGATGATGTTCAAAATATGTCATTATCTTCTTAATCCTGATCTTTCTGAAATCAAGTTTTAGATTAGATCTGCAATTGAAATTAAGTGCATAATTGGTGTCTGCACTTCAGTAATTTTTCTAGTGAAAATATCAAATCTGATATATACATAGAAAAATAGCATTTTGATGAAGTTATAATCATGAACAAGAAAATGTTACTATTAAAATATAATTAATTTAATTAAACTGCAATTCCATAATTGGTCAATTTATACATCTTAGGTAATGAGAAGAAATTTTGGTTTTTTCTGTTATTTTAAGCATGAGTAATTTTATTGTTTTCTCATTTAGAAACCTTAGATATGGGACAACATTTTAGCATTTCTGAACATTTAATTATTATCTTCTTTTATGGCTAAAGTTATTTAATTTGGATTACTTATTTATATATAAAATCAATTATAATTACTCAATTATTTGTTCCTCTTCCCTCTCTTAAATTTTTCCAATCTATTGTCATTACTGCTACTCCCATTCTCTGATTCTTGGCACTTTTTTTCTGTGACATTTAGTGTATTTGGTGCTACCTGGCCATCAAATTTTCACTTGTGGCATCTCTTTGGGTGCAGAAAAGAACACAGTACACTCCCCAAATCAGTCAGTGGGAAACAGTTAATCAGTGAGTTTAAAGGTCCAATACTTACTCTTTCATCAAATCAGACTATGGGCAAGATCTTGTGTGCTCAGATCCAGTTCAGCTATAGTTGCTATGAGTCAATGATTGCAATGACTTTGACTTGCTCAGTAAATGTCAGTGTAAAGCCTCTTCACTGCCTTTTGGATCTTGCATTCTTGCTGATCTCCTTCTAAGGTGTTCTCTGGGCATATAGTGGATGGTGTGAGTAAGCTGTTTAGAGGTGAGCACAAAGTCATCACACTTTTCAGCACATGCTGTAATTATAGGCCTTTTAATCCATTGTCAATAAGTAGAAAGGCTTACCGAAGTAAAGCCTACCTTAGCGTTTGTCTATAGTTATAAATATCCATTTTTAACAGCCATCTAATACTGTCAAACTTTTTAGACAACAGTATTAAGTATCTTGTAAATCTACGCCATGGGTATTTGACAGGGAATACAGTACCAGATAGTTATTGCTTCCTGTAAAGCAGGACTCAAATATTATCACAGAGCAGATTATTGAACCCCCAGAGTTAATGTGTAGTACACCTTCTCTGGTTAGTGTTATATTTAATAGATCTCATAGGTGTGTAAGACCATTATTGCCTCCTGTTGATATCACCACACAGCATTGTCACCTGTATTTTCTATGCTCTAGATGAACATAACTGAAGTACTAAAAAATACAAAAAGAAAAATTTCATGAGGTATTATGTAAGCCTATGTTTTTGTATTGGACCATCTTCACTGCTCTTCTGGGGCACAAGAAGCACATGTTTGTAGGCCAAGCTCTAGGTAGATGCCATTCCTTTGTTGAAACTGTTCATTTTATTCCCCTTGTGCCAATACATACTAACATCTAGGTGTCAGGATATTTATAAATTATGACAACGAGTCCTTAATTGTTTCTATTCTGAAACAACATTGTTGTTGTTCATTTTGATCAAAATGTTATAGTGAGGAGAAAATAAAAACTTTCAACCTTTCATTTCCTAACTTTTGGTCACATGTATTATCTCGAAGTAAATTATGCCTACTTCTAACCAACTTTTAAATGTGTTGACTGTAAATCTGTCTGAGGTATCTTTCCATATTTTTAGATTTCTTAGTGAGTATTGAAAAAAGGGGATATTTCCATTTCCTTTCCTCCTCTGTTTCTCTCGGCACCACATCTAATTTGATTCATCTTTACAAGCTAGACATTTGTCACTTATAATCTTTATAAATGACTTTTGTCATGACTGAATGTAGAGTTCAACAAGATAAAACAAGGAAGGCCAATGGAAACTTTTGGCATTACCACTTTCTTTCTAGTTTTATATTTATATTAAAAAAATAACTGTATTTCTAAACATATTCAGAGAGTAGTACTGAGAGACAAACTTGTCTCCTTATGCCACAGTACAAATTTGAATTCGTTAATTACTTTATCATCCATGGTAATAGAAATGAGACATTTCATTCTAAATATGTTTTTTCATGTATGCATTTATTTATTTTCTATATTTTTTATTTACATCCCAAATGATTTCTCCTTTCCCGTTTCCTACCTCCCAGAAAGTCCCATAAGCTGTCTTCCTTCCCCGTTCCCATTCAACAACCTCTCACTTCTCTGTCCTGGCATTCCCCTACATCGAGTCTTTCCAGGACCAGGGGTCTCTCCCTCCATCTTCTTGGAAATCTATTGATATGTGAATTGTGTCTTGGGTATTCCGAGATTCTGGGTTAATATCCACTTATCAGTGACTGCATACCATGTGTGTTCTTTTGTGATTGGATTACCTCACTAAGGAAGATATTTTCCAGTTCTGACCATTTGCCTAAGAATTTCGTGAATTCATAGTTTTTAATTGCAGAGTAGTATTCCATTGTGTAAATATACCATACCTTCTGAATCCATTCCTCCTTTGAGGAACATCTGGTTTTTCCAGCTTCTGACTATTAGAAATAAGGCTGCTATGAATATAGTGGAGCATGTGTCCTTATTGCATGCAGGGGAAGCCTCTGGGTATATGCCCAGGAGAGGTATAACAGGATCCTCCAAGAGTGTCATGACCAGCTTTCTGAGGAACTGCAAGACTGCTTTCCAGAGTGGTTGTAACAGCCTGCAATCCCACCAGCAGTGGAGGAGTGTTCCTCTTTCTCTACATCCTTGCCAACAACTGTTGTCTACTGTGTTTTTGATTTTAGCCAATCTGACTGGTGTGAGGTGGAATCTCAGGGTTGTTTTGATTTGCATTTCCCTAATGATTAAGGATATTGAACATTTCTTTAGGTGCTTCTCAGCCATTCGACATTAGTCAGTTTAGAACTCTTTGTTTAGCTCTGTAACCCGTTTTTTAATAGGGTTATTTGGCTCTCTGGAGTCTAACTTCTTGAGTTCTTTGTATATATTGGATATTAGCACTCTGTCGGATGTAGGGTTGGTAAACATCTTTTCCCAGTTTGTTGGTTGCTGCTTTGTCCTTTTGACAGTGTCTTTTGCCTTACTGAAACTTTGTGATTTTAGGAGGTACCATTTGTCAATTCTTGACCTTAGAGCATAAGCTATTGGTGTCCTGTTCAGGAAATTTTCCTCTGTGCCCATATGTTCAAGGTTCTTCCCTAGTTTCCTTTCTATTAGTTTCAGTGTGTCTGGTTTTATGTGGAGGTCCTTGATCCACTTGGAATTGAGCTTAGTACACGGAGATAAGAATGGATCAATTTGCATTCTTCTGCATGTTGACCTCCAGTTGAGCCAGCACCATTTGTTGAAAAGGCTATCTTTTTTCCACTGTATGGTTTTAGCTCCTTTGTCAAAGATCAAGTGACCATAGGAATGTGGATTCATTTCTGGGTCTTCAATTCTGTTCCTTTGATCTACATGCCTGTCACTGTACCAATACCATGCAGTTTTTAACACTATTGCTCTGTAGTACAGCTTGAGGTCTGGGATACTGATTCCCCCAGAAGTTCTTTTACTATTGAGAATAGTTTTAGCTATCCTGGGTTTTCTGTTATTCCAGATGAATTTTTGAATTGCTCTTTCTAACTCTATGAAGAATTGGTTGGGATTTTGATGGGGATTGCATTGCATCTGTATATTCTAGCTAGAACAATTAGACAACAAAAGGAGGTCAAAGGGATACAAATTGGAAAGGAAGAAGTCAAACTATCACTATTTGCAGACGATATGATAGTATACTTAAGCGACCCAAAGAACTCCTACAATTGATAAACAACTTGAACAAAGTGGCTGGATACAAAATCAACTCAAGCAAATCAGTAGTTTTCTTATACTCATAGGATAAGCAGGCTGAGAAAGAAGTAAGAGAAATGATACAATGAAATCCCTAAATTTATTTTATATAAAAAGATTAAGTTTGCAAATCATGTTCACTTTAAGAAATGATTTGAAAAAGGCGGGGGTGCGGGTGTGGCGAGTACAGAGATGGCTCAGCTGTTCAGTGCACTCTCTTCTCTTCCAGAAGTCCTGATTCCAATTCCCAGCAACCATATGGTGGCTCACAACCATCTGTAATAAGATCTAATGCCCTCCTCTGGTGTGCCTGAAGAGAGCAATGGTGTACTCATATACATAAAATAAAATAAATAAATAATAAAATCTTTAAAAAAAAGAAGTGATTTAACAATTTGTAAGATTTAATTTACTAAGTGTATTTGAATGTGTAAAGGAAGTTCTGAATAAAAATAACAAATGAAGTGTTGTATAATTATTAAGAAATTACATGAGTTTAGAACTGGCATCACAAGCTCGTTTTTACCATAACCTTTAAGCGATGGCATTTGACCACTATAGTCCTTATGAAGAGGTGGTAGGAGTCAATGGGGACCTTCTGCAATAACTCTGCAAATCCCAGTCTTGTTTATGGCCTTCTTAATTTTAAAACAAGATATTTCATTATGCAGTGACACTAAATTCACTTTTGATATCACAAAGCTTCAGTCTCAATACAACCTTTAAACCTTCTGTCTTTGATTTAGCTTCTCCCATGAGGCTGTCTAGATCAAAATAATAGTGACCATGTGGCATTATAATTAATTAACATCATCCTCCTGAACTGTTTTTATATGAGGTCACAAAACACGATGACTATGTGCTATGAAGTTAGGTCATGTCAGATATGTAGTCTTTAGAAAAGAAGACTATCTTAGTATTATGAACATCAGTGTTAGGTGAAATGTCTGTTGTCACTATCTAACAACTATCTTTTTTTTTTTTTTTTTTGGTTTTTCTAGACAGGGTTTCTCTGTGTAGACCTGGTTGTCCTGGAACTCACTTTGTAGACCAGGCTGGCCTTGAACTCATTAATCCTCCTGCCTCTGCCTCCCAAGTGCTGGGATTAAAGGCGTGCGCCACCACTGCCCAGTTTCTAACAACTATCTTCCTCTCACTCTTTCTCTTATACTGATTTATTATCTGATTTCCTCAAATTTTATATTATGTATTTAATGACTTCTTACTATATGTACTTGATGGGTTACAAGTATCACTGTAGTTAAAAGCATCAAAAAATTTGCATTTTTACCTTAGGCTGACAACTCAGAACCATGAACACATGGACAGGATGACAATTACATAGACCATTAATAATATCATACCCATGGGGCATATGCAATTGAAATTTCCTAATTGTACTGCCAAAAACAGAGTTTATCCTAATATTTCCCTCTACTTTTAATCTTATTAATTCCATTTATGATATTTCCATTACACATTACAAGCAGGTTTGTGCACTAGTGCTGCAGGTTTTATTAATGCTTAGTAAACATAATGATAGTCAACTGCAGCAGTCAGAGAATCACAGGTGACTGGAGAAATGGTAATTTATATCTTACTGAAGCCTAATATGACACTTCACAATACTATTCTTATTCCTATGATGGAAAAACAAATTACCAATAAAATAGCTATAAATCACATTATCCTTATTGACATGCAAAATAAATTTATTCATCTAAAGTGTCTAATGCTCACTATTATCCTTCAGAAAGTTCCACTATCCCTGACTTATTCTCTGGGAAAGTGGAAAACAAGAATTCATTGGTGATAAATTCCATTCAAATATAAAATTTATATGATTAGGTAGGCAAGTGTAATGTTATAATTGACTAATGATGGCATGATTATGAAAAGAAAATTCGTGTCCATTTTAATAAATTAAAATAACACTGAATGTAATATAAGGAAATGTAAAATATCCATCCCTGTTCAAATGAGGGAATGACAACTGAAGTCCTTTTCTACATTGTCTTTCATAGAAAAAGAATTTCAGGTGGCATAAATAGAGCTATTTTCTTTGTAATAGCTTCATAGTCTATAGAAAGTGCATACAATGTTTTTCCAATTAGTGATCTACTCAGTTTCATGTGAATACTAGTTCTTAGCCTTTATAAATTTGTAACAATTGAGAAAGCTTTATTCTCTTCTCAATAAAATTATTATATGCATTTCAAGGAAGGGTATTTCTGTATAATAGCAAAATATAGAAAAATCTGTCTCACATCAAAACAATTATTCAATATTAAAATTGGATGTTATCTTACAAAAGAAGTTTAGAGATCTACCTAAATATGTCCAGGTCCTTGAATCCACACACCAAATATCTAAATGAAATATTACTTCTCTAACAACCTAAGATGAAGTAAGTGCTTGTGTGTATATGTGTGTGTGTGTGTGTGTGTGTAAAAATATTACATGCAGACAAAGGTAAAAGCATCTGTTACTGACAAATTTGATAAAGTCAGGCTGTACAAGGAACTTCTTGCATTTCTTATGACTTGGGGAATATAATATATTCAGCAACTTTACCAGACGATATGGCAATATCTATATATAATAGCTATCATTACATTTATATTGAAATCACAGTGGTGTTCAAAATGTGCTTTAGAGATACAAAAAAACCACATTCAAAACATTGCTAGAATGTAAAACACATGCTATGGTATGTACTGTTGGGATGTGTGCCAGATATCCTGCTGATTTATGTATGAATGCCACGTAAGTTCATTTCAATCACATTTAGTTTATTCACTCAGTTTCATTCTAAAGGAATGAATCTATTCTGATCATTTTGTCTGTGGTTGAGAAAATTGAACTCTAACAGATTGCAGTCCCAGAAGAAATTGCTTAGTGTTAGAGCTGCTAGTAATTGCTAAACTCCCACGTGCCTCTGGGGAGAATGTATGTCCTTGATTAGAAAACATACAAGGAAAAAGAGGTGGTAAGCTCAGAGTTAATGGACAGGAGAGCATTCTCTGTTAAATGCTCTAGAGCAACAAAGCACATTCCTCTCTATTTTTTACTAACTAGAGGAATAATTTATATTCAAAAGGAAATGTTAAAATTCTAATCATCCCTCATCATTAAGCAGGGATTCTCTATTTTCTCATTACCACACAGAATGGAAATTTAATTCAAATGAAGTAGATAAATAAATAAATCCAAGGGACTTATTTAAATTCATTTAGTATACATTTCTAAATTACATCCTTCTGACAATACTACCATGGATTAAATAGGGTATTTTACTGTGCAATTATGATAGATCCTGTAGTCAGGAAATCAATATCTCATAGCAATGTAAGCACTTGGATATTTTTTTAGCATACGATTGAGTGTTGTCCCTACGTATTTCAAAGATGACAAATGGAGTTTCTTATTTATTAATTCTACGTTTGATTAGAACTTGATTAGACACTTATTTATAATTTATGTGTCAACATAGTTACTAAGAACACATATACACTCTAAACGTCTATAATATGCTGACTGGAAAAAAATAACCTTTAGAGAGAGCAATGGTATATGTTGGTATTATTACATTGAAGTGTATATTTTGCCTCCTAATTTCTAATCATAGTTAAACAGAAACTATAAAAGAAGTGAAAATGAGGAGCCACAAACTTAAAGTATCACATAAAGATGCCTATAATATTAGGAAGTTAGTGTTACCTAGAAAATACATAGTTCAAATCAAATATTCAAATCACACAAAATTATATGCATCTCTAGAAATATATGCATTCCTATGAGGAATGCACAGGAGTGTTTCCACCCATAGTTGAAAGGGAACAAATTGTCTTCGATAAATACCTATATGGTTGTTGAAATTCTCTGCCAATCAACAGTGAAAAAAATTAAATACAACAGCACACAAACTCCTGGGCTGTGAGCATTTTACATTCTCAACATGAAATACATGAAAGTTAGATTGCTTATAAAGACTGTTCTCTGTGCCTTGGCATACTAAAAATATAAGGTGCATGCACAGAAATTCATATGGATCAAATTAATTTTTCATAGACTTTCAACTGTGTCCTAATTAAGAACTCTAAAATAGAATAATGGTATCATTTGAATGAAATGATAACCCAACGGGATTATCTCTCAGCATTAATCATCTAATTAAGACCAAGTAAAACTAAGGCATGTGTTTAGTTCCTATGTAAAGAGTTACAACTACATGTACAAGTACAATGGTAAAAGCACTAAGTACGATGAAGTTGAATCAAAAATGTATGGATAAATTTTAGTGTATACCCCACCAACAATTATATGTGAAACAAAGAAACTGGTGATAATTTTAATTTCTGGCTTATATGTTGTTTTAAATATTGTTATCTATGAAACTGTATTATTAAATCAAGTAGTCTTTTCCAGTAAAAATGTTATGAGGAAAGCATGATTGTGTTTTATTAAAGTCATAAAGGAAACTTTAATGACTGTTGACAAACTTGGAGAGCTTACAAAATACAGTGCTAATTTTTAGCAACTAGAATATAAAATTTTTCATCACATATATGTTAGGAACTTGACAATAGGAAGTATAAACAGTCTGCTTCTCAGAATTTTAAAGAGAGGCATATGCGTACTTGCCATATCCTCTTTCCATTTTGAGGATCATGAACATAGCGGTATTCTAAACTTCAAAATCAATACATTGGAGTAATAATTCAAATAAATGTACTATCTATTTCTTTTTTAATCCCAAGACAAGACAATAGAAATACATTTTAAAATATAACTGTGTTACATATTGAGTCTTATGACTTCTCAGAATTTGAAGGGAACAGAAAGTCCAGGCATGAGGGAAATTCTTTAGAACATCTATTTTAAACAGATTTTGCTGAAATGAGACAAAAGTCAGCATTAGAGTAAAGTTGATCTTCTATAATGAGACATTAAAATTATGACCTAAATAATAAGCACTCATTTTAATGTTTAATGCTATGATTTGAAAACTCTCGTTGTATCATATATTTAAAAAAAGAATCTAATAGAAAATTATCTGGAAAGAACCCAGATGTCCCTCAATGGAGGAATGGATTCAGAAGATGTGGTATATTTATACAATGGAATACTACTCTGCAATTAAAAACAATGCATTCACGAAAATCCTAGGCAAATGGTAAGAACTTGAAAATATCATACTTAGTGAGGTAACCCAATCACAAAAGAGCACACATGATATGCAGTCACTGATAAAGATATTAACCCATAATCTCGGAATACCCTAGACACAATTCACATATCAATAGATTTCGAAGAAGATGGAAGGAGAGACCCTTGGTCCTGGAAAGACTGGATGTTGGGGAATGCCAGGACAGAGAAGTGAGAGGGGGTTGAATGGGGAAAAGAGGAAGGGAAGGGGGCTTATGGGACTTTTGGGGAGGGAGGAAACTGGAAAGGGGAAATGATTTGGAATGTAAATAAAAAAACTTAGAAAATAAAAAAAAAGAAAATTATCTATAACTCATAGGCTTATGTTTCTGTATTCTGTGAAAGAGTTTTCCTATTCTTAGGAAAAGTCTAAGTTATATATCAGGCCCTTGTCTCTGATTAGGATGTAGGACAGGACTCACCCTCCATCAGAATACAAATCTAAAGAATGATAAGCTATTTTTAAAAGATTTACATAATAATGGAGAGTGAAATATATCTAATCAATTAAATTCTGAATCCTACATGATTGATTAATGAACTAATTGATCCAGAACAAAGGATTACATTTCATTGGTTTTGTTCATCACAGTATCAATGAACATTTTAAGGATTATATGAGAAGGAGGGAAAAAAGTGAAAACAGTCATAAATATAATTTTATTTGCAGGAGTCACCTAAACTGTTGCTACCTGTAACAACCAAAATATTAATTTTATTATCACATTGTTTGTTCAGTTTTGGCTTAAGGAAATATGGTTTCACAATGTCTGTGTTCTTGTCAAACTATCTCCGTAGCATATAATATCTTGGAATTCCTTCTACTCCACTAGAAGTCTTCAGTCTTTAAGCAGAATTACGAACAGTTTGTGATATTTGTTGGTCATAATTGTGATTGGTTATATGCAGGGAATGAATCCCCAAAATTGATGGCTACAGTTATAATTTTAAACTTAACACAATTTACATAAAGAACTGTAACACATGATTTCATATGTTTGAGGCTCAAATGCTTTATTAATGTATGTTCAGAAACAGTTGTGTCAACATAGACAACAGTTTCCATGTTCTGTATCCCTTTGTTCATGTTACCAGGCTCATGTTTTATCCCTTCTTAAATATCCAACGGAATTAGCATATGCAACGTTATTGAGGGAAAGGTATCAACAGGTTATCCAGGCCATACTAATGAGATCTTTTATTCATTTCTGGGATTATTTAGGAGGTTTTTTCTATTATCGTTATTGTTGTTTTATTTTGTTTTTTCTTTTACCAGAATAGTAACAGCATTTTAAAATTATTAATCATTCTAATATAGACATCAATACTAACTCTGACTTATCAAGGTGCTGAATACTCTCTTTTCTTTCAAGCTCCTCATTCAGCCTTTTGTCATATAAAAATCAATCATCTACCTAGGTACATAATACTTTATAAAACAATAGATATTGCTGTATTGTTTCACAAACCAGGATTAATAATGTTTTGGAACATGAGAATAAAAATGGAAAATGAGAATCCTATTAGATCCTTGAAGAAAAGACAAGTTTTAACAGGAATTTACAAGGAAGGATCATATTCTAGATAAAGGGGATGGTATAAAACACCCAAAAGTAGACTTTTTGAAATCTATTTAGAGGACGTTATGATGTACTTGAATCTTATCACAAGAGCAGAGTAAGATATATTCTAGAAATAAGCTTCAAAGATGGAATATAAAAATATATGGGAGACTCTTAGATGGAAGACTTTTGGACTTGTTTTTAATAAGTATAGACTTAGTTTAAAGAAACTGGAAAATGTAGGAGAGAATTTAAAGCAGTAAAACTGCTTTGGGGTAGGATCAGGAATTTTAGCACCAGTGTCCATTCAATGTCTTAGGATATGTTTTATCACTTCTGTGAGCTACTACACACTTATCAGCAAATAAACACATTATATGACAAACGTGCAGCATCCCTTTAGAAAATGATCACTTTGTATCATTCTAGAGAAAAACTAGTTAGAAGATAACTAAGAAAGACTGAAGCTGTACGATGATGGAAGTGATAATATTAATCTGTCCACTGTGGGAAAACTACAAGCTGCTCCTGTACATGCGAAGATCAAGAAACTAGTAAAACACCCACAGGGGCGAATAATACCTAGCACTCTGCCACCATAAGAAGCTAACAAATTTTAAGTCAGAAATGAAAAAAAAAAGATGCATAGTGGGGTAATTCAGTGAGCAGAACATGACCAGCACAGAAGTATTGCTCAGATTATGCTAGCAGCATATGTAGTACATGTGGGTGCTCATAGTCTTGACCTATAACCAGCTTCAACAGAATGACCTCAGTCTTGGTTTAATTTATGCCACTTTCTCTATATACATCTAACAACAACAACAATAGCAAAAACAAAGGACAAAAACAAAAAAGACCTTAATACAACAACAACAACCGTTCAGGTTTGTTGAATTTTTGTTTTGCTTTATTTTGTTTTCCTCTTGGGAAACTATAGCACTTCCCATTTGTTTTATCTTTTTGTTAATTTCTTACTTTTCCTTATATATCTTAATATGGCTTGTTTCTATTTCACATCCTTTACATATCTGCCTTTAATGTTTATCTTTAAATTCATTTTTTGTGAACTTTGTACATGAGTGTAAATTTATAGCATCTCCAAACCTCTTTTACCTCCAATTTCCTCCATGTCTCTCTTGAAATATTTACTTCTTTAGATTTGGAGGGTAACAGTGTATCCTTGATCCTCATAAGCTTGTGACAAGGAACCAGAGAGCCACTGTCTGAGTTTACCTTTTGTGTCTCTTGTGTTCCCAGAATCTAGATTTCCTAGGATAAACATACATGGACTGACAAACATCCAGACATTCAAAACTGTTTTAAGATCAGGTGCACTATGCAGTGTTTTTGTTTGATCGGTTTTGTGTGTTTTGTTTCATGCTTTTGTTTTTTTTTATAAGTTAAAAAAGAAATGAAGGATAGAAGCAATAAGCATGTTAGGACTAGATTTTCCTTTCTGAATATTAAGATGGATTTTGGAGGCCTGTTTTCATGAATGGTCAGAAAACAATAGTTCTATTACTTAATGATATTTTTTCAACAAAATGTTGCAGGTCCATTCATATTATGTCTAGTAGGCATTAGAGGAGCAAGAGTAGACTATCAAGGTTGTGTCTCCCTTAAGGAACTGCCATTTTCTTCCCACAAACTGTAATGTTCACAGAAAATTCCAACTGACATAAGGTAATAAAAGACACACAAGGTAATATTGTTCTTTTGAAGGGTTTTATTTGACAGAAATATTCTTTCAACATTTGTTCCGTATTTCTGCCTCTTGTAAAAATTGGTAATAAAAGTAGAAACCTGAAAGCAAAGCTATTAAAAAAAATCTTCAAACTCATGAGCCTAAGAAATGATGGTTTCTTTGTAAGTACAAATATAAGATAGGAGGAAATCTGAGCTATTTTTTTGAAATACTGTAAACTGAGGTTCTAAATCTCTAAATGTATTTAAGAGTTTTATGGACCTACCTAGTTTTATAACTTTCAATAGTTCCTTCTTTCTGAAACTTATATTGAAAAAAGCAAACTAATTTTATTTACTGATATACATCATTTTTTCTGTATATATATAAAACACCTAGATGCACAGGTTGTGCAAAGTTATCTTACTGGTCTTGCTACTGGGTAAAAATTGATAAACACTAATCTAGATAAAATTCACTGTCAATAAAAGAAGTTGACATCATCTTATGCTGAACTAGCTACTCTTTCTATGAGACTATATATTCAATAGAGGAATAATAATGGCCAATAATATTAAATGCTTTTGCTTACAATAACCTTCAGAATATAGTAAATAATAATATGTATATTGTAATTTTTCAATGTGAAATTCAACTGTTTTTATCCTTTCTCACAAAAGCAAAAAGTCTGAAGAACAAATAATGTTTAAAAAGCATATTAACTCAAGGCAGAAAGTTAGGAAGAATAAGGAAAGGAGAAAAAAAAACCCACAAGGCTTATAAAGATGCATCAAAAGAAAAAGACAACCATGACTTTATCTAGGGAATAGCCTTGTCTGTCATTGTAGGAATACAGGGACAGCTAAGCTCGAACAAGTGTCAACTCAAAATCTGTGTAGATTCTTCCTGGACTATTACACACATTAAAAATTGCTTATGGGATATTAATAATTATACTTCAAGTTTGTTTAACTGAAAGATTATCTCAGTGTACAAAAATAATGAAACAAAAATAAGTGTGGTGATTAGAGATAGCTCTGAGCATGTGGAGTTCTAAGTTAATGTATGCTTTGCTCTTTGGTACAGTGTGTCAAATATTCTAGCCTCATACCTATGGAAAAATGGCAAAGTCTGGAATTTCCCCATCTATGAGGGTTCAAGGGACAGCAAATCCTTCCTCTGGACCATATGCATATGTTGACTGTATATATAGAAAATGTCCATCATAATTTCTCCAAACCCTTTCATATTTACAATCTGAAGACTTCTCCCTGACCGAGATCAATCTTTCTGAGATTGGCTAATGCTGCCATCTTGATTCACATACATGCATACCATAAACTTGTCCCATAAACTTTTTCCCTTTCTAATTCTAGATGATATCCTTACTTTCCTGCTTGACTTTATGCAATAACCCTATATCCCAATGTTCAGCTATATACAGTAAACATGCTGAGCATCCAGGTACAGTGATTTGTCCGTCAGAGAGTACAACCACCAGATTTCTTGCTGTGTGCCTATTTGACTTGAACTTCTTCAATCCTTTGTCATCCTGAGTTAGGTTCATGCTAAGTTCTAAGGACTCAGCCAATAAAGAATTCAAATAGACTTCTATTTCACAAATCTAATTATTTAGATCACTGTATAGAAATTTATAATAAAACTGCTAATATAGTGAATAATGTATTCACAGCAAGCACATTTTTGGCATTCCCTACATTTTTAATAGTCTTACACTAGGATCATTTTTACAGTGGGAACATATGTTTTTAAAGACTGTGTTCCTATTTTTACATTAGTAAAATCCCCAGAGGTAAGAAGATGGTATCGGATCCCCTGGATTTAGAGTTAAAAGTCATTGTGGATTGCTGTCAGCATGTTTGCTGGGAACCACACTTTGGTTTTCTGATAAAGCAGTGAGTACTCAGAACAGCTGAGCTGTCTCTCTAGTTGCATATTCCCATTTTAAAGGACTCACATTCACATGGCTAAGGTGGAGCTCTCTTGAAGCATCATCACAAATTTCAAATGATCAATAATAGTATTGGCAAATGAGCTCAGGGCCCTTGGATATCACAGTCTGTTCACATAATTCTAACCTGCACACAAAGCCTGCTCTTCCCTCAAGTGGATGCTATAGTTTTAAGTGGAGGAGGTTTTAGTTTATTCACAATGCCATGAGCTAGAAGTTGATTGTCAAATAATATAAATGCCTATTAATATCTCAAAATTCTAATTCCAAGGCAGTTTACTAACTGATCCATTCAGAAATAGAATAGCATTAAAAAGTGCTTTTGTAAGCTATTACATTCTAATATGGGAATATTAGTTCTAGACTTTTGAAGAATAAAGCCTACCTAGAAGAAACAAGAATCTCTTTGGGTATTTTGTATTAATCAAAAGTAGAAATTCATCAAGCCTGAGTGACTTTAGTGATCTGCATTATTTATCATCGACACAACAGAAACAAGTCTTCAGAGGAATACTGGGATCTCTAGAGTTGTATCCAACTTTTCATTGGTTAGTAGACATTTGAAAAAGTCTTTCTGTCATCTGATATCACTTTGAGTCATGACAAAAGTCCTTTTGAAAACTGGATTTTGCTTTGATCATTAATCATTAAAACAGGCTTTTAAAAAGTCAAATATGTGTTCTCTAGACCTAGAGAAATAAAGCAAAAAATGAACATTGAAATAAGTAAGAATGGTGCAGCCAGGATACCTTTAACCTCCTCAGGAAGCACAAGCCAGACTGAAGAAAGAAAAATAGCAGTGGTGCACTGAACACAATCTTCCCTATTCTGATATCTTTTCCCTAAAAGATATATTTTCCCTAATGTAATAATTATTGATCTAAAGCCATTCAAGCAAGTAAATAAACAGACACCCTCTGCACCCTATCACTTTGAGAACAATAACATATCCACAGAAATGTTTCATGGGGTGAAATTTCATTAAAAGACTAGTTGTACAACAGTTTAGGAATTGTTAATTGGCAACTACTCTGACTATTTCTGTGAAACACGTTTTCATATTATTTGCTTGCTGTAGAATTTTTTTACTCAAATACAGAAGGCTGTAGAACACACACACACACACACACACACACACACACACACACACATACACACACCATTACATTTTTACTATTATACTTGGCAGTTCTGCTTATGTTTGACATACTACTGCTATAATTTGGTATCTTCTTATCCACAACAGATGGTTTAAGTTATGGAATTTTTAAGAGTACATTTGGTATAAATATAGCTATGAGACAGCACAACTCCCTCTGTGGATATTGTTGATTTTGATGAATTGGTTCTTTTCCCTCTGAAATTACAATATGTTCAAACAGCTGTTAAACATATCAACTAACAAGTACTAGGTTGACCCTTTCCTCTGAAGATGTATCATCTTATTCTGAAAATCTTCAGCTATCTTCCTGGTTTATCACATCATATTGAGTGCATCTGTTTAGTCAAAAGCTGATGGATAGAAGGGTAATTTCTATTAATATTTATGGGAATACTGTGGCCCACTTGGTGTTACTGAGAATTCATGTCTCTATTTTAAACATATTTGTTTAAGTATATACTAAAACAAGCTACTATGGCAAACAGTTGGAGTAGAAGCTGTTGTTCGAGTTTGGGCTTGATTGGTGCAGATTAGAAAAGATTCTATAATGTTTTTTTCTCATATTGTTTGCTGGAAAAATGGTAATATTAGCGTTCCTATATTTTTCTCATGTAGTATGCTTTCCCATGTGTATATGATAATTGAATTGATCTTTAATATTTCAATATGGATGAACTTAAACACCTTAGTAGCATAATAAAATATAAAGTATCAATTCCAACTTTTAGTCATACATCTACACAATTTTATCTGGACTATAAATATTGCTTCATTATTTTTATCTCCAATTAATATTCATTTTATAAACATTTAATGGATTCTATTCCACCTATTTTGGAATTATCATTATATTAAGTAGTCTCATTTGAGTAGGAAGTCATCAGAGTAAGTGGCTGTTATTCTTGCGTATTAATGTCTAAAGTTCCATAAATCATGATACTTACATTTTAAAATGTCGACAACTGGTATTTTACAAAGTCATACTTTTCAAATCAAGTACTTTCACTATTTCTGGATTAAAAACAGAAAACAAAAAATAAGTACTAATAACTTGTTTCTTTCAGTTTATTCAGCTGAATTTATTTCATCTATTTATCATCTGAGATATGCTTTATGTAGATAAACATAAAATATATTATTATGATGTATTTTTTCTTTTTACTGCCATATAAACATATCCTATTGCTTTACTAAATTATGAAAATTGTCCTAGTGACCAGCAATCTCTTAAGGCTGGTAAAAGTCAAAACTGAAAAAAATATGTCATTAATTTAATATCAAATGAGTTAGTTTATAAGAAATTAAGTCAAATAAATGTCAATACTAAGTAAGAAACCATCTGGATAAACACAGTGAAATCAAAATTTCTTTCTAAGTAATAACTGCCTGTACTTTGTCCTTTGCCTTGATTTACCATTATCTGTGATTTTCATTGACATACACTAAACTTTCTGAGTGAATATTGTTCTTATCTCTGGCTGCCCCTCTCGTTCAGGGTCTCCTTTCTTCATCTTTCCACTCCTCTCAAGGTCCTGTTTAGTCTCCCAGGTATGTTCATCATGAACTCTTCCCTCTGCCTACTTTCTGCATTATTTCTACAATGACTATTTCTCTGTATATTATTCAAGGAAAGTTAAGGTTTAAAAATTTAATTTATCTCATGTCATTTAACAACATGCCCCTAGTAGAAAAGAATATTAACACTGAATGAATATCAGTTCCTTGAAGGTGTTGTACTGGCACATTAGTTCTATCTAGTTTTATTTCACATTCTTTTTGGTAAATGAGGAAATAACCCAATGTAAATTTATAAATGTTTTAAAAAATAATTTATTATACAACATTTTACTCTGCCACATTTGTAAATAGAAAAAGGATGGTTTTAATCTATTTGAATATTCCTGGAAAGAAATGTCCCATTTTTCTTGTAAGTGGTACCTGCCAGCAGAAGACAAATCTATGCCTTGTAGTAATTGTATAATAATAACTAAGGAAAAGATAACATCTTTTGTGTCGAGAGGTAAGCCTTAGCTATGATGAGACAAGAATGTAAGTAATATGACTTGCAGTGGAAACAATATTAAAGTAGTATTTAGGGTGTGGATGGATTTCCTGCCATTAAATATGCAGTAGATTATTAGTACCCTCTGACATTATATAAAACACTCAGCTGCTTTTATTTTTCTATTGATGGATCTGCTGTGCCTAGTAGTAAAGATGAATGTGCTCTAATATACTTCTGGTTTTCATCCTTTGTTTTGACTGGCTATTGAAAGAGAACTGTTATAAAACAATAGTAACAATATTTGCCTACATATATGAAAACCAAACACAGAAAACATTTTACAGTCTTTCTGACCAATGGCCATCAGAGAATGAAAGTGTGTGTGTGTGTGTGTGTGTGTGTGTGTGTGTGTGTATACATGTGTGTTATAACTAGCATAATAGTATTGTCTACTTAACAGAATTTAGAATCACAAGGGATACTGGTAGACTTGCTACTAGGTTTATCTGACCAGGATTATCTCAATTATATTAATTGAAGTCTCATCTTAATTGTAGATTGGACCATTCTTTAGCAGTGGCTCCTGGGTTATGTAGAGTATAATAAGACGTTGAGAATGTATCCATTGTTCTCCCTTTCCTGATTGGATGCAACTGGCTATCTGCTTCAAGCACTGAGTGTTTCATTCTCTCATACCTTAAACTCTTGGCTAAAGAAGGCCCTCTCTCTATTAAGTTACTTTGCCAAAGTATTTCATCAAAGCAACAAAGAAAGACGTTAACACAATTAACATAATAACCTTAGATTCTCATTGCAAAATATTGAAGCAAATAACAAATTACAGCAAACTATTATGGTGACTACTCTTAAGTATCTCCCATAGCCATTGAGATTCAACAAGAGAATCAAAATCAAAAATGCCAATACTTAAAAAAAAACTGATATTGTCAGAAAAAACAAAGAGTTCTTATGAAATTTGGTATCCCTTCAACAGCAAATCTTATCCTTTTGTTCTTTTTCATGATTAATGATTCTGATAGTGTTCTATTCAGAATTGCAAGTTGCCTTGCAATTATTTTCATCAAAAGTTGAAGAGTGAGATTATTCTGTCAGAAATTCTCAGCATCTTGCATTAGTCTCAATTAGTAATTTTTCTCTGATAAGTATTTCTAAAAGCTCCAAATGCTAAAATTATACTTATCTGATAGACAAAACTCATCTCTTTAAAAATTATTAGATTATAATATGCAATGCTTTGCTTGAAAGGACACAAAGGGAATTAAAAAATCAGATAAAGCATAAAGTAAGAGAAATGAAAAAGTAAGCAAGTAAACCTACGAAAAATGACCAAGGTGAATGTCAACTCTGTCACCAAGTCAAAGGCATCCGAATTTTATGTACTTAGAATATATGCTCATAACAGATATTTTATCAACATGTAAAAAAAATCATCAGACTCAAGACAGTCTGTTTTGTTTTAGTTTAGTTTCAACAGTGTCTCTGAAGCATTCTGTTATTAGGAGAATATAGGACTTTCTGGCTATAAATATTTAAACTTTGTTCTCTTTAACATTCCCCTATTTTATTATAAAGAGGTGATTCTAAATCTGTAGTAATCTAAGAGGTGATTCTAAATCCATAGGAGTCATCATTTTAAAATTTTGATAGTCATAGTTATGGATGCCATGTGCAACCAGCATCTCATAGACGTAGTCAGTCCAGTGTTCTGGTAATAATCCAGAAAGCATCCCATAACAACAGAATTACCCAGCAGCAAAGGAAGGGATTGAAACTGGAGAATACCTAAATCACATCAAATGGTTAACTAAGCTTTATAGAAAATCCACGGTTCAACCTTGATGAAAAAAAAGGTGGTTTTGCAATTTCAACATGACTTCTGGTCATCATATTTATGCAACACTTTTCCTAAACTAACCAATAATACCACCAAAACATTTTAATGATGAATGTTTCATGCTTGACAGGCCCAGTTGACAATGATATACTGTGTGACTCATGCCAACAGTGGCTACGGATACACCCCAAACATGTCTGCCTAGGATACTCTGGAATGCCATCACAAGTCTGCCATTTAAATCAAAATTAATCTTTGTATTGTAACTAAAGATAAAGTCCAACTTTTTAAAATTAACACAAAATATTGAAGATGAAAATTGTGTGAGTGTAGATGGTCAGTATTAACAAAAACTTCAGGAAAACCCTGAACTATTTACCCCTTATTCTAAATTTGATTGGAAAAAAAAATTGATGTTTTCTTCTCCAAATCTCGTTCTGCATGTTCTCTCTCTGTCATATCTTTGTAGTGGCTGATGCCTCCAGAAGCATCCTGATTCTTTGTATTCAAGCCTAAGAATTATAAAGTGTAACTTTGTTTCAATAGACTGAAAAAGTCACAAAGTTATGTAAATCCGCAAACTGTAGACACAGGCGTGGAATCTTAAAGAGAAAGAATGAAGGAGTCAGAGGTATATTTTAAACCTAGTGCTGTGTTTCATATTCTATCTTTACTTCACAGTAATATTCCTATAAAGACAAACTGATACCAATGCTATATTTTCTGCTTTGACTTTATCTTTATCCACTAAGAGTGATCTTTTTGCTTCCCCATACCAGATTCTAAGACTTGACTCCATCATTCACATAAAATAGCAGTGACTGATTAGTATGTAAAGAGAAAAAAGAAGAATAAAAGGATACAGGATTTAGTTTATAAGTGAGGAGAATTTTAAAATATAAAACAAGTCTAGAAAATAAAAGGTGGGCAGGATCAGGTATGTATAGAGACAGAAGAAAAGCCCAGAGGGGTCAGGAAATGAATGGATATATGCAGTTGTGGTGGTGGAGGGTAAGGGGGAACTCCTAGAAAGTCGCAGAGAGCTAGAATGTGAGACGCTCCAAGGACACAATGGGGAGTGATATTAGCGGATATGGCCAACAGTGGAGAAATAGAACAAGAGACCAGCACCAGTAGACAGAAAGCGCCCTCCAGTGGAGGGATGGGGTCACCAAACTACCTTCAAAATTTTTGACCCAGAATTTTTCCTTACTAAAAGAAATACTGTTCCATTGATCTACATGTCTGTTACTGTACCAATACCATGCGGTTTTTAACGCTATTGCTCTGTAGTACAGCTTGAGGTCCGGGATACAGATTCCCCCAGAGGTTCTTTTACTCTTGAGAATAATTTTAGCTATTCTGGGTTTTCTGTTATTCCAGATGAATTTTTGAATTGCTCTTTCTAACTCTATGAAAAATTGAGTTGGGATTTTGATGGGGATTGCATTGAATCTGTATATTACTTTTGGTAAGATGCTCATTTTTACTATATTAATCCTGCCAATCCATGAGCATGGCAGATTTTTCCATCTTCTCAGGTCTTCTTCAATTTCTTTCTTCAGAGACTTGAAGTTCTTGTCATACAGATCTTTCACTTGTTTGGTTAGAGTCACGCCAAGATACTTAATATGGTTTGTGGCTATCGTGAAGGGTATTATTTCTCTTACTTCTTTCTCAGCCTGCTTATCCTTTGAGTATAGGAAGGCTTCTGACTTGCTTGAGTTGATTTTATATCCAGCCACTTTGCTGAAGTCGTTTATCAGCTGTAGGAGTTCTCTGGTGGAGTTCTTTGGGTCGCTTATGTATACTATCATATCGTCTGCAAAGAGTGATAGTTTGACTTCTTCCTTTCCAATTTGTATCCCTTTGACCTCTTTTTGTTGTCTAATTGCTCTAGCTAGAACTTCAAGTACTATATTGAAAAGATATGGAGAGAGAGGGCAGCCTTGTCTAGTCCCTGATTTTAGTGGGATTGCTTCAAGTTTCTCTCCATTTAGATTGATGCTGGCTACTGGTTTGCTGTAAATTGCTTTTACTATGTTTAGATATGGGCCTTGAATTCCTGATCTTTCCAAAACTTTTAGCATGAAAGGATGCTGAATTTTGTCAAATGCTTTCTCAGCATCTAATGAGATGACCATGTGGTTTTTTTCTTTGAGATTGTTTATGTAGTGGATTACATTGATGGATTTCCTTATATTGAACCATCCCTGCATCCCTGGGATGAAGCCTACTTGATCGTGGTGAATGATCGTTTTGATGTGTTCTTGGATCGGTTGGCAAGAATTTTATTGAGTATTTTTGCATCGATATTCATAAAAGAGATTGGCCTGAGATTCTCTTTCTTTGTTGGATCTTTGTGTGCTTTTGGTATTAGTGTAAAAAAAAAAAAAGAAAGAAAGAAATACTGGAGGATAAGCAGGCTGAGAAAGAAGTAAGAGAAATAATACCCTTCACAATAGCCACAAACCATATTAAGTATCTTGGCGTGACTCTAACCAAACAAGTGAAAGATCTATATGACAAGAACTTCAAGTCTCTGAAGAGAGAAATTGAAGAAGACCTCAGAAGATGGAAAAATCTGCCATGCTCATGGATTGGCAGGATTAATATAGTAAAAATGAGCATCTTACCAAAAGTAATACACAGATTCAATGCAATCCCCATCAAAATCCCAACTCAATTCTTCATAGAGTTAGAAAGAGCAATTCAAAAATTCATCTGGAATAACAAAAAACCCAGAATAGCTAAAACTATTCTCAAGAGTAAAAGAACCTCTGGGGGAATCAGTATCCCGGACCTCAAGCTGTACTACAGAGCAATAGTGTTAAAAACCACATGGTATTGGTACAGTGACAGGCATGTAGATCAGTGGAACAGAATTGAAGACCCAGAAATGAATCCACACTCCTATGGTCACTTGATCTTTGACAAAGGAGCTAAAACCATCCAGTGGAAAAAAGATAGCCTTTTCAACAAATGGTGCTGGCTCAGCTGGAGGTCAACATGCAGAAGAATGCAAATTGACCCATTCTTATCTCCTTGCACTAAGCTCAATTCTAAGTGGATCAAAGATCTCCACATAAAACCAGACACACTGAAACTAATAGAAGGGAAACTAGGGAAGAACCTTGAACATATGGGCACAGGGGAGAATTTCCTGAACAGAACTCCAATAGCTTATGCTCTAAGATCAAGAATAGACAAATGGGACCTCATTAAATTACAAAGTTTTTGCAAGGCAAAAGACACTGTCAAAAAGACAAAGCGGCAACCAACTAACTGGGAAATGATCTTTACCAACCTTACATCCGACAGAGGGCTAATATCCAATATATACAAAGAACTCAAGAAGTTAAACTCCAGAGAGACAAATAACCCTATTAAAAAATGGGGTACAGAGCTAAACAAAGTGTTCTCACCTGAAGAATATCTAATGGCTGAGAAGCACCTAAAGAGATGCTCATCATCCTTAGTCATTAGGGAAATGCAAATCAAAACAACCCTGAGATTCCATCTCACACCAGTCAGGGTGGCTAAGATCAAAAACACAGGAGACAGCAGTTGTTGGCGAGGATGTGGAGAAAGAGGAACACTCCTCCACTGCTGGTGGAATTGCAAGCTGGTACAACCACTCTGGAAAGCAGTCTGACGGTTCCTCAGAAAACTGGGCATGACACTCCCGGAGGATCCAGCTATACCACTCCTGGGCATATACCCAGAGGCTTTACCTGCATGCAATAAGGACACATGCTCCACTATGTTCATAGCAGCCTTATTTATAATAGCCAGAAGCTGGAAAGAACCCAGATGTCCCTCAACGGAGGAATGGATTCAGAAGATGTGGTATATCTACACAATGGAATACTACTCTGCAATTAAAAACAATGAATTCACGAAATTCCTAGGCAAATGGTCAGATCTTGAAAATATCATCCTTAGTGAGGTAACCCAATCACAAAAGAACACACATGGTATGCAGTCACTGATAAGGGGATATTGACCCAGAATCTCAGAATACCCTAGACACAATCCGCATATCAATAGATTTCTAAGAAGATGGAAGGAGAGACCCCTGGTCCTGGAAAGACTGGATGTAGGGGAACGCCAGGACAGAGTAACGAGAGGGGGTTGAATGGAGAAAAGAGGGAGGGAAGGGGGCTTATGGGACTTTCAGGGAGGGAGGAAACGGGAAAGGGGAAATGATTTGGAATGTAAATTAAAAAAAATAAAATAAAATAAATAAAAAAAAAAGAAATACTGGGAGTCGAGGCAGAAGGATAGGCCATCCAGTAACTGACCCAACATGATTTATCCCATGTGCAGGCACCAATCCCTGACACTATTACTGATGCCATGTCCTGTTTGCAGAGAAAAGGTTCACATGACTGTCCTCTTAAAAATTCTACAAGAAGCTGACTGAGACAAATAGAGATACTTACAGCCAAATATTGGACTGACTTTGGGGACCACCTGTGGAAGAGTTAGGGAAGGAGCTGAAGGGTATGGCAATCCCATAAGAAGACCAACAATATCAATTAACCCAGAACTCCCAGAGACTAAACCATCATCCAAAAGCATACATGGGCTGGATCTTGGCCTCTGGCAGAGGATTGCTTTGTCTTGTCTCAGTGGGAAAGGATGTGCCTAATCCTGTAGACTTGTTGCCACAGTGAACAGGATGGGTGGTTGCGAGAGATGGGGTTGGGTGTATAAGGAGAGTGGTTTGGAGATGAGGGGCTGGCAGCAGGGAGAAGTGGGGTAGAACACACTATCTCAGAGGCAAAGGAAAGGTGGGATGGAGTGAAGACCTCTTGGACAGTACTGGGAAGGGGAGGCAAAATAATAAAAATAAAATAAAATAAAAATATTTCCCTAAATATAAATACAAAGTAGGTGAATCATTTGCAGAAATTTAAACAGATAATTGAAGATAATTTCCTTATTTATTTAGGGAAAAGAACTACAGTAAATCTAAAAGTAAAGATAGCATGTGAAGATTTTCTTGGAGATACCTAAGAATTGTTATGCTCATCTTTTCCCCATTACACGGGCCTCTTATGTTATTGGGGTAATGGTTGGTATAATCCATTTGAAAGAAAATCCAAGAGTAGCGTATATTCACTCAATATTTGTCATGCTATACAATGGTTCTTGATTTGTTCATGAGAAGCTTAAGGGAAAACAGGAGGTGAAGATACACCATGTAAAATAAGTCAGCTTTCCATTCTGGTGGCTGAAAGTGAAATACTTTAAAATAATTTTGTGTCTAGCAAGAGAGCACAGGCTTATGTTCATAAAAGGGACCCCTCCAGAAAGATGGCTTCTTGGTGTCTGAGGACTTTAGTCAAGGCTGTATGTGAAGTGATATCAGCACATGTGAATTATATAAAGTAGCATAAAAGACAATTAATTTCCATATGAAGGACTTCCCTACAAGAGTAATATCAGATGATCTGAGAAATGCTTCACAAGATGTAACATAAGCTTGACTGGAGCAACTCATTCTGCTTAGAAGTCATTTATTTGTGTTTATAATATGCTTTTCCCTTAGATTTCTTTTACTTTTCCTCATTTTAGTAGAGTCTATGATTAATAAGTGCTGTATGAATAGTTTGTATAAGCTAGGGAAGAATGAATGGTAGAGACCCTGAGGAAGTTGAGAGAAGGTACATGCAAAGCTTGCTTAAATATGGTGTGGGTCATACGCATTTTACATTTTTATCTGAAAGTGTTGATTAAGTTAGGTTAATGGCCATCAATAGCTTATCATTGAAAGGAATGGATAAAGAAAGGAAAGAAAAGAAACAGAGAAACCAAAGAAAGAAAGCAAACAAATACAAACAGTAGAAAATGAAGTTTCCCAGAGAGTCCAATTTCATTGTCCAGATTGTTAAGTCCAGTCTAATTGCCGGGGCAGCAAGCTTTGCTTCAATAACTTCTAATGCATATTTTAACAGAGTGAACCTATAGATACCCTTGTTATATTTTCTGTGGGTGAAATCAACAGCCTGTGTGTTATTGATGTCATGTTATTTAATAATAGAACTGTAACTAATATTCATCCCTGTGGTGTTGCTAAATCATCCCTTATGTCAAGTTCCCACACCCTATATTCAAGAAATACCAACATAAATAACAAAGGACAGTAAATAGAAGGCTAGTATGGCTGAATGAACAACTTAGTGCTTTACAGTCATTGTTTGGTAATGGTTTTCTTCTCCCATCAGTGATCACAAGAGCTAGAGAAATGAGGGTGGCAGCAGGAGGGAGGGCACCGTTAACTATGCATAACAGTAAGCAAGCAGCCTGCAAAGTGGGAGACAGGAAAATCTAGCATTTCTGCAGGCTTGGTAGGACTCTATGCAAGCTGCTTCTCCCAAGATCATAAGGGCACTGAAACAGAGGCAGTATCCTCAGAATATGCTAGGTATGAGAAGCTAACATTCAGCCTCTGGATTTCACTAAATGATGTAAAGCTTTTAAATCTACCTAAGGGTCTTTTCTTTTTATTTAATTTACCTGCTGAAAAACTAACAGTCAGATAATATAGCCCTGTTTTCATATATCAACCACTTCTAATTTCATCAATGTTGGATATTAAGGTTATGGTATCTTTAAGTAGTCATTAAATGCAGTTCTTCATCTATATGTGAGGCCATGTGTGAAAGTTGGCATCTGTGTTGGCATCCCAGCTTGTATTGTCATTGTTCAGATCTTGTTTAGACTTTTACACTTTTGTTGTTTCATAGGTATAGCATCACTTTTCTATATAGAACTCACAAACTTGTGATAAAGTTTTGGTTCTCTGGCTATTAAAATTTTTCCAAACCCTTTCTTTGATGCTCTCTGAATTGTATGTGAAGGTGTTGTTTGTAGATGAATCCAATGGGTTTTAACATTCCGCCATCAGGTATTCTTTATATTTTGACCAGTTGTGACTTTCTGTAATGTTTTTCTCTAAGAAGATATTAAGTTAAATGTTCTAGTAAGACATGGTTTTCAAATAAGTTCAAAATCTATGGTACTAGCAGACTATATATGAGTATGGGAATCCATAATTCAACTCATAATAGGTTTTTATTTTTTTTCCTCATTCAGTTTTTTCTATGTCCATATTTCCCTTTATTTATTTATAAGGACATGTTTTATAAAGTTGAATTAGGTTAGGGCTGACTAAAATGATCTTGTTTTTGAAACATGTCTTTTAATTGACATAAAATGTGAATATGCATGAATTTCCATGTGATATTTCAATATATCATGAAGTGGTAACATCAGTGAAAACATAACTGATTCCTCAGTAGCCTTCATTCATTCATATATGTGTGTATAGGAACAATCATGTCCTTGCATGTATATAGAGGTCAGACAAACTTGCATTATTCTCTTATCTGCTCCCAGGTATCTATTTCAGGTTGTCATGTTGCAGCAAGTGCTTTACATGCTGAGATTTCTGTTAGGTTTCAGTAATTATCTCAAATCTTGAAATCATAAATACAAGTGTGATGTCTAAAAATCTTTACAAAATTGCCATCATGTTCCTTCTCAAATTATAAAGCTCTAGTTTTAAAGCTGATCCCTGACAAATTTACATTTGTTTTCATATTGGCTGAAACTCATCCTTGATTACTAATGAGATTTTAAAAGACTGAGCATCTTATTTTATTTTTTTTATAATTATTGTCTTTTCAACGTCTTCACTTTACTGAGCTATCACCGTAAAAGAAGTTTCAAGCAGCAATTTAATGCATATATCAATTATATTAGAGCTGTTCAGTTTAAAAGTGCTAATCAATAATTTCCTAAACTCCATATTACACATACAGTGACAAGAAAAACACATAAGCTAACTCAATTTTGCCATGTCAAGATCAAAATTAAAAGATGCTAATTCTGAAAACATATTTTGCTTTGGGTGAAATGCCACTTTAATAATGTTAAAATAATTTGTTAAAATACTGAAACTTTAACAACTGACTCTTACTTTCTCTGATACTGTCATTTCTACTATTTTACAGCGATATTATGGAGACTAGTGAGGCTAAACTCAAAACATCTGGATATTGTCACATTTTCTAGAACTTTTTCTATGGTATTATACATTATGTAAAAAGGAGTTGGAAATTTGCTCCATCTTGAACCACATATAGTTGTAGGCAGGGCAAATTTGTATTGAAGGTTTTATGGGTGAGTTGTTGACCACTTTATTTCACTGCAGTACTGCCTGGCTATAGTAGGCACCTATTTCAGGCTCCATATCCCCTGCAGCTAGGTGTCTCAACTAGGGTCACCCCCATACCCTCTTAGAAGCTTCTCCCATCGCAGGGCTCTGAATTGTCCTAGATATATGCCCGTCCACCAATATCCAGTTTCTCTCCCAGTCCTCTCAGCCATAATACCTGATCTCCCCACACCTGTTATCTACCCCAGGATCCCTCCCAGGTACCTCTTTAACCCACTTCCCTCTCTCCACAAATATGCAATGTCCATTTTATTTCCCCTTTAGTATAAAATTCAATCATCCTTCATTGGGCCTTCCTTATCTCTTAGATTCTCTGGGGCTGTTGATAGTAGCATAGTGATAATTTATGGCTAATATTTAGTAATAAGTTATAATATGTATGTTTTTCTAAATTTAGGTTACCTCACTAAGGAAGATATTTTCAGGTTACACCTACTCGCCTCTAAACTTCATGAAGCCCTTGATGTAAAAAGATGAATATTAACTATATTGTTTAAATGAAATAGATTCTCTATATCCATTCTTTACTTGAGGGGAATCAAGGTAGTTCCCAGTTTCTGGATATTATTAATACAGCTGCTATGGACATAGCTGAGTAAATATCCTTGGAGTATGGTAGAGCATCTTTTGGGTATGTCTCTAGGAAGGTTAGAGCTGGGTCATGAGGTAGAACCATTCTCAATATTCTGAGAAACCACCAAGTTGATTTCCAAAGTGGCTGCACAAATTTGCACTCCCACCAGCAAGGGAGTTCTCCTTGTCCCACAACCTTTTGAGATTGTACTGTCATTTGAGATTTTGATCTTAGTCATTCTGGCAGGTGTGAGATTGAATCTCAGAGTTATTTTGGTTTTCATTCCCCCATGACTAAGGATGTTGAACATTTCTTAAATCTTTCTCAATCGTCAGATCATCAGAGATTCCTCTGTAGAGAATTCTCTGTTTTGGTCTGTACCCCATGGGGATGTTTACACTGACAAGTTGGGGGAGGAGAACTCCAAGATTCAGGCTGGTGAATGATGCCATTCCATGTGGTAGCAGGGGCATGTGAACCTGCAGAATTTCTAAATCCGAATCATGGAACCAAATGTTGTGTTTTATAAAAAGATAAGGACAGAAGAAATATGTTTGGTGGATGTATAGTCTGGTATGGGGGAAGTGAGTGTCTCTGAGGACCCATGCAGAGGCATTCCTTCCCCATCAGGGACCAGCCACTGGATGGTATAATATAGAATAGAGTTTATTCAGGGAATGGGGAGTGGGGTGTTGAAAGGGTAGTAAAGAGAGAGAAAGGCAGAGAAAGAGGTCAGCCATTACCAGGAACAGAGAGAGAGAGAGAGAAAGAGAGAGGGGTAGGAGAGAGAGAGAGGTGGGGGAGAGGGAGGAAGAAGGAGGAGGAAGGGGGAATGGGGAAAAAGGGAGAGAAAGAGGGAGAGGACAGAGTTAGGAAAGAGGAGTTGGTGAGCTGTCCCTTTTTATATTGAGTCAGGCATACCTGACTGTTGCCAGGTAACTGTGGGATGGAGCCTAGACAAAATGAATAATTTCTTGAATAATTTATTGAATTCCTTATATATTTTGGACTAATCCTCTGTCAGATGTAGGGTTGGTCAAAATCTATTCCTATTGTGTAGACTTCTACTTTGTCCTATTGATAATGTACTTTTCCTTATAGAATCTTTTCAGTTTTGTGAGGTCCTATTTATTAATTGTTGAACTTAGGGCCTAAGCTATTAGTGTTTACTTCAGGAAGTTTTCTCCCAGACCAAAAGCCTACATGTCTATGCTACACTTTCTCTTCTATTAGATTTAGTGCATTTGGTTTTATATTGAGGTCATTGATCCACTTGGACTTGGGTTTTGTGAGAATGTTGAATATGGAGTTATTTACATTCTCCTACATGCCCACATCCAGTTAGAATTTGTTGAAGATGATTTCCTTTTGGTTTATCTGTCAAAAATAAAGTGTCCATAGGTGTGTTGGTGTATTCCCAGATCTTTAACTCTATTCCATATATCAACCTGTCTGTTTTTATATCAATATTATGTGGTTTTCTATGACTATTTCTCTGTAGTAGATCTTGAAATCAGGTATGGGGATAATACTAGCTACTGGAAGTTCCTTTATTGTATAGAATTATTTTCAATATCCTAGTTTTTTTCCAAATGAAGTTGAAAGTTTTTCTTTCATTATCTATAAAGAATTGTTTTAGAATTTTGATGGGATTGCATTGAATCTGTAGTTTGCTTTTAGTAAGATGGCCATTTTTACTATGTTAACCCTACCAATCCATGAGCATGGGAGATCTTTCTATCTGCTAATATCTTCCTCAGTTTCTTTCTTCAGAGTGTTGATGTTCTTGTCATACAGGTCTTTCACATGGTTGCTTAGAATTCCAACAAGATTTGCAGGGATAAAGATTGAGCAGATATAGAAGGAATGGCCAACCAATGATTGACCCAACCTAAGATGGACCCCATGGGAAAGAGCCAACCCCTGATACTATTTATGATACTCTGCAATGTTTGTGGACAGGATTCTAGAATAACTGTCATCTTAGAGGCTCCATCCAACAGCTGATGGAAACAGATGCAGAGATCCACAGCCAAACATCAAGTAAAGTTCATGAGTTTTATAGACTAGTCTGGGGAAGCTTTGAAGGAGAGAGTGCAGTCTAGGACACCACACAAAGACTGCTAGAGCCAATTAACCTAGGACTGTGGGGCCTCACAGAGACTGAACCACCAATGAAAGAACATGCAGGTGTTGTACTTAGGCCACCTACACATATGTAGCAGAAGTGCATCATTTGGGTCCCTTAACAATTATAGCAGGAGCGGTCTCTGGCTTCAACTTCGTTGACAGCCTTTGAATCCATTTCCTCTGGTTGGGCTGCCTTGTCTGGCCCAGGAGAAAGGATCCTGACGTGACTTAAGGTGTCAGGATGGGTTGGTACTTGGATGGGCGAAGCTCTGAGAAGAAAAGGATTGGATGGGAAAAAGGGGTAGTAAGGTGGAACTGAGAAGGGAGAAAGGAGTCAAATGCAATTGTGATGCAAAGTGAATAAATGAATTAATGAAAAAATGGGAATAATTGACTAGTTTACCTCCTTATAAGCTTGAGTAGACCATACTAATGAAGAGTTAATAATTAACTTGCTTGGATATCTCTTTGATAGGCATTAATTTTTGTTTTTTAATTAAGGAATGAATTCCACCATTTTTAAGATTACTAGTCCTAAGTGGAAATATTTTTGATTTATGCCAAAGGGTGTGTGTCTTAGTTAAGGTTTTGTTACAGTGACAAAAACTCTGGCCAAAGCAACCATGGGGGGGAGGGGTTAGAAGATGAGGATCAATGTGCCTTACACACTGAGGTTTACCATTGGGGGAAATCAAATCAGGATTTCAAGCATCCAATCCCATCATACACACATCAACGAGAAATAAGAGAATGAATTTGTACATTTTCTTTGCTTTCCATCTAGCTAGATTTTTCCTCTCTTACACTGTTCTATATCTCCATCTGAGAGAAATGTGTGATCAAAAATGGTATATCTTTTACACCTATAGACAATCAGTACGGTTTTCCACAGACATTTACAGGTCAACCTCATATCATTATTTCCTCACTAAGATAGTTTTCAAGGTAATTCTAAGTTATGTTGACAAAACTAACTGTCATAATGACAGATTTCATATAAAGATAGATAAAAGCAAATGTTAAAATATCTATGACCTTTTACTTATCCTGTGTAGCTGCAAACTCCTTCCATACAGGTGATTACAAGGTTAGACATATAATATACAAATATTACTTGAACCAACTACAGAGAATATGCATTAGATGGTCAGATAAAGCAATCAAATAATCATACCAAAAAATAAAATCATCTAGAATTTGTATATAGCCATCTTAAAATTATATTATCTTATATATCATATAAAATACATAAAACAATAAATGCTACTTACATATAGCTGTAACTATAAACACTATAAAACCAATTTGAAAATGCAAATGTTTTAATTAAAATGGATATAACTCTAGAAGCTACAAAAATCTCAAGCCTAAATATTTGTTTTTCATAAGAGATGGCCTAAGTTCCCAAAATTATCTTATTTATTTAATGTCCACTAAAAGTAGTAACATTACAAGTATGTCCATATTCTCATTCTTGGTAAATACAGAACTCGATGTTTAACCTAGAGCAACATTATAAGTATGTAACACTTAACAATTAAGAAGTACATTATAGAAGCTAAGGAGCTACAAAGAAGTATCCTATATAAGTAGTAAGTCATATTATTAACATAGGAAGATAGAGCTATGAGCAACTGTGTGAAAACCAGCTACTGGTATTACATGAGTTGTCTTCTTTACCTTGGTTGTTGTTATTCCATAGACTTATTATTTCATAGACTGTGTTGGTGCTCATGAAAAACAATGGCTTAAGGAATCATTAAAGACATTTGGATTAGCTTTGTTCCTGACAATGACTTTGACTTGTGATTTAACAGTAGGCCTCAGAGGTGGTCAAGATTGCTACGAATGAACAAGAGTGGCAGAGAAAAGCCAGAGGTCAAAGTGTGGTTGAACTAGAAAGAAAACATGAGAAAGGCATAGGGAATGAACCAGGAAAAGTAGGTAAGATTTAAATTTGAAAATATGCTACTTAAATAGAACTATTAATGTATTTCACAAAAGGGTATCTATAAAATCACATTGTTGAACATGAGAACACTAAATCTTGAATAAGAAGTTTAAGTAATATTCTACAACAAAAATTACACATGTTTGTGATAATTATTATTCTTATGTATTTACATGTATATAAATATATACATAAACACAAATACTATATGTATGTGTATATACATATGAATATGTACATGCATATGTACAAGCATATGTGTATATATATGTTTTTTATTATTTTCTAAGTTTTTTATTTACATACAAAATAGCTATTAACTCATCTAATTTTCCTGCTATAAAATGAAAGTTTCTTTTTTTGTAGTTAGTTACAGTCTTCTAAAACAACAGCAAAGTCATATGTAAACTTGAGTTTCAGTAAGATTGAAATTACTAAAGATCATTTCCCAGTTAGTTGGTTGCCGCTTTGTCTTTTTGACAGTGTCTTTTGCCTTGCAAAAACTTTGTAATTTAATGAGGTCCCATTTGTCTATTCTTGATCTTAGAGCATAAGCTATTGGAGTTCTGTTGAGGAAATTCTCCCCTGTGCCCATATGTTCAAGGTTCTTCCCTAGTTTCCTTTCTATTAGTTTCAGTGTGTCTGGTTTTATGTAGAGATCCTTGATCCACTTGGAATTGAGCTTAGTGCAAGGAGATAGGAATGGGTCAATTTGCATTCTTCTGCATGTTGACTTAAAGTTGAGCCAGCACCATTTGTTGAAAAGGCTATCTTTTTTCCACTGGATGGTTTTAGCTCCTTCGTCAAAGATCAAGTGACCAAAGGAGTATGGATTCATTTCTGGGTCTTCAATTCTGTTCCATTGATCTACATGCCTGTCACTGTACCAATACCATGTGGTTTTTAACACTATTGCTCTGTAGTACAGCTTGAGGTCCGGGATACTGATTCCCCTAGAGGTTCTTTTACTCTTGAGAATAGTTTTAGCTATCCTGGGTTTTCTGTTATTCCAGATGAATTTTTGAATTGCTCTTTCTAACTCTATGAAGAATTGAGTTGGGATTTTGATGGGGATTGCATTGAATCTGTATATTACTTTTGGTAAGATGGTCATTTTTACTGCATTAATCCTGCCAATCCATGAGCATGGCAGATTTTTCCATCTTCTGAGGTCTTCTTCAATTTCTTTCTTCAGGGCTAATATCCAATATATACAAAGAACTCAAGAAGGTAAACTCCAGAGAGGCAAGTAACCCTATTAAAAAATGGGGTACAGAGCTAAACAAAGAGTTCTCACCTGAAGAATATCGAATGGCTGAGAAGCACCTAAAGATTTGCATTTCCCTAAAATTCTTTAGGTGCTTCTCAACCATTAGATATTCTTCAGGTGAGAACTCTTTGTTTAGCTCTGTATCCCATTTTTTAATATGGTTACATGGCTCTCTGGAGTCTAACTTTTTTTAAGTTCTTTGTATTTATTGGATATTAGCCCTTTGCTGGATGTAGCATTGGTAAAGATCTTTTACCAGTTTGTTGGCTGCTGCTTTGTCTTTTTTAGTGTCTTTTGCCTTACAGAAACTTGGTAATTTTATGAGGTCCCATTTGTCAATGCTTGATTTTAGAGCATAAGCTATTGGAGTTCTATTCAGGAAATTCTCCCTGTACCAATATGTTCAAGGTTCTTCCATAGTTTCCTTTCTATTAGTTTCAGTGTGTCTGGTTTTATGAGGAGGTCCTTGATCCACTTCGAATTGAGCTTAGTGCAAGGAGATAAGAATGGGTCAATTTGCATTCTTCTGCATGTTGACCTCCAGTTGAACCAGCACCATTTGTTGAAAAGGCTATCTTTTTTCGATTGGATAGTATTCGCTGCTTTGTCAAAGATCAAGTGACCATAGGAGTGTGGATTCATTTCTGGGTCTTCAATTCTGTTCCATTGATCTACATGCCTGTCACTGTACCAATACCTTGCGGTTTTTAACACTATTGCTTTGCAGTACAGCTTGAGGTCCAGGATATTGATTCCCCCAGAAGTTCTTTTACTCTTGAGAATAGTTTTAGCTATCCTGGGTTTTCTGTTATTCCAGATGAATTTTTGAATTGCTCTTTCTAACTCTATGAAGAATTGATTTGGGATTTTGATGGGGATTGCATTGAATCTGTATATTGCCTTTGGCAAGATGGTCATTTTTACTATATTAATCCTGCCAATCCATGATCATGCAGATTTTTCCATCTTATGAGGTCTTCTTCAATTTCTTTCTTCAGAGACTTGAAGTTCTTCTCATACAGATCTTTCACTTGTTTGGTTAGAGTCACACCAAGATACTTTATATTGCTTGTGGTTATCGTGAAGGGTATCATTTCTCTTACTTCTTTCTCAGCCTGCTTATCCTTTGAGTATAGGAAGGCTACTGATTTGCTTGAGTTGATTTTTTTATCAGGCCACTTTGCTGAAGTTTTTTCTCAGCTATAGGAGTTCACTAGTGGAGTTCTTTGGGTCAC